>OZ007497.1:104904795-106104795 GCA_963931805.1 Microdon myrmicae | reverse complement strand
CATTGGCCAAATTTATTAAGGCGAGTTAACGAATTTACCTTCAAAAAAATTGAACCTGGAAATATAAAGTAACGTAGGTCTACTGTATAATAGCAAGTTCTCAGTGCAAGATAAGCAGTTCCTTGAGATTCATCATCATTGCGCCCAATTAGACTTTTAGATATAATATGCACATCAGTCACACAGGGAAAGCAGTGTTCTCGTTCTAGGAGAATCTAGCATATTACCCGCTCGACGCTGTTTCCAAGTAGTCGCGGGTGAAATTCAGCTTATATTCTAGCGTTCATATTGCCAGCAATTTATGCTCCATCTTTATAAACGACATCTTGTTCATTAGTTATAACACAATATGCACTCTTGCTGATAACAATATGTTAAGTTCTTCTTACTCCGTCACGTCCGGAAAAGTTCATCGGATTTTTTTATCAAACATCATTACTTTAGCCCTTCAGACTCCATACTCTACAAAATAAACAACTGGGAAATATCTATCCAATATTTCCAAAATCCAGATTAAACGGAGGTGCATCTCATCCTCAACACTTGATGTTTTCATCTGTTGTAAAAGAGAAATCCCCACTAAGTTTCACAGGCGATGAACTGTATTTTTTAATTCTTATCCTTCAAGTTATCTCCACTCATAACTTGAACTACACCCACTTTTGAAACTTCTTTCCTACTTTTAGTTGGCTAGAGTTCCAGTGGTTTCGGAGAATTACCGTAGAAAGTTCGTACTTTCTTTAATCCCCTTTCTTCTTAATGAACAAATAATGAATTTATTTAAACATTTAGGCAAAATCAAAAGTAGCATTTAAAACATATTTTTAAAAATGGTCAATAAAAATGTTTAAAAATTGAGGTGTGAGATGGGTATCCCTATAATAGGATAAAAATCCAAATACTTCCAACTACTGCGTGAATATAATAACAGATTAAAAAAAAGAAGTGACATTTGTACCTTTGGCTTTTTTTTTTTACACTAACGCGCACACTAGGGGATTTTGGAGTATCCCTATATGTAAGAGTACAGTGTGAGCGGAAGGAGAGGTAGTGGATGGGGTAAGGAGGTGTAGGGGTTTCTCTATCCTATAGGAGAAATAGCCCACAATTCCAACCACAATACCTACCCATTTCCCTTGATAGGTATTTACTAGTAAGACATGTCAAAGGGACGCATAGCTAAACTCATTATTCTATGCAGATAATGCATAATTGAGTTTAGCTACAATCAACAACATACGGCAACACTATTGCGCTAACCATGGGATTTCCACCGGAAATTCCATTCGTATTGGTTAGCAACAACCAAGCCAAGCCAAGCGACGCGGTTACGTCATAGTCCATAGGCTTGGGTATTATTGAACATTCCACAGAATGGAATTATATCCCCAGCCGATGCGGCGTCCTATTGACTTTTCCCAGATCACCCATTCGCTTGGGACCAATGATCTCTTTTTGCTGGTGAATAACCTTAGCTATGTTTGCCCTCTCTCTCGTATTTCTGTCTTGCTATAGTGCGTTGACCTAAGAGATTGTCACTAGGTCAGTAGACCAGCCGTATACACGGAATTGACGCACACACACCTAGCCAGATCCACCCTGGGTTATTGTGCTTTCCCTTTTGATTTCTCCATTCTGGCTACGCCCATCGACATCGAACGAATACACAAGTACGTTCGACCTGGATGAGTGTGGTGAGTTGGGGAACACACAGGAGAGCATGATTACCATTGGCAGATCAATGTGTAAAAAGCAGAAATTACGATTTCCACCCTAAATAGAGTCAGTCGCTATCAATCCGCCATCGTGTGCACACGTGTTCAAAACATTCACTTGCACAAACGAAAATATTTCTTTGAAGAAATGTCGAAAACCAGTATTGTGAACATTACTAATTTATAAACAGTTTTAGGTTAAAGAAAAAAAAGGAAATAAAAACAACATCAAGAACATAACAACAACAGTGCAGTTTATTTTATACTCTTTATGGATTATTGGATCTTCCTTCTCTTGAACAATTTTCGGCGGAATAAAATCGTTGGGGATATAGTGAATCTGTGCCATACATTGGCAACCTACTATCTACCCCCACAGAGGTATTGCTGTACATTGTTCTTAAATATCTGGACATTACAACAACGAGGAAACACATGAACATGTAGAGCATTCCACATTCGTGTGGTTCGGCTAAAGAATGACACGCTATGTTTATTTGTGCGCTTAAAGTCCACTTTCAACGTGAACTGATGCGCATTCACAGATTGACGGGTATCGCGGAAAAATATCTGAAGGAGCGGAACACATTCAGCAAGTTCAGTTGCACAACGACCGTGATAATACCTATAAAAAAGATACAGGCATGATACGTTGCGCTTATGTTCTAACGACGGAATTGATCGACTTACGGCTGGGTCCCCAATAAGTTTAACTGCTCCTTTTTGCATCGAATCGTGCACGTCTAGTGCAGTTTTGCATCCGCCTGACCAAATATGAGAGTTGAACTCCATCTTGGGACGAAAATACGCCATGTTAATAGTAGCCAAAGCGGGTAGCAGATATACAGTGGTGGAAAAAATAATAGAAACAAAGGTGTAGATAACGATCAACAATCAGTAATTGCGTACAATTTGGTTTTTCTTCGACACCAGTTCTATACCAGAACCGTACCTAACAGCACGTTGATGTGGTGCATCAATTTGCTCTTATCAGTTTTTTGTTTTTGCCTATTAGTAAAAATGCAAGCGAAAGGGACATTTTGCCTGGAAAAAATAATAGAAACCAACCATCACCACAGTCTTCAATCGTGATTGTGAAATAAACTACTGGTTCGTCTTTATTGAAATCTTCGTAAATTTGTTAGACTTGTGTTTTAGTGTTTGTTAGAAAAAAGAACAAAAAACAAAATGGGTCGAAAATTAAGAAATGACGGGAAAACAATGGATGAAATAGCTAAGCTAATGAAATGCTCTAAGAAAAAAATATTCACAGCTCTTTATTCAGGTCCCAAAGTGGAAACCAGAGGCAGAAAAAGAAAAACAACCTCACGATTCGACAAACTGCTAATCCGACTATCCAAGAACAAGCCGTTTTTTTCTTCAACGGAATTAAAAAATTACTTAAACGCAACTTGTACCAATCATACAATTAGAAACAGGCTAATAGAAGCAGGTCTTCCTGGAAGAAGTCCCAGAAAAATTCCATACTTGAGCAAGAAAAATATAAAGCAGAGACTCGTTTTTGCCAAAAAAAAACACCTCCACCGTGCGAATTGGAATAACATCTTATGGTCAGATGAAACCAAGATTTGTTTAGTTCCCATGGAAAAATGTACGTCAGACGACCAATGAACTCAGAATTCGATCCAAAGTATACGAAAAAGACAGTGAAACACAGTGGAGGCAATTTAATGATTTGGGGGTGCTTTTCAGCATCTGGTGTTGGTCAAATTTTTCTTATAAAGGACAAAATGTGTACTAAAGATTATGTAGAATACTTAAACACCGTTATGCTACCATTTTCTGAAGAGGACATGCCTATTAAATGGGAGTTTATGCAGAATAATGACCCCAAGCGCACCTCAAAATTGGCAAAAGAATGGTTTTTTCAAAACAAAGTCGATGTTATGGTGTGGCCATCGCAGTCCCCTGATCTTAACCCAATAGAACACCTATGGGACATTCTTAAGCGCAAGATCGGAGAATGCAAAGCCAAAAATAAGGAAGAACTTCGGTCCAAAATAAAAGATGAATGGTACTCTATACCACCCGCGACTTTTATCAAACCGGTCAATTCCATGAGACGAAGATGCGAAGCAAAGGTGCAACAACTAAGTATTAAAAGGATATGAAACACTTTTACTGTAAATTAATTCTTTACAAAACACAAACAAAAAGCTAATTTGTTTCTATTATTTTTTCCAGGCAAATCCAAGGAAAGCCGGAATCAACATTTTTTTATTTTAAATAAATTTAGTATTTATTTTATGTACCACAGTGCACCAAATCTATTAGTATATTTTTAATTCTTATTTTACCCCAAATACATTTTTTCTTAACGATTAATATCGAAGAACAAGCTTGTTTCTATTATTTTTTCCACCACTGTATATGGTCATTTCGCCAACACACGGACCTGTTTCTCACCTCCCACCCAAACAAATACACAATTGAAGTTTCTTCGCCCTTGGGCACTTCAGACCACTGTGTCGTGTCAGCTAAACTTCCTCTAACCAACAGTAACGTTAATGAGAAAGTTCCCAAAAGAACAGTATGGTTCTACGAGAAAGCCAACTGGGAAGGTCTGAACGACTTTTTTGGGAGGATAAATTGGTCGTTATTTTTCCTCAATAACGATGTTGACTCTATAGCGGACTCATTGACAGACACGATTCTACTTGGCATGCGGAACTTTCTGCCACACAGAGTAAAGAGTATCAAACCCAAGAGAAATATGTGGTTCGATTCCGGGTGCAGAGAAGCCATTAAGGCTAAAGAGATGAGCTTCCGGTTGTATAAATCAAACACTACTGAGGAAAACCGAAAAAGATATAAGAGTGCTAGATATGACCGAAGGCTAATAACCTTGCTCGCAAAAACAAATTATTATAGAAAATTAAACAAGCCTCGGGACTTGCTAAATAAGGGCAAGACCGGATCCCGGTTGTAGTGCCCATTATGGTGATGCTGATAGTGGTAGATATGACTGCAATGCGTATATTCAACGCACCAAGTTCTTGCATGACCAGAGTGAGAGTGAGACAAAAAGTACTACACTCTCCCACAGGTAGTAGAAACTTCTGGGCATTCGTGAAAAACATTCAAAGCTCAGTCTCTTCATCCATTCCATCGCTTATAGTTGATGGCAAACCAGTCACCACTGCAATAGAGAAGACGAATCTACTTGCTGCACATTTTGCAGCCAACTCAACGCTGCCTGATACCACATCAGTTCCACCTCAACTACAACATAAGCAGCACTTCATGAGCCAGATTCGCTTCCGAACGCATACTATTACCTGCGCACTCAAAGAGCTAAACGCACACAAATCCGCTGGTCCGGATGGCATTCCCCCTATCCTCTTGAAGAGATGTTCCTCTTTACTCGCTAAACCACTGCGGAAACTCTTCCATTTGTCTTACTCTACTGGCCGTTTCCCAAATAGATGAAAGTCAGTGAACATTCAGCCAATTCCTAAAAAAGGTGACAAATCATCCATTTCTGCTTATCGACCCATAGCACTAACTTCTATTCTCTCCCGGGTAATGGAATCACTTATCAACCGTCAACTTTCGAAAGATCTGGAATCAAATGACCTGCGCAATGACCACCAATATGGCTTTCGTAGCAACATGTCCACAGGAGTACCTTACCTTACCGAAAACTGGAGCCATTTCATCCACTGCCTCGGTGAAAGCAACGTAGTCGCATTGGATATTTCAAAAGCCTTCGACAGAGTTTGGCATCTAGCCCTTTTGTCAAAATTGCATTCATATGGTGTGAACAATTCCCTGATCCAATGGATAAGAGACTATTTTTCTGGCCGTTCAATCCAAATGGTTCTTGATGGTGTCAAATCTGTCTCCCATCAAATTAATGCAGGTGTTCCCCACGGTTCGGTACTCTCACCCACTCTCTTCCTCATCTTTAGAAATGATCTCTTGTCAATTACTCACAACCCAATTCACTCGTTTGCTGACGATAGCACGTTGTGTTTCTCATACTCATACGAACTCTCCCGTGCAAACTCTTCGAACGTCACTACCAACTAGCAACTTACGCTTGATACATTGAATTCAGACCTCAACAAGGTATATCAATGGGGATTTTCTAACCGAGTAGAATTCAATGCCCAAAAAACTCAGTGGTGTCACTTGTCGTCAAAGGCGAGTCCCAAAGTAAATATACTGTCTATGAATGGCACTTGCATCGACGAAACCAAGGAATTATCAATCCTCGGCACTCGAATTAATTAGACTCTTAACTTGAGCGACCACGTATTTGAAGCTGCGAAAAGTGCCAAATGTATGGGGTTCCTTAAGAGATGCAAAATATACTTCACTCCATGCAACCTGACCACTATTTACAAGGCGTATATTCGTCCAAAAATGGAGTTCAACTCCCACATTTGGTCAAGCGCATCCAAAACTGCACTACACGTGCTCGACAGCAAGAAAAAACGAGCAGTGAAACTTATTGGGCATTCAGCCGTAAGTCGATCAGTTGCTGAATGTGTTCCGCCCTTCAGAGATTTTCCCGCGATACCCGTCAATCTGAGAATGCGTATCAGTTCACGTTGAAAGTGGATTTTAGGCGCATAAATAAACACAGAGAGTCATTCTTTAGCCGAACCACACGAATGTGGAATGTTCTGCCTGATCATGTGTTTCCTGGTCGTTGTGATGTCCAGACATTCAAGACCAATATACATCGAAATCTCCTTTCCTTATCCACTTCCTCTCCATCCGCTCGCACTGTGCTCTGACATTTAAGGGTACTTCAAAATCTCCTTTTCTGCGCGCGTTAGTGTCCAAAAAAAAAAAAGCCAGGTTGGACGAAGTGTAGTATCATTTGCATATCTTAAGGAACCCCATACATTTGGGTGGACTTGTTGGAGCTTCAAATATGTGTTAATTCCAATTAAGAGTTGTATTAATTCGAGTGCCGAAGATTGATAGTTCCTTGGCTTCGTCGATGCAAGTGCCGTTCATCGACAGCATATTTGTTTGGGGTTCGCCTTAGACAACGAGAGGCAGCACTGAGTTTTTAGGGCATTGATTTCTACTCGGTTAAATAATCGCCATTGGTATATCTTGTTGAGGTCAGAAGTCAATATATTATACATAACCTGCTGATTGGTAACGACGTTCGAAGAGTTTGGCCGACTTGTAGAAAATTTTTCATTACCCCTTAAGAGTGATTTATTTCATTGGAAATTTGTGTTTGCGTCATTGCACTATTTTGTAAATCGACTATTCTCTGTTTTTCAATGCCCATTAATTATTTCTAACGCGGAATACTTAGAACTAATGACCTTGTCCGGAAAAACAAATCATTATCGAAAATTTAACAAGCCTCAGGACTTGCTAAATAAGGCCAAGACTGATTCCCGGTTGTAGTGCCGATGATGATGATGATACTTAGAACTTAAAAAAATTCACCGCGCAAAACAAAAATCTGTTTATTATTCCTCCAGAATGTCTGCACTGACTTTTAAGAACTTTTGTTACACCAAGCTACGCGTTACAAATAGGCCTGAGATTGAAAAAAATGTATACTTTTTCACGGATGAAATTGTTTTTTTTTTCAGAAGATTAATGTCCATTCTTGGTAAAAAAAAACAATTAAGCCGTTAAAGGGTTTTCTCTGGGTTGTTGTCGGTTGATAGTATTTTCTCACAAAACTACACATAAAAGTTTATTATTCGTTCCAAGAAACTGAAAATTTACGTCTGAGTCTATAATTTTTCAGGGCTTTGTATATGTAGGTGCTTCCATTAGTCCTATCGATGAGTACTTCATACAGTTAACATAAAGTACCTTGAAAAATTATTATAATTATAATTATTATTATTATTATTATTATTATTATTATTATTATTATTATTATTATTATTATTATTATTATTATTATTATTATTATTATTATTATTATAATAAAATAAATAATACCTTGAAAAAATTCAGAAAATTAGGAGTCTAGTGTTGTAGATACTTCTATCCTTCGTTCTTTTTGAATCCGTCCACCCCAACACTTTCTAAATGTCGTGGCGTAAATCGAGATATCACTTTGGAAAGATAAATGTGTGTCAAAAGAGTACCGGGAATTGATCATTTAAAAAGTCCGCTTAAAGGAATTGGCAAAATTCTTTTTGTCGCTAAGTTGGCACAACTGTCCTCTGTAGGGTTTTACAGTCTTGAAATCGGCGACATACTGCCCAAGCACCGTGCACGCAGGATAAAAAAAACTGATTTTTTTTTTTTACACTCTTATAATAATATACACTTCATTGATGATTAAAAAAGCGCCTCAATACTGTGAGGCCTAAAACTTTTATACAGTTGTAAAGTAGATTTACTAATCTAAAGGGAATGCAGGGTTGAACAAAATTTATATAAGTATGTTATCCTAATATCTAGTACGGAATGGCAGCCCGGTTGTTTATAAATATCCCACCAATCATTGTCAACAATTTGACGGACGCTTTGCACTTTATTGAACTTTCTAGAGTTTTCCACACACAATCATAAACGTCATGCTGAACAGGAGTTAATACATCAAGCGAAGTCAAATAAACCTCGAATTGATTTTCCAACAATAAAAGGCCAACACACATCAAGCAATCCATCACACAGTTGTCAGATTGTTTGACACAATTCATCTGGAAATGCAATTTCTTAAAACTAGTTTCGGTTTTCAATGTTTTAGATAAACGGAAACGAGACACACATTGTAAAATGAAGTAGGACGCCGCAATCAGAACAAATGTCAATTAAAATCAATTCTAAGAGATTCTACGCTATTTTAAGTCCAAGACAAGAATTCGTTGGTCCTTTGATTCTATTTTACTCTGTAAGAGCATTTGCCACCATAATCGTTACTCTGTCACGGAAAGTGTAGTTGCTTATATGTGCAATTTTAAGCTGGTCTTTCTACTCGAGATTCTTTAAAATCAAAAAATCAAAAAAAAACTGCATCTACTTTGAAATGACACTCCAATCGTGGTATTGTTCATTAACACTTCGTCAGTGAACAGATAGTTCACCAATTTCGTTGGGAAGATGGCGGTGGCTAGAAGATGCAAGCATATGTAAACCTGATTTGCAATTTGATATCCAGAAAGTACACACACGCCAGCAATCAAAGTGAGTAGTCGTATGGAGTATGGGGCATATCTTCTCAGACACCGCCGGTGGGCAAAACGATCAAAGTGGAGGGTATCGGATTTAGTTATGAACCTAAAAAGAGAAACGCAGATAATTATTTCTCTGTGAATCATCCGCACCTGAGGATCTGATTCAAGGATTTAATTTTAGTTTTTTAATCGCATTTTGTTATTGAAACATGAAAATTATTATATCACTATCTGACACAATCTAATTTACAACATATGGTCCTTACTATAAAAGAGTATGATTTTTTAGTTTTTATTATTAGGAGAATATAAAGGAAACGGCAAGCTTTAGGGGCGAAGAACACAAAGGATGATCATGATTTTCTACTTCTTAACTTGTGGAATCTACCTTCATTCTTCATTCGTCTATTCGTTATATTTTCATCCCGCATGGCAGTAAAAAAATATAGAACCATTGTGACTGTGAAAACTATTAATTGGTTCGTACATGTGTAAAACGATTTCGAATCCCTTAAAATAGGGATAAAATTATGAAGTTTTTCGCTAAAAAGTGAAAGTATTGTGACGCATATGACAGTCAGAACTGGAATATTCGGGAAAGTCCAAAAGAAAGTACTGGAAAACTGGAGTTATGAGTAAGAAGTAGAAGGTCAAGCAAGCGATAAGTATTGAGTAAGAAGTAATAAGTGTGGAAGCGATAAGTGAAGAAATCGTTAAGTGTACGGTAAAAAGTAACGGTTGTTATTAACGGACTAATAAAGTGTCACATTAATTCAAAATCGATTCAACGGCTCTTATTTATTCAAAATAATTAATCCAGCGAACCCTAAGCTCGCTACAATTGGTGTCAGAAGTGGGATTAATTATTGTTTAAGTGAATAAGTCTGTGAAAGTGTTTTGTGACTATGTCAGATCGACATTTGGAGGATCTTCGCGTTCCTGAGTTGAAGAAGGAACTAGAGGACCGGAATCTGGATAGCAGAGGACAGAAGCAAATTCTTCGACAGCGTCTACAAGCAGCAATGGAGGAAGAAGGTATTGATGTTGACACATATGTTTTTGCGATTGCGCCAGACTGTCCGGATGAAGAAGAAACACCGAGTCAAGATGGTGCCAATGTAACGGAGAAGAGTTCGCCACAGTTGGGCATTTCGGAGATGTTCAGGATGATGATGATAAAATTGGACGCACAAGCTACAGATGTTAATGCAAAATTCGACACCGTAAATTCAAAATTGGACGCGCAAGCTACAGATGTTAATGCAAAGTTGGATGCCCAAAATTCAAAATTCGACGCACAAGCTGCAGATCTGAATGCAAAATTGGATGCTCAAACGCAGTGGATGAA
This sequence comes from Microdon myrmicae, assembly GCA_963931805.1. NCBI lineage: Eukaryota > Metazoa > Arthropoda > Insecta > Diptera > Syrphidae > Microdon > Microdon myrmicae. Next base: position 106,094,596 of record OZ007497.1, on the reverse strand, counting down.
ATGTAATTTTCAACACTTTAAGGAAGAAATCCAGTCAGAAATTCGAAACGAAGTAGAAAATCTGGATCTAAAAGTCACCGAAGAAATAATGCGAATCGAAAAGAGACTTGAGTGTGTTGAGAGAAATAAGACATCGCCTAGCAATCAACATGACTACAAAGATACAAGGATGCAACCGCCAGCCTTCGATGGAACGGGACCCTTCTCCGTGTTTATACGTCAGTTTGACGCCGCGGCCAATTATAATAAGTGGTCGGATGAGCAAAAGTCAACATCACTAATCTTGTCACTCCGCGGGGCGGCTGCAGAATTGCTACAAACCATACCAGCAGAGAAGCAAACAGATATCAAAGCGGTAAGAGACGGCCTTGAAGCTAGATATGGAGACAACCACATGCAGCAGGTCTACCGCATGCAACTGTGGAGCAGAACGCAGAAACCTGGAGAAAATCTTCAACAGTTGCAGGCAGACATTGAGCGATTGGCAAACTTGTCTTATTCAAATATGACTAAGGAATTTCTAAACGAGGTAGCAATGGATGCATTTATAAACGCACTCCAAGGTCGGGACTTGCAACAGGCCGTTCGTTTGGCAGGAAAGAAGACGACTAATGAAATACTGGCGTTCGCATTGGCTTATGAATCTGCTAAACTGGCTACCAGGAGTACATATAGAGTCCGAGAAATGTCCGTCCAGGAACGTTCCTGCCAAAGAATCGGGCTTGTACAACGGAGAACCCCGAGACCTGTTATGAAGTGTTGGACATGCGGCGGAGTCGGCCACATCTCTGTTGACTGTGACACATCGAGTGAGAATTGTTGTTCATGCGCTTGTCATAAGAGGAGACTATCAACGGAACAATCTGAGGTGAAGAAGCACATTGTACCTGTCAGAGTACTAAATGCGTCCGAAGAGCCGGTCGCAATAAGAAAAGGAGATTTAACCGCAGAATGTGCACCAGTATCAATGATAAGCTCAATTCAGCAAGGGAAGGTGCATAATAGCGCTGATGCTCTATCAAAAAGACGATGTAAGCCAGATTTTAAACATTGTCATAAAGCGGAAGAAAAAGAAGAGGCGTACGACCTGCGAAATGTACAAGTAGAAGTACGAGTACTAGATGGGTGGACGAGTGATACTATACGCGCAGCTCAACTTCAGGATGAAGATATGTCGCTAATTCTGGAACACAAAGAAAAGAACGAGCGGCCAACTTGGAACAATATTTCCGACAAGAGTGGAACATTTAGGGCATATTGGGCACAATGGAATTCCTTGCTGGTGGAAGATGAAATTCTTAAGCGTAAATGGGAAGCCGCGGACGGAAAATCCAATCGAATGCAGATTCTAGTCCCACCATCAAAAGTGAAGGATGTACTAACAGAAATGCACGACGGGGCCTCTGGTGGACACCTGGGAGTTAATAAGACACTTTCAAAATTACGATCTCGATTCTACTGGCTTCACATGAGAGATGACGTCGAGTCTTGGTGTAGGAAGTGCACAACTTGCACTGCGACCAAAGGACCAACAGCAAGACCAAGGAGCGCTATGAAGCAGTACAACGTGGGTGCCCCTTTCGAGCGAATTGCGATTAATATCTCAGGACCATTCCCAAAAACAAACGACAAGAACAAATACATGTTGGTTATCAGTTTTTTGTTTTGGGAAAGTAAAAAACATTTTATTCGAAGTATTGGCCGTTGCATTCTCCACATTTTGACCACCTTTCTGGCCATTTGTGTATAACACGTCAATAAAGCCGATCGTCTTTTGAGGCAAACCATTCGGAGACCCAATTTTCGACTTCTTCGTAGGAATTGAAATGCTGCTCAGCTAATGCGTGTCCCATCGATGAAAACAAATGGTAGTCGGAAGGAGTCAAGTCTGGTGAATACGGCGGCAAAAACATTTCCTTCCCAAGTATAATTAATGATTTCAATGCATTACCTGGAAATGCCTGCAAGGAATTTTTCCTACAAGGGTATTCATACATGTATCAATGCGTCTCTTCATAAGCGACCAAAAACCGAATTTTCAATTAGTGTAGATTTTCACACTAGAGTTCGACAATTGCGTCGCCATAGATACCATGTACCATTGACACAGATGGTATATACAAACCGTCATTGTATAACCATCTAATCTGCCTTGCAATGACTTGCAACTATCGATACAGCTGCAAGCACTTTACCCAGAATTGCTCCTTTGTTTGAATCTCCAAACAAGCATCGACTTCGCGCATAGCCGTCGGATTGAATTCAAAGCATAACAATAAATGCAAATATAGAATCCGTTTCCCACAAACGAATTTCCCTGCATATACAAATGCAAGCATTAACACCATTTCTTCGATGCGTCGCGTCTATTTATTTAGCCGCGACGCACATCTCAAACAAAAATCCAATTAGCATCCGACCAGTTTCGGTTTTGTTTGCTTTACCGAACTCACATCTCCCGGATGCTGTTAAAGATTTATTTCTTAACAATTAATATGTCTTCACAAAACTTACCCCTGCGTTGCTTGCGCCTGGTTAGGAACGTTGATGTCCGCGGGTATCTGCACAGTGGATCGGATCAAACTTCGCAGTTGTTTATGGTCAATAACACAATACATTTATTAGTTTTATTTTTACCACTGTTAGTATTTATTTAAACTTTCTTAATTTTAATTAACATAGAGATGGGGCTTACTATAGCAAGTCGACCGAAACAGCTCGACCCTATATGGAACAACCCCACCCTGTAAGACGCCCCCAACCTGCGAGGTACCCATTCCGCCAATACGAACCAGCACGCGCACCACCACCCGATTATCAACCACACAGCGGGACAATGCCCGACGGATCTGGAACACGAAGGTACCAACACGGCGAGGGTGATTATTATCATCAAGAAACGCCCATCCAGGTCCGAGATGCACAACCACACCGGATAACTGCAGAAGTAGCGTGCAGTTTTTCCCACAAAAGGGGGCGCCTAGGCGACGAGTGCATTAATCGCCGTAACATGCCTAAAGCACACAAAAACGAAGCCTTATTTTCCCTTGCTGTGGTTGGCGTAGGTTCTTAAGAGCCTCTGGGCTCTTTCCATCAATAGTCGCGCACCTCCGAGCTTTATATGCTCCAGGATATAAAGCGTATCTTTCGATCGCTAGTGCCGATCCAAATAGTGGACGCCGGCTGCCCCAAATTGTTAAAGATTTATTTCTTAACAATTAATATTGCTTCACAAAACTTACCCCTGTGTTGCTTGCTCCTGGTTAGGAACGTTGATGTCCGCGGGTATCTGCACTCGGGATCGGATCAATCTTCGCAGTTGCTTATGGTCAATAACACAACACATTTATTAGTTTTATTTTTACCACTGTTAGTATTTATTTAAACTTTCTTAATTTTAATTAACATTTTTCTTTAATACTTCTTTTCATTAATTACCTTTCCGTGTCTTGTGGCCCATTTTGGTCGCTTTTCAATCAATACATGATTCAAATTGATCATTTGTTGTCGGTAGCGTTGCGCATCAACAGTTTCGCCAGGTTTTAGAAGTTCATGGTACACCACCTCCTTCTAGTCCCACCAAACACAGAACATTGTCGTTTTGCCGAACCGATCAGGGTTTGCAGTCGATGTTGACGCTTCTCCTGGATGTACCCATGATTTTTGCGTTTAGGATTTTTAAAATAAATCCATTTTTCATCACCAGTCACAATTCGATGCAATACTGACTTCCTTTCGTGTCGTTTCACATGTGGTGTTTCGCTTTTCCATCTGCCTGTCATTCAATTCATGTGGCACCCAGTTTCCACACTTTTGGATCTTTCCCATAGCTTTTATACGGTCAGAAATTGTTTGTTGTGCAACATTTAACATTTGTGTCATTTGTTTTTGACTTAAAGCGCCATCTTGAACCAATATTGCTTGCAATTCGGCGTCTTAAAAATTGTTTGGTGGTCTTCCACGTTCTTCATTTCGCACATCAAAATCATTATCTCTGAACCGCTTAAGCCATCTTTTGCATGTTGCTTCCAATAGAGCATGATCACCATAAGCCTCGACAAGCATTCGATGTGACTCTGTAGCACTTTTCTTCAAATGAAAACAAAAAAATTAATGCTTTCCGCAAATCATCATTTTCTGGTACAAAATTCGATATTTTTAACAGGATTTAAAAAAAAAATATGTTGCTTGTACAATGACTTAATGCATACTAAATATGTTTGACAGATGTCATAGCAACCAAATAAAAAATATATAAGGGCTCATTCACAACATACGTTCCCTATCGATACATTTGTATCTTGACGCTCACTTCACACCGGTACACCTGGTAGATGGCGTTATAGGGCTGTGCGGGCATGGGGTTCCACTATTAACTCTCTTCAAGTAGCCCGGTTTTTGGAAAACTGATTCCAGTGTAGTATGCCAAATTGGTTAAGGTTTGTTGTTTGCTCTGCCTGATTCTCTGATTCAAATCTTCCTATCGAGATCGATGCCACTAAATAGCTTACAGACTTCGCTGTTACACCTTTTATCCTAGATTCCTTTGACATAAACCACACCTAGCATTGCCTATAGAGAAGAGGATTCGATAAAAGTCATATATACTCCCACAAGTCTCTTGCAGTTCGTGTTTGATCGGTCAGCTCAAAGACATTATGGTTTAAGGAACCCTTGGTGATTCTGATTAAGGCCCTCTTAATACAGATGGTGTTATCTTAAAACCTATATGATAAAAGCTTTGAATCAAACGACGAGTTTTTATCTCATTTCATTTTTTTTTTTGTGGAATAAAATATGGGAAAAAAATATTCACCAAGGGTCCGGAGGCAGAACTGTGGTGGTTTGAAGTAGGTGTGCCGGCGTACGACACAGGTTCACTAACAACACGACTGACTGCCACTGGTTCAGTTCTCTGAAAATTATTCCGACGATTGTTCTCTTTATTTAATGCTCTTTGTTAGAAATTGCACTTAGTTCTAATATAACGTACGGTATTAAGGCACGAGTCAATTGAACTTAATTTTATAAACACTTCAAACTTAATGGAATTCACATCATTTAAACCTTATCCAGAATCCTCGTTTAAAAGCACAGTGACAATTCAAATAGATTCTTATAACTGCTTCCACGTTAGTGTGATACACTTCGTTTTAGGAAACTATATTAAAAGTTACTGGAATACACTTCGTTTTAGGAGAAGATATTGAAAGTTAATGGGAAACACCTCATCTTAGAAAACGATATTAAATTATATTTTTTTACGCAAACGGAATCGCTACTGAAACCGAATGCGGACCGACACAGTATGGCAAAAAGACGCACATGAAAAGAATCGACTTAATAAAAAAAGGAACTCGTGGTCGAACACTCAATGACTATCCGCGGTGACTCATTATAGTAGGTGCGCACCCGTCAAAGAATATAATCTGACTCCTCGAGACGTTGAGTCAATCGTATCGCCAGACGTACTGGGGTGGATTCCCCTCTGCTGTGGTTAAAAATAAATCCGATATTTCATTCTGGTGGCGGCCAATGAGAAATCGGTTTGGTTTGATTGGAAGTTCTTCCATGTGATCGTGCAGATCTGGCTGGGTGTCCATACACTGGAAGTGCGGACAACGATAATGCATCGGCGGTTAGATGTGAGGGAGAGCGATCAATCCTGCAGCTGTTCAAATAAATGAACAAGCAACAGAGGCTGCAGGCATTGCTACCGTAAACGATAGAGGGTATTGCCGGATGCAGAAATAGATTTATGTGTATTGTATATACAGAAACACTATTTCGAAGGGCAAGCGCTAAGATGCACATTGGTTTGCATTAGCTAACGAAACATGGGAACATTGGTTGTTTACCGGATTGGCTAAAGCCATGCCATTGTAAGCAATAGAAGATATTGCCGAAGGCAGGAATGGATTTTTCTGTGATGTTAAGTTAACAGAAAATTTGTTCGGGATGGCAAGGGCTAGGATTGTAGATTGTTTGATTTAGTAAAACGGATCGCGGGACACGGCCGTGGATATGATTGTTTGGACAACAATTATGGTCGTGTCCAACCCGATGATAGGTTATCGGTTTAGGCGATCGATCATGGTAAATTTGGTTTGCAGATGTGCAAGCGTACAACTTACCCAGCTTGGCTATGGACCAACGGATGGTAGAGAAAAATAAACGCAGTGAGATCATTGTGTGTTTGATTAACATGGTTGCTGACCAGAGGAACCGATCAGTTCCTAACTGGTTCATGAAAAATGAACCGAAATGGTTTGGATAATTTGGTTTGTTTGATGCAATGGCAAGATGATAATCTTACACGTGGGTTTATATTTCAGGTTAAAGATGTTGGAAGGTAGCCCAACGCTGCTCGATTGCAGGTAAGCTAATAATCTCTAGGTGAGGGATGGCTCCTCGATAGTATAGTGGTTAGTATACCCACCTGTCATGCGGGAGATCGGGGTTCGTTTCCCCGTCGGGGAGCCTCCGGCGCAAGACTTAATGGCCTTGCTAGGAAAAAACAAATCATTATGGAAAATTTAGCAAGCTTCAGGACTTGCTAAATAAGGCCAAGACCGGTTCGCGGTTGTAGTGCCGATGACGATGATGATGATGAAGGATGGGGAGTTGCTTAAGATAATGGGTGGTTCTTCGGGCGAGCCTTAAAGAACCCCCACAGAACTTATTCCGTTTGTCAACAATTTCGATAAATTGGACAACATAATTACTCAGGCACGAAGTTGGCGCTTGATCATCCTTAGCTCTTAACTGGTGTTAGGCCCACTCAAATACACCGTTGATTTTAAATAACTCCAAAGGAAGGAGCATAATGAAGCCAATCGCAAAATCCTGGTGAGCAGATGTGATCACAGTTTCTCGAGATAATGCTTCCATGAAACTTTTCGTATGGAACGACCTGCGTTTCGATTGCTGTGTTATAAGTGACCCTTACATACACATTACATACTGTCCAAACTTAGAGACAGAAAGACGTATGAATATATTCGTCTCTTTCTAGCGTATCTTCACGACAAATCTGATTCTGTTTCCCACGAAGCCAAAACTAAAACCACCGGAACTTTCTATTCTGTTGGCGCAGTTTAAGCGCAATAAATCAGACTTTTTGCATCGATTAATTACTGTCGATGAAACTTGGATACACCATTATACGCCCGAAACCAAAATACAGTCAAAATATCGGACTGCAAAGGGGGAATCTGTTAAAGATTTTTTTCAACAATTGATATGTTATTGGGTATCCACCAAACTTACCCCTACTGACTTGATTGTTGACCGATGCTCGTATCCTGACCTCTATGCTAATCCGCCTCAACCAGGTCAACTCGGAAATTATCAACACTTTTCAATAATTAATGACTTCAATAAAAATTACACAATTTGTTTTTTATGCCTTTAGTTTTGCTATATTAATGAATTCAATAAAAATTACACAATTTGTTTTTTATTCCTTTAGTTTTTGCTATTCACAATCATGTCACATTTCATTCGTCACGTAACCTCTGCACCGCACGCGCACACAACTCGATTAACTCTTATTCAAATTTTCTTTCTTTTTTCTTTCTTTTTTGCTATTTATAATACTTCTTTTTTTATTCTTTACTTTTAACGTCGTCAACGCTTTCACTATTTAATAAACAAGAGACCGAAATCTCGTGTCGTTGCATTTAATATCCCTTTTTGTTCCGCTTCCACGATTGTTATTTTGAGGAAACGGAATTAAGAAGACTATGGCTAATAGGGAGCCTACGGTTAATAGAGAGACTGTGGCTAATAGGGAGAATATGGCTATGTGCAGTATGATTGTGGTTTTTAAATAGGGGTTTTAATTTATTTTAATTATTTAACTATTGTATATGGGAATATTCTATTGTAATGGGAAAGTGATGTTTTGGGTATTGGGGAAGGGAAGGATATTCATGTGCAGACACGAGATGTTAATTATTATAGGGGGTAGTAATTAAACGAATTTAATTACATAACAAATCGGCTTCAAAAAAAGGAAAAACTGTTTTTTCGGCTGGGGAAATGATTGCGACTGTTTTTTGGGATGGTCAGTGCTGGATTACCCATTAGGCCGGACTAGGCCATGGCCTAAGGCCCCTGTCGAGCAAGGGCCCCCAAAGAAAATTTGTTAGATGAGATGAGAGATAAGTTCGAAGTGTTTGAAAACAAAGCCAGATCCATTTTACCTGAGTCAGATTATGCGAATGTCGCGTCGCGAGTTCGACGAAGAACAAGACAGCCAAACGATGGCGATGCTCCAGAGTTTGCATTAAGTCCGTGCGACTATTTTCGTGTAAACGGTTTTTTGGTAATCATCGATACGCTCAAGATTGAAATCAACAGACGAAGCAAAGTTTACTTAGAGGTTTCGGAGAGATTTTCGTTTTTGGCTGATTTCGATTTGACCGAAAATGTGTATTCCAAAAAGATTTCCGATTTAGTTGACTTTTACTCTGACTATTTAGAAGCATTTTACCCTGAACTCATACAGTTTCACGCTTTCATTAAATAATATTCCCAATGAAACTTAAGTTCACTCACTCTGACCTCTACGAAAGTTTGATTCAAGATCACCTTGAATTAGTTTTTTCCGAACGTTGAAATTGCTCTTCGCATTTTTTAACTCTTATGATCACGAATTGTTCGACAGAGCGCTCTTTTTCAAAATTGAAACGCATCAAAAACGAGCAAAGAAATGTTATGCGTCAAGAACGATTAGACATGCTAAGTCTGATGTCCATTGAATCGGACATTCTTCGTCAAATTGATTTTGAAGAAATCATCAATGATTTTGTTGATCAAAAATGTATAAAAAAAGTTTGTTGACAACGAGCGTCGCTTACATCTTCCAAAGAGATGCCCAAAGATTATTTTATAATTTAATATACTGTTAATTATTTTTAATCAAAAAATATGTAATTCAACTGAAAAAAATGATTTCCTTTATTTTATTGTATTTGAAAACCTTAAAATGATATGAATTAGTTGTTTAAATTATACAAATGCATCAATAACGATTAATTTTACGATTATTAAAAAAAAAGGGCCCCAAAATTTGAATGGCCTAGGGCCCCCGATTGGCTTAATCCGGCACTGCGGATAGTTATGGAGTTATCTTAGTCGATTATCTCCAAAAAGGAATAACCATAACAGGAGCATACTACGCATCATTACTCGACCAACAGAAGGCAGAAAGGAATAACCATAACGGGAGCATACTACGCATCATTACTTGACCAACAGAAGGCAGAAATTGCGAAAAAACGGCCACATTTGCAGAAAAAGAAAATCCTGTTTCACCAAGACAACGCGCCGTCTCACACCTCAGCGGTTGCCATCTCGAAAATTCCACGAATAACGGTTTGAACTGCTTGACCGTCCGCCTTATTCGCCAGATCTAGCCCCAAGCGATTTCTTTTGGTCCCTAATCTAGAAATTGCCCTCGGAGCACAGAGATTTTCGTGAAATGAGGAGGCAATCACCTTCGTGAACAGTTATTTTGCAAAGAAAAACGCCGAGTACTATTTGGACGGAAATAGATAGTTATGGAGTAATCTTAGTCGATTATCTCCAAAAAGGAAGAACCATAACAGGAGCATACTACGCATCATTACTTGACCAACAGAAGGCAGAAATTGCGAAAAAACGGCCAAATTTGCAGAAAAAGAAAATCCTGTTTCACCAAGACAACGCGCCGTCTCACACCTCAGCGGTTGCCATCTCGAAAATTCCACGAATAACGGTTTGAACTGCGTGACCGTCCGCCTTACTCACCAGATCTAGCCCCAAGCGATTTCTTTTGGTCCCTAATCTAGAAATTGCCCTCGGAGCACAGAGATTTTCGTGAAATGAGGAGGCAATCACCTTCGTGAACAGTTATTTTGCAAAGAAAAACGCCGAGTACTATTTGGACGGATTAGAGAGATGGGAGCATCTCTGGGTGTAGAGTTACGAGGAGACTATGTACAAAAACAGAAATAAATTTAAAGAAAAAATGTCTTGTATATTTGTTAGGTGGGAACAGTTTCAGACCACCCTCGTAGTCCCAGCTCGATAAAAGTTCTTCTTTTATTCTAAACACATACTAAGGGATTATTATCCGTATAGCATTAAAATATAAAACTCATAGTGGGGCAGAGGATATTGGGGAAGAGGATTAGCATGCCACATTATATCTCTAAAAGGTAATTGGGAGATCCAACCTTTCGTAGGATAGGTATCGCATCCCTAAACCACTGTTGACAAATTCAAAATCGAATGGTGTGGAAGTAGGTGGTGTAAAATAGATCATGTCACATACGATTACACAACATTCTTATACTTAGTTGAACATAAAAACTGTTACTCTGAAAATGTTTTAAAGCCTAAAATGATATACCTAACCCGATTTTCAGCGACAGTGACGTCCAACGGGTCGATAATGCATACATTTAATTACATTTCATTATACCATCGTGATTTATCGGATTATTTTTATAAACATTCTAGTAATTGTATTTATACTGGTTGCAATTTGAATTTTTATTCATTCGGATTTCCCACTGAATATCTGCAATTGCTAATACAAACCAAAGGCCAGAAAAACAATAAAACCCCTGAGGGAAAGGCAGCACGTTAAAACAACATTAAGGTGTTATTCCTCAAAACAACAAAAAAAAGTCTACCCCAACAAAAGAAAGTAATCTCTTTGACTGTCGTTTACAAACACGAAACTCCAGGAAATAAAATTTAAATTTCCAATTTCTTAGAAACACTTTATCCCTGATGGGGATTTCTCCCTATAATATGCGTTAAGTTCATTCTAGCACGAAAATAAAAGATGAAAAGGGATATGAAAAAATCGCTCTGTAATTTTTCTCATAAGAAACTTCTATTCAAATGCGAACTGTGTAAAGGTGTAATAACAACAACAAGCGCTGTTAACTTTCACGCTCTTTCGCCTCCCAAAAGCCAATAGGTCATAACAATCAACATTGTCTGGCTACGATTCTAATGTAAATGTCACGCAGTAAGAAGTGACGATTTTCTTACGACATTAAACACCAATGGTAGGGTTCACTCGGCAAGGCCTTCGAAAGGATTCGGCCGCAGAGAGAAAGTATTAAAGCAAGTGATACAAGCATAAGATTTCAAACACACCCACACATACTTCTCATCTAAAGGCTAAGAAAAAATCTTGGACAGCAACAGCGCCGTAACTGAAACAACTTCACATGTTGCTTTATAGTGAACTGGTGATATTATGAAGTCATCAACACACCGAAAGTGTGTGCTGAAGTATATACATTTTTGAAGGTCTCCCGAGCAAAAGGACAATCTCAATAAACTGGAAACAAGAAAACGTATTCTCATTATTAGCCAATACTTCATTAGTTTGTGGCGTTGCTGCAAAGAATCCTTCTTGTATAATATTAAGGTTCACCCCAAATGGAATAACATCGAAAATTGAATGCAAATTTTTACCTGTGTCAATTGATTAAATGAAAACTCCACACCAGAGAGTCTCGTTGGTTGCGAACTTGTGTTGATAATTTCATTTATACAGTTGAATCTGAAAATAACTTCCGTTTGCGTAGAATGGGGTTCCTTAAATGAGTTGGACGATGGGACATCGAAGAGAGCCTCTTCAATGGGACAACATTTACATTCATTTAGTTGTGGGGTGTATGTTTCGTGTCTTCGTATTGATGATTTCATCCCCATTTCCTTTCAAGTATCATATGCAGTAAGGTCGTACAATAAAACGTGATTTTAAGTAGATGCTCCAAAATTGAAAGCCAAATCCACCAAGGCGTGGCTCATTAGCTGTGTTAAAGTAGTAGGGACATTGAAAAATGTCTGCCACTTTTAAATATTATGTTGGGACTCAAGGAAATTGACTTCTTGACAAAAAAATATGACAATAATTCGCCGAACCGTCCTTCTACCACAAATCCTGTTTAACGCTTGACATACCCGAAATGATCTTTTCGGTGACCACCAATGCAGCTTTTGTAGCAACAACTCCAGAGAAGATGCGATGACATACCTTACCAAAGCAACGCTTCGATGATACAGTTCGACAGAGTCGTCTTGTCAACATTGCATTTTTATGGAGTTGCCGGCACTCCGATCTAAGGGATAAGACATTATAATATTGGGTGGCGTCAAATCTGCATATCATTAAATTATTCGATGTCCCCCAGGGCACTGTTTTATCATCCATTTCTTTTCTCATTTTTATAATTTATCTCCTATTTATTACTCACTACCCAATTCGAAAGCGCGTTCAGTTTCTGGTACTCGTTCGAACATGGACGACTAACATGTTCATATCTCATTATAAAACAGTAGGGTAAGTGGATTTTTTTAAACTCCGACCGAGATGGGGATTACCGAAACGAATATGTCGACTCGAAACCCAACGCTACCTCTTGACGATATCCCCTCTACTCTACTTAACCTCTACCGCGACACCCGTACAGTTTACCTCTACTATTAAGATGGAAGGTTGTAGCAAACCTGACTGTACTACTTCAGAAGACCGTGCTTACTTAAACCCATGCGGTGGTTTATACGGTAAACCCGTCAACCCCTCTTGCACGAGCTTTCGGAAACCAGCCTTTACATCATCATCATCATCATCGGCACTACAACCGGGATCCGGTCTTGGTCTTATTTAACAAGTCTGAGGCTTGTTAAATTTTCCATAATAATTTGTTTTTCCGGGCAAGGTTATTAGCCTTGCGGAAGCCTTTTCATGCATTAACGAATACTCGGGTAACTTCACTTTCTTCTGCGAGGAATGTATTGCTTACAATAAAATGCTTAAACGGGGGTCTCACCGAAACCTCCGTTTATTTTAAGCTATCCCATAAAAAATGTTTACACAAGTTCGCGAGAGTAGATGTTAAATGGGACCCGGCTGTTTGGCGCCTACAGACGACATAACGGTGATTCTGGAAATAAGTTGATTCAAGTTAGATGTATGTGTAGGGAGGTCGACGCCGACGGGACGCGACGACGTTGAGAGGAGTAGGCGTCGGAGAGAAAACAGGCATGTCCGAAGGGGCAAACAGTCTGGCCCCTGACCTAGAATAGGGTGTCACCATTGTCGTAATTGGGAGTGTCAATGCGTCGTACACTAAATGTTAGGAATTCGAGGATGGTAGAGATAGCGCTGAATGGAGGAGCTGGCCAGCCACAGATCGAAATACCTATGGCGTAGGCGCCTCAATCGTTCAAGCAACATTGGTTGATGGATCAAGCGGCAGCAGTTAACGAGATTGATTTGGAGAGGTACTAGTGAGGTTCGACCGTTGTCGTCGGTCACAGCATCCGTGATTGCGCAATCAACTCTGAAGGGGCTATTTGGTGTCGTAGGTCGATAATGATCTGACACCTGGGTGACACCGGGTCATGGCCCTTTCAGGACATGAGATCAATCTTGAAACAACGAAGACGGAAAGTGACATGGACGAAGCTGACATACTCGCACGTCTGATGATAATACGTGCGGTGGGTATGTCAGGAGGCCAAACTCAGTTTACGAAGGCAACCGAAGAAGATCCGGTCAACACCGTCGTCGTAAATCAAGCTTGAAAGTCGACAATATAGACTGTCGGTGTAGAATGTCAAGGGCTATAACCTACACAGACCAGATTGTTTACTTAAACTTTATTTTAACATAAACAGATCAGCATCCAGTGTGAGATTAGCGTAAACCTAATCCAAGACTTCAGTAGGATATAACAAAAGGAACAAAAACAAAAGGGGTATTTCATTGTAGGACACAGGAAGAAACCAAAACAAAGGGGAATTCGTTGGATGACACGGTGAAACTGGAAGCCATATGTTTAATCCTTCTGCGCATATATCTAGGCTGGCGTTTCCTTTAACGCTCACTAGACGAGGTCATAAAATCTGCTGAAGAGGTTAGCTCTGCGCCAATTCGATCAAAATCCACTTCAAACGGGTCGAAGGTCTAATTGCCTCTAGCGCTGATTTCTTAACACTAAAGCCACCACCGACGAGTCAAATGACCCGTGCGGTGAACGTACATAAGTTTTATACATTATTTATTTCCAAATTGAAGACTTTTATGTTTCTCTCAATTTACTAAATAAAGATAGAAGATGGACGATGCAATTGAGAAAAGCTTTATTCATACTCTAAATGGACTAAGAATTATTACGTGCTATAAATATTAAAATATATAATTTTTAAAGCAGAGGTCAACGGGTGAAAATATATATATATGAAATATCAGTAGCTTTAGGATGGATATAGGAACTCAAATCAGAGTCTCCGATCACTCAGAGGATATAATGGGTAGAATATGGTACCCGTACCCCCCCCCCCCCCCCCCCCCCCCCCCCCCCCCCCCCCACCACCACCACCACAATCAAATCAATCGCTCTCGTCACTAAAGAGAACTTTTCCCCAGAATCAATTTGAAGATATTTGGTTCAATAAAACCACCAAAAATATGGAGAACGAAAAAAACTGAATTTGAACCAAAAAATTTAAATTCAACAATTAAGCACGGAGGCTGTTCGGAAATGGTCTGGCGATGTATGGCGTCATCTGGAGTTGGGAACCTCGTCTTTATTGACAGTACAATGGGAAAAGAAGATTATCTTAATATTTTAGGAGACAATTTGCCAAGTAGTGTTGCGAAACTGGGTTTAAGTGATTCATGGGTCTTCCAACAAGACAACGACCCCAAGCACACATCGAAAATAGTCAAGTAATGGTTACTTTACCGTACACCTAAGCAACTGGATCACCCTCCGCAATCCCCACACTTAAACCCCATCGAGCATTTGTGGGAGTATCTGGATAAGCAGCTCCGAAAGAGGAACATTTCAGACAGAGAGTCACTAAAGTCAATTCTAGTTGAGGAGTGGCAAAAAATCCCAACCGAACAAGCAACTTTCGATGGAAATGAACTCAATAACACATTTAATCAATTAGTTATGAGTTGTAAAGAAAACGAAATAAATTTAACGGCTGTTTTCCCGATAAGCGGAAAGTTGTACAGTATGTGTGGCAAGTTGTACACGTTTTTTTTGACGCTTTAAAACTGAAATATTTTTTTTTATTTCTTTGTTGTATTTTTACTTCATTATTTTCTGTTAAGTTTTATGTGGCAATTCATTGAAAATAAACTACCTTAAAAAATAACATAAGTATTTTACTAAAAGATCGAACCCCCTTGCTTTAATAGGGTTGTAAAAATGCAGTTCAATGCTGTACACTTTCTTTTGACGCTCACAGTACAAGAGTGCTTTAACAAAAAACCCGGAAGCCTTCAGCAGTCTCTTCACAACCTGCTTTCAAACAGGACAATTTCCCAAACGATGGAAAAAACAGCGGGTTGTGCTTATTCCAAAAGGAGTCAAGTATCCAGAGGCGCCGTCCTCTTATCGTCCGTTGTGCAAGTTGGACACGACAGGAAAACTGCTTGAGTGAGTAATTGCCACTCGCCTGGGATAATTCACTGAGGAGACATTGGGGCTCTCTGAATCGCAGAATGGATTCCGGAAAGGAAGATCAACCGGTAAGGCACTATCTGTGGTGTGCGACATCGCTCGCAATGCGATAGCTGGAGCACGATGGCTAGGGGAAAGAAATATTGCGCGGTGGTGGCGCTAGATGTTAAAAATGTGTTTCACTCGGTGAATTGGAATCGGATTCTGGAAGCGTTGCGCGATCTACAAGTCTCACCCTACTTGGTGCGAATACTAGCAAACTATCTCTCGGATAGAAGACTGCTCTATGATACAGACGAGGGATCACAGGAATATCAAATAACAGCGGGTGTTCCTCAGGGATCTGTATTAGGTCCGCTGTTATGGAATATAATGTATGATGGTGTGCTCAGGGTCAATGTACCGCAGGGGGTTAGAATCATTGGGTACGCAGATGATTTGGCAATAGTGGCCGTAGCTAAACATCTAGATGACTTGGAGAATATTTGCTCCCAAGCAATCCAGAGCATTAAATGCTGGCTAGATATAGCCGGGCTGAAACTAGCTGGACAGAAGACGGGGGCAGTTTTAATAAGAAGCCGCAAGAAAGCTGAACACCTTGATTTGTAAATAGAAGGACAAATAATCAGATCCAGTCCTTATATTAAATATCTTGGTGTTATACTCGACAAAAAGTTGAGCTTCAAGGAACACCTGAGGAAAACGAGTGAGAAAATGGCAAGAGTATGCAAAGTTTTAGCGAGACTGCTACCCAATGTTGGAGGACCCCGGCCCCACATAAGGTAACTCATAACCAGTGTCAATACTTCCATTATAATGTATGCAGCTCACATATGGGCAGGAGCCGCACAGTATAAGTCGTAGATGAGGGGGGTGAACTCCGCACATAGACTGGCGTTACTAAGAGTATGCTGTGCATTCCGAATGGTATCCGAAGATATTATAAATATTCTGGCCGGGAGGACGCCACCTGACATTGCAGCTAAAGAAAACGCTGCATTGCACAAGGTCTACCAAGAGAATCGTCGGAGAATGCGGTCACAATTAGAGTTCTCAAACCTAAGAGAATGGCAACGAAGGTGGGATTCTTCCACCAAAGGAAGATGGACCCACACCATGATACCTGATATAGAAACATGGGTGAAAAGAAAACGTGGCGAGCTGAATTACCACCTGACTCAGCTAATATCAGGACATGGATGCTTTCGGCAATACTTGCACAAGTATAAGCATGTGAATCATCCATACTGCTTGTATTGTGAAGGCAAAATAGAAAATGCGGAACACGTACTCACAGAGTACGTGAGATTCGAGACTTCACGAAAGATTTTGGAGAGACATATGAGACGGACAGTTACTCCGTGAGGAGTAATAGAATACATGCTGAGTTCAAAACAGGCATGGTTCGTAACAAATGGTATTCTCGGTGAAATGATGCAGCAGTTGCGACGCGATGAACGGAGTGAACTCCGTCCCGCCCCGCGATGGAATATCTAAAAGAAAGTTCCGCGGGGATCAACGGGAATATGAGCCTGGCGGGAGGTGGTTTAGTCGGTAAAAACCCGACATGCCTCTGGAGCGGTCAAGAGGTATCTTTTGAAGATTTCCACCTTCCTAGCGAAACCGATGGTGTGCTCAGGATCAATGTACCGGAGGGGGTTAGAATCATTGGGTATGCAGATGATTTGGCAAATTCTACCGAAACCAAAAAAAAAAAAAAAAAAAAAAAAAACCATATACATTATGACTCACTAGTTAACGACCATCATAGATAACGAATAACACAAACATGACCAAGATAAGACGACACGAAATGACTCATTTCGGAACCAAGATAAAAATTGGCAAACCAAGATAAGCATACATAGTTTTAAGTATAAATGTAAAATGTAAAACCCAGAACGGAGTTCATCGATCTATGTGTGTTAAGAAGTGAAATAATAAAGAACCTCGATCCACAAAAATTCATATTTTTTTATTTTTTCCACCAACACAGAATTAACTAGCGCGACCGCTAGCCAAGCCGGTTCCCCTACTCTTCATAAACCAAAAATTATCTAGCTCGCAACTGCCAAACTGCTTCGTACTTATGTTAGGATATGGGTGTAGTATTCCAGAATACTACTATCCTTATAACTATTAAGTTGTTGAGAAATACAATTCAGGAAGTACAGACGAGTTGAGATTAAGATAAGATTAAGTAAAGTTCGGAAGTTCAGAGAAGTGAAGTTAAGTTCGGCAAAGTTAAGAAAAAGAATAGATTAGAAATAAAAAAGAGAATTAAAATTCGCAATCCTGAGTTTTAATTAATATTAATAAAATAAAAATAGAAGGTCCACGCACTTCCCTCTAACGAGGAAGCACGGCGTCCCGGGCCTACAACATGGGAGAGGAAACACCCCCCCCCCCCCCCCCCCACACACACACACACACACACACACACACACAAACACACACACACACAATTTGTACTATCAAAATATAGTGTACTGATTTTTTAAACTAAAAATCGTCGATTTGCTTAAAATGAAGTCATATTTGAATCAATATATCTCGCTTTGGAGCAAGTATCAATTTTAGAGTACAATGCAAATTGTTATTATTTATTATGATTACTGCATATACACGCTTAAGCTTTTTAATTTTTAGGCCTGAAAACAAAAATGCTTCATCCGAAACTCAGATAATTGTCATATATTCACATACTAACAAGTTTCATAACACCGAGCACAAAATATAGGATTTAACAGCAGTGGTCCGAGAAAAAAAGTCATCCTCTAATTCGGTCCCACATAAATGACGTTTTACCAACAGTTTATTCATTGTTTAACAACCAGGGCAAATCTACCTATGACATAGGTAAACCCCAACCTCAGTTGAAGTATTACAACAAATATAAGCTGACAAGTCAAAGTTTGATTCAAACTCCAAATGAGATTCGGATATATTCGTTCACATCATCACCAAGGATGTCCCGGGTATCATTTTTCTTGACTGCTCTTTACGATTTACCTAGCATGTCCTGTTGAATAGCTTTTGTAGTCATTACGCCAAAAACTTGTTTCATTTGAAAAACTCTTTAAATTGCCACAGTTTACGCTATGAATTTCCCTCGGATTGTTCTCAATTACTACTGGTTGTTCGACCCAAATTGAAAATGAGATTTTCCCAGTTGCATAGTGGATGAGCCACAGCAACAGCAACATGTTGCTAATGATGTTCCAGTTTCTTGTTTGTTACTTTGTCTTTTGGTTTTTCATTTTCTTTCAAAGTTTTTGTTATCATTTCATCCGTGAGGGTGGAAGGGACTAAGCGGTGGGGATTTAGAGACAAAGAACAAAGGAAAAGTAGTAAAAGTATGTAATACCCCAACAGGGGGAAACCAACTGGTTACCGGATGTAATGAAAAGATGCTTTGAAGAGTGTTTTGTCGTTTCGTGTTACTCGTTCTAGTAGCCATGATTGCATCGGTACAGGAAAAACATTAACGAGCACGAAAATTGTGGAAAATTATAAGAAATAAGAAAATGAATTAATTCCACTTGACCCTACTAAGTGAGATTTGATGTCGTTACACTTAGGTCGTACTGACTGTTTTCAAGCGCGCAATCCTAAATGACGAAGTGGTATATTTAGTTAGTGTGTTTGATATTTCGGCGTGTGTGGGAATCGACTTCGCAGATGAAATGAAAACGATGGACTGTATTCATAGGTTTCATTTTGGTTGTCTTTGGATAATAGATTTTCATACTTGGGCGCTATTTCCAGTATCCAGTATCGTAGGAGATTGCTGGTGTGGAGGAGATGATATCTATAATTGAGGTTGTTGCTTAATTATTCAGCAGTTTTCTTATGTGTGCATTGCTTTAGACGAATGACGAAATGAGAAAAAATTCAAGAAGCAGGTCACCTACTTAATGAATGCCTACATCTGTTGTGCTGCTTGGATGGGACCGTGACCGGGAAGGCAGTTAAAAATGCAAACGTACGGGTTATAAACAGCCGCGAAAGGTAATTTCATCAGAACTTTCTGCACATACTTTATTGTTCGAGAAAATTACTCCCATCCGATCTCAAACTAAGAATGATAGAAAATAGTAACATAAAATGGTAAGAATGGCACGTGAAAGCTGTGGATGGTGGATACCTTCATTAACTTGGCCAAAGAGAAGTCCAAGACAGAAGATTTTGGGTTCGCGCTCTTAAATGTCAATGACAGTGTAGGCTAGCAGAAGAATGAGAGAATGACGAAATATACTACCGATACGTACCTTCCTTAAATGCATGAATATTCAAATTGCGGGAACATTTGGCCAGGCCATGTGCTTCTCAGAAGTGTAAATCGGCTGAAGAACGATTTTCCATCCTTTACCTGTCATAAATTGACTTAGTGTGAACCGGTAGGTGCTAGCTGTTTATGGTCTTTCACGGGCAAATACTTCAGAACGAATAGCCCAACCGCCGAATTTATTTTACACGCAATGCACACACAAACGTGATTGTAAGATTGTGGGGATTTTAAATCCTGCTGCTTTGAGTTGTAAGTGTTATACAAATATGCGGAATATACTTACTGAATATAGCCAGCGAGAGAGAGAGAACAACAGCAAACCTCCACTAAGCGTTTCGAATTTTCTAGAAATCTGGGTGGCATCGGTTGTTATTGTTGTTCACAGTGGTTGCTGTGGTAGTGCTGTATTTTGGAATTGTTTTTTTGCACGCGGTAAATTTTCAAAAGTATTGCCTCAAGATTTTAATGATGAAAAAACACATGATCGAGTAGAAGAAGAATTCTTTGTGTTTATGTGAATTTTTGGAGTTACTTTTTAACTCTTTCACACGAGGCGGCTGCGACAAACACGGCACACACGAATGCGGAAATACGGTAATGAAGAACAGCATCAACGACAAAAACCGAAAAATTCAGTCATCAGACTTATATCTCAGCAATTAATATAGCAATACAAGAACAGTAAGTGGCGCAAGCCTAATAACCTTGCCGGAAAAACTCTAAAATTCCTCGTATTTGGGAATACATTTTTAAGGGGTAACTTTGGAGGTAAATATGAGGAATGGGCAGTGTGGGGGGATACTCGTCGTGCCGGCACGGGCACAGGTTCACACATACTCCACACTTAAAATCAGAAAAACGGTGCACCACAGAAGAATGAAAAATAAAAACGCTGGTGGTGTCTAGTTGCTTAATTGCCTCTTTATTTTCCCGTGTCTTCCAAATCAAAATTACACAGGTGTTGTCTGGTTGGTTAATTGTCCTGTTTTATTTTTTTACGGACAATTTAACAAGTTTCGGATATGGACCGGATACCAATGGAGGGACTTGCTAAATAAGGCCAAGACCGGATCCCGGTTGTAGTGCCGATTATGATGATGATGACAAGAACAGTAAATCGTAGTTGAGTAAAATCATCATCATCATCATCATCGGCACTACAACCGGGAGCCGGTCTTGGCCTTATTTAGCAAGTCCTGAGGCTTGTTAAATTTTCCATAATGATTTATTTTGTCTGGGCAAGGTCATTAGTCTTGTGCCAGGGGCTCCCCGACGGGGAATCGAACCCCGGTCTCCCGCGTGACAGGCGGGTATACTAACCACTATACTATCGAGCAGCCCAGTTGAGTAAAATACTTCATCTTTTACACGCGGCAGTGGTCTGATGTCTGGTTCTATCTTTTGCTGTGATCTTAAGCGTCATAGCGGGGGTTCGAATTCCTTTCTCTGTCGGTGTGAATTGCTTAACACGCTCTCTAATATGCACTTTCTGATTGGAGCAATGCCGGAAAATATTTGGAACGGTGGAAGAGTGTTCAGTTACATGCACAGAGCAGGAAGAGGAAAAGGGAAGGAAAGAAAGTATAATTTCAGCACGATCAGGCTGAGCATTCCACATGTGGGTGGTCCATCTAAAAAAGGAATTTCTGTGTTTACATATTTGCCGTATATTCTTAGCGTAACCTGATAGGTATGCTCTAAGGTAACCAGTTCAACGGTACGAGTTTCTTTGTAATTACCCAATCTTGTGTAATCTACAAAAAGCCTAAAATAGCACATCAAGGTAGATCATCTCTGCATTTATTGTTCTGTGGGGGTTTGATATGTGTGCCGACGTACGACACGGATTCACTTCAATCCCCGACTATGTTCTGCTGCAAAGAAATGATCACCCGAGAGAAGAGAGGAAATAAAAGCGCACTGGGATGTTGTTTTGCATAATTTCCGTTTTTATTGCTTTTTTTGTACTACACTTATAACTTCTTATTAATATTATCAATTGATTTTTATAAATCATATACAAGATACACTTCTTTCTCGACACGGCGACCGAGGTAATTAAAAATTTAACCAAAATGCATGCGAGCACTTTGGTGTTGAGATGTGACTCGCGCAACGACAATATTCGACTCCATTAAACAGATACGAAATTAAGTTGTTTCTCCGAGCGCGGCGTGACTGTCCGCTGTGATGGTTGAGATGTGACTCGCGAATTAGGGATGAAAAATCTGGATTCTATTTTCGCACAGCTATTAGCCAATCATCATTGCGCTCTTTTCATGACTCTTCTCATTTGCATGTCTCAGTGAGGTGAATAATACTCGTGCATCATCCGACAGTCGCTGGACATGCGAAGGATGAAAAGAACAAAAGAAAGACCGCAATAACTTCGGGGTTGGCTTAGCTTGTGCGCTGGTATCAAATGCAGTTTCTGAGAATGACCTACTGCCCTAGTGTTATGGCTGTGGTGATCTCAGAGTGCATTAAACCATAGGGAGACAGAAGTATGGAGGAGAGGAAATGTGGCCGGTGCTATTCAGCTGCAAAAAGAGATCATTGATCCCAAGCAAATGGATGATCTGCGGAAAAGCCGAAGTGACCCCAAATTGGCTAGGGTAAATTATCGTGAGTACTAATTAAATATTTTGATAAATTCCCTAGCGGTTGCATTGATATACAACAGTGTCGTCTGCTTTGACTTGTTGTTGCTAACCGACATGATGGGATTTCCGATGGAAATCGCATGGGCTAGCAAAAATGGAGTTGCCGTATGGCAAAAAGGTAGTTCAATTGAATTATGCATTATCTGCATAAAAGAATGAATTCGGCTATGCGTCCATTTGGAAAACATGATATTCCAGGTGAATAGCATGAATGGTGGTATAGGGGTTGATGTGACGCGCTGTTAGCGGTCGAAATAAGGCGGAAATTGTGGTTGAAATTGTGGGTTGGTTCTCCATGTAATATAGAGAACCCCTACAGTTCTACTAAAGAAAGAGGTAATTCCGGTTTTATAAGTTTCCAAGGCACAATTATGCTTTCGAAATTAGTGAGTGATTAAAAGTGAACCTCTACGGATTGATGGTTTGGAGTTGAGGTTTTGTGCGTTAATAATCATACTTTTTTTATATGGCCTCTCACCATTTCTTTTTAACCATGTACTTTTTGTAACCTTTGGACCTCAGGGAACACACATAAACACATCAGGGTAATATATTTAAAAAAAAAAACAATGGCTTGGCGAGAGGACCGACTTTAGCGAGACAAGGACAGATGTGTCCTTCATCTTGTCTCTGGCTTCTGGTCATCTTGCGGCTCGGTCTCGCGATATCTGAAAAGAAAAGAAATAAGGGGGGGGGGGGGGGGGGGGGTATCCAAGGATAGTGTGGACAGTGTTAGTCCAGGTGTTCTCTAACTACTTGTATAGAGGGATGGTGGAAAGAAATCATACAAGACCGCTAGGTCTTGGGTGGGGTAGTAAACGCAGATCACGTCTTTGGCGTCTGATGATCTACGCTTTGGTCGATGTGTGTATGTTTGTGCGGTCTTGTACAGTGCGTCCGTGTGTGTGTGGTTTGTTAACAGCAGACTCTATGGGATGGATCCCGGAATCCTCTATTATAGAGGGGACTGTTGTTGGGAAGGGTGCTTTCTTCAGTTTTGTACTGAAGAAGAAATTGTGGGGGTTTGATCCGAAAAGATCGAGAGAGAGAGAGGAGTCAAGAACGCAAGAGTCCCGTACAAGTAGGTTCTCGCTGTTCTGAATGCTTTCGATGACGACCGTCAGGCCTTCTAGAATGATTGGTGCATCTTCTGAGGAGTTTCCTTTCGAAAACTCGAAGTCTTTCCATTTGAGCCGAAGATATTGAGAGCCATATGGGAAAGGCGTACGATATTCCAGATCGGATTAACTGCTTATAGCAGAGAAGCTTAACTTTGGTGTCAACTTTGTTGCTCCACTTCAAGATGTTGTGCAGTTGCTTAGACCGACCGAGACCCCTTTGGAGAATGTGGGTCATATGTTTGATGAAATTAATTTTTGGGGTATAAATGACCCCAAGATATTTCATCCTATCCTGTGGTCTAATCGTTGTATCTCCCATTTTTATTCGAATATTCTGTGAATATCGAGAAGTAGGTTGAAAGTGTTTACTACTCAGAATTATAGTTACTGCTTTGGATGGGTTAAGTCGAATTTTCCACCGACTGTAATACTGATACAGTTCGTCTGGGTGACGGTTGAGTCGATTTGTTGCGAGTTTAGGGCCTTTGGATGACGTGTACACTAGGACGTCATCCGCATAGCATATCTGATTTGCTCTCCCGTTCACAGGGCGAGAAATATCGGAGGTGTAAATATTGAATAAGATGGGGCCTAAAATGGAGCCCTGTGGTACGCCTGCAGCAGCGTGAAAAGTTCGGGAAAGCTTTCCATTCACCCTAACTTGGAAGGTTCTGTTTCGAACGAACTGGTAGATAATACCACATAGCGTTCTACTGAGGCGCCAGTATTCAATAATTTAAAAACGAGACCTTCGATCCAAGTCGTGTCAAAAGCTTTTTCAATGTCCAGCCTCACCGCAACGGTGGGTTCCTTATTAAAGAGCCGCACACAGACGTGGTTTGAAATATGCTGAGAGCCATAGTGGTGCTGTGCGCTCTTCGAAATCCAAATTGAAAATCAGGTATTAGGTTCCTGGCACTGATAAAGTTATTTAGTTTCTCGTATATGAGTTTTTCATATATTTTGCTGATGCAAGTGAGAAGCGAGATAGGGCGAAAGCTTGAGGGGTGATACTTTGGTTTCCCAACTTTTGCTATTGGACAAATAATAGCGTGCCTCCAAGCTTAGGGAAAGTACCCCATGTTGTAAGCATGGTTGAACAGAATGGAGAGCTTTATAAAGAATAAGGGAGAAAGCCTTCGCAACGAGTGGTATGACATGTTGTCGATACCGGGTGACTTCTTAGGGTTTCGAGATTTAACCAGGCTCCGTAGGGTATTTGGTGCAATGAAACCGTGACCATTATCACGAAAAACCACAATTATGCCGATTCTTTTATACGGATGCGAAACATGGTCTCTCACAAAACGAGAACAACACAAAATTCCGCGTATTTGGAACTTTTCAAGGATTATCTTTGGAGGTGAATATGACGAATGGGCAGGACAGTGGAGGAAACTCCATAACCACGAATTGGAAGGGCTATATCGCAAACCCATAATAGTGAGAGTTTGGCGGTTGTTTCGTTATGTTGTAAGTTGACGCAGTGTTCCGCCTGAACACTGTGCAGAAAAGAAAAACACGAAATGAAACCAGAGTGAAGGAGCTGATGCACCTATGAAACACGAGGATATTTGTTATTAACCTGTGGTTTTACTGTATTTTTATTGTCAGTGTTTGTACATTTATGGAATGGTTACCAACTCGTAATAAGTCACTTCAATCGGAATACAAAAATAAGTAGCTATGAAAGGACACACCACTTAGTTTATTGTTTTAATATTTCCTTTTTTTGGGTTATTCACAACTTCAATACATACTCGAAAACAAATACGAAGGAAAGGACTGTGGAAGAAACTCAACACTGATTCTATTGTTCCTGGTAAATTCTACCCTTTCGGGTCTGAACCGAATTCGTGAATATTTGATTCGGGATCGATGCGATGTGTCACCACCGTTCCCGTAGCACATCAAAACTAAAGATAGGATCAACCCGGTATTCGGCGCCCATACACTCTCGACGACACTAACGTATTGCAATTTTTTATATGGTATAATATTCGCGATAGTTTTCCTTACGTGTGAATTTATCGGATTTCAATTAGGCTGTACGTCTTACTGTTCGCGTGACTCCTTATCGAATTAGGTTACTCACACGAGCTAAATGTGGGTTTTATTAATTTATTCCACAAAAACACAATTTTGTTTTTTTCTTAATTTTAGTTTATTTTAAATAACTTTTTACATATTTAAAACTCATTTTACTTTTATTACAAATTGTCTCCGTTCGGAGGCTAGTGGAGGACTGATCCTCATTTTTCACTTGAAAACTATTCTAACTCGAAAACACGACTAGTGATTACATATTCGAGATAACGATTCATAAAACGAATTGGATTTGGGTACTGTTTGTATATTCAAGATAACATAGGATCGAGGAATTGAGTTTGAGTATTCATTACATTTGAGATAACATAAGATAGAAGAATAGAACTGAAATATTGCTTACAATGTGTGAATACAATGTAAATAGGATTTAAGATAATGTTACCATTCGTTTGGAGGAAATTATTTATATTTTTATTTTCGGCTTGTTTTGCGGTTTGGCTTTTGATGTTCTTATCTTGAGCTTCAATTAGTGGACACTTGGGTGGTAGGTATGGTTGACATAACCCGCGCGACCTTCTCGGTGAGGTTCTCTGTGACTTTCTGTAACGACTGTTCTCTAAGTACACTGACAATTTTTGTATCCCTTTACAATTCTAAACCCCTCATCTGTAAAACAAATTTTTCTCATCACCATCATTCTCGTTCTCTTATCTGTAAGAGAAAATTTCCATTTCGATTCTCAATTCCTTATCAGTATCTTTGTTCGAAGGATCAAGCGTACCGCCACTTATTTCTCGATCCTTTCATGGGATTTGTTTGCGTTACCCATCTGGCTTAAGACAACAAGAGTTTTCGTACGCTTCAGATGGGTAACAAAGGAACCGTGGAATTTGGATGTCGGTTTCTAGATCGTAAAACATCTGGCGTGAGATACGTGTTTATGATTGCAAGAATTGTGTAGGGCGGCGAATCGCTTTGCTTTTGTTTGCACACGTGCGCTTCTTGGTTTTGGAATCTTGCAAGGAATTTAGGGTGCTAATTGCTATTAGCTTATGAGGAGATATGCATTATTCTGTTTGCTTTTAGAAAAATGCGTTTAATTGGATGAATTGAGTAAATGGGGGAATTGCATTGAATTGAATTGAATGGATGCATTGAATAGATGCATTGAATACAATATTAGGAAATTTTGAACGTTTAGTTCGATTGGTTTTGACCATTGACTTCAATGTTAGGTATATAGAATGTTACCTTTTGTTTCAGGCGGCAAGAAGTACTTTTGAGGAACGTGTCTGTGGCACGTGTAATGGATATATGTGAGTATGTTCTTTGGTGGAACGACGATATCTCAATCTATAGTGGATTGTGTGGTTCGTAGAATCGCCACAAGAGTGTTGTAGGCTTTCTCTCAGGTAGCGTGTCTCCTTGTCCTTAAAAGGACGAGCGTTCTCTCAAGACCGCTCCTGAGAAGGCTCGTTGCGGTTGCCACCGTGCTTCCGGGCCTCCGGGAAGAGTAACGACCGATTGTTGAATATGGGCCTGGGAATCGGCCAAGCTCAATAAAAAATGCTTTTTAAATTAATGATATTTAATTTAATTTTATTTTATTCAGATTAATTTATTGCCGTCCTTACAATTAGGACGCCAATTGAGATTGATCTTAAAATTTATTAGATTTTTTGGCGTCCTTTCCAATCGGACGCCAATGGAGACTGATCTTCGAATCTGAAATTCATCACCCTTATAAATGAAACCAAATCGAGATTTTGTATTTCGAAGAGATCGAATTGAAAGTAAAATCTCGATTTAGATACTTTGGCTGGAGCCAAGTGTTTGTTTTTGAGATAAGAATTCGAATTCTCAGAAATGCAGTGCATATGAAAATATGCACTGGGATTCGGGTATTGTTTACGGATGGTAATTGAACATCTGGTTCAATTTGCCATGCGTTTGATTTTGTCTGATAATTGTGGGTAATTGGATCTAAGGGTAATGGATTTTGTGAATATAAGTTTGGGTGTAGGGATTGGGATGTATGTGTGGGGGAAGGAGATAGTAGGGCTTTTCAGGGCACTACAAGAGTAATCACGTCGTGAAGATTAAGATGGACCGGACATGTGGCGCGAATGGGCAACGATGGGGCCGCGCGTAGAATTCTTGACGGAAGACCAACAGGAAAGTGGCCGGTAGGACGGTCGCGGCGGAGATGGAAGGACAATGTAAGGTTTAACCTTGAGGAAATCGGATCAGATGATCAGGCGTGGAAGGAGAGTGCATAGGGCAGGGGGCGATGGCCTAGCCGAGTCAGTGAGGCCATGAACTTCCGGGTTCCTATATGCCAATAAATAGTAATAGTAGTTATTTATAGGCTTTCTGGCAGACTGATGATTTGGGGCATTGTTTTGCATGGTACTTTTACTACCGCATACAAAAACCCCAACGTAAACCCCCAAAAAACCAACGAAATATCAGGTAACCAAAAAAGTTCATGCGGTTTTTTACTGACAGCCTCTACATCGGCATGTTGCATCGGCTTACGTAGAAAACAGGTTGACAGTGACAGTTCAGAAATTTGTACTTAATTATGGTTGCGTCCGAGCAAAGTCTCTGCTTTCAACCCGGCGAAGGCCAGGACTATCCTTGTCCCTGGTCAGTCCAAATCGACATGCAGTCTCCACGTCACACCCCTGGATAGCTACTTTGGCACCCGCCAAGTAGTGAACCAATGCATGCAGGGATATCCTGAGAAAGATTGACGCTAATAATCTTGCTCGGAAAAACAAAATTTTTATGGACAATTTAACAAGTCTCGGATAAGGACCGGATACCGGTGGAGAGACTTGCTACATAAGGCCAAGACCGGATCCCGGTTGTAGTGCCGATGATGATGATGATGATGGTTGCGTTCAACGCAATTATTATTACGCTTGTTTGTTGTACAAGTTTAAATTGGGCGTGAAAGGTGCCGAAACAGAAAGAGAAATATGTGATGCGTTCGGAGAGGTTACTGTTAGCGATCGAACACCTCAAACGTGGTTTTAGACCTTTTCGGCTGACAATGAGACCCTTGAAGACTAACTTTGACCGCGTAGATCCAAATATCTCCACTTGGACCAATTAAGGGTACCAAATGAAGAAGATTTCAGCCAAACATGCTCAACGGTTTAGGGTAAACAATGAAGAAATTCGTGTACATTTGCATCAGCTAGGAAAATCGTTGAAGATGAGTACATGGGTCCCCCACGAACTGACTCCAGCTACTCAATATTTGCTCTTCCTTGCTCACCAGGAACAAAATTGTCCAATTTGGGACCGGAATTTTAAAGTGGACAATGTACTGCAACAGAAAACGATCACACCCTTGGCTTTCGGCATACGACCCAATGCCTTTGAGTGCTAAATCTGATCTTCATCAACAGGAGGTGATGCTGTGTGTGTTTGGTGGACTACTGCTGGGATTGTGCATTTTGAGTTTTGGGGAAGTGGTAAAACCATTACCAAAAAGGTTTACTCAGCACATTTGCCGTAGAGTAGTAGAGTAGCCGTAGAACTCACAAACACACTCATGTATAGGAAGGGTATTCTTTTCCACCGTGTCAACCCGGCCTCATGCAGAAAGAATCATCCTTGAGGTCATTTATTCACTAGAATGGGCACTTTTACTCCATCCTCCACACTCACCATAGGTTGCTCCGTTAGATTACCATCTCTTTTTGTCAATGGAGAATTGTATGTGCGATCGGCGCGACACGAGGAGAGGTTGAAAACGTGGTATCACCGTTTTTTGAGTCTCTGGAAAGAGATTTCTTCAAAAATATCATTTACAAGTTTATAAATAGATAGGAAAAGGTTGTAGAAGCGGATGATAGATAATTTGTAGAATAAACATTGTGTAAACGCACTGTTCTTGGTACTTTGCTTTTCTGTAGTCAAACCGCGTGAAAGTTCTTGGTTGCCGGATATCTTCACTATAATTGTGAATTAAATTTTACTTAGAATGAAAAGCGACTAAGTTACAAAATGAATAACGAATATACTTGTTTAGTAAGTGTACTTCTCTAAAGAAAGGCGAAGCTATAGGGCTAAGTTAGCGCCACGACAAATGGCGGTCTTCTTTTTGAACAGTTGCGGACAAAAGTCTTCCATGCGTCTTCGAGGTTACAATGCCAGGCGTCGTCTATAAATACTATCGAGTAGGTCAGTGGTATACTTAGGGCTAGAACTCCATATGTGCGAAAATTACCCGAGTGCAAGTATAACTCTTCATTCAGCCGCAAAGTTGTTAGGAAGATTCATGTGGATGCAGCTTACTCAGTAACGCTCTGTGCTAAACGCGGCCAAAAGTTTTGTCATTATGTAATATTGATTCACTGTGTTTTTCAATTTTCAAAAGGTCTCCCATGAATACGGAATTCGTATTGGCGATCACTTAGGAGTCCTTTGCATTTTGTATATTTAATCAACTAGGTACTGTTGACCTTTTTCTTGGACTGCATGAACAGAAAGGCAATTGGCCCAACATTTTGTGGGAGACAATTTTTTCATTTCTTTGGTATTGCCTAATTTAGAACGAATTTCGAATAGTTTAGAGACGTTTTTTTGAGCATAAGATATGCGAACGAGTTTAATGAAAACTGAAGGTTCTATAGCGCAGTTTTCAACAATTATTGCTGGTTGCCTTTGCAGTCCAAGCCGATAAGAATGCTATGGACAACACGTAGGCGGAAGTTCACATCTGGCATTGGAGATTGTAAGACCGTGATCACAGGTGACTCTAAAAAAATATTGATTTCAGGGAAAATAAATTTACGAAAACTCTGGTTTTGTCTAGATGGATAGTGTCCTCCTCGTCACTAACCGAGAAAAAAAATATGGAGAGAATGAATTAAAGTTATTGCTAATAGCCTTTCCCTTTGACTAGACGGTAATGGGTAGTATTTGATCAGTTTGTTGATGTGAAGCTTTTTCTTTGCACGCGTTTTTGATAAATGCATTTTATTCGTCAAAATTCACCCAAGACGTGTCTTTTGGACAATATGTGCCTCAAACCTCTTCTCACCTTACGCCAGAGAGCAGAATACCCACATAAATATCATTCCGAAGCAGAATATCGACAGTTACATGTATGTGAAACAACGTGTCAGCCAAAACTAAGCAGTCCTGTTAAAGATTTAAACACAAGGATTTGAGTTTTCATTTCCTTCTGTGAGTGGAGAGATCCAAAAGATGGATTCACTCAGCTGTGGCATGTTCCAATCCAAATACATCGACCAGAGTACGCCTACCCATAAGTCCCAAAGACTGACTTGTGGAACTCGTTATAATCGTGGCCTCTGATTCGGGATCCATTAAAGTTCTAAAGTAAACCACATTTTCTGAAGGTGCCTTGACCTTCACTAAAGCTGTTGCTAGTAAGACCTGTGCGTTAACATTGTGTTGACTGTGAAAGGTGTCGGCTTGGTAACAGCAAATTGTGGTTTCGATGACTAAAATAAGAGTTTACGCTATTTGGACATTGTTATGTGTGAGTTATCTCTTTAGAGCCAAGAAAAATTTTACTCCGGCCCAACTTCTTCTCCTATATAAATCTCAAATTAGACCCGCGCTCGAATATTGCTCTCATGTTTGGAGCTCGGCTCCTAAACATACCCTCGACCTACTTGAAAGCGTACAAAGACGAGCGATCCGCCTGATCGGGGACTCGGCGTTGACGTCGGGACTACAGTCGCTATCACATCGAAGGCGCGTGCCCGACCATTGTCTGTTTTACAGATATTATCACGAGTGGTGTTCTTCGGAGATTCTTGGCATTGTTCCACGCAATTCGATTTATATGCGCTCCACAAGACAATCCGATGGATCGCACCCGTTTGTGGTTCATCTCCCGACGGCGCGAACATCCCTGTATCAGAACTCGTTCTGTTACAGAGCAGGGAAGCTGCGGAACTGCCTTACCACGCGAGTGTTCCCGGAGCGTTACAACCTGCAACTGTTCAAAAAGAACTGCAACAGTTATTTGATGGCATCTCGGGGCGCCCACTCGACGCTATAGGTTCGCCTCTCCCGAGAAAAGTCTAATAAAAAAAAAAAAAAAAAAAAAAAACTTAGGGTCAAACAATTTTCACAATTTTCCACCCTTCGCACAATGTTGCGCGTGGTTACCTCCTTTGAACTGATTGAAGAAACGGAGTGAATGTTGCCCTTGCAATTGCTTTGTTGGTTTATTTCGCCAAAGCGTCGGAGAGGTGTGTTTAGTTGAGGTATTTTGGATCGAGCTCCGGCGCAAGGCTAATGACCTTACCCGAAAAAACAAATTATTATGGACAATTTAACAAGTCTCGGATAAGGACCGGATACCGGTGGAGAGACTTGCTAAATAAGGCCAAGACCGGATTCCAGTTGTAGTGCGGATGCTGGTGATGATTCTGGATCGAGGGGTAAAGATATTCTTCGAGTTCAGCTTGTTTCGGGAGCCTAGCTACAAAATGGTTTTCAAGTTTTGTTAAGCCACAGCTTCCATGGTGTGGAACTCATCTTCTAGAAATTTGGGAAACTCAGCCACCTCGATGACTGAGTTGGCAAGAAGGTTGTGACTTGGGTTTGATTCTGCAAACCTAGGTCGAACTAACGACTCTGCTATTGTGTTGTTTGACACAATTACTGAGTGGTAGGTGGGATTCCAAAGCCCAGAAGCCCAGAAGCTTGGTGAAATGCCACCCTATTAAGTTACAGGCTTCGTGAAACGGTTGGGAGAAATCCTTTAGCATCTTTTAGAACTTGGTTGGTAGACCCGGTCGGGAAAAAAAAGCATCTCAGGGCAGTGACTCAGCGCTATTGGTTTGTCTTTCCTGGGAGAATTAAAATAAAAAGAAAATAAGAAAAAGGTAGAAAGCTCCCTTTGTGATCCCATCCTTTCCTTACACAGTTGTTGAGTCAACACAGTAAAGATCACTTCTCAGTTGTCGGTCTTTAGTGCTGATTTTCTCAGAGCGTGCACATACTCAGTGGACACATCGAACAGAAGATTCAAATTGTCAGACGCTCCCCGAGGACCGGCAAATTAAAGAAGAGTCTTACCAGGGTATTTCCTAGAACCCGTTTGTGATCATATCTATTACTGACGATCGCCTAGAACACAACATGAATGCAGTCGCCCATGCGAAGACATTGTAGCAGCCGCTCAGCGTTTTGATTCCACTTAGCTAGGTGTCACTGTGCAACGGAGAGTGGAAAACGTTATGAAATTTGTTGTAACAGGAAATGAAATGAACGAAATATATTGTTTATTCAACGAATACAAAATTACGCTCTTACTATGTGTTTATTCAACGAATCCAGAATCACATTCTTATTAAGACTTGATGTAGCAAGAAGAAGCGCACTCGGTCTGGTGTAACTGTCAGATGTAGAGTGAGCGCATTAAGGTGTGAACTCATTTGTTCATTATTCGTGACGCCCGGTCCATCACTACAATCGCATAGAGCACGCAGCTTAGCGCGGATCCACAACACTCCCCCTCGATTGTAGTGCTAGGTCGATCCTCCGAAGAACCCCCGACGCCGACCAAATCCAGACACTTCCGATGTTTTTCTTTTGTCAATCCCTTCGTGAGAAAATCCGCGGGCATCTTATCCGAAGGAAGGTGCTTGATGTCCAGTCGACCTTCACGTAAGACATCTCTGACGAAATGGTGCCTGATGTCGATGTTTCGATCTCGCGTGAAACGTGTGATTCTGGGTTAGTAGTTGTGCCCCTCGGGGCCTATTATCCAAACACTCTGTACTATGAGAGCATGCGTCGCAACGGCTTTGTTCCACCAGAGGCGTTCCGTGACTTGGACATGAAAGGGCTTATACAGGATAGATCCGGAATTCCGCTGATCTATCATGTAAGTAGATCATCCGTAGACGGGCGATTGTGCTACGACCGGGAAGTAACGCGCACCGAAGAAGAGCTCCTGCGCTTCAGTAGGGCTATCTCCCACAGAGACCGGGACGATAGTATTAGACAGCGTCAACAGTTCTGGTGGTTGAATGGCATATAAAGACCTGGATACCAATGTCGGTATAGAATCATACTATCATCAGCTAGCTTACATAGACTTAGCTTTTCTAGAATTAGGGTAGTATAAGATTTGAGGTAAGTTAGATTAAGTGCTTTTACATAAAATTAAATTAAAAAAAAAAGTAGGTAAGTTTAGGTAAGTTAAGTAAGTTAAATTTTAAGAAGAAAAAAAAAAAAAAAAAAAAGAAAGTTTTTCAAATTTTTCTTTGTCTTTCAAATAACTATAAGTACCGCCACAAAATTCTGTCGCCGAAAGGCAAATTATATAATGGTGAAGTAATGTTTAGATTAGAGCGTCTGCGAAGGACCAGTAAGTTATTATATAAGATAATTAAGCTAGAATTTAAGCATTTTTGTCTAGCCTTTAATTTAGAAACTAAGAATATAAATAGAAAATAAAAAATGTTTTAAAAATGAAATGAAAAAATGTGGATGGTGCTAGGATCCGGATGAGAAGCCGCTGCAATATCCGGCTCTGTACGTGGAAATTTGGCCCAAGAATTTATTTTTCGTGTTATGTTTTGTACGGCAAAATGTCTCGTATGTCGTGTTGTGTGGGGTTGAATATTCGACTCGAAGAACCAATGTTTTGCGCATGTGCTGTGTCGGCATTATAACACAAAACTCAATAATTGATGCTTGACTACGTTTTTAATGTATACTTAAACATTTATTCACTTGCGATGTATAAATATTGTAGCGAGCTTAGGGTTCGCTGGATTAATTATTTTAAAATAATTAAGAGCCGTTAAATCGATTGTGACATTTTATTAATCCGTAATAACAATTATTACTTTTTACCGTACACTTAACGTTTTCTTTGTAAACACTTTCTTAATTATCGCGTATTTTACTGCTTACTTCTCGCTCGAGACTTATCGCTTGTTTCACGTTCTACTTCTTACTCATCACTATGCTCTGTGTGCGGCGTATTTATACTGTTTCGGCGTTTCGTTTCCGTCCGTTCCATTGCCTTGAATGTTCTACTGTTCCTAGTCTCCAGTTTTCCATTACTTTATAGAATATTCTAGTACTCTGTTTCGGACTCTCTAGAATACTCTCGTACTGATTGTCATATGCGTCACAATATTTTAAACTTCAGTGTACATACAATTAAACTATTAATATTCCACTGCTAACTCACGCCACTATTCGGAAGCACCACACGCCCAGGGCACTAAGCTCCCCTTTGAATTTCCTCAATGTCGTCTCGAAATCCTTTGTTGATGTTGATAGGGTGACCACATGAACACAGCTCCGACACTATTTCGGCAGCGACTGGGTGTCTTTATTGTTATTGTTGTCGTTGATGTAGGTGTTTCGAATCGACTACCTGCGGCATGTTGCTGTAGACAAATGTGTTAAGAACTAAATTTAAAACTCCGTTTTTTTTTCTTAATCGCTACTTTTTCATTGTTAGCTTCCGTAAGTTTATTACAGAAGTTCTTCCGTTGTCGCCGTTAAAATAAGTA
This sequence comes from Microdon myrmicae, assembly GCA_963931805.1. Taxonomy (NCBI): domain Eukaryota; kingdom Metazoa; phylum Arthropoda; class Insecta; order Diptera; family Syrphidae; genus Microdon; species Microdon myrmicae. Next base: position 106,059,442 of record OZ007497.1, on the reverse strand, counting down.
ATTAGTACTGTTCTCCCACTTCATCTTGCTTTGAGTATTATGTCACAATAAACGTAATTGAAGTAAATAGTCGTTAGTTTTATGTTTATAACACAAGCCATGTGTTGGTGTTATACCATAATATTACCCTAACAGAGCCCCTCAGCATAATATTATTCCAACCGACAGTAATTGAGATCCATGATTTCTGCGTTTTGGGACGTCAAATCAGAGTAGGTGAAGAAACAGACTCCACCTTTAAACCGAAATCTTTCACCCTGGGCGACGAAGATATGTCAATTCAATTGACGAGTTAACATGAATCTCAATCTGTGCCAGAATATCACACTTGGCTGTGTACAAATATTGATGGAGGACGTTTATATTCGTATTAGTGAAGCCGATGCTTCAGATGTTACAAAAAAACGGATACTATTCGAACTAGGGTAATAACCTTGCGCGGAAAAACAAATTATTATGGAAAATTTAACAAGCCTCATACTTGTTAAATAAGGCTTAGACGGGATCCCGGTTGTAGTGCCGATAATGATGATGAAGCATCGGCTTCACTAATATGAATATAAACGTCCTCCATCAATATTACCGATTCCGCCGAGAAAAGATGTTGTTGTGCGTCCGAGCGCCGTGCTTCCTCGTTGAATACTACTATGTTTACAATTTGGTTTCTTATTAGGCTACGTGTGTGTTGTTCTTTTTTTTTTTTACACTAACACGCGCACAAATGGAGATTTTGAAGAACCCTTATGGATGGAGGAGAACCGGATAAGGAAAGGAGGTGTCGATGTATATTGGTCTGGAATACGCGGACACCACAACGACGAGGAAAAACTTGATAAGATAGAACATTCCACATTCGTGTGGTTCGGCTAAAGAATGACCCTCTATGTTTATTTGTGCGCCTGAAGTCCACTTTCAACGTGAACTGATGCGCATTCACAGATTGACGGGTATCGCGGGAAAATGTCTGAAGTGGCGGAACACATTCAGCAAGTTCAGTTGAGCAACGATCGTGATAATACCTATAGAAAAGATAGGCATGATACATTGCGCCTGTAGTCTAACGACGGAATTGATCGACTTACGTCTGCGTCCCCAATAAGTTTCACTGCTCGTTTTGGCATCCTGTCGAGCACGTGTAGTGCAGTTTTGGATGCGCCTGACCAAATATGGGAGTTGAACTCCATTTTTGGACGAATATACGCCTTGTAAATATTGGCCAGGTTGGATGGAGTGAAGTATTTTTTGCATCTCTAAAGGAACTCCATACATTTTGCTGCACTTTTCGCAGCTTCAAATATGTGGTCATTCCAGTTAAGAGTCGAAATAATTCGAGTGCCGAGGATTGATCGTTTCTTGGCATCGTCGATGCAAGTGGCGTTCATAGTCAATATATTTACTTTGGGGCTTGCCTTTGACGACAAGGGACAGCACTGAGTTTTTGGGGCTTTGAATTATAATCGGTTAGATAATCCCCACTGATATATCTTGTTGAGGTTTGAATTCAATGTATCAAGCGTAAGTTGCTGGTTGGTAGTGATGTTCGAAGAGTTTGGACGGAAGCGTTCGTATGAGTATGAGAAACACAACGTGCTATCATCAGCAAACGAGTGAATTGGGTTGTAAGTAAATGACAAGAGATTTTTTATAAAGATAAGGAAGAGAGTGGGTGAGAGTACCGAACCCTGGGAAATACCTGCATTAATTTGATGGAAGACAGATTTTACACCATCAGGAAACAATTGGATTGAACGGCCAGAAAGATAGTCTCTTATCCATTGGATCAGGGAATTGTCCACTCCATATGAATGCAATTTTGACAAAAGGGCTGGATGCGAAACTCTGTCGAAGGCTTTTGAAATATCCAATGCGACTACCTTGGTTTCACCGAGGTAGTGGATGGAATGGCTCCACTTTTCGGTAAGGTACGCCATCAGATCTCCTGTGGACCTGTTGCTACGAAATTTATATTTGCGGTCATTGAGGAGGTCATTTGATTCCAGATATTTCGAAAGTTGACGGTTGATATTATTATTATTATTTATTGGCCTGTAGGAACCCGGAAGTTCATGACATCACCGACTCGGTTTCGCCATCGTTCCCTGTCCTGAGCACTCTCCTTCCACGCTTGACCATTCGATCCGATCTCCTTAAGGTCAAACCTAACATTGTCCTCCCATCTCCGTCGCGGCAGTCCTGCCGGTCTCTTTCCCGTTGGTCTACCGTCAAGAATTCTATGCACGGTCCTATCGTTCCCCATTCGCGCCACGTGTCCGGCCCATCTTAATCTTCGACTTGATTACTCTCACTATTGTAGGTTTGCGATATAGCTCTTCCAATTCGTGGTTATGAAGTTTCCTCCATTGCCCTGCCTCCTCCAAAGATGCCCCTCAAATCTTCATTCTCGAATACGCGGAATTTGTTTTCTTCCCGTTTTGTGAGAGCCCATGTTTCGCATCCATATAAAACAATCGGCATGATTATGGTTCTATAGACACGGAGCTTTATGTTACGTGATAGCAGTCTGGATTTCAGCAGTTTACTGACTGCGTGCCAACTAGCGTTGCCAGAATGCAGTCTTTTGTTAGTTTTCTTCGACATTTCGTTACTGGCCGTCAGTATCGTTCCCAGATATTTAAATTCTTTAACTTTTTCAAATATCTTACCTCTGACGTTTATATGTGTTCTCTGAGGTCCACCTGCTCTCGCCGTAATCATGTATTTTGTTTTGTCTTCATTTATTTCCAGGCCCACCTCTTCTGCGGCTTGCATGATGATTTCACAGTTTTTACTAACAGTTTACTAACAGTGACGGTTGATAAGTGATTCTATTACCTTGGAGGGAATAGAAGTTAGTGCTATGGGTCGATAAGAAGAAAGGGATGATTTGTCACCCTTTTTGGGAATTGGCTGAATGTTCGCTGACATCCATCTATTTGGAAAACGGCCAGTAGAATAAGACAAATGGAGGAGTTTCCGCAGTGGTTTAGCGAGTGAAGAGGAACATTTCTTCAAGACAATTGGGAGAATGCCATCCGGATCAGCGGATTTGTGTGTGCTTAGCTTTTTGAGTGCGCGGGCAACTTTGAGGTGTTCGGAAGTGAATCTGGCTCATGGTGTGCTGCTTACGCCAAGTTGAGGGGTAACTGATGTGGGATGTTAGATAAATACACAATTTAAATACAATATAGTAAGGGAAGGGGTAAGTAAAGTGACTTACTTGTAGATCGGACCCTGGAGCGGTCGATGTTGCTGGTCCCTGGTGTGCAGGTTGCAGGGGGGCGTTGGGTTCTTGACTCCCCCTGTTCAGCTGGCTAGTCTGTTGATGGTGTTGATGGTGTTGATGTTGATAATTATTGATCCTGATTTTTGTAATGACTTGGAGTGGAATTGGTGCGGTTGCACTTCGGAGAATTATGTGTCCAAATGTTACAGTAGCTGATATCGAATGATTATAATCGGTGCGGTTGCATTTCGTATACTTATGTGTCCAACTGTTACAGTAGCTGATATCGAATGATTATAATCGGTGCGGTTGCATTTCGGATATTTATGTGTCCAACTGTTACAGTAATTCTTGCAACATTATATTGTTATTATTAATTTTTCTCTGATATCTCTAGCCTTCTGTTCTAGCTGTTTGTTTAATATCGAAATGAATTCATTATATTTTTGCCGTTGACGTTTCTATTTATTATTCGGGGCCAACGCCTTTTTTTTTTTAATTATATTTATTGTCAAGTAATCTACTTGCTGCACATTTTGCAGCCACCTCAATGATGCCTGATACCTGTTACAGACCTCGCGTCCGTGTCCTCACCCAACACTCACTAATTTCCGCAAATTTTCCCTCTCTACCTGTAAAGGAGAGAAAAATCGTCGTCGTTTATTCTATCGGGTTTTCCAGTATGGACTTGACAACTTTTCTTCGGTAGTATATTTTTATAATTTGCAGACGTTGTTCGTTCGTGTACTTAACCATGATGAAAATGTTGAGTTTACTGAATATATTGACAGTGACAGTTCGATGATTAGTGAAAGTATGCGTTCACAATTTAAGGGTACATTCTCATCAGTAAGGCCAAAAAATAGGCTATTTTCATGTTGTTTTTTTTGGGGAAAGTAATAAATCTAGACACGCGATTTTTCAGGTATATTTATTGTACTTTTAAGTAGCTTTTAAAAAATTTTCAATTAATTTCATGATAACCCCGAGGTAGGAGCACGTTGCGCCGTAGGCCGCTGCGAAATAAAAGACCTCGATGGCGGCTGTCCTACAGGTCATAATATTTATCTGAAACACAAAATCGAAAAAGTTTACTGGTTGGTATGAGTGTGGTTATGGCATGAACCACGAAAAATGAAATCTATCCAAAAATAACAAAATGGCGACGTTTTGAAATTTATGTGCGCTTTTAATGAATGTTTTTGTTCTTTTTTTGTTTATAAAAAAACAAATTACAACATAATTGTGGTTCATGCGATAGAGAGTTCAATTACGCGTATTTAAAAAAAAACATTAAGATTCGTTGAAAATTGACTGAGTTATCACAGCCCCCAGCTCGAAAAAAGTTGTTTTCCAGAAAACGCGTTTAAAGTTTTAAGTGTAGTTATTTCGCCATACTTACTGGTTTGACTCAGTCGGCTCGGAGGCTCATAACTTTTTAACCGTTACGAATTTCGATTTTTCCTTTTAAAATGATATTCTAGACAGTTATAGCTATCGAATTCCGCAAAAAAAAATTTTGACAAAAATTTTACCCAACTGATGAGAATGTACCCTTAAATTCAAAGTTGTCAAGTCCCTATTGGAAAACCCGATAGAATAAACGACGACGATTTTTCTCTCCTTTACAGGTAGAGAGGGGAAATTTGCGGAAATTAGTGAGTGTTGGGTGAGGACACGGACACGAGGTCCGTAACAGGTATCAGGCATCGTTGAGGTGGCTGCAAAATGTGCTGCAAGTAGATTCGCCTTCTCTATTGAAAAAGCTCCCCCAGATATCGACTAATAGACTCCCAGTACACCTCCGGAATTCTTGATCTCATCTCTTGTCATGTTCTTACCTTCTGCCTGATCCATTAGCCAAACGGCCGGAACATGTCAAACATTTTTCCTGTCCATATCGTAGAACGTACCAGGTGAGAGTATGGTATATCTCCTAGAGACCGATATACTACCTGCTCCAGGTAGATTATGTCTATGAGACAAGTTCTATAGTTAGAGGGTCTGGCGCAAGACTAATGCCCTTGCCCGGAAGAAAAAAATAAGTCATTATGGAAAATTTAACAAGCCTCGGGACTTGCTAAATAAGGTCAAGACCGGCTTCCGGTTGTAGTGCCGACGATGATGATAGTTAGATGGTGGCGGTGCAAGGCTAATAACCTTGCCCGGAAAAACGAATTATTATGGACAATTTAACAAGTCTCGGATGAGGCCCGGATACCGGTGGGGAGACTTGCTAAATCAGGCCAAGACCGGATCCCGGTTGTAGTGCCGATGCTGATGCTGACTGATAGTTAGATGGTAATAGTACGATTTCGCAAGTTTAGGTACAATTTCGAGGAATAAAAAAACATCGGTAACAGCGTCTGTCAAAATAAATTTATTGGATTGCAGAAAGGAAAAATGTCCAGAAGAAAAAACAATAATTATAAATATACTAAGAAATAAATAAATGTAAACAAACGTCTTTTCAATTTTCCTTCTTTAAAATGCTTTGTTTTATAATGCATTTTCTTATCAAAAAATGCTATAAAATAAATATAGTTTTAAATTAAATGCTTTATAACATCGGCTATTAAAAAAATACTAATTTTGATGCTCCAACATCTTTCATAAAAAATAACAAATCATGCTGTGTTACATCGTTTAGTAACCGAGTATACTTTTCCTACAAGTCTTTAAGAAATTGTTATTCATCCTAAAAACCAACAGAAAATACTTTTAGCTTCCTTGTATATTTCTAAAATGCGAAATTTAACTTTCAAATTGCTTATATTCTACTCCTTGATTATATTCCAGTTCTCGCTTCATTCAATGTACCCTCTTAGTTGCCTTAAAGTTTTAAATCTATTGAGGATACACTTACTAATCGAAAACCTTTAAAGACATACTGTCACTTAACTCAGATTGCAGAGAAAGAACCTTTTTTGCATATTCCATGAAAAGGATGTACACACAACGATTCGTAATTCTATCTGTTCGTCTATCTCCAATCCACATTTTTCTTCTGCAAGCTTTTTCAACTTTCCAAAGCTTTAGCACACAAACTGATGTGGAATAAAGAACTTGGTTTTGGCTTTTTTATTCATAAGGATTCGATTCTTTGGTCAAAAAGTCAAGGATCTTACGAGTGACAACACATCTTTAGGCATTCATCCTCTTCCTAAATATTCTAATATGTGATTTGGGCTTATTTTTCGATTCGGTATTCACGTCCTACTAAAATATATTTCTAATAAGTAAATTTGTTGGTAATATTCCATGGATTAGAATTTGTAATATCAAGGCATTCATTTGGATATCAAACGACATTCGTGACGTTAGTACTCAAATATTTTTGGTTCTTTTTTATTCTATTTGCTTGTTGTTGTTGAAATCCGTTTTTCGGTCCTGGTGGTACAAACTCAATAAAGTAACAGACGGGTAGTGTCCGAGGGGGGAAGAGAGACTATTTGAAAAAGAGATGCGTAGGGAATAGAAATATGTGCGGAAGTTAGGGGTACAAATGGATTTGGGTGCGCTGAAGATACTCATAGAAAACGATTTTTATGTAGGACGCTGTTGACTGACTATAGAACTAGAATGTTGCTCGGTTAATGAACAGAAAATGAAGTGTTAACATGCTTTATTGTAGAAGCTATTGCCAATTTACATAATAGAAAGGATGCTGACGTTGAAAATGCTATTCATTAGTTTAAACCTTCAAATGAACATCTAATCAGTCAATCTCTGGAAAATAGCGTACAAATACTTGAATCCAACCCCAAGCATTACCTTCAGATTACAAAATTACTTTAAAGAATCACTGCTGGCACCGTAGAGCCGAAACCGTTTAATATTTTGTTTCGTGTTCCGATATTTTCCATCATATTAGTGTATTGTATATTGACTGTGTGGGGTAGAAGTATTGTGCCAGACACGGGCACACGGTTCACTTCACTCCCCATCCTCACCGAAACAATGTTCCACCAGTTAACAAATTGAAAAATTGTCACACACAAGAAGTAAAACTCCGCCACAAGACAGTTAAATGAAATTTATAAATTGTTTATTGTTTGTCTTTTGCATTTTTGTATGATTTATTCTTTTTCACAAAAACTATTGAACACTTTCGTATGAACTTAAGGATATTGTTTTATCAAACAGACTATTGCATACCGATTTTTTTTGCCGCACTATATGTTTTCGATAATAAACAATTTGGGATCAATAAATTTACATTATTTCATAGATTCACGGATAAATTTACGTGGAAAAATAAACTAAAACTTCCTAGAGTTGAAAAATAAAACACACGACTCCGGGTATATATTGGCGTAGGTTACTGTTTACGCTTCTCCGCTGGTGACGCGGAGAGCGGGAGTTTCACCGTGCGACCAGCGTGGTCGGAGGATGGAATTGGACTCAAACGATATCCTCACCAATAAGGATATCGTTTTTTTACCTACCACCAGGGAAACGTAAAGTCTCTCTTGGTGGTATAGGAAACCAGATCTTGTAATACAGGTCATGGTGGTATGTGTGGGATCGTTGAGATCAATGCTATTCACACGTGCAGTGGAACAGCGAAACAGGCAGGCGGCAAGGACAAAAGAAAATGCGACCAAATGGTTCGCTCTTTAATGAGGGTCATGTTTATACGATGCCTCGTCGCTATTTTCGACGTTAGGAGAAAAAGGTGCTAAAAGCAAATTGGATGTTTATGGCATCTCTGGCTGCAATAGAAACCGGGTTCATATTTGCATTAGGAAATGCTGGAGAATTTGGTTTCAGCGTCTATTGCGCTAATTATATGCAGCTGCTTGGGTTGTTTGTTGGTAAGACAAACAAAAAAGGTTGCCAGGCAATGTGTATGTATGGTATATGACGCGGCTGGGAAAATAGACGGCGCGATATTTATGGTCCCTGTCATGACGGTTACATTGATTGCAATCCGAATTATTTTTGGTTATGGGGGTTTTTTCAGGAAGGCGAGCCGTGGGATCTGGCGGAATCGCCACAACTGCCCATCCAATACAACAGGATAGAGTCGTCGGACATGATATTCAGAATATTGATGGATTTTGGGAAAACAATATAACTGTTTTAATATATTTTTAATCTCATCTTAAGTTTGTATGAAGTGGTAGCAAATGTCTTCCCATCGGCGTTTTACCTTCGACCGAGCATATTCAGGACAAGTTTAAGTCGTCTTACATTTGAATGGTATTAAAAAAAGCGCGCAAAAGAATAGAGAAAAGTTATTTGCTATAACTATCAACTGTAAGCGGGAAACTGGCTTCAAAGTTTCTAAGGAAAAACAATAATTGATGATATTATCGGTGTTATTTATAGTTAATGTTACGATACTTGGTTTTCAATTTCAAATCAATGTTAATTGTTTCTTTATTATTATTATTTCTTCTATTCTAAAACACCACAAATTTTACTTTTAATTAATAATATATACCCACCTTTATTTTTAACGCAATATTTTCATATCAATTAAATTTGATATATGTTTAAACTCAATCATGGGCTCTCACAAAACGGGAAGAAAACGAGTTACGCTTATTTGAGAATAGTTTTAAGGAGGACCTTTGGCCGTAAATATGATGAAGAGGCAGGCCCATGGAGGAAACTCTGTGACGGTTGTACGAACCACACAACCCGCTATAGGGTGAGATGTCCTTTCCGCCAAGGAACATACTCACCTTTATCCATTACACGTGCCCATAGACACGTGTCCGAAAAGTCCTTACTCCCACCTGAGACAAAAGGTAACATTTCAGACACCAACGTTGAATTTAATACCAAAAATCAATTGAACTAAACGTTCAAAAGTCTCTAATATTGAATTCAACGCATCCAATTCGACGCGCCAATCCACGCACCCAGTTCAACGCATCCAATTCAGGGCATCAATGTAATACATCCATTAAACGCGTTCTTCGGTAAACAAACCGAACAACGAATATCTCCGCTTGTAGTTAATAGCAATTACCACCTAAATTCCTAGCATGACCCAAAACCTGAAAGGCACACTTGTGCAAACAAAGGATGGCGGATTCGCCGGCGACCAACAGTCATGCAATCATAAACATCTTAACGTAGATCGCACACTATGTGTTTATGATTTGGAAATGCAAAGAAAAACTATACCAATCCTATGGTTCCTTTGAACCCATCTGAAGCGCACAAGAACCCTCGTTGTCTTGGGCCAGATGGGGAACACAAACAAATCCCAAGAAAAGATGGAAAATTAAGCGGCAGTACGATCGATCGTTCAAACAAAGGAACAAGATTCCGATAAAGAAGACGGAAAAGAGAATGATCTATGATGGCCAATTTTCTTTGCAGACTGGATGGGAAATTTTCTGTTTCAGATGGGGGATGAAAAATTCGAAATGGGGAGGAGAATTTTTCAGTATACTTCGAGCATCCGTGTAATAGAGTACGTCACAGAGAAACCCTACAAGGAGGTCGGTCCGCGCAGCAAAATTTGAAAAAAAAAAACGAAAGTAACGTGTGTCGGAAAAAAAGAAATAAAGGTGTGCCGGAAAGTAATGGTGTCCCGGAATTAAGTGTGCTTCGATCGTTCATATTTTGTTATCGCATACGATGTGTTTGTAGATACGACCGGAACCTTCTTTTTCAATAAATTGCTTGTCACTTATTTCATAAGAAAACCTTATAACATTCCAAAACAATAATAAACAGCAACAATAAAAATAACAATTCAAAAACGATTCCCTCTGTGTTTTATTTCCAATTGAATTTGCTCCGTGTTCCAGGTTGTTCCTTTTGTGTGTGGACAGTGTTCGGCGGAACACTTTGACAACAACATACAAAATCCGCCAAAATATGATGAGTCATATATTATCTCTCGCAATATGTCTGCTGATTAATTTGATCATAAAATTATTCACCCTGTTTATATAGGCTTCATTATACAAAGTCTCATTTAAATAATACTTTTTATAGTCCGATTCCTGTGTCCGATATAATTTGAGAAAAGGTTCTGAGACATTTCCTTTCAAACACCCGAATCTTTTCCATCAAATTTGGACCTATGTTAAACCATACTGGGCAACCATATATACTCTTTGGCTTGATTAGGGGTATGCAGCTTTTACCATTCTGTCAAATAGCCTCCTTGTCATAGCAAAAGTTTCCCTAGCTTTGACCAATGCAGCCTCTACATGCCTGTTGGAATACAGATATTGATCTAGCTAGATGCCAAGGTATTTAACTACATTCTTGGGTTCCAGTTTGCATTCATGCGGTCCCACGATAACAAACATTCGCGTCAGTCGTGGCTTTATATAATGGGGTTCTAAATAGGGTGGCTTGACATTTATGGAAGTTGATCTTAAGTTTCCGTTCGTTGTAATAGCGCTGCACTTTGTTTAAGTTTCGCTATAGTAAACTATTTATGATCTCAACTTTCGGAACTGTTTTGTAAATTATGAGATCGTCTGCGTACGCAATAGGAAGCGGAAGTACGTCTAATAAGTCGCTAATGTAAATATTAAAAAGAATCGGAGAACCGCTAATGTGAATATTAAAAAGAATTGGGTTTATGTGACTCCAGCCGCCTGTAGAAGATTACATATTACTACCGACCACTATTATTACCGTGGGCAGCCTATGTCAATTGCTATGGTGTCATCATAATCATCATCCGCAGTACAACCGGGAACCGGTCTTGGCCTTATTTAGCAAGTCCTGAGGCTTGTTAAATTTTCCATAATGATTTATTTTTGCTGGGCAAGGTCATTAGTCTTGCGCCAGATTGCTATGGTATACAACTCCGAAAATTTAATTTTTTGAAATATCCTGTGGCGGTTCTACGAACCGCACAAACCACTATAGGTCGAGATGTCGTCGTTCCACCAAGGAACATACTCACCTATAGCCCAACTCCATGTGCCCACAGACACGTGGCCCCGAAGTCCACCTGCTCACCTGACGAAAGGTGACATTCATCTTGGAGTCAACAACCCCACGTATCCACAGATACATGGGCCACAAGTCCCGAACAATTTCCCAACGCCTGCGCGATCGAAGGACATGCCTCAGCACAGAAATTGTGTATCGATCCATCAACTGCATATACACAAACGGTTGGCACAGCTGCGCCAGATGTCGACAAACATCACATCCCCGGCGATAAGCGAATTGCCGGAAAACCAATCCGTCGACCAAACTTTTGTCCCTGCCGCAATGCACTTCGCCTAAACAAAGGCCACTGCGGAGCAACAGCAATAAACGAAAAAGCTGTTCCCATAGGGCAAAGTAAACACGATCCCAGGATCGACTAATGTAAACCACACATTCGATTGTTTGCATAATCAATGCAAAAAAAGTGTGAAAATTCTGGTGGACCCACGGACGGCAACCTCCGCGTCTGTATGTGTGAGCGCGATCTTCCCTGGTGGAGAGATTCTCGATTGAGAGAAAGTCACCATCCAGGGAAAGCGAAAAGAGAAAGTCACCACCAGCGAAAGGGAAAAGAAAACTATGGGGTGAATAGAATCAGCCCCAGAGAAAAGTAACGTCAGTCGAAATTGAGAATCCAGACGAATAAGATTTATTGCACGTACGGTGGTGTCAAGACCTAGTCCCGAAAGGTTACGATATAGTGTCGTTTCTAAAAGTAACGTTGAGTGTCGAACAACGTGTTTTCAGTCGAAGTGATCTGAAGGGTGATCAATAAGTAAAGACATTGATAGAGTTTAATTGTGTTCCCTTTTGTTTTCAAAAGTAATTGACAAACCGAAGAGCGATCAATAAGTAAAGACATTGAAAGATTTTAATTGTGTTTCCTTTTGTTTTACAAGTAATTGACATAGAAAAACTTTGTAGATTAGCTAGCTTTGTAACGATCTAAGAAAAAAAAAATGTTAAATAAAACAGATTAAATACGAAAAAGAAATATTAAGAGTTAAATAATAAACAAAATTTATTAAAGTTAATTTATATTGTTTTACTTTCACATCCGCTTTCAAAACAGTAGCCGGCCACATGAGGTAAATTTTCAGAACAGTTGCCGGTCAGCAATGTGTTAAAACAAAACAGTTCGCAGCGGTTCATTTTTGGCAGTGTCTCTGTGTTCCAGGTTATTTCTCTCCTCTGTGAACAGTGTTCGGCGGCCAAAGACAAAATCCGCTAAGGCTACTTTTCATAAAGTTTTTTTGTGTTTCGTGTTGTGACTCTTTGAATATTCACAAACCCACCAGACACAATATAGAAGACGTATATTCGCCATAAAAAGAGTTCAATAGCTATATCTGAATTGGTGGATCTAAAACAGCAGTTCACCAGTCGTCTTTCAATTCCATCGTTAGAACATAAGCACTACATGTCCAGTCTATCTCGTTTCTAAAGATATCAACCGAACTTGGTAGAAACATTCTGCCACGATAGTTTTCAGGGAGCGCATTTCATTTCAGTTCATCTTAAAGTTAATTTCAGCCGTACAAACAATCATTTTTGACCGAAGAACACTAATGTGGAACGCTCTACGTAATCATATGTTTACTGGTCATTCCAGGCATCCAATGAGCATAAACATCGAAATTTCTTCCGCTTATCTTCTCCATTGTCTTCCCCCCGTTCTATGCTCTATTGTATCTACATTCTAAAATTTAATGTTGTCTGTAAAACATATCAGTTAAAATTTTCCCTCAAGAATTTATTAACAGACGCCCAAGTTGAAGATTCGCATTAATTAATTTCTTGTTTAATGTAGTTCCTCGACATTTATTTGCAGAATACCTCTTTTAATCCATTTTCACCTCTTCACTATCGAGGCCATAAAACCCCATCAGGCATGTGTTCGTTTTCCTTTTTCCTTTTAAGGGGAAAGAAATGAGAACTAATTTCGAAACTACACTAAAGTTGAAATTCCTCTGCACAAAGCGTTTTACTTCCTCAGATACTATACCTCGTCGATGGTCGCTGGTATCTAGTTACCATTACCACTAGCTGCAGCAGAGAATTACCTCCATCACTGTTAGTCAGATACACACAACCTTTTTTTCTCTTTTCTTAACATCAAAGTGGATTTAGTTGGTTGATTTTTCGAGCAAAACTTTTAGAATAAATTTTCGGTCAAAAACGTTTTATACGAATACGAGTTAAGGCGAGTTTTTGGAAACGTACTAAGCCCATGCACATGCAATTTTGAAAATATTCGAACTAATCGACCGAATTGAAAATTGTGGTTTATTTAAAGTTCAAATGCTGTGCGAGTTCTGTGGTGTTCTCTACTCACAGAGCTTTGATCAAGTCGCTGGGTTTTGAAGTCATAAAAGATTATAGCACATCATAGCACATAAAAAATGTAATTACGGTCCATAAGATTTACAACTTTCTAGTATTAGTTTCGGGTTCCGTAGCATGGAACAATTTAATAGCAATAAATAATTTAATACCGAACTGACGTGCTATCACACCCAAAACATAACCAACAGAACACTGATTTAGATACATTGTAAGAACATCGGTGGCTGTGACTACAATTTAGAAAGCGGCTGTCATGATGCTTTACTGGTTTGTGTGAGGAAGATAATTAGAATAATTTCAAGCTATTTTCTAGATAATCTCTTTTAATTTCAAAACATTCATGTGAAACAAAACATTCAAAACAAGGAAGGGAAGTGGCAGAAGATTCACAGACCTTATAAGCAGTTCATTTTAGTTGCCTAAATTTTTAAAAATCTTATAGAAAACGATAACCGGTTTTTATCATATCTTGACGTACCAGTTGCAGTGATGCTATAAATTCAGATGGCTGGCCCCGTGTATTGCACCTCTTTCCCACTACCCAGAGTCAGATGAGTGAGTTTTACTAATAAAAATGTTAAAGCTGCTTACCGAAATATACGTTAAGAGAAAAACCCTCAAACCCAATAACTTTGACGTTATTCGTCTAAAAATGCTTGATGGAGCTCCGTCGGATTTCTTCGTAATTGTCATTGCTCCTAAAACAATGATCTATCGTTAATTTTTGAATACATATCTCATCCACGTACATTATCGACTGGATCAAATGAATCACTCAACATCTGACATTATTTTTTTTTTGACGAATTGTACATAACTCCAACTGAGTCAGTGCCAATGAGCCGAATATCGCAAACTTCACCTTTTTGAAATCTAAATGAGTTTGAAATCTTAATTCGACATAATTGCTTTTTTTCTAAAAAACCAAAATCAGATCCACACTTGAATACTGTTCACATGTTTCAAGTTCTACTCCTAAGCACACCTTGGAATTGTTCAGTAGCATACAGAACCAAAGCTCCTCGATAGTATAGTGGTTAGTACGAGGGTCGCCTCTTATGTTTCGGGATTTGGCAACCCTAGTGTTGCAATCCGGCAATTGACAGCTCTGTCGTAAAGTTGGACATTTTTGAGGTTATACGCACTCAGAACGTTTTGACATACGAGCGCTATTTGTGTTGTTTACAGTAACTTAAAAGATTCATCTCGGCCCAAAACTGGAATTAAATCGTCAACATTTTCGTGCGATTATTTTTTACAACTTTCGGCGTGGATTAACTCAGCAACAGTGCATGGATGAACTTAATTCAATTTTTGGCGATGAAGCTCCATCAAGGACCAGTGTTTATCGATGGTATGGTGAATTCAATCGTGGTCGTAGTTCACTCCAAGATGAATTTCGTGAAGGTCGTCCAAAATCAGTTGTTTTTCCGAAAACCGTTGATGCTGTGCGCGAACTGATATTGGAAGATCGTCATGTGACCTATCGTGAGATTGAGACAACCTTAGGCGTTAGTGGGACCAGCATACATTCAATATTGCATAAACATTTGACTGTCAAAAAAATTTGTTCGCGTTGGATCCCACACAATTTGTCAATCGCCCAAAAAAAGGCTCGTGTCAATTGGTCGAAAGAAATGCTCAAAAAATACGGTCGCGGTGCTTCGAAACACGTCTATGACATCGTGACAGGTGATGAATCGTGGATTTACGCGTATGAGTCCGAAAGTAAACAGCAGTCGACTGTCTGGGTGTTTCAAGATGAGCCAAATCCAACAAAAGTTGTTCGCGCACGAAGCACTTCCAAGCAAATGGTCGCCTGTTTTTTCGGAAAAACTGGACATGTCACAACCGTACCACTAGAACAACGCAGAACAGTCAATTCTGAGTGGTACACAACCATTTGTTTGTCAGTTGTCTTCCAAGAAATCAGGAAAACCAACCGCCGAAGACGGATCACTCTTCACCACGACAATGCGAGCTCTCACACATCGGCTGCGACAACTGCATTTTTGAGCACCCAAAACATCGATTTGATGGGTCATCCGCCGTATAGTCCTGACTTGGCACCGAATGACTTCTTTTTATTCCCGTACGTAAAAAACAAACTGAGAGGTCAACGTTTTTCGACACCTGAAGAAGCGGTTGCTGCATTCAGAATGCATGTGTTGGAGATACCTCAATCAGAGTGGCAAAAGTGCTTCGACAATTGGTTCAAACGCATGCAAAAGTGTATAGATCTTCATGGGGAATATTTTGAAAGACAATAAAGTGATTTTCGATGATCAATATTTGTTTTTGTTCTCTAATCCCGAAATATAAAAGGCAACCCTCGTATACCCGCCTGTCACGCGGGAGACCGGAGTTCGATTCCCCGTCGAGGAGCCTCTGGCGCAAGACTAATGACATTGCCCGGAAAGAACAAATCATTATGGAAAATTTAACAAGCCTCATGACTTGCTAAATAAGGCCAAGACCGGTTCCCGGTTGTAGTGCCGATGATGATGATGGATACAGAACCAAGCAATCCGCTAACGGCGAACAGAAAGGTAATTATCAATTATTTCCTTTAAAGCAAGGCCATTTTTTAATTGTTCAAAAACTACATGAATAGTTATCAATTACCATCTCAGAGAAATAACCTCGACCTTTCTAAAAGTGGCGTTATTCGTTTTTGTTTTCTAGGAGATCCAACAACCACTTTAACAATGTTACTCCACAGGCACTTCATTTGCCATATATCGAACCACAGGTACTGTCAAAAAACTTTCGAGAATTGTCGAGTTAAACTGCTCACTCTTGTCGATGGTTTCAAAATAGGATTTTCCAGGTTGGTACAACTGTATGTATACCAAATTTGAGTGAAACCTGTCAACCCGTATGTTTACATGTATTACGGCTGGTTAAGTCAGTCGATGTCAGTAGCGCGTGCCGATTTTTACAATGAGGGAAAGTATTGAACGCAGAATTTGTTTCAACTCGATTCGAAATTTCTTGTGTCGATATGTCGAAAATGTTGCAGGAGGCTTTTGGTAATTCAACACTATCGAAAACCCGTGCATACGAAGGGTTCAGAGACTTCAAGGAGGCCCGAGACTTCGTCGAAGATTTGCCTTGTTTAGGACGCTGAAGATAACATCGAAAATGTGAAGAAAATTATGCTAGAAAATTGTCATTCTAGTTTGAGAGAGGTAGCACACGTATTTAAACCTGAATTTAAAAGAACTAAATATTTTCTAAAACGCTATCGTGAATTGGTCTCTGTGGACATGCTAAATCGTTGTAATTCCGATAAGACATGGGTCTACGAGTACGATAGGCAAACAAACCAACAAGCATTGATATGGAGAGGAAAAAGGAGCCGTAATGAAAACACCACGACAGAGTCGTTCACAAGTGAAGGTGATGCTCATTGTTCTTCCCTATAGCCGTAGGATGGTGCCCTACGAATTCGTTCCATAGGTTCAAACGGTCAGGAAAGAATATTATCTGTACATTATGCGACGATTGCGAGAATTCACGTCGTCGTCTTTCCAAAACTAAAATTGCCACTCCGGGATACCCGTTTTGAGTCGATCTAAGTTATTAAAAACGGTGGGTGAACTGAAGGCCACCTCGACAGACGACTATAAGAAATATTTGGAAGAACGGCAAAAACGTTGGCACACGTGTGTTGCTTCAAATGATGAATGAAGAAGTGAAAGTGTTTTATTTAACAATTCCCGGTAATTTCGTGACATAAAGAAGGCTACCAATTTTTCCATTACTTTAATATGTAGTATTTACTGATATTGACAGGTCGGGTATGCTAGATATTACGTGGCAAGTGCAGTATAGACTAACACCGCTGTCGGAACGAATGTGTACCATTAGCGCCATCTTGTGATATGCACCTGAAAACGGGAATAAATGAATGAATGAAGTGAGTGCAGGACCCTCACTTTATTCCACTTGGTACAAGTGGTATAAACATATAAATAGACTTACGAACTAACTTAAAAACTAAGGGATGCCAGGTTTGGGGAAATATCTTAAAAACTGGGGAATGGGGAACTAAACAAATATGGATAGGCAATAGTATAAGTGGTAGGACAGGGAAATGCGAGGATAGGCCGGAGTTTAGGGTGTGAGTATGACTGCGGGTTCTGAGAGTGTAGGCGGTGAGCGTGATAGGTCAGGAGGGGTAAGAGCGGAGAAGACGTTCAAGAGCGGTGAGATAAGGTTGAAGTCAAAGAAGGTGAGGTAAGAGTTTGCCCACCGCACCATTTGCCAAATGGGTTCATTAGAGCCGTAAAAAGTGCGATGGGCGGGCAAATAGAAAAGACAAAGGTTTCGCAAGTTTCGGGGGTTAGTGTAAAATGTGATGGAGGAGAGCAGGCTTGGACAGTTGATTGAATCTGTGAGAAGAGGGTGGATGAAGCGATTGACTGAGAGCCAGCTTTTTGAAAGATGGGCAAAAAAAAAAACCATTGCTATCATTAAAAAAACCGAAAGGCTAGGTTAGCTTTTGCCAGGGAACATGAGAATTGGAACATCTCACAGTGGAAAAAACTATAGTGGAGTGATGATTGAGTACCTGGCTGACTTTCAAACAGACAACTTGTCTCACAGTTTTACTCGTGCTATTTATTTTAATCAACCGTTATTTTCACAATAATTATCACAATTTAATTATCATTATCTTGTTTTCTTTGCCTCGTTTTCCGCATACAAAAATTTGAACAAGTGTGAAAACCGTTAAGTTATGGCCCCTAGGCCACCTGTGTTAAACAAAATTAAGCGCAAACGGTTGCGTTACGACCCCGTTATTGGAGGCCAAACTCCTCCCGATAAACTTTCAAAAGTGAACAATAAAGTGCTAGAAAAATCTAAAATGTGTTCAAACACTAACTTTTTTCAACCACTTCAAAGTCTGATGGAAGACTCTCCTGAAATGGATCCGACCAATGACGAACAGTGCGCAGAACTTCCTAAAGAAACCGTTCCGCCAATTGTGGTGTTAAAAACAACTAGTGCTAAAGTGCGTGATATTTTGAGCAACATTAAGATAGACAAATACCTAATTAAAAACATATCGCTTGGACAAAAAATATGTGCCCCAACAATGGACATATATAACAAAATCTTACGCAACTAATATCAGCAAAGTTAAAGAATTGATAAAACAATGGAGATCAAAAAAGGCTGCTGGTCTTGATAATATTAACAACAAATTAATCAAAGCACTTCCACGTGCCGCAAGTAACTATTTAACGTTCATTTTCAACGGTTGTCTTAAGAATTGTTATTTTCCGGACTGTTGGAAAACAGCAAAAGTAATACCTATCCCGAAACCCGGCAAATTTAAGAACAGCCCCGAAAGCTACAGACCTGTTAGTCTACTTACCTGTCTAAGTAAGCTCTTAGAAAAAATCATTAAGGAAAGGATTGATCGTTTTGTGGAAGACAATAACATCTTACCAAACTTTCAGTTCGGTTTCCGTAGTGGTCACAGCACAATCCACCAAGTCTTGCGCATTAAAAACCACATAGCTGGTAAATTCATCGACAAGGAGTCAACAGGACGGGTTGTTCTAGACATCGAAAAAGCCTTTGATACGGTATGACACGATGCCTTGATTTATAAGCTACTGAAGCTTAAGCTGCCAAGAGCGCTTATCAAAATTATCCAGAGCTTTCTTCGTTCGAGAAAATATGTTGTGAGTATAGTAACCGACATATCCTCTACTCAGCAAATCCACTATGGTGTGCCCCAAGGCTCGGTCCTCGGTCCCATATTATTCACATTGTTTGTCGCAGATTTACCATGTCTAGGTGAAAACATTCAGGTAGCTATGTTTGCCGATGATACGGCCATTTTCTCTTCGGGTGCCTTATTCACTAATGTCTACAACTCTTTGCAAGCAGCTCTTAACAAACTAGCAATATATTACAGGAAATGGAAAATAAAAATAAATGGTAATAAAACACAAGCTGTCTGGTTTTCGAGATGTAGGAAACACTGCTACCTACCAAATGGCACTAAACTCAGTATGTGTGCAGTTGATACTGATTGGTCCGAAGACTGTAGATATCTAGGTATTATTCTAGATAAAAAACTCATCTTTCAAAAACACATCACTACCACAATTGACAAAATAAACAAAGTCGTAAGAGTTATGTATCCATTAGTGTGTAGAAAGTCAAAGCTTAGCATCGAAAATAAAATTATAATATATAAAACCATTTTTCAAGCGATACTCCTGTACGGGGCCCCTGTATGGTGTAATTGTGCTCGCACACACAAAATAAAATTGCAAAGGTGTCAAAATAAAATATTGAAAATGTTGCTGAATTTGCCATGGCATTATTCGACACATGAACTACATGAAAACGCCAACGTTAAACCGGTAGAGTTCCTTATTGACAAAATCAATCAAAACTTCTTCGTCAATTGTTCTTTTTCTGACAATGTTCTCGTTTCCCGTCTTGCGTTATCCTAAATCACTACATATGTACTCTGTCTATGAAAATTATATCGAGGTCATCATCATCATCATCATCATCGGCACTACAACCGGGATCCGGTCTTGGCCTTATTTAACAAATCTCTCCACCGGTCCCGATTTCGAGCCGATGTCATCCAGTTTAGCACTCCCAGGCTTTGGGCGTCCTGGTCTACGCCATCCCTCCATCGCAGACAAGGTCTGCCGCGCTGTCTCCTTCCATACATCCTGCCACAAAGGACTTTCCGGGCAGGGTCCTCTTCGCTCATTTGAGCTAGGTGTCCCGCCCACCGGAGTCTACCGAGCTTGATTTTTCTTACAATATGAGCTTCAAGTTAGATTGCGTATAACTCATGGTTGTAGCGTCTCCGGAATCGTCCTCCCTCACATACGAGGCCAACAATTCTCCTTAAGACCTTTCTCTCGAACGCGGCCAAGAGTTCAGAATGCCTTTTATTGATCACCCAGGTCTCGGATCCATACATGAGTACTGGTAAGACCATGATCTTGTACAGTAGTAGCTTGGATGTTCTGGATAAATTTCGGATTTAAAGAGCCTTGATAGACCATAGTAGGCTTTGTTGGATTTAATCAGCCGTTCGCGTATTTCTTCTTCCATATTGTTATCGGCTGATACTATTGACCCAAGGTAGTTAAAGGATTGCACTACTTCAAATTCGTGCTCCACTACCATGATAGTTTGACCAACGTTAGGTCTTCTCTTCGCAGAAGTTGCCACCATGTACTTGGTTTTTCCCTCATTAATGCGCAGTCCCAGTTTTTGTGCCGCCTGCTCGATCTGGGTGAAGGATTCCTGTACCGCCGATTCGGTTCTACCGATGATGTCGATGTCATCTGCGTAGGCAAGTATCCGGGTGGACTTGGTGACAATAGTCCCTCTTGTTGTAACGCCAGAGTCACGGATTGCTTTCTCCAACGCCAGGTAGAAGAGGAGGCAGGCCAGACCGTCCTTTTGTCGGAGTCCATTATAGATGTTTATTGGTTTGGACAGCTATCCCGCTACTTTTACTTGACTAGTTACGTTGGTCATGGTCAACCTACAAAGTCGTATCAATTTATTTGGAATGCCGAATTCTCTCATGGCATTATATAGTTCTACCTATAGTAGTAGTGAAGTCTATAAACAGATGATATAGTGGAATCTTAAATTCCAGACATTTTTCCATCGCCTGCCTAAGGGTGAATATCTGATCAATTGCTGATTTGCCTGGGATGAAGCCACACTGATATTGACCAATGATGGCTTTAGCGTATGGGGATATCCGGTCTTGTAGGATAGTGGAGAGTATCTTATAGGCGGTACTCAGCAATGTTATACCCCTATAGTTGCTGCACAGTGTGATATCTCCCTTCTTATGTATGGGACAAATTATACCACGACGCCAATCTTCCGGCATCTCCTCTTGCTCCCATACGTGCACCACGATCTCGTGAATTGCGTGATGTAACGCTGTCCCTCCTTGTTTGATCAGCTCAGCTGGTATGCCATCAGCTCCAGGGGCTTTATTTGATTTTAGCTGTCTAATGGCTTTTAATGTTTCCTCAATGCTTGGTGGAGGCAGCATTTGGTCCTGGTCTTGCATTGGTGGAGCCTCCAATTCTTCTGTGAGCTGACCATTTAGCAATTCATTAAAGTGCACTTTCCATCGCTCCAGAATGCCTTCCGAATCGGTGATCAGATTAGCCTCTTTATCCTTGCAGTAAGTGCAGTGTGGTGTGTACCGCGTCATACTGCGGATTATTTGGTAGAACTTCCGCGCCTGGTGCGGACCTCGCTCTCTACTTTTCTCTATTTCACAGACAAGATTTTTTTCCCAGGCACTTTTCTTTTGTCTGTGAAGTCTTTTTTCAGTTCTTCTGAGCTCTTTGTATTTCTCCTCGCGTACCCGCGTCCTATGAGACTGCTGCATTGCCCGGTATGCAGCATTCATACGTTCAGTCGCTAGTTTGCACTCATCATCAAACCAGTCGTTCCGGTCTCTACGACTACTGCCTAAGATGGAGTTGGCAGTACTAATGACAGTATTCTTAAGGCGTGTCCATTTCTCTTCTACGCCCGGCATTCTGGCCCCAGGACTTACTCTCCCTCCGTCGAGCTCTTCGAGGGCGAGTCTTAACGCAATCCGCGCTCGGAAAACTGTACCAACAAGATAGTGATCCGAGTCGACGTTGGCACCTCGGTACGTTCGTACCGTCATCAGGCTCGAAGAGTGGCGGCGATCTATCAACACGTGGCCAATTTGGTTGCGAGTGGCTCCATCAGGTGATACCCAGGTGGCTTTGTAGATATCTTTACGCGGAAACCTGGTACTCGCAACTACCAAGTTTTTCGATGCTGCCAGTTCGATGACTCGTAGTCCATTGTCATTAGTGTTCTCATGCAAACTATGGGAACCTGCGCAGTGCCTGAAAACCGGCTCCCGACCTATTTTCGCATTCAAATCCCCAAGAACGATTTTCACATCGTATCTTGGCCAGGCATTGAGGGCCCGTTCGACGTTCTCATAGTATTCTTCTTTTTCGTCGTCAGGGGACTCCTCTGTAGGTCCGTGAACGTTTATGAGGCTTATGTTCTTAAATTTGCCTCGCACGCGAAGAGTGCATAGCCTTTCATTTATTGCATTAAAGCCGATGATGGCAGGCTTCAGTTTTTGGCTGACTAGAAAGCCTACCCCGAGCACATGGTGTTTTGCGTGACAGCTGTAATAAATGTCATACTCTTTTCGTTGTAAAACACCACTCCCCGTCCATCTTATTTCTTGTAATGCTGTTATGTCAGCCTTATATTCGGACAGGGCATCGGCTAGTTGCTGTGCAGCTCGAGCTCTGTATAGTGAGCGTATGTTCCATGAAAAAATCCTTAAATCATTTAGCCGTTTTCGTTTCCGTGGCCGTCGTCGTGTATCCGGTCCATATCCGAGGCTTGTTAAATTTCCCATAATAATTCATTTTTACGGGCCTGGTTATTAGCCTTGCGCCAACCTTTCTCAGGATGTCGCTGCATGCATTGGTTCACTACTTGGCGGGTGTCAAAGTAGCTATCCAGGGGTGTCACGTGGAGACTGCATGTCAACTTGGATTGAACAGGGATAAGGATCGTCCTGGCCTTCGCCGGGTTGAAGGCAATCAGAGACTTTGCCCTGTATGTTCGCACCCATCCCCCCATATCGAGGTCATTACTATATAAAATAACCGGAAAACTGTGCAATATTAGTCTTAAGATTCAAATAATTCGGCTCTAAAAACATAACTCAATTTTTGCGAGGCAGACACGGCGATATTCGATACGCCTTCATGCCACAATACGTTCCCACAGATCGTGACGCCTGGCAAACCTATGTTTTCCTTGAGTTTAGGGGCCTGGCCATTTAGTATCAGTTGTGGAATCGACAATCCATTTTTTTTTGTGAGCGTTTTATATTCCATCTTATATGCATTAAGGTAGACGAGATTCGCCTTTCTCCATTGCAGGATTCTATCCAGATTCTTATGCAAAGAGTTGATCTGGCCTCATCTTAGCTGGTGCAACGTTGATTCGTAATCGGCCGATTATTCGAAAATGAGGAAACAAGTGTACTACCCTACCATTCGCAAAACTGAATATTTTGTTACCGGTTGATTCCAATAAATCATTAATATGAAGCAAAAAACAAGGTTGGATTCCAAGACACGCCACCTACAACCACTCGGATCGGTTGATTCCTGAGGAAGTTCTCTATCCAGTAGCAAAGTTGCTGGGAAGGTCGGTATAACGAACGTTACTTAGTAACGCCTTGTGCCAGACGCGGTTTCCGACCTGACCTCTCAAATGTATACTAGCAACCGACTTAAAAATTTATATACAAGCTAATTAGACATAGTACTATAGAATACAAACTGGCGCCATCTGTAGATCAGGCCGGGAACTTTTCACCCCACCCTTGTATAAAATTAAACAGAACTTAAAACTGGATTGGATGGATCGATTTTTCGGTGTACATAGGTATATCAAGATAATGGGGGTCCTGCAGTTGCCGATAGGCTTGACTTGTTACAATTAGAAAACAATGAAACCAGAATCATCAAGCCGGGTCTTCGTTGACTGATGCTTCAAAAACGGACCTCTAGATCACTGAAAAAATTGGAAGATGGAGCAAATATACACCTGGACCGCAATTTATATGATGCTGGCATTGCTGACTAACTGTAAAAAAATTTAATATAAATTTTCAAGTTTAAAGCATAGAAATCAGAACTAAAAAGTTTAAACGCGATTATCTCAAAACCAAGTTTTTCAAATCGGCTTACAAGATAGCTCTCTTAAAATTTATCCGATCGAGTCCAAACTTTAACTGTAGCTTCTCAATTCGATTATTTATAAAAGTTATTAACAAACAAATGTTTTTCTTTTGCGAAAAAAAGAGTTTCAATTCTTGCGAAAAAATAGTTTTTTTTTCAAAAGCTTGCCATTTTTTTCAAAAATCAATATTTTCAAAATTCCGTACGACATTCTCTAGAGATTTTGATGTAGTTTAAGAGGAATTTTTTTTTTGTAGGTTCAAAATTGTTTAAGATTTTTTGCAAGCCCCGAAGCAGCTTTTTAAAAAAACGTTTTTTTGCCAACGCTGCCTTTTTTTTTTATTATTATTATTAATTTTACTTTTTATTTGTATTTGTATTTAGAGACATGTGGTAAACTTCGTTTTAGTTATAATACATTTTTCCCATCCAAAGAGAAATACCAAAGAAGTGGTCGACTTTCGGGTCTCCACATAACCCTTTAAAATTTGGTTGCATTCCAAATATTTAATCAAATTGACACTGATTACTTTTTCTATCACCTTGGATAACATAGACATCAATACTATCGGCCGGTAATATTAAGGGTGAGATTAATTCCCTTTCTTTAGGATTAGTTGAATCCAAGCGAGTTTCCAGCAGTTGGGTACGGTCCTCTCTGCATAAGATAACCGGAAGAGTTTGTTAAGAACCGCCGCCAGTTCGGAGCACCATTTTTAAGGACTATTGTTAGTATTCCATCCGTCCGGGTTGCCTTCTTATAGTCCAGTCCACGGATAATGCGTTGAATAGCACGTGGGCGAAACTTCACGTCTGGTATTGAAGATTGTACCGCAGCGATTACATCATCATCATCATAATCATCGGCACTACAACCGGGATCCGGTCTTGGCCTTATTTAGCAAGTCTCTCCACCGGTATCCGGTAAATATCCGAGACTTGTTAAATTGTCCATAATAATTTGTTTTTCCGGACAAGGTTATTAGCCTTGCGCCAAGCGATTGCAGGTGGCTCTAAAAGACCGCCATGGAGGGATGAATACGCGGACAACAAATTTGCTGAAACACTGGCTTTATCTTTTGAATCCGTGATTAGTGCACACTACCTGTCACTAACGGAGAAAAAGAGGAGGAAGCTAAATTATTGCTCACAGCCTTTGCCGTGGTCCAGAAAGGTTACGAACTAATTGGGTATGTTGGTGGTATAATCGCCGGATTGCACACGTTTCTGATTCTGACGAAATTCGTCCTGTTGTCCTCTATGGGATTGAAGAGCCGCTATTTAATAGTTTCTATTATCTGTTCTCAAGACTAATGACCTTTTAGCGGATTATTATGTGGTTCAAGTGTTCGGCCGAACACTGCTTGCCGCAGAGAAAACATACATACACAGAACGAACGCGGTTACAAATGAAACACCAAGAAAATTGTTTTTAATTTTTATTTTAATCGTGGTTGTCTATTGTTATTTTGAATTATTAGTTTCGCTGCTTTTCTTACGAAATAAGTGCCGAGTAATTTATCGAAAAGAATGTTCTTATCTTATCTAAAAAACATATTGTAGACGAAAGCAAATCGAATCACACTTAATACGGCACACATTCACTTTTAATGACACGAAAAGTATTAAAGATTCTTGGCGCGGATTAACCTCCTCGGCGGGATTCTCTCGTCTCCTCTCTGTACGGATATTCGATATATACTTCTCGTCCCGGTGACGATCCGAATTAGACTCCCTATCTCAATCCAAAAACAAAACCTGATACAGATCGTATCTATATCTGCACAGAGAAATTTCCTATTCGCTCTGCTAACAGAATTTTCGAATCTCTGTTAGCAGCCTGTTATTACGTCCCAGGGGTAATTTTTTATTCCTGAAAGAAGAAACTCGCTCATCATCAAACATCATTATCACCATCCGTGGTGGTGATCGAAATGGTTCGACGGCTGTCGATTTTGTGCCGCCTTTATTTGCACAAAACATCTGGCGCGCAGAACGGAGATGATTGTTTGGGCGTACAGTCCGTGGTTGTTTGCCTTTTGTAAACATAACCGAAATCCATTAGATCCTTCTAATGGGTGTGAAATTCTACAAAGGAATCGTGAGACTGGAGTATTTCCTTTGTTGGCTTTATTCTCGTAAATATTCCGAATTATCTTGTTGAGATAATTACGGTTGCCTACAATTTGGCAGCGGATAGGCGATATGCTTTATTGCATGAAGTTGCCGCGTCTTTGTTTGCCAGTGGATTTGGTGGTCTTTGTGGCAGACCACCCGCACGTGCATCCGTTGGTCGGCTCATTTACCGACGATAGCGATTCTTTGTAACGTCGTGTAGATGTTCAGGATTTCAGATATGCAGTGCTGGAGTGCCGCGCATTTCAATCTTTGGGAATAAGATGAATGGATGCTTTTACCTTTGTTTCAGGTATGCTACAATCGACTTGTTGAGCTTGATATTGAAAGCTTTGGGGCGTTCAGTTCCTTGCTGCTTTTTATATCGGGTTCGCATTTTGCAGCTTCCTATGACCCTTGTTACAGGTATGATTAGGAGCTTTGGGACACGTGTCTGTGGGCACGTGTAATGAATAAGGTAAGCATGTTCCTTGAAGGGTAGGAACCTTACCTGGGCGGAATTGTGCGTTCGTAGAACGCTACAACCTTGCCCGGAAAAACAAATTATCATGGAAAATTTAACAAGCCTCAGGACTAAATAAGGCCAAGACCGGTTCCCGGTTTCAGTGCCGATGAAGATGATGATTATCTGTTCTCGTTGTTTATCAAACCAAGGTTTATCGGATGAATTTCGTTTAATGGAATACGGAATGTGAAGCTGCTTACCGAGAAGATTAATTTCAATGGTCAATTTCGCGCATGCGTTAACATCAGAGACTCACAGCAGACCTTTGATCACGAAAGGGGTGCGAAAAAATCTTACAAATGGCCCCAGTTAAGAGTCCGGTACCTCCATTCTTGATGAGCCCGGTTTGTGCGAAGAAAGTTTGCAACGATAAAGCAACCAATAAACTACTTGACTACTGCGGCGCTCAGTCTCTTTGCGATGGAGCTCATGCTCGCAAGTGTGAGTTAAACGCGGGGATAAGCTTTTTGAATGCAATGAACACTACCCCCACCAATTTCCAATGTCATCAATATCCAATCTATGGGACACAGTGTATGGGCTACAAAAATCTTCAGTAGTGGGTTAGAGAGTTCAAGGACGGACATACAGACATTCATGACGAACAGTGTTCCGGTTGGCCTTCAGTTTCCACCGAATCTATTGTGAAAGTGGCGAAAGAATTGCATGAAGATCGACGAACGAGGGGTCCGAGCTGTGTGAACGAATCCCTAATGTCACTAAGACTACGATTGACAAGATTTTGACAGAATATTTGTATTATTGCAAGGGAAGGACCAAACTCACACATACTCACCGAAGACCATAAACGACAAGCTGTTCAAGTGGCTCACGGATTCTTTGAGCGGTATGCAGAACAGGATGAGAAATTTGTGGATTAAATTGATAAATCCTGTGGACATTACGCGATACATGAATACAATATAATACTAAGAAAAACTCTCGTCAGTGGCGGTATTCGAGTCCACCGAAGTCACAAATTCCGAAACAAACACTGTCTGTTGCGCGTCCCGGTGGAGAGTTCTTTTTTTTTTTTTTTTTTTTTATTAGACTTCTCTCGGGAGAGGCGAACCTATAGCGCCAAGTGGGCGCCCCGAGATGCCATCAAATAACTGTTGCAGTTCTTTTTGAACAGTTGCAGGTTGTAACGTTCCGGGAACACTCGCGTGGGAAGGGAGTTCCAGAGCTTCCCCGCTCTGTAGCGGAACGAGTTCTGATGTAGGGATGTTCGCGCCGGCGGGAGATGAACCACAAACGGGTGCGATCCGTCGGATTGTCTTGTGGAGCGCATATAAGCCGAATTGCGCGGAACAATACCACGAATCTCCGAAGAACAGCACCCGTGATAATATCTGTAAAACAGACAGAGGTCGGCTACGCGCCTTCGATGTGATAGCGACTGTAGTCCCGACGTCAGCGCCGAGTCCCCGATCAGGCGGATCGCTCGTCTCTGTATGCTCTCAAGTAGGTTGAGGGTATGTTTAGGAGCCGAGCTCCAAACATGAGAGCAATATTCGAGCGCGGGTCTAATTTGGGATTTATATAGGAGGAGAAGTTGGGCCGGGGTAAAAAATTTCTTGGCTCTAAAAAGATAACTCAGTTTTCCTGAGGCTGACCTGGCGATGTTCGACACGTGTTTATGCCATGATACATTCCCACAGACCGTGACGCCGAGCAATTTCAAACTTTCCCCAGCCTCGAGGGCTCGGCCATTCATCATCAGCTGTGGAACCGATGATCCAGTTTTCTTTGTGAATGTTGTATACTGAGTCTTCGTTGCATTGAAGTCGACAAGATTGGCCTTTCCCCACTGCAGGACCTTATCCAGATCCCGATTCAGAGAATCAATCTGTCTACATCTCAGCTGGTGTGACGCAGATGCACCAATCGGCCGATCACTCGAAAAGGAGGAAACAAGCGTACTATCATCCGCAAAACTGAATACTTTGTTATCCGTTGTCTCCAACAGATCATTTATGTGAAGCAAGAACAAGGTTGGAGCCAAAATAGAACCTTGGGGCACCCCCGAATTAACAGGATACAGATCCGAACACTCGCCGTCCACAACAACCCGGATCGATCGATTTTCAAGGAAACTCCTCGTCCAGTCACAAAGCTGTTGGGAAAGTCCATATGAACGAAGTTTGCTCAGCAATGCCCCGTGCCAGACGCGGTCAAAAGCCTTGGAAATATCCAATGCGACCGCCCTTGACTCACCATGCCGTTCAATCGCAGATGTCCATATATCGGTTATAAGTGTCAAAAGGTCTCCTGTGGACCGCCTGCCACGGAATCCGTATTGACGATCATTCAGGAGTCTGTTGCACTCCAAATACTTAACCAACTCAGCATTGATGACTTTTTCCATCACCTTAGATAATATAGAGAGTAATGCTATCGGACGGTAATTTTGTGGGAGACACTTTTTTCCCGTCTTTGGGATTGGCTGAACTCGAGCGATTTTCCAGCAGGCAGGAAAGGTCCTCTGTGCATAAGATAAGCGGAAGAGTCTGCCAAGAACCGGCGATAGTTCTGGAGCACAGTTCTTAAGGACTATTGCTGGTATTCCGTCCGGGCCGGTTGCCTTCCTACAATCCAGTTCACGTAGAATGCGTTGAATAGTGCGCGGACGAAATCTCACATCCCGCATGGAAGCCTGTACCGGCGAGATCACAGGTGGGTGCAAAAGGCCGGGATCGAGGTTTGAATTCGCCGAAAATAAATTTGCGAATACATTAGCTTTATCCCTTGAATTCGTGACTAACGTCCCGCTGTCTGTCACCAACGGAGGGAAAGAAGAGGATGAAAAGTTACCGCTGACAGCTTTTGCCATTGACCAGAAGGAGCGCGAGCCAGTTGGGCACCGAAGGAGCTTCTTGATCACCCTGCCGTTGTGAGCCTTCTTCGCGGTATCAATCGCCTGGTTGCACGCGTTTCTGATTCTGACAAAATTCGTTCTGTTAACATCGGTGGGATTGGAGCGCCATTGCTTAAAAGCTCTATTTTTTGCCGCTGTAGTCAGCTCGCACTTTTTGTCAAACCAAGGTTTATCAGACGAACTTCGTTTGATGGAATGTGGAATATACATCTCCATCCCCAGAAGAATAATCTCTGATACCGACTCCGCGCATGCGTTAACATCGGAGTTTCCGAAGCACACCTCGGACCACGGAAAGGATGCGAAGAAGTCTCGCAAATCGTCCCAGTTAGCGGCCCCATACTTCCATACATGACGAAGCTGCCTAGGCCGGTTGCTTGCTTGGTATGCAAGTGCTTGCGCGACAGATACCAAGCAGTGATCTGAGTTTCCCAGTGGCGCAGAAACCTCTACGGTATAAATACTCGGTTCGGATGTCAAAAACAGATCCAGGGTGTTCGCATAATCGCCTCGGGCATCCGGTATTCGCGTTGGCTCCCCCACGAGTTGAGTCAAGTTGTGGCTTACAGCAAACATCTCCGCTAGCCTCCCAGCCTCGTCGGTTCTGTTAGAATGTAACAACCAGCCGGAATTATGCACATTAAAATCACCAAGGACAACAATTTCAGAAGCTGGGTGGTTGATCTGTATCCAGTCGACGGTATATGAAAGATGTTCGAAAAATGTCACCGGTCGATCGTCATTCGGGGAGCGGTAAAGACAACAAAGAAATTTTACGGAATTCCTCAGCACGACCCTCAACCATATGATGTCCATATTATTGGTTTCCAACGCCTCCATCCTCTGGCAAGCCAGATTGGACCCCGCGAAGACGCAGACTCCGCCCTTAAAACGGAATCTCGAATGTAAGTCGTATCCTGAGCAACGAAGATATGTCGAATCAGTTGACGAATCGACCTGGGTCTCAGTTAGGGCAAGGATATCAGGTTTCGTTGTTTGTAAATATTGGTGGACGGCGTTTACATTGGTATTGGTGAAACCGATGCCCCTGATGTTACAAAATGCCGTCACTAGTCGAGCGTGGGCCGAGCCTCGAGAGCGAGACCCGTTATCGATGACGAACCTCTTAAAGTTACATTATTTATCATGATATCTGCATGATGTTCCCCCTGACATAGTCCCCCCCGGAGATCCGAATGGGAGACTAGTTTACCTCCGGAATTCTTTATATCAGAACGTACCATCATGACTTATCCCCGTGTCAGTCCGGGCCATCAGCCACACATCCGAAACACCGTCGAAGATTTCTCTCGGCGATATCGCGGAATGTACAGCGTGACGGGGTGGTATCTCACCTTGGGACCGACTACCACCTAACCAACCTTTTCTCGAACCGGTCCATCAGCCAAGCCCCGAAAGATGGCCAGGGATTTCTCCCAACCATTTCACGGAGCCTATAGCTTGATGGGGTGGTATTTCACCGGGCGCACAGGGCGTTGGGACCCCGGCTACCACTCGGCCTTTAGTCGCCTCTTACGACAAGCTGGCCTAGCTGTGAGTATATTCTAACGCCCTACTTAACAAGCGTGCACGAAAAATGCTACGGCGCTTGTAAATCTGCTTAGATTGCAAAATATCTGAAAGTCCAGCTTTTCTATCGACCCACAGTTCATTGCCAACAAACGTGTTTTTCTATGTGAAGAAAAATTGGAGCCTGATTTTAACGAGAAGCCTCGGATATTTAAACTGTGGTTAGTTGGAATGAGCTCGGCCCAGCATTAAAGATAAAGGAAAGATTTAGACACAGGTTTTAGCTTTGAGGAACTGTGATACTAAATCATTTTTTACAGGACAAAAGAGGTAAGCCATATAAATAACTGTTTAGTTTTTTTTTATTAGTTTCTATATTTGGCCAAATTGAAATTTAACGAGCTTTTGTATACAAGTGAACCAACGGACCCACAAAAAAAAAAGAAATCAGATTGATTTTAAATATCGCCGAACAGTGAGCAATAAGACATCTGTTAATAGTTTCGTATTAGAAAAAGTTTTCCCAAGTCAACTGTTTTCGCTTATACTCACCATGAGTAGAGCTAACCGGATATTAAAATATTCATGCCAACTGTGTATAAACTGTCTATGGTGTCAACGCTACTAGGAGGGGGCTCCTTAATATTCAGTAAATATGTTGGTCCCAGGGCACTTTGAACAGAACAGAATCCCCTCGGACGCTCATAATGGGGCATTTGGTTTTAATAAGTGGAATCGCTGTATATATTTATATCATATCGTTGTTATTATTTATGCCAATTGAATCGAAAAGGTTGTAGCCTGGGACAAACTAAGAGCGTCGAATGGTAAGGGGTGTAATCAGATATGCAGGGTTTCCATAGTATGAATAAGCTGAACTTGTTGGATTGTAATTTGCGGTTATTGATCTGGGTTTGTAATAAAATTTAAAATCGATCAGTACATTATATGAAACGTAGTTAATACGTTTATCAAAGCATGTGCTCTATTCGAATTAATTAGAACAACAATCTGTTGACGTAAATTAATTTTCGAACTCATTTAATTAGAAGTCCACCAAAAGCCACATTGAACAACGCCCAGAGCAGAGTGAATAATGAATATGTGGTATAACTTTTGCAATAGTGTAGCGTAAACCATTCTGTTCAACACAAATGAGGAGACTTATTTTCAGTGTTGAAATAGAACTTGGGTGACGACAATCACTAACTTACAACAATTACCAATCACGTTAGGCGGCCTTGGTGTTGGAGTTCAGCTTGGAGGGAATTTTATTTGTAAAATTTACACGAAACTGATGGATGGTGCATTAATGTTCCCTTCGCATTATTTGCTAATGTTTGTGAACACCATTAATTAATAAATAGACGACCTTTTAATCCGAAGTTAACGTGAGCATTAACAAGCTAATTTTGGTTTTTGGGTTTTATCTAACTAGTTCAACGCACTCAATTGGTAGAAGAAAGGATCTACCTGCGGAGGTGAGGTCTTCCGTTTCCAGTTTCAGATCGAATACTCTTATAGCTGGAGCACAGATAATAATTCGCTAGAAGTCGTGTAATCAATTTGAGCGTTCGATTCGCCCATTCGTGATCACTCCCATAGAATTCACTGTTATGTGTGCTTTATCCCCAATAACAACATTAAGCTTTTAATATTAAATAAACTACAAAATGTTTGAGATAGCAGCTTTGTTTAAAATTTTAAGGTGCGGATATTTTAAGGTCAAACTAAAGACAATTGACAGCTAGTGACATTTCTACTATTTTATATATATGGTAGCTGTCATGACGTTGTGGAAATTGTCGTCGACATATTGGGAATTAGTTTATATATGCTATCGTCGACTTCTCGATTATTTTTTTGCGTTGAGTAACTCGTTAGCAATATCCAACTGAAAGTTTAGTAGTGACATATACTTGTTGTCTCGTAAGATCATATAGAGGAGCAGATTGCGACTCCAATCATCTTCGAGTGATGGGCAAAATCAGGACCCGACTCGCAGCAAACCCACATGGGCAGTCACGGGAGACGAGCAAAAAGTTCGACGTTAATAAACTAAAAGACCTGCACAAAAGGGCTGAATATCAAGAGGAACTAATGAATAGGTTTAGCATCCTAGAGAATGGGTGAAGTGAGGAAGAGGAAGCCAATAGTGTTGACACCGATCAGAGACACAATCAAACAAACAGCCCAAAAGGTATTAGGATTTAAGAAAACAATTAAGTCCAAACCTTGGTTTGACGATGAATCCAGGGCGAAGATCGAAGAACGTAAACGACTTAGAGTGATCCACTTAGAAAGATATGATGAAGTCAACGCAGAAACATACGCACCATTCGGAAGGAGACAATGAGACTCTTCAAACGCAAAAAACGCGAATAGGAGAAGACTCGGATCGAAAAAATCCTAGAAAATGCCAGAGCAAAGAACATCAGAGGTATGTTTGCCGGCATAAATTCAATTAGAAATGGCTACCGAGGGAGAACAAAATATTCGAGACGCAAACGGCTGTCTGGTCACAGAAACAAACAATATCGTGAAAAGATGGCAGCAGTACTTTGAAAACCTGCTCAATGTGCGCACCCATCAACGACAAATAAACACGCCAGACATACATACAGCCGGTCTCAGTTCCCAGGGCCCTCTTGTGGGGTAGAAGTATGAATGCCAACGTATGGCACGCGGTTCACTTGAAACCCCATCAATGTTTCGTCGAATATATACAAAATCCAGGAAAAAGGCAATGAATGAAATGCACTTGGTTTGTTGTAATTTAGTTTTTATTGTTCTCATTTATTAATATTTGCCGTAGGGTTTAATAAATAAAAATTGGCGATTAGTCTATTTTGAAGGGCGGCGCGTTTCTCTTTCTCGATTAACTACCCGGACACTACGTTCGTCTGACAACACTAAACAACATTTCTCCTGTTCTGACTGGAGCGTGTGCACCAGTGTGCACACGCTGCGGTAGATGAATAACCACTTACTTGGTTGATGGTTGTAAATCGACTGACTGAAAAAGGGATGAAGATGGGTAATTTAATTTTTGCCCCAGACGACCAATAGAGAACATACTTCTGCTCACTCATTGCCACGCCCGTCGATGATAATTCGGTTAATTCGATAATCGACGAACATGGGAGAATGAGAGAACAGACACATAAAGTCTATGATCTCGGGGTGGGTTTGGTTGTGTGTGCATGAATTAATGCAGTTCTGAGAGTAATCCATTGACCTAATTCGGTGAATGTGGTGATCTCAGAGTACATTGAACTGTACGAAGACAGACCTGTGAAGGAGAGGCAAATTAAGCTGCTGCTATTTACCTGCAAAAAGATAGCAGTAATCCCCAGTTAATAGAGTGTCTGGAGAAAGTGAAAAGGACGCCGACTTGGCTAGCGAAATCTGATCATGGGAACTAATTTAAACGCTTTGATAATTTCCCCAGGGGTCGCAAGATTAAGCAACCGCGTCGTTTGATCAGACTATGACGTTGCTAACCGACATGATGCGATTTCCGGTGGAAATCTCATAGGTTAGCGAAATGGGGTTGCCGTATGGCAAAAAGGTAGCTAAACTCAATTATGCATTATCTGCATAGGATAATGAGTTTAGCTATGGGTCCGTTTAACATGATTTACAGGTGGAATGGCTTATAGGGGGAATGGGTAGAAATAACGCGCTAAAAGCGGTCGAAATAGGGTATGAAATTGTGGGTTGGTTCTCCATCTGGTATAGAGAACCCTCACAGTCTTTCAACGAAGTTGTAGATGCAATAAATCGATTGAAAAACAACAAGCTCCCGGCGTCGACTGCATACCGCCAGAGCTTGTGAAGAATGGAGGGGAGGCGACCGACGCCGAAGGACAAATTATACAATTGTTATGTAATGTTTAGCTTAGAGCGTCTGCGAAAGACCAGTAAGTTATAATATAAGATAATTAAGCTAGAATTTAAGCATTTTTTGACTAGCATGTAATTTAGAAACTTAGAAGATAAAAAGAAAATAAAAAAATGTTTTAAAAATGAGAAACATGGGAGGCGACCGCCTGAAAGATCGTCCAGCTCATCAAATCATTATGGGATAAGGAAGTCACTCCAGAAGAATGGAGAACCTCAAAAAGAACCTTTTGTTCTTTACTTAAGGGGGAAACCTCATGTAAAATGAAATTTTTTAGACATTTTTTGTTTTTGCTAAATTGATAGGAAATTTCCTCAAAAATACGAGAAAAATGTTGGAAAGTGATCCGAGACCTCCTTGTACTTTATTTTCAAAAGAAAGTAAACAGTCTAATTGGGCGGAGCACTCAAATAGTCGAGCGCTTGTCGGACGCTCGGCCTTTCGGTTCCTTTGTTTGAAGTTTGAAGAAGAGGAAGGTCTACTCTATGGGCCTGGAATCGCAGATTAGCAAAAAACTGCGGTAAGTTGGAACGAATTACGAATTTTGTCACAATTTTTCTATTACTCAAACTTTAAACGCGTTTTTCTCGAAACGCAAAATTTCGCACGCTGTGCAACGTAGCTTGAAAACTAATCATTCGATCTTTATGAAGTTTGGTATAGAAATTCTATACATATTGGCCTCAGCATGACGAGCTCCGATTTTTTTTTTTTTTTTTATTTAAAACATTGTTATTAACAATTGTTTATAAAAGAAAATCCTTTTATTTCACAACTTCGCCATTTTTGCAAATTTGCAAATTTTAATAAAAAGGGAACGTCATGCTGAGCGTTTTTGCATAAACTAAAGAACCCATTTTGTATTTTTTGTTTCAGATCATTTTTGTGACCTGTATGCTGCACGGCGCATTTTCAAGACGCTGTTTTCAAGCCGCCATTGCACCGTTTTATTGTTAACAATTAGTCTTAAAAAAATATTTTCTTTAAATATTATAACGTAAATAAATTGTGCCTTAAATTGCAAATTAATCTACGCATTACATTTTTCAAAAACAATTCCTGAAAATGAGGCTATTTACATTAGGTTTCCTCCTTAAAACGTGTGCGTGCGCGTTTCGGCCGCCGCAAAAAAAAATGTTCACCGATAACAGTTTTCATTTGACTAAACGCCCACGCATCAACAATTAAGTCCGATCCGGGGTAAGTCTTGTGAAACAAAGTCTGCAAGACCCTTCAAACAATTGTTAAATAAAAATATAACAATACGGAGAAATGGTTCACCAAGTGTTCGTTGACTTCAAAAAAGCCTACGACTCAGTCGCAAGACAAAGACTCGCCATATTGTAGTTGAGCTGGTAGTTCCGAAAAAATATGTCGCACTTATTCAAATTTGCACAAACGAAAATAAAGGATGAGTTAGAATACAATATCACACCTCAGAACAATTTGAAACCCGGACGGACTAAAATAGGAGGATGGCCTCTCACCATATCTTTTTAACCTTGTGCGCGGGTATGTTATCAGAAACGTACAAGACGACAACATGGCCAGATCATCCCTGAACGGGGTCACACAAGTGCTCACATATGCGGATAACATCGCCGTTCTGGGCGATAATCTAGAAACTGTAAGTAAAAACAGTGAAATCAACTTGCAAGCGGCAGAAGAGGTGGGCCTAAAAATAAATGAAGACAAAACAAAATACATGATTACGGCGAGAGCAGGTGGACCTACGACTCAATCACAAGGCAAAGACTTTTCCATATTGTAGTTGAGCTGGGAGTTCCGAAAAAATATGTCATCATCATCATCGGCACTACAACCGGGATCCGGTCTTGGCCTTATTTAACAAGTCTGAGGCTTGTTAAATTTTCTATAATAATTTGTTTTTCCGGGCAAGGTTATTAACATTGCGCCACATAATTGTACCATGGGCCCTGTATTTTTAGCATCGACATTTGGTTATGTAAATTTCACATCTTTCATATGGGGCGTAATCTTCTTGCTTATGATAAAGCCGGCTCGAGATTATGTGAATCGGTCCCTCCGTACGCCAGTGTGAACCCGCTGGTTTCAATTACTTGATGTGGGGCTCGAACTTTTTGAATCGCGACGAAGTCCATTTTACATAGTTTCGCGTTTTCTACAACCGCCTGTATCGCGCCTGGTTTATACAACGTTCGAACATTCCACGTGCTGACCTGCCTTTTTCATTTTTCCCTAAGTCTTCTTTTTGCTGAGTCGGTATTTTCTTGATGATTTGTTCTCTCATGGTACATACTTCTGTTGCGCAACGGATTATAATAATTTTTTTAACAAATGAAGGCGTTAAACCCTCGGACATTTTGGTGATAATACACTGTCTCAGAATCGTGTGTATCCGTGGTCCAGAGAATTTAAAAGTGGACGAGAACGTATCGACAATGAAAGTCACCCAAGGACAAGTCGTACAGATGACAATATCTGTGGCCTTCGAGAGCTGATTGAAAGTGGTCGCTGGTTAACTGTTGGAGAAATCTCATCAAACGTGGGTATAAGCTATTGAAGTCTTCAATCCATTATCACTGATGACTTTAGCTTCAAAAAAATTACTGCTCGATGGGTTGCGAGGTTATTGACCGTAAATCAAAAACAGATCAGGGATACATTGGAAGAAATGGAAACCTTCGAACACCCTCCTTACAGCCCAGACCTGTCGCCATGTGCCTATTTTTTGTTCGCACCCTTGAGGGAATTATTTTGAGGAAAAAAAAAATCGAAAGTAATGAAGAAGTCGAGGAGCACGTGCGCAATTGGCTAACAACTCGCACTAAATCTAAATATTAAAGCTTCTCAATCGGTGGCAAAAGTGTGTAGATCACGGTGGAGACTTGTGGGGGTTCTATACACCACATGAAGAACCAAGCCACAATTCTAACCAACCTTGACCGCTAACAGCGCGTCACTTTAACCCAACTCCCCATGCAAAATCCGCAATAGCATACATTCCAAACTTTGCAATAAACACACTCCAAAACTCGCAACCGAATACAATTCAACACAATATATTCTAAATCATCCCCGCATACATTTTTCCAAAATTGCTTCGGTCAATTCTTTATCTAAACCATACTCCTTCCTGGCGACCAAACAATCTTAATTTCCCCCGAAATGTATATGCTGTAATAAAACGCATATTCGAATCCCCACGGAACATTAACCATCACCACCAACTATACCGATCCGCGTACATTTCCCCGAAACTACTTCGGTTAACATCTTATCTAAATGATATTCCTTGCTTCCACCTAAGCAATTCCAATTTCCCCCGATAACTCATGCCCATACTTGCTCGTGTTCCCCAAACCGATTTCTCGGTACACATAGCAACCGAGGAATCTAGGCCAGCAAGTACGGCCGGAATTCCCGGAAACAAACTACCTATGCAAGCATAACAACTCTTCTCGAAATTCCTAGCAAGTGGCAGTGATTTAATTTCTGCTATGACTCAACCGCCACGACGCGATGAACGGATTCTTTCCATTCATTAGTCAGTCGAGTCACAACCACCATTGAGCGCGCATCGCTCTTCCGACGTTCAGTCAAGATCCATCCGCCAAACGGTGCCCGGCTACAGGAGTCACACTGAGTAGCTTTACAACCACTACCCCGTCAAGCGTCGAGTCAATCACGGGTCGTATCAAGTCTCCGCGCGAGTTGGAAGTTGGAAGCATCAAGCTTCTACTTGTGGGGGTTGATGTGTGTATGCCGACGTACGGCAGGCATTCCAATAACTCCCCAACGATGTTGCTGCACGAAAATGATCCTCAGGAGACAGGAAAACACTTTTCATTTGCTTAACTCTGTTTTAATCGTTATTTTTATTTTTCAATATTTAATTCGGTTCACAAGTATCCTTATTGAAATGTACACAATATACTATTTTACACTCTATAATTTAAATACACAATTGCTTAACGGTGGTGAAATTTTGCAGTTTTTTGCTTTTGTTATATTTAAAATGAGCAGCGGCGCGACCGTCCGATTTGATCATTCGATAGTGACTGATCTGAATTAGGGTGGAAATCGTGATTTCTGCTTTTTACACATTGATCCGCCAATGGTAATCATGCTCTCTTGTATGTTCCCCAACTCACCACACTCACCGAGGTCGAAACGTACTTGTGCATTCGTTCGACGTCGATGGGCGTAGCCAGAATCAAAAGGGAAAGCACAATAACCCAGGGTTGATCTGGCTAGGTGTGTGTGCGTCAGTGCCGTGTATACGGCTGGTCTACAGACCTAGATATAATCTCTTAGGTCAACGCACTATAGCAAGACAGAAATACGAGAAAGAGGAAAACCTAGCTAAGTTTATTCACCAGCAAAAAGAGATCATTGATCCCAAGCGAATGGATGATCTGGGAAAAGTCAATAGGACGCCGCGTCGGCTGGGGATATAATACCATCGGGGAAACTCTGTGGAATGTTCGATAAATACCCAAGCCTATGGACAATGATGCAACCGCGTCGCTTGGTTTGACTTGGTTGTTGCTAACCAATACGAATGGAATTTCCGGTGGAAATCCCATGGTTAGCGCAATAGTGTTACCGTATGGCGAAGATTGTAGCTAAACTCAATTATGCATTATCTGCATAGAATAATAAGTTCAGCTATGCGTCCCTTTGATATGTTTTACAGGTAAATAACTTATCAAGGAAATGGGTAGGTATTGTGGTTGGAATTGTGGGCTGTTTCTCCTATAGGATAGAGAAACCCCTACATATTCAACTTGCGTCAAGTAGAATCTTCATTCGGGCCGTCGGCTTCTTATTTTCGCGCTTTTCCACTGCTTGTGCTGGGCTGTTTAATTTACGCCAAGTTTACGCGGTACGGACCTACCTTTCATGAACGGTGGCTGGCATATGGAGTGTCCCGTTTTCTAACTCGGATGGTCTTCTGCGGGAGTATGCGACGGTCACAAAAGACATGGTAAAAGACAATGATTGCGAGGCCACCATATTGACGATATTAAGAAAGGGAGTGTTCAGGTAAAACAATTGACATATTAAGTGCGGCCTCCAGAGTGCACCGGTGTACGTGCCGATACCGGGTGTTCGAGGCGCAATTGTTGTTCATGCCTGGTGTTATTTGTGCACGGAAATTTTCCCCTGCCTGGTGAGCAGAACGTAATTTTGTTGGTGATTCTAATAATAAAAGCTAGAGCAACTTGGCGGAGTTTGTAAAAATTAATAAGTTCAAATAAAGAGGACGCTAACAGACAGGATAAAAAACCCCCAGTGTGTTTTAATTACCCTCCTCTTTCATTGGTGAACGATTTCTCCCTTCGCAATTTGTTGGCGGGTGATAGCGCCCTGGGAGACGGGGGTTCGATTCCCCGTCGGGGAGCCCCTGGCGCAAGACTAATGACCTTGCCCAGAAAAAATAAATCATTATGGAAAATTTAACAAGCCTCAGGACTTGCTAAATAAGGCCAAGACCGGTTCCCGGTTGTAGTGCCGATGATGATGATGATAGCAGGATAGCACCTATATTTTCACCCCCACAGACTATTTTGAAGAGTGTTGATAATATAGTTAGTGTTTAACATTATTTAATAAATGTATAAAAAGAAATTACCATTTATATTTGATTCACCCTCGTACTATTAGCTCTTTTACGGTGAACTCTTATACTGTAAGCGCTTAGGCCGTAAACCTTTTTACTGCAAACTCGAATACTGTAAACTCTTATACTGGAAATCCGTGTATTAAAAGCTCCTATACTGCAAATCCCCATTTTAAAAAATATTATACTGCACATTCTTGAATTAAAAACTCTTATGCTGCGAACTTGTCCACTGGAAACTTTCATAAGGCAAACTCTTATACTGCAAATCTCCTACTGCTTATACTGCAAACTCTTATACTGCAAACTTATATACTACAAGTTCCTATAAAGTCCACCCTGTGTCTACTGCATACTATATATGATTCTCTTGCATGAGTAATCCTTATACGCTTATCTCGTATAGTATTTATTGTTGCCATATTTACTGTTATACGATTTATGTTCTCCTGCGGTGCTATTACACTACATCAATGTTATGTTGCATTAAT
Source organism: Microdon myrmicae (assembly GCA_963931805.1). NCBI lineage: Eukaryota > Metazoa > Arthropoda > Insecta > Diptera > Syrphidae > Microdon > Microdon myrmicae. Next base: position 106,018,114 of record OZ007497.1, on the reverse strand, counting down.
GATACACCATCGATTGGAAATGAAGTATAAATTTATTTTAATTTATCTGTAAATGGGTCGTGGGTTGCACAATAATAAATCACTTACGGGAGCTGAGCCTGATGTATAGAATATTGCTTAAATTTTGTACTTGTTTAAAAATAAAAAAATAAACTTTGTAATAAAAAAAATTAACGATAATATCCAAGTATTTTAGCCTTCGAAATCAATGTAAACCTCTATAATGTTGTTTTGTAAAAAAAAAAAAATTAAATTTTAACCGTTGCATACCCTAAATTTAGATTTTAGTACTGTCATTAAGGTTTTAATGCATTAAAGGCCGTTTTGGCCGTGTCCCTTATTCGCACTCTTTCTTGCTTGTTTTCAATGCTCATATAGTTGATATCTGGTAATTTTACCTGGAAGTAGAATTAAGTCTCTCATCACAGTGTTAGAGATTTTCTACCAGCTGACTGATGGTTCTAATTGGATGCTGGCATTTGGCAACGCAGGTGCGCATAGTTCGCCTGCATGGTGGAATTGTGTAGATTCGGGTCTGTCAGCCGTAGACCAGCTCGTGTGTTGACCGAACTATATGCGACGGCTGTTTTTCGCGTAAAACAGCACGCTAATCAACCCTAGACCGAAAGTAATGTACGATAGAGCGTTAACGTAGCTTTAAAATTTAAAGGGGATGAATACCAGCAAGGGTGGGTTATTATTGTGCAGCAATGGAGGTTGCTTCCTTTTCGATATCGTTCAGTCGGCTCTCGTCGTTGTTAAGGTGTTGCTGTTGCTGTCGTGTTGTCATCATAGCGTCGTCTCCACTGGTCTTTCTCTGACGTATATCGTTGACGTGATTGTTTGGATTAGGGAGGGTAATACTTTTCTCTTTTTTGGATTGCTGAATGAGTGATTTGAAAACGGCGGTAGTTTCACCTCGTCGGTGTCTGATTAAACTGTATTTGTTATTACACACCGTTTACATTATATAGCACAGATACACGGCGCACAGCGCCGAATACGTCGTCGATCGAATCCACAGTTCGACTGCGGTGTTGAGAATTGTGATTATTCATGTGGGGCTAGTCAGCCGTAAGGCTTGGGTAAGTGAGGTTGTGTAGATGTTTGGGGTGGGTAGGTGTTGTTAGCCAAGTTTATTGAGTTGCATCTCAATTTGACGGCAGACGATAATATTGTAATGATGTTGTTTTTGAGTCTAATTGGAATTTTCAAGGTGTTGCATATGGGCAGCCTGCCTGTGGACTGCTCTATAATTTTCTTTATAAGTTTATAAACAATCTCAACATCTGTGAGCTGTTGCCGAAAACAACTACTTTAACAGCAATTCCATTTCATGGCTATTATGTACATCTGGATATGGCTGTGTACAAAAAGAGTACACGCATATGTGGAGGTTTGATTTTGTGTTTCTTTTTCATTCGTGTTTTATTATGTTTTACTATATTGAATACGTGATTTGATTATAAAAGCTGTCGCCGTTGTTTTCCGTTTTTTTTTTCTTCAACGCAATTTAAAGAAGGAAACAAGGGAGGAAGTCAATACGCAATTGAGATATAGAATTTGATAATTATGCTTAAATAACTTCTATCACACAGTTATCGACTTTTAAGATGATGTATTCGCGGTTATTGATTTACGACCTTTACGGAAATTCACACTGTGAAACATACGCTTTCAAGCAATTACTTATAGGTTTTATTTATAATTTATTTGTTTTTTATTCAAAATACCTGTTAATAGATTTGTTTCTTGTAGGTTTTATTAATATCAATAAACACAAAAATACCGTAGATTCACATTTGTTGTTATGATATCACTATCTCAATCGCAGGTGAGATGATTTATTTCCTTAAAATTGTGGCGATGTACGGAAGTTGCTAGGGGTCTCGTTTACGTGTGCTATGGTGTCACTGGTTTTCCTTTTTAATTTTTGTATTTCTAGCAGCTTCCAAAAACAAATAAAAAAGTATCAATGATTTTAGTCAAAACATTTTTTTTGTTTTTTGTGTATCCGGGACTTATTATTATGTAGCGAATGCAAAACTCATTGACAACGAAACTCTAATTAATTATCAGAGATATATGAGATCAGTTTTGATATTGTTACTGATACCCAGAAATTTGTATGTGGTGTAATGTAAAGATTTTGCTACAATTTCTGGCCCTCGAAGACCTCTGGGCCTGCAACGATTTTTTCTACAGAAAACGCATACGCAAACGAGAGTTGTCAGTATCCTAAAACAACCAAAGCACAGTGCGTGAAGAGTTAGAGCAAAAGGAAAATTATAGTGCATTATGTTCCAGGACATAAGAATTCACAATTGGTCTGGTTCATCATAGAAACTGACGACTGAGTGTCAATTGTTCCAAAAACATCGTAATCGATAATCCCACCCGATTTTGATTGATGATTGATTGTTCTGCTTGATGCTTATACATGACATGATTGGGCTTATTTTAACACATCTGAAGTTGTAATGGGTACTGATAATAAAGTCCGTAATACCGAGTTAAGGATGATCGTTTAGTAAGTTGACCAAATTCCTTTCTAATCCTCGCATGTCATTAGGGATAATATATGGGCGGGACTCTATAGGAGATTTTTAATCTTTGTCGTTGTTTGGTACCATTTTCTGAAGTACTGAGTAGGTGTTCGTTGCTATGATGGGCTTTTCTGTACAAAATATTGCTTATAATGTTCTACCACATCGTGTCTATTTCCGTAATGGTTAGTAGGTATACAAGACCAATGCTTTGTATTGTTTGTTTTTTACATATTTTTTATAACTTCTATATTTTGGCTGTCTTTTAACCACTATTATGACTATAGCTGTTCCGCCAAACCCTACGGTCCACTTACCTGAAAAACCCCCATAATTACTACCCAACTTCCTTCAGTTCGCTAATGTAACAGTATTAGTACCTGTAAATGCTTCACGCATTATATAGATCACCATCTATAATCTTAAAATCCCTCTAAAGAAAACTTACCTTTTCATGCATCCTTTCGCATACAATTTTCCGTAAGATTTCTTTCTTTGCTTATCTGGTATCCTAAACCAATTCGGTACCAGACAATTCCTGAAAAGAAAAACCTTCGGTTCACATATCATGTAACCATTCCAGCCAGGGATAATTATCATTGCGTCGCCTATTCCCACCTTCATTCATGTATACGATAAATTTCTTTATGTATACATTGGCTGGCGACGTTTTTCTCCCAGCAATAAAATTCCCTGACTCGCACAATGTGCAACCCAAAGCAAATACGCATTCCCCGTCCCTTGGCATCAATTGAAATCCAAGCATAAACAATGCAAATAGGTATTCAATACGTACCCTTACTAGCGATGCCATAAACACCATGTTACGTCTCCAGCGCCGTGCTTCCTCTTTCGAGGGAAGAGCGTGGGGGTTATAAGATCTCTTCTTATTTGAAATAATTATCGTTTCTATTTATTAAAATAGTTATAAAGTTTTATTTATTTTTATATTTTATTTGAACTCAGCTATCTCAAGCTGAGCTCTAAACTGTACTACTTTTACAATATAAATTTTCCTGTTTTTATAGAACATTTTGTTCCAACTAACTGTGTCGTATAAAATGAACAAAACAATCTAGAAGTCTCTGTGACTTAAAATTTTGAATAAACTTTGAACGAAAATCAAAGTGGCTATGTTTTGAAATGAAAAATGTGCTTGTTATGAAAAGGGGCATGTTTTTAAATGTGCTGTAAGTGACTGGATATAGAATATTGTGTCTGTTTATTTATGAATTGTATTAAATGAGAATGTAAGATATGTGAGGATGTAGTTTTAAAGGTTGTGTTAGAAAGGACATGAGATTAGTGTTAAAGCGAATAAGGGTAGTATTCTGGAATACAACAACCATTTCCCAGTAACCTAGCTAAAACTAATTAGCACATTTCCACATCGCATCGTGGTCTCTTTATTTAGCTGCCACGCACATGCATCCGATGATTTCGGTTTTGTTTGCTTTACCGAAATCGTATCCTAGGAATGCATTTTCTGTCTTTCTTTGTTCTAGGCACACATACCACCATGATCACGATGACCGAGCAAGATATCGTAGAGTCTTATTTCATCCTTCGACCACGCTGGTCGCAGCACTCCCGCTCTCCGCCGGCAGCGGAGAAGCGTAATAAAATACCCACCGAGTCGCGCGTGTAACAGTTCTGAATTCACCAGAAGCCAATTCAATCTCAATTTAAAATATTCACCGAGTCGTGCGTGTAACCGTGTACCATTAATAAGTCAACAATCAATATCAATATAAAATACTTGTGTACGCCACGAACAAATGACAGTGTTTATGTTCAATAAAATTATATTAAACTTAAGCAGTGTGTTTCACTTGTCCGGTGTTTGGCGGTTTCTTCTTCGTCATGGTGTTCGTTTTGTGGTTGTGAACAAACGTGGCGGCGTTTCGTTCATTCGTTTGGGCGGTTAACTTTTGTCGGAACATTAAAGAACTTATGATGGAGGAGGAAGTCAACCTAGTGTCCGTGTTAGGCACATCACTTCCTCCCCACATGACCACTCTGTATCTTTTGATATTGCAAAGGCACCAAAAGGAAGTTCGTGTGGTTTTTAAAACGGGCGATATTTTTATGCTATAGCTACTGTAGTGTCTTTTATATTTACTTTCTTTAAACCACTTGTGGGGTAAAAAGTATTGTAGCCAACGTATGGCACAGGATTCACTTAGTCCCCAACGATGTGGCTGTGCGAAAATGATTGTTCGCCCGAAAGAAATGTAAAACACTTTTAATTTTGTTGTTCTTTTTATGCTCTTTATTTTGCTGTAATTTTATTAATATAAAATATCTTGGCACAACTTCGTGTAATTTCCAATTCACTCCTGGTATTTTGTCTTTACGTTAATTTTATTTATATACAATATCTTGATAACACTTCATGTAAATGCATGACGATTTTAATTTGGAAACAATGTCTCACGAAGTACAAGACCCAACTCCTGGTTGACCGTTTGACTCCCTCGTGCGTACTCTACAGATGATGTAACCCGACTTTTTGGTGAAAGATTACTCGCGTCCCGTGCACACTCTACAGTGGTTGAATAGTGACTAACTCGAATCAGGGGTGAAATTCGTATTTCATTTCACACACAGGACAACCAAAAGAGACCACGCCTCTGCTCTCTCAGCGTCACGTTCATTGAAGTGTGGTAACTTCAGTTAAATGGTAAATGACGGACGTGGAGAATGAGAGAACAGAAACACGATGTGCTGTGATCTCGGGGTAGTTTTTGGTTGTGTGTGTTGGTATCAAATGCAGCTACTGACATGACCTACTGACCCAGTGGTACGGCTATGGTGTAGTCAGAGAACATTGAACCGTGGAAAGACAGGACTGCAAAGAAGAGGAGAACCTAGCTGACGTTATTCACCTGCAAAAAGAGATCGTTGATCCCAAGCGAATGGGTGATCTGGGAAAAGTCAATAGGACACTGAATCGAGTAGGGAAATATTACCGTGGGAAAAACTCTATGGAATATTGGTAAATACCCAAGCCAAGGTTTGACTTGGTTGTTGCTAACCAATACGAATGGAATTTCCGGTGGAAATCCCATGGTTAGAGCAATAGTGTTGCCATATGGCGAAGATAGTAGCTAAACTCAATTATGCATTATCTGCATACGATAATGAGTTTAGCTATGCGTCCTTGGGGAAAACATGTCATTTCAGGTGAATACCATATAAGGGGAATGAGTATGTATGACGCGCTGAAAGCGGTCGAAATAGGGTGGAAATTGTGGTTGGAATTGTGGATTGGTTCTCATGTAGAATAGAGAAACCCCACACACTCACCGTTTGAATAAAACACTGTTTTATTTTTATTTAAACTATGCTACCTTTATTATTATATGGTATGTCACCCTTATTATTACACATATTATTTAGTCAGTTGCACCGCCATGTAAACGACATACTTTAGATAGAGATTATTTAAAAGAGTACACTTCTTTATGTTTTGTATTTTCAAATCAATTTACTTCACCATTGTTGGCACAAACTATTATATTAGATATAGCAATAATAACGACACACCGGACCGCTCCTGAAGTTGTTTAAACACGAAGTCATACTCTTAATCAAAAAAACTGAACATATCACAACTAGAAACTAAGTCGATATCTTAAAGCACCCGACACACGATTCGTCAACCTCATCACGTTACTCGCTTCTTACCAACCCTCAACCAAGAACTCTTGTCCGTCCTCGACTAGACTCAAAACCCAACTTCATTCTCGTCTCATTTTCTCGGCCCAAAACCTGTAGTCCCAACCATCGCTAGTGGTTTTCTCATTTTTCTTTTCTTTAGGATCGAAATCTGGTTTCCTTCGGCAGATAAAAGGATATCTCTTTTTTCCCGCCTGATCCTTTTTTCGGTAAAGAAAAATCAAAAGTGCTTTTATTGCACCTGTTGTTTTCTTTAACCGAATGGGCAAGGATTTTGTCCGTGGGAAATCGATTGAAAGAAAGATCAATAGCGCCCAGGCGAACGTGCATTTGGTTTCATTGCCTGTTGTTTGTTTTAACTTAATGAGCAAGGATCCTTTCCGTGGGAAACCGATAGCAAGAAAGATCAGTAGCGTCCAAGTGAACGTACATTTTGTATTATTGCCTATTGTTTGTTTTAACTTAGTTTGGTTAAAACGGAAACTGGCGCTGGTTAGTTTAATGGTTTTAGGTAACCATTTTTCCAAGGGATCATAAAATTGCTGGCGCGCATTTTTATGATTCTCAGCGATTTCGTTTGAAAGACGGCATCTGGCCTGCACATTTGGCTCTTAGGGGTTTTTGTGGTGAACCTTTCGTTCGATGATTACGTCTAAGTTTTCTATGTGGGCAAATTGAACGTTAAGTTCAATTTGCTTGGGGTTTTATTGATTAGCGCAAATTGAACGTTTAGCTCGACTTGCTTGCTATCGATTTATGTGGGAACATTTGGTGTATGGGGTAATGTTTTTGGTTTAGGTAGTGTCACATCCTTTAAGTGGATGTTTTTGGCGTGTATCGCCGTTAGTGGTGGAGACTGGCTCCAAAGGGTTAAGTTTTATGGGATGGGTGATTGTGGCCTACCCTATCCACCGCTAGGCGTGCATGTATTTGAACTTTTCTGAAAGTTTATGCACCGGCACTTTGCGTCGACCAATTTAGAGAACAGGTTGGTAGTGGCAGTTCAGAAATTCGTAGTTAAATATGACTGTGTCTAACGCAATTATTAGGGCTTGTTTAATGAACGAGGGGAAAAGGTGCCAAAGCAGCAAGACAAATATGTGAAGCGTTCGCAGAGGGTACTTTTGGTGGGCGAACTGCTCAAAAGTGGTCTCAGACCTTTCTTACTGCCGATGGATGAGACCCTTGAAAATAAACCTCGACCAGGTAGACTAAAACTTCTTTCAGCGACTGAAGCGAATTCTAACCAAACATGCCAGGAACTTGCTCAACGGCTTTGGGTAAGCGGCGAAACAATGCGTGTACACTTTCATCAGCCGGGATAGTCGTGGAAGATGAGTAAATAGGTCCACCACCAACTGACTGCTACGAACCAACTCCAGTGACTAAATCAGGGCTGTGGAGTCGAAAGAAAATGACACAACTCCGACTCCGACTCCGATTCCTATATTCACCAACAACACGACTCCGACTCAAAAAAGGTAAATTTTATCAGTTTGCTTCCTACCTTTGCATATAGCCACTTTTTTCAGGTTATATGGATAAAAATAAAACAAAATCAAACTTTAATAATTATTTATTAGAATTTATCCTTAAAAACAACATTGCTTCTATTAAATCTGTATTCGTAGAGGCTCTCAAATCAGAATTCAGAATTTTAAGGACAGAAAAGAACCGCTCTAAGGATACTTGGCCTGGCGGTAATGCTGTAACGATCAATGCTGAATCTTTTACGATTTTTGGATACCGCTGTATTGCCATTTCAACATTTAACTTATAAGTTCGGTCAATTTTTTCCCTTTTTTTCAATGCATCATAAAATTCAATTTTAAATTTTAAAATAGAGTCTGCTTCATCTATATTGGGACTGTGATTCAAACGAGGACGTTTTAGTTTATCTTGTTCATTGAGATATTTTTCAAAATCGTCTGCAGATTCACCGGTGTCAGGTGAAGATTTTTTTTTTTTTACTTTAACGCGCGCACAATAGAGGATTTTGAAGTACCCTTAAATGTCAGAGCACATTGCGAGCGGATGGAGAGGAAGTGGATAAGGAAAGGAGGTATCGATGTATATTGGTCTTGAATTTCTGGACGTCACAATGGCCAGGAAACACATGATCAGGCAGAACATTCCACATTCGTGTGGTTCGGCTAAAGAATGACTATGTTTATTTGTGCGCCTAAAGTACACTTTAAACGTGAACTGATGCGCATTCACAGATTGACACATTCAGCAAATTCAGTTGAGCAACGACCGTGATAATACATATAGAAAAGATATAGGCATGATACATTGCGCCCTTTTGCATCTCTTAAGGGACCTGTAGCGATTCTAACAGATACACACAATTCACAAGCAAAAATAGTGAAGAACACCGAACGAAAAAAATCGAATAAGAAAAATACATCAGAACCGTATACCAAGCGATAAAATAAAAATAATTCATACCAGTGGAATGTAGTCGAGTTTGGAAATCAAATTCAAAACTCGGTCAGTAGCCTGGTGTGTAACGCTTAGGTCAATTTTTTTTCGTGATTCGAGCTGTCATAGCGTCAGTTCGAATCACACGATCTTCTTCACTATTATTTGAAACGCTATAATTGGTGACCCCGACGTGATCTGAACACGCAGCATCCACTTCCCATAGTAAAGCAGAACTTCACACACGGTCACGACTTCCGCATAGAGCCCAGCCTCCGACGTTTTCTCGCTTCTCTCTCGTTCGTCCGTCGTCCGCATACGAATCTGATCGTAACGAAGTTACTGCGGCGGGAGTGTGTAGCGATTCTAACAGATACACACAATTCACAAGCAAAAATAGTGAAGAACACCGAACGAAAAAAATCGAATAAGAAAAATACATCAGAACCGTATACCAAGCGATAAAATAAAAATAATTCATACCAGTGGAATGTAGTCGAGTTTGGAAATCAAATTCAAAACTCGGTCAGTAGCCTGGTGTGTAACGCTTAGGTCAAATTTTTTTCGTGACTCGAGCTGTCATAGCGTCAGTTCGAATCACACGATCTTCTTCACTATTATTTCAAACGCTATAGACCCCATACATTTGTCTGCACTTTTCGCAGCTTCAGATATATGGTCATTCCAGTTAAGTTTCGAATTAATTCGAGTGCCTAGGATTGATAATTCCTTAGCTTCGTCGATGCAAGTGCCGTTCATAGACAGTATATTTACTTTGGGGCTCACCTTTGACGACAAGAGGCAGCACTGGGTTCTTAGGGCATTGCATTCTACTCGGTTAGAAAATCCCCTCTGATATATCTTGTTGAGGTCTGAAGTCAATGTATCAAGCACAAGTTGCTGGTTGGTAGAGATGTTCGAAGGTCTGAGTATGAGAAACTCAGCGTGCTATCATCAGCAAACGACTGAACTGGGTTGTAAGTTTGATGTAATTTGTAATTTGATGGGAGACAGATTTGACACCATCAAGAACCACTTGGATTGAACGGCCAGAAAGATAGTCTCTTATCCATTGGATCAGGGAATTGTCCACTCCATATGAATGCAATTGTGACAAAAGGGCTGGTTGCCATACTCTGTCGAAGGCTTTTGAAATATCCAATGCGACTACCTTGCTTTCACCGAGTTAGTGGATGGACTGGCTCCACATTTCGGTAAGGTAAGGTAATCAGATCTCCTGTGGACCTGTTGCTACGAAAACCATATTGGTGGTCATTGAGGAGGTCATCTGATTCCAGTCGTGGCAGCGGCATGGGTGCGAGTTCTACTTCGTCCCACTAACTATTCACAGTTCGGACAAGGTTCCGCCAATCCGAATCGTCACTAAATGTCCCGAAAACTGTTCCGTCAAACACTGAAAGGAAACTGTTCATCAAACGCGGAAGGGTAACGACAACATCCCGGAAACTCCAGCACAGGAGAGCAAAACACAAGTAAAGCTCCACAATCCAACGTCCAGGAAGAGGAAGATAAAACATTTGTTTTAATTTATTGATCAGCCGATTTTAATTTATTTTTGATCGAGTTTGTTTCACATTCGCGATTTACAGTATGTTGTGTTGACTTAGAGTTACGTTATTAATTGTCCACGATAGGGTTTCTTTAACTGACGTTGTATTTTTTAAAACGCGACACAATTAAAAAAAAAATCAAATGCTCAGACACTCGCGACCTGGAATTTAACGCATCTCCGCAACGCTAAGGAGCGGGAGTGGCGTGACCATTGTGGTCAGCGGATGGTAAAGGACTCAGCGATAATCAACTCGTGCAGAGATGATTCGGTTATGGGGTGAGTTTATGCTGTCGTGGTAGATATCCTCTCCACTAAGGATATCGTTTTTACCTACCATCAGAGAAACGTAAAGTCTCTCTTGGTGGAATAGGAAACCAGATCTTGTAATGAAGATCATGGTGGTATGTGTGTGATTGTACCCATCACCGTGTTTATCGTTGCGTTTAGCAAAGGATAAACGAAACCTGAAACGAGAAAAAAAAAGAACAAAGAGAGAAGCGACCTAAGGCATCGGCCTGTAATGAGGGTCGGCTAAATAAATAAGCTGCAACTCTTTAATGGGAAATACATTTGGGATACGCCAAACAATTTAAATTGTTTATCGTATCGCCAGAATGCTTGCAGTAGAACAGAATTCTTTTGTTTGCACATGATGTGTGCTAAAGAATTTGGTTCTAGCGGCTATTGCGCTAATTGTATGCAGCTGTTTCAATAGGCTGCTATGAGTTGCTTTGCCGTTGGACAAAAGAGTCGCCAGCCAATGTGTATGTGGGGAACATTGTTGTACACATGGTGAGGCTGGGAATAGCCGACTCAATGATCATTATCCCTGACTATGATGGTTACATGGTACTGTAACCGATATGTTTTCTTTCAGCGATACGAGGTTTGTTCTTTAAGGGATTCTTCTAGGAAAGCAAATATGATGCATAGAATTATAAATGCCTGGGAATCCTTTTAGGAAATTCCTTGTAATGCGTTGAAAGCATTAATGTCCTTGTACAAGGAAATGTTTCAGGTATGCTGGGTGGAGATTGCGGTGCAGGTGTGGGAAAGTTGAAATTTGCCTGGGGGTCTTGAAAAGGTAGAAAGAAATTCTTGCAGGGAATTTGTATGCGAAGGGTTGCATGAAGGTAAGTTTTCTTTTCCAGGGACTTCTTAGATTAAGGTTTTGATCTCACTAATGCGTGAAGCATTTAAGGTAGGGACTTATTAGATTAAGGCTTTGATCTCACTAATGCGTGAAGCATTTAAGGTGCTAATGCGTTTGCATTAGCGAAATTATGTGATTGGATAGAGTTATGAGTGTTTTTTAGGAAGGCGAACCGTGAGGTTTGGCGGAACCGCGACAGTGCTTTCTTCACTAGGCTGGGAACGTTTACCTTTCTTCCATAGTCACCAGACGTTGCTTCGTTGGATTACCTTCTCTTTTTGACCATGGACAATTATACGCGCGATCGGTGGCTCAAAACTCGAGAAGAGTTTAAAAATGCGATAAGTTTTTTAAGTCCCCGAAAACATTTTTCTTCAAAAATGGCATCTGCAAGCTTGTAAATACTTGGGAGAAGGTTGTATAAACGGATGGTGGATGTTTTGGAGAATAAGTATTGTGTAAACGCATTTGTATTGGTACTTTGCTTTTCTGTAGTGAAACCGCGCGAACTTTCGCCATTACTGAATATCAATAGCTCTTTAACGGGAACATATGTTAAGACCAATGAAATCATAGAGGTTCCCTCAGGCATTTGGTATATCACGGTCCCAAGCAAGTAGTATTTATACAAAAGTCCATTCATGGCCAATGATACCAAAGACGGATCCCACCCGTTTGTAGTACATCTCCCGACGGCGCGAACATCCCTGCATCAGAACTCGTTCCGTTACAGAGCGGGGAAGCTGTGGAACTCCCTTCCCACGCGAGTGTTCCCGGAGCGTTACAACCTGCATCTGTTCAAAAAGAACTGCAACAGTTATTTGATGGTATCTCGGGGCGCTCACTCGGCGCTATAGGTTCGCCTCTTCTGAGAGAAGTCTAATAAATAATAAATAAAGATATTTTTTTGCATCTTGTTGGCATTGTTTTCGCGGATTTACTTATTTTATTTACGACAAACTTTGTTCCTAGAAGGATATGTATATTTCGTGCCAACGCAGATTATTGCCAGATGTCGGTATCTCAACACCAAAATTTCGTTGCCTATTTATGCATTTCCGATTTGATGTATTTTTTTGGGGTTTGCCATCAAATAATTTGATGAGTTGATTAAGCAAAACTTTAAAATCAATACAGTGGCTAACGCTCAACTGTGAACTGTAGTATAGAACTGCCAAACTGCAACGAAATATTTAATTTGTGAAGAAACGTTTGTCGACTTGTCAGAATTTAGAAGGTCGATATTCGTCAAACCCTGGAATTTGATTCACACATTTGGGCAGGCGAGTCAAAAGCCACCTTCTAGAGTTTGGCTAAGAAACTCGACAAATGGAGTGACCACTGTTTCACATTAAACGTCATTTCAAATGGTGAAACATAGGTGATCATTCTTCAGTCGAACTACACAGCCTCGTGATGGCCGGTCTGATCATTTGTTCTCTTACGTTTTACTCAATATTTTCCAATCTTTCTCCTCCCATCAATTGCAGATGAAGAAGGCCGTTTTCGTGGGTGCACACTTTCTGAAAAAAATGAGATTATATCAGAAATTAAAGGCAACCTAATTTGTCATCCAATTTGTGGTGATTAATCTGACAAGTTCATAGTCATGTAAGGGTGAAATTTATACCACCGTTATTGGGAAATCACTACGTGTAATTGCATTATCCCGGGACAGGCAAAACTGGATAATATGTGTTAAGATTGGGCATACACACATTAAAAACAGAATTACTAAGGTGTCATCAAAATGAAAGAGACGGTTAACGATACTTGTCGTTATTTTCTAGATAATAATTTCTATTTTCAATTAAAGTTTATAGCAGTCTTTACTGTCAAAAATATACACGCTTCTAACAGCTGACCGAGCATATGAATAATGCTTTCGTTCATAGGTGTTTGTCATGAACAGAATTACATATTGAAAAATATTTTCATCCACTGGTGTTTGTCTTGAATAAAATTACTTATTAAAAGATAAATTCATCCTTTGGTGTTTGCCTTGGATACAATTTCCTAGACGTTGGTATAATTTCAATTTGCCTGTGTTTAGTGTCCGCTCACATTGCTGAGTTGGATGAAGCAACATGCGTTTAGATTGTATAATTATTGAAATTTGCACGTTTTTGCAGTTTGTACGGAAGATACAATGTAACTCTCGAGCTAAACGGGAGCATAATCCATACAAACAAAAGCAAACGAAATGGCTACCGTATGTGGCAACCCCTATTGGTTACCTAGAGTTTTATTTAGAAGATTTAGAAGTTGAGTCAAGAATATTATAAACGAAATAGGAATAAGCTCTTTAAAATAAGACGTTACATAAACAGTTAACATGCTCTACCCCAACCCCCTATGGTTGTATAGTATTATAAAAAATTGGTAATTACTAATCTATTATATTTTACTAATATATTATTTTTATTTCCTTATAGCATTTGAATTAGTATTAATATATTTATGTACACTTCTTTTCAGGTGAGTTGAATACCATTTAACTTTTGCAAAAGTGCAAGTAATATATCACAGTCTTCAAGAGGTAATTTTTCCTTACTTAATTTGCTGTCTGAATAAGGCGCATTATTGTGTGTTATCTATAAACATTTTTCTAATGCTTATTACAACGTTTTTAATGAAAAATAGAACCTTCATGACATAGGCAGTTTTTAGACATTTTGCTTATTTTAACGGCCGAATTTTGACTCAGATTAGTCTTGTTTGCGGTGAACGCATGTAGGTAATCCTATAATGTGTTGCGGAGTAATGAAGAACGTGATACGAACCTACAGACGCATAAAACTATGACAGTGCGTACACGACGATGTGTTAGACCACTGTGGAGTATTTTACTAGTGCGTCTGCACGAACGCTGATTCAATAAAACACCCACTGAGTAAAAGCTGACGAAACACCAAACACAAGAGAAAGCAGTAGGAATAAAAAAAAACACCACCGATGTTAGAACAAAACACTGAACACCCTGGTGAAAGTTGATGGATTGAAACAAGTTGGTTTATTCTATTTATAAAACATCTTTTTATTAATGTTCACTTTATGGTGGCAAAGTATAATTTGTTACTTCTTAGCACAGTGTCTTTTTATAATAAAACGTTCTTTTTATTAGAACTAGCGGTACATATTAGCGCTAATAAGGGGGAAGCTGTGCTTAGCTTATTTGATTTAACACTTTCACAACGGATATGAAGTTATATTTAGTGGCTTGCAAAAAAAAAAAAAATCAAGACGATACTCAATTACTAACTCGGCATCAAATAGAAACACGCACAAGACTCAAAGCAGTACTTAATTACGAACTCGACATCGTATACACTTTTACCGATCCTAACACGACTCGTATAGAGCGTGTGCACACTAAAGGGGACGAAATCTGGCTCTCTGAGACATTGACTCGATCCTTCGACCAGTATCAACTGGTAGTGAATTTCCATCGATATGGGAGGAGCCGAATCGGATCGTTTCTTTGGTGATGACCAATGAACGATCGATTGTGGTTTTTTTGGAAGAATGCCCCTGTGGTGACCGTACGGTCTGGATGAAAAGCCATTCGCTGAAGGCGAGGATCAACAGAGATGCGAAGGTGCAGAAAAGGGAATCCGAATATCCGGCTGATCAAATAGATGATCGAATACGGAGGCTGGCTGCCTGGCATCATAAGCGATAGGGAATACGTTTTTCTGTTGATGTTATGTCAACAGAACTTCGCAGCGATGGCAAAGGCTACACTATTTGGGTGCATGTTTATTTTAGCCATTGAATAATGCAAAGGAATATTGCCATGCAGGCCGAAATAGTTTCTTCTGTTTACGTGGAGTATACAGAAGCATTTCGTTTCGAATAGCCAGCGTGAGGATCGTGACTTCGTTGTTTAGACAACGAATCATTAGACATGACCGATGTGGTGATCATTCCTCGATAAGACAGCGGATCATGTAATCGGTCATGCAGCTGTACAAATACATGCGTGTACATGAAGGCCAAAGCCATGCCGTTGTAGGCAATCGATTTTTCTGTGACATTAAGTCAACAGAAAATTTGTTCGTCATGGCAAAGGCTAGTGGTGAGATTGTTTGCGTTAGCAAAACGGTACGGTTGTTGGGATAGCAATCATGGGTCGTGTGCAACTCGATGATCGTTATCGGCTTAGGCGATCGATCATCGGAAATTTGGCTTGCAGACGTGCAAGCAAGCAAGTGGCCCGAAGTGTCCTCCAGCACCAACGGATTGTTGGAACAAGAAGACACAAGAGGATTGGTGTATGTTTTCGTATGATGCCATGGCAAGATGATGATCTTGCCGTGGGCTTATTTTCAGGTACGAAATTGTTGAAGCGAACTTTGTACTGCTCGTAAACAGGTAAGCTGCTTATGGTAGGGGCTGGTATTTGGAGGTTGGGAACGGAGAGTTGGTTAGCACGATGGGTGGTTCTTCAGGCGCCTTAAAGAACTACTAAAACTGTGTATTGGTATATTGCTCTATTATACTCCGATTATTTGTTTTTTTTTTCGATTCTCTTTTGGTTCTGTGTTCTTCACTATGACTGCGTTTTCGTGTGCGTCTCTTAAAATCGCCACAATCCCCAATGAGCCAAGACCCAGGATTATCTAGCTGGCAACTCGTTGCTAAGCAAAAAAGTAAAATTTCCGTTTATATTTGATTTACCCTCGTATTTGGTTACCATTGTAATTTTAAGGTATTGGGGATATTGTGCTTCGACATCTCGTTTCCCTATCGTCTTTCTTTTTTTTCCGCATTATGTTTTTTCATATAAGTATCATAAAATTTCCTCCGTGAAACAATCAAAAATACCAAACAGCACTACTAAGTCTCATAGAAGATGAAAATCTCATACTACATTTATATCTATTATGACGAAACTTGTGGTGTTTTTACGTGCACCCTAAAAATTTCGGCGAACAGTCACAACTTTCGCTCTGCAATGCAGCCATGCCACCACCATAATACGCCCGCACGGCGATTACATGGCACGTGAGCGACAAAATCGCCGTTGAATGGAAACCGAGTGACATAACTATCGACGAAAAATCGCCTCATCCGCTGATTATTCCAACCGGAATAATTTCCGATAACAACATCGCAATTCATCAAACCAACCATCGTTTGGAGGTCACGCTAGTTGGATTTTCTTCCTCGGACACCCATCGGTGGGAATCGCGGTAAAATATCATTAAGGGTAATTATATTGCAATTCCAGTACAGCCTTCACTTTATCTTTTTACATGAAGAAAGAAAAATAAAATGAGGCATCGCTCTACCTTGCTTAGACAAAGATATCGCCTGAACGCAAAGAGTGTGCCCGAAGGAACCGTATCCAAATTTGTGCCAAAGCGGTACGTCGAAAATATATAATTTTCCGAAATGATCCTCATCGCATCTTCGAACACTGAAGCAGAGCCTTGTGGCATTTATATTTAAAGATCTGGGTTTTAGAAGATATTGTTTCGGTATAAAATTAAACAGGAATAAGGATGATGTTAGAATGACCTAAACGAGCTATGATACTCAATCGATTTAAAATGAACCATTCAATAACTGGATTGTGGTTCCACATTGCTAGAAAGCAAAGCCAAACTCGAGAAAAAGCTACCGTAACGAGAGTTAATTGATTATTTGATGTATTCAGCCGTTTGCACAAGACCGGACATCGCATTCGAAATGAGTCATCTAAATCAGTTCATCTATTGTTATGACATCAGTTAGTGGTAGGTTTCGAAATGTGTATTTCGATTCTTGAAAGTAATAGCGGATGTCGGATTATTTTTCAGAAGACAAAGAGAGTGCCTCAGGCTATACGACCGTGAGTTTGTCGGATTGTACGGATGATAGGCATTTTACATTCTTTTTATGAGGTGGCCCAGTATCTTAGGGAGCGTTTCTTCTACGTCTTCCAACAAAGTTGGACTTTTTAAGGACAACAACGGAGTTCGCAAGTTGACGAATAATCGTGTGTTTTACTCCGAGAAGTTCTACCTAATGGAATTTTGACTATCGAATGGATCCCAAGAGAGGTTATGCCAGCCGACATTTTTCCAAGAGACTAAAACGCAACATATGCCGATGATATTTCAACCATGGGGGTGAAAAAAAAAATTCTTTTCTCGATCTCTTTTTTGGTTTAAAAAAATTATTGAATGTATTTATTTTAAAATTAAAAAATAAAACTACTCATTTTTTTATTTCAAATGGGTATTACTACTATTTATTGGCTTGTAGGAGCTCGGGAGTTCACGACCTCACTGGCTCGGCTGCGCCATTGTTGAACGAATAATTCAGAGGGTATTAATATAAATGTTATTAAGAATTATTCCTCGAGTCCTAAAAAATATGGCATCTAATGGACTTGATAATTCAAGACAAGATCATCTGAAATCAAGAAACCAAAGAGATTCCAATAGTAAATTACCCTATCACGGGGATGGACGAAAGATTGAATTTTGGCCTTTTATTCGGGAATTTTAAATTTAAAAAAAAACGATTTTTGTTTAAAAACTCGACAACTCTTTTTATAAACAAGTCATGGTCAATAAAAAAAAAACCGTCTTCTATCCCCGAGTAAATCTTATCTAAAAAGTAGTCCACGGAGTTTGAAATACTGTTTTGAGGTAAACGCGTTTAAAGTTTTCAACAAGGATAGAAGCCGGTCGGAAGGGGGGACTTAAAAATGCTCCATCTCGTTCAGTTTACTTCGAATCGAGACGAAATTTCGGGAGAATATTTCTGATGTGTGTTTTTTTTTTAAATAAATAAATAAATAACTAAAAAAAAAGCAAATCAATTTTCTGAAAATTATGACTGTATATGCCCGCTTAAGATAAATTTAAGAGTGATGGATATATTCTTTTATGTATTGTCGCGTGCCTCGAGACGAAGAGTTTGCAGTATTATTCTTGTTAGTGTACTTCCGATCCTCGCGCGAAATCTAAATGTCATGTCGGCAAAAATTATACTTAACGATACTTAACGATCCACATGTCGACAATACTTATACTTAACGTCAATGCTCCCGGACGAACGACGAGGGACCTGACATGTAACTGCAATATACATATTATATTAAACTACGCATAAAGCATTTTCCCAACAGCCATCTGAACCTAATAAGAGCAGGTTCTCACCTAAAGACCCAAAAATGAGGTATTTATCTTGAATTTTTCATGAAGACGGAAGCAAATATTACGTTACATTTTGTTCACATATCTATTAATTATTTAGGTATATATAAAAAAAAAATTTTATTGAGAATATTAAAAATTGTTAATTTAATAGATAGCGCAGTATGATGATTCGAAAACAAGATAACCAATCAGTTTCCATCGTAGCGCTGTTTGCAATCGTCAGTGGTCTATACTACAGAAGTTATCCCAGCCGACGTTCTTACCAAGAGACTAAAACGCAACATATGCCGATGATATTTCAACCATGGGGGTGAAAAAAAAACCCTTTTTTCTCGATCTCTTTCTTGGTTTGAAAAATTTTTATTTAAAAAGGGTATTACTACTATTTATTGGCTTGTAGTAACTCGGAAGTTCATGACCTCACCAACTCGAGTCCGCCATCGCTCCCCGCCTTGTGCACTCTCCTTCCACGTTGACCAGCCGATCCGATCTCCTCAAGGTCAAACCTAACCTTGCCCTCCCATCTCCGTCGCGGCCGTCCTGCCGGTCTCTTTCTCATTGGTCTACCGTCAAGAATTTTACGCACCGTCCTATCACTGCCCATTCGCGCCACATGTCCTTCGCGACCTGATTACTCTAACAATTGTAGGTTTGCGGTATAGCTCTTCCAATTCGTGGTTGTGGAGTTTCCTCCATTGTCCTGCCTCCTCATCATATTTACCGCCCAAGATACCCCTTAAAACTTTATTCTCGAATACGCGGAAATTGCTTTCTTCCCGCTTTGTGAGAGCCCTGGTTCTATAGGCACGCAGTTTTATGTTACGTGATAGCAGTTTGGATTTCAGCAGTTTGCTCAGTGCGTGCCAACTAGCGTTGCCGGAGTGTAGTCTTTGTTAATTTCCTTCGACATTTCGTTACTTGCCTCCAGTATCGTTCCCAGATATTTAAATTCTTTAACTTTTTCAAATACCTTACCACTGACGTTTATATGTGTTTCCTGAGGTCCACCCACTCTCAGCGTAATCATATATTTTGTTTTATCTTCATTTATTTCTAGGTCCACCTCTTCTGCCGCTTGCATGATGATTTCACAGTTTTTACTTATAGTTTCTAGATTATCGCTCAAAATGGCGATGTCATCCGCATATGCGAGCACTTGTGTGACCCCGTTCAGGGATGATCCAGCCATGTTGTTGTTTTGTACCTTTCTGATAACATACTCGAGCAAAAGGTTAAAAAGAAAAGACATGGTAAGAGGCCATCCCCTTGTTTTAGTCCGTCGCATTTCAAATGTTTCTGAGAGGTGGTTTTCTATTCTAACTCGCCATTTATTTTCGTTCATGCAGATTTCAATGAGGGCGGCATATTTTTTTCGTGATTTCCCAGCTCATCTACAATATGGTAGAGTCTTTGTCTTGCGACTGAGTCGTAGGCTTTTTTAAAGTCAACGAACAGTTGGTGAACCGTCTGTCCGTATTCCCACTTCTTTTCCAGTAGTTGCCTTATTGTGAACATTTGATCGCTTGTTGACGGGTTCCTACGGTATCCGCATTGGTAGTCTCCCAGTATTTCTTCTGCGTACGGCGTGATTCTCACCAGTATGACATTTGTTAGTATTTTGTATGTGGTTGGGAGCAATGACATTCCTCTGTAATTTTCGCAGTCTGACCTGTCACCTTTTTTGAAAATGGGGACGATTATTGAGGTTTTCCATTCTTCCCGGATGACTTCTTTATCCCATATTGTTTTAATCAGTTGGTGGGTCTTTCGAGCGGTTGCCTCTGCTCCATGTTTCACGAGCTCTGGCGGTAGCCTTGTTGTTTTTCAATCGGGTTATTGCGCCTACAACTACCATGAAAGGGGCCTTGGGATCTGAGATCGGCTGTATGTAAACCTGGTGCCTTTATTTGTAGTTGATGGGTGCGCATATTGAGCAGGTTTTCAAAATACTACTTCCATTACATTGTCACGATATTGTTTGTTTCTGTGACCAGACAGCCGTTCGCGTCTCGAATTATTTTGGCTCTCCCTCGGTAGCCATTTCTAATTGAATTTATGCCGGCATACATACCTCTGATGTTCTTTGCTCTGACATTTTCTAGGATTTTTTCGATCAGAGTCTTCTCCCATTCGCATTTTTTGCGTTGGAAGACGTTGACTGTCTCTTTCTGAATTGTCGTGTATCTTTCTGCGTTGACTTCATCATATCTTTCTAAGTGGATAACTCTGAAGCGTTTACGTTCTTCGATCTTCGCCTTGCAGCCATCGTCAAACCAAGGGTCGGAGTTAATTGTTTTCTTAAATCCTAATACCATATTGGCTGTTTGTTTGATTACGTCTGTGATCAATGTCCATTTAGTGTTCACACTATTGGCTTCCTCTTCCTCACTGCTCCCATTTTCGAAGATGCTAAATCTATTCGTTAGTTTGTCTTGATATTCAGCCCTTTTGCACAGGTCTTTTAGTTTATCACTGTCGTACTTCTTACCCGTCTCCCGTGACCACCAATGCGGGTTTGCTGCGGGCCGACTCCTGATTTTGCCCATCACTAGAAGATGATCGGAATCGGAATCTGCTCCTCTATATGATCTTACGTCAAGGATATTCGAGTGGTGTCTTTTGTCTATGAGAAAGTGGTCTATTTGGTTACGCGTTACACCGTCGGGTGATATCCATGTGCTTTTATGAATTTGCTTGTGCTTGAACATCGTACTTTGCACTACCAGATCTTTTGACCCTGCCAACGTGATAATTCGAATTCCATTATCATTTGAAACGTCGTGCAGGCTTTCTTTACCTATAGTTGGTTGGAAAATATGTTCGTTTCCAATTTTCGCGTTGAGATCCCCGACGAGGATTTTAACATTGAATGATGAGATCCCATCAAATACTTCCTCTAGGGTTTCGTAGAACATATCCTTCGTTTCTTCATCGGCAGATTCTGTTGGAGCGTGTACGTTTATAAATACATAATTGTATTATGGGCCTTGTAGTTTTAGCACCGACATTCGGTCATTGATAAATTTCACATGTTTTACATGGGGCGTAATCTACTTGCTTATGATGCAGCCGGTTCCGAGGTTACGTGTATTGCCGCCTTCAGACGCCAGTGTAAACCCGTTGGTTTCGATTACTTGATGTGGTAGTCGGATTACCTGAAGCGCGACGATGTCGATTTTATATTGTTTCGCATTTTCTACGACTGTCTGTATCGCGCCTGTATCGGTATATACAACGTTCGAACATTCCAGGTCCCGACGCGTATATCCCGCTTTTTCCGTTTTTCCCTACGTCTTCTTTTCGCCGAGTCGGTGTTTTCTTGATGATTTGTTCCCTTATGGTAGTGTCGGCTCATCACACCTACGCCTACCGGGTTTTTCGTGAGATTGTTTTTTGTATATTGATTATTCATTTTTGTTCCCACAAGTCTTGGAGTTTCAAATAGTCCGCCATATCAGAGCCCCTCTTAGATATGGTAAGATCTGCTTACTGCTCTGATTCGACCCGGTGTCAGAGAGGCGCCGTTATAATACAGCCGGTATACCCCTGGCTGCAAACCATCCAATAGGCACGGTGACGCCTAACACCCTGGATTAGGGGTGGTAGATCTTTGTGTGTTACTCCTCGCTAGCCTGTCTGACATGGGTGACCCTACTGGAAGCATATGCTTCCGTCAGCATAGCCTGAGTGATTCATTGTAGTTTAAGCCCCCGCACCACGTCAAAGTTTCTACCAAGTGGGGGAATCGTCTGTTATCACACTATAGCGTTTGCGACGATAGCGAGGGACGTGGGATTCGAACTGCCGCATGAACGAATTCGAATTCTAAACTGATGTGGAATTGCTATCTATTGTTTGATATATGGCTGATGCATTTTCTTATTCGATTTTCTTTCGGCGTTCTTCACTATTTGTTTGTATATTGTGTGTGTATCTGTTAGAAACGTCACAACACAACAAAAGGTTTTTTGAAATTATGTAATATTTGCGGAAGTCTGAACCTATTTTCAAGAAAAAAAAATTGAAAATAAACAAAATGGCGACATGCTAACTTTACGTACCGAATTTCCGATTTTTCTTTGTTCTTTAACGTTGAATAGAAAAAAAATGTATGAAAAAATCATCTACATTTAGGTTCAGACTCCAAAAAATATAATGCACTTTATAATAAAAAAAAGCCGATCCATCGAGTAGTTTTCGAGATATGGGGGAGACCAATGTGAAAAACAGGGTTTCGAGAAAAACGCGTTTAAAGTTTCAGTATGCTATACGAGGGTGGGGTGAAAAGATTCCGACCTGACCTACAGATGGCGCCAGCAGATCTAATTATTATGTCACATTTTATAGTACTGTGTCTCATTAGCTTGTATATACATTCTCAGGTCGATTGCTCTGTTAGTATACATTTGAGAGCCTACTGAACCAGACCTAGTTATGCTGTAACTTTTATTATTTTTTTATCTAATGCCATATATAAAGGACCCATCGTATTCTCTGTCTGTTCTGCTTCGATATCCACTTGGGATGCTTTTTTCTTTACACTCTTCTCCGTTTGAACAAAGAACTACAACAATGCATCGCGTTGAAAAGTTAATTTTATGTTCCGATTGTTATGAAATTTGACACATAATTTGAACGTTGGAAATTCCTGAAAATCATATCGGTGTTTTATCAAAAGCTCAGTCTCGGGACTTATTGAATGATTAGTTATTAAAACTAATAAAACAGTACAGAAACTGTATGTTCCAATCATCATCATCATCATCATCATCGGCACTACAACCGGGATCCGGTCTTGGCCTTATTTAGCAAGTCTCTAGGCTTGTTAAATTTTCAATAATAATTTATTTGTACGGGCAAGGTTATTAGCCTTGCGCCGATGTATGTTCCAATATCAAAGCAATTTAAAAATTCAAATGTTGTGTTTCAAATATGGGTTTTAATTATGGGGTTTCCTGTTCTATTGCCGTGAACCACGCATTGTCGAATAAATAGAGTGCGCATCTACAACATACCCGCGATATTTGTCAATGAAGAAATGGTCACTAGTGGGCTCCAACGATCATAAACTATATAAAAGTCTTCGCTATAATAAAGTCTTCAGTCGAAAACTATGAACAATGTGAAATGCACTGCACTGCGATGTTTTCTTGGTGCAGAAATCCTCAGGCATTCAAGTCTTGATACACGATTATGTCATGTTTCCTCTCACTCACTTCTTAGTCTTTCATTTGTCCTATATCTTGGCATTTAATGGGTTTTGGAGTTTACTTTTCTAAGCTGGAAATAAAAAAAAATAAAAATAAACAGAAAATCACTCTTGATGAATTAATAAATCAGCCTTCACATTAAATGTGGTTTTTTTTTTTGTTTTTATTATCAAATGACGACGTAAAAAGGCCAAAAAGATACACGTTCTGAAATTTTCTATTCAAAGCGAAATGCTAATGAAGGAAAACATAATAAATTGAACGAATAATTCAAATTATCAAGGTCTAATCACCTAGTAGTAATTTACTTGGTGTCAGTTATCCCACAGAAAGTTGTTTACAAGCTGCTATCATTTCGTGTTGCACGTTTTCTTTTTCTACTAACGTAGTCTTCGAATATTCCAGTTTTCTTTTTGGTAGTGAATAGTGTCATGGTTTTTACACTCCATAATACACTCTCGGAGTAATCCAATATAGGCTACTTTATGTATTAGATAACCTTTATTGTCACGGCAAAATATAAACTCTTATCATCCAACGCTTTTCTACAAGATCTATTACTTGCGCGCCCTTGTCTGGCAATTGTTTATCTTTGAATGAATTTTGACGACATCACTCTAAATAAGAAAGTGAATAGTAGGTTTACCTGTGACTATATATTGAGGGTTTCGTGCAATTAGAAAACGGTAGGGTTCCTGGACATGTCTGATTGTATACCAGAATTGACTTAAAAACACTGGTAATGTTATTTCAAAACTACTGTTCTCTGTACATTGGAATCCACATGGTTGTTGATCTCTTATTCACTTTTCAACGGATATTCTTTACAAATCTGCTCTATATTAGTAGTAGTTCGATATTATAGAAGTTAGTTAGATTCAAACGATCGACTTTCGATTATGCTATAAGACAATTTTGACAGCAGTTGTTATATATAACTTCTTCTGGGTAAACTAGTTTTCTTTTAACTGAAATGATGTGATTATTAGTTAAGGTGAGGTTCTCATCTGAGTGCCTCAAAAAAGGTCATTTTCTCGAATTTTTTTCTCATAGAAGGAAATAAATAAAGAACTCAAAATTTTTGTCACTTGTACTAAAGTACAACAAAAAAACTTGTTTTATTAAAAAATATATTGACAATAATTAAGGTACCTTACTGTTGGGCACTGTAGCACAAAAATTATCAATATCAATTATCGAAGAATTTCCATATACTATATGAGTGCAGTTACTAGAATCATTCATGAAAGTCGAAATTCAACAAAATGGCGGACGTGCAAACTGTAGGTACCGATTTTCGCATTTTTTTTTTTGCTTTTTAACGTTGAATAAAAAAAACTTTATGAAAAAAATCATCTACACTTAGGTTCAGACTCCAATAAATTTAATTTAGTTTTCGAGATATGGTGAAGACCAATGTGAAAAACACGGTTTCGAGTAAAACTCGTTTAAACCCCTAAATATGCTATACGAGGATGGGGTTAAAAGTTCCTG
This sequence comes from Microdon myrmicae, assembly GCA_963931805.1. Classification (NCBI taxonomy): domain Eukaryota; kingdom Metazoa; phylum Arthropoda; class Insecta; order Diptera; family Syrphidae; genus Microdon; species Microdon myrmicae. The sequence goes on along the minus strand of OZ007497.1, from coordinate 105,992,879 downwards.
GCCTGACCTACAGACGGCACCAGCAGGTCTAATTACTATTTCACGGTCTATAGTACGTGTCTCATTAGCTTGTATATACATTTTCAGGCGATTGCTCTGTTAGTATACATTTGAGAGCCTACTGCACCAGACGCCTCGAAGTGAAGAATAAACGACCTCGTTATACTGTAACTTTTTTATAAAACTATTTTCTCAAAAACGGTTTTGGGGACTTATTCTACACACTATAAGCTACCAAAAAAAAAAACTCGTTTTTTAAAAACTTCCTAATGACGACATCGCCTTAAATCAAATTTATTTCCCAAAATAGTGCATGTGTTTGCATACAAAAAAAAAACAATTTATTTAAATCTTCAGAAAAGAGAGGAAATAAAATGACATAAAAAAGGGATTAAATCAGTCATTCACACCCTTCCGTTTAGATTTCTGATTTGGCCCTGTATGTTTACAATTTGATCGATTTTTGTGGGTAGAAAATACAATTTTATCAACAACTCTTAACATATGTCAATCTGCATTGCTAAGGAGTAAATAAAACGAAAGTAAAAAATCCTTCTTTTAGATAAAAAAATCCTTCTTTTAAAGAAAAAAATAATGGAGAAAGAAATACTCCGAACGGCAAAATAACGTTAGTACTCCGTCTATTTCCCGTCAAAAAAAACCCAGCCGTCAAAGTATTTGGTAAATGTAGCGAAGATAGAATATGACATTTGTCCACTCGTCTAGAGCGGATAAATTTGTATATAATGAATTATAAGTGTTCAAAAAGTGAAACAAATAGTCAAGTGAAAAAAAAACCCCGGTATTTCAAATCTTAGAAACATTTTTTTTTGGTGTAAATTGATAGCATCGTGACAGATATCTGTGTGAAATTTCATACCATTATCCTCATTTGCGAAATAGTTAATTCTGTGCTTCGTGAGCAAATGAAAATGGTGATTTTTCATTCTCTAAATTTATTGAGCAAATAATTTGCATTACTGTGTTATGTGAGACAGAGAGAGCATGTCAGATCCACGTGACCTTACGAACGCTTTTGTGTTTGAATATCGTGCCTTTTATACTATCAGATATGTTGATGCTGCGAACGTGACAATACGAAATTGGAAGTTATGTTGAGGGCTCGGTAGCCCACCCATCATTTCGTTTCTTAATTACTGTTACTATTGTACATTTCAATGTCCACCCTTAGAAAGTCACGATTGTAATTCTACAAATCTAAAATGTCAACGGCGTTTGCATATTATCACGAATTAGATATTTCCCCAATCGAGCGGTAGATAGACAACAAGTATTACCTTATTTGTTTCAAATGTTAATTACTCCTTGTCCGTTCGGTCAATTAAATTGTAACCAGATTCAGTTCATTCTAGCAAAAACATGTTTGGTGATGCGCACAAAAGACAATCATACAACGATACACGGTGACCGAGTGCGGACGTGTTTTCAATTCGGCGTGATACCACATCAATTCCGTCTCAACTTGAGCATAAGCAGCACACCATGAGCTAGATTCACTTCCGCACTCGTACGCCTGCGCACTCAAAGAGCTAAACGCACACAAATCCGCTGGTCGGGATGGCATTCCCCCAATCCTCTTGAAGAGATGTTCTTCTTCACTCGCTAAACCACTGCGGAAACTCTTCCATTTGTCTTATTCTACTGGCCGTTTCCCAAATAGATGGAAGTCAGCGAACATTCAACCAATTCCCAAAAAGGGTGACAAATCCTTCCTTTCTTTTTATCGACCCATAGCACTAACTTCAATTCTCTCCAAGGTAATGGAATCTCTTATCAACCGTCAACTTTCGAAATATCTGGAATCAAATGAGCTGCTCAATGACCGCCAATATGTCTTTCGTAGCAACAGGTCCACAGGAGATCTGATGGCGTACCTTACCGAAAAGTGGCGCCATTCCATTCACTAATTCGGTGAAACTGTGGGGGTAAAGGCATGGATGTCGACGTACGGCACGGGTTCACTATCACCCACCGACGGAAATCCCGGGAACGACAAATAGTTGCGGGTAATAGCACTGGTAATGGTAAGCTCGTTGGTACTTTGTGTTTTTTTATTGTCCTTTTCTTATTCAGAGCTCACAGCCGAGGAACAGTCACCACTGAGTCAGTTTAGATCGTTTGCAACTATTTTAAAAGTTTGATCAAATGGATCATACATTGAAGTTATTCACTGGTAGCCATCCACTAGAAGATCGCACTTCGGGCACGTTATGAGCACTTGAAAATCTGATGCGGAACTGTCATCCGCAAGGAGGGAACATCATAAATAAAACATTCGGGCTTCGTTGAACCTAGTTTTTTTTTTATTTGTCGAAATCGTTTTTTGTTGAAATAGGTTTTTTTATTTTTCTGATGTTCTGTTTTATTTTGTTTACAAAATGGTATTACACTAATCATTAACGTTAACGTACTCAACTGTAGTCCAGCAATTACGATTTGTTCTTTGTGATTTAGTTGTGGTTCAAAAACGACTATATTCACTAAACGCGATCCGAAGAGATTAACGTTTTTTATATACTCTGTACCCTGTTTGGGAAATAATCCTGACTCTTCACTATCGACGCTTCGCACTCCACAATGAACGATATTCGACTATATTGACCGACCCCGGTGGCGGTTAAATCTCAACTTAGGTTGGGACTCGACTGCGGTGTGACTCCTACGGTTGTGCACCGTTTGGCGGATGGATCTCGACTGACTAATTACTGGCGAAGAAAAGTTCGTCGCGTCGTGGCAGTGGAGTCATAGCTAAAATCAATTCACTGCCATTTACTAGGAACTTTTAAAAGGGTTGCTACGCCTGTATAGGGAATTTAGTTCCGGAGAATCATCGCCGTATAGGCTGAGTTGGATTCTTTGGTTGTGTGTACCGGGAAATTGGTTTCGGCGGCATAGCCAAGTACGGTCAAGGGTCTTGATCGTTGCGATGGTCGTTTCATGGAAAGGCGACGCATCATGCTGTTAGCTTGCCAGTAAAAGGGTATTGGTGTGGTTCTGCATAGTTTAAGTGGAATGGGAACCGAAATGGTTTTCGGGGGAACTAAATGTTGCTTGGTTACAAGCGAGGAGATAGTTTAAGCAAGAAGTGAGCCGGAATTATTTTCGGGGGAAATTGGAATTGCTTGGTTGCTAACAAGGGATATAATTTAGGTAAGATATTAATCGAGGTGGTTTTTGGAAAAATGTATGCGGCGCGATGTAGTTGGTGGAGATGGTGAGTATTCCGTTGTAAATTTGAATATGCGTTTATTACAGAATATGATTTTCGGGAGAAATTAGAATTGCTTGGTCGCAAGTAGGGGATATGATTCAGATAAGGAATTAACCGAAGCGGTTTTGGGAAATGGGTTCTTGGTAGGTTGGGGATGTATGCAATTGCAGATTTGGGGACGGATGCTGTTGCATATTGGGATGTGTTTGTGCATGTTGGAAAATGGATTACAGGTTAGGTTAGGGTGACGCGCTGTTAGTGGTCGAAATTGGTTGGCATGTTGGGTTGGTTCTCCATGTGGTATAGAGAACCCCCACAACAGCAAGGTAGTCGCATTGGATATTTCAAAAGCCTTCGACAGAGTTTGGCATCCAGCCCTTTTGTCAAAATTGCATTCATATGGAGTGGACAATTCCCTGATCCAATGGATACGAGACTATCTTTCTGGCCGTACAATTCAAGTGGTTCTTGATGGTGTCAAATCTGTCTCCCATCAAATTAATGGAGGTATTCGCCAGGGTTCGGTACTCTCACCCATTCTCTTCCTGATCTTTATAAATGATCTCTTGTCAATTACTCACAACCCAATTCAGTCGTTTGCTGATGATAGCACATTGAGTTTCTCATACTCATACGAACACCCCCGTCCAAACTCTTCGAACGTCACTACCAACCAGCAACTTAGGCTTGATACATTGAATTCAGACCTCAACAAGATATATCAATGGGAATTATCTAACCGAGTAGAATTCAATGTCTTAAAAACTCTGTGCTGCCTCTTGTCGTCAAAGGCGAGACCCAAAGTAAATATACTGTCTATGAACGGCACTTGCATCAACGAAGCCAATGAACTATCAATCCTCGGCACTCGAATTAGTTCGACTCTTAACTGGAATGACCACATATTTGAAGCTGTGCAAAGCGCAGCCAAATGTATGGGGTTCCTTAAGAGATGCAAAAGATACTTCACTCCATCCAACCTGGCCACTATTTACAAGGCGTATATTCGGCCAAAAATGGAGTTCAACTCCCATATTTGGTCAAGCGCATCCAAAACTGCACTACACGTGCTCGACAGGATGCAAAAACGAGCAGTGAAACTTATTGGGGACTCAGCCGTAAGTCGATCAATTCCATCGTTAGAACATAGGCGATACATATCATACATGAACTTGCTGAATGTGTTCCGCCCTTCAGAGATTTTCCCGCGATACCCGTCAATCTGTGAATGCGCATCAGTTCACGTTGAAAGTGTACTTTAGGCGCACAAATAAACATAGAGAGTCATTCTTTAGCCGAACCACACGAATGTGGAATGTTCTGCCTGATCATGTGTCTCCTGGACGTTGTGATGTCCAGACATTCAAGACCAATATACATCGATACCTCCTTTCCTTATCCACTTCCTCTCCATCCGCTCGCACTGTGTTCTGACATTTAAGGGTACTTCAAAATCCCATTTGTGCGCGCGTTAGTGTAAAAAAAAAGAAAAAATAAGACCTATCCTGTGATATGCCTTCCCAATATGGTTCACTATTTCGCCAACAGCAGCAAGAAACCTGGAAATGCTTGAAAGAAAAGTGCCTGCATGGGTATGCACTACCAATCTACAAGAACAGTACTCAAGCAGACAGACATACCTCTCTTCAGAGGTGCCACCTATGATGAAAAAAAGGACTGGATACTGGTGGAGAGACTTGCTAAATAAGGATAAGACCGAATCCCGATTATAGTGCAGATGATGATGATGATAAGGTAAAAACAATAACAAAAACAAAGTTTTTTCTGTTATTCATTTTCTTCGTATCTGATTAAGCCTCAGGACTTACTAAATAAGGCCAAGACCGGTTCCCGGTTGTAGTGCCGATGATGATGATGATGATTAAGTTCTTTAAAATGCATGTAAACAAAACGCTTTAAGCGTATGCATGTAACTTAGAGAGTCTGCAAGGGACCAGTAAGTTAGGAAATAAGATGCCATAAGCTAGAGTTTAATCATTTTTGTATAGCGAGTAAGTAAATTATAGTAAGAGGAAGAAATAAAAAGTTATATAAAAAATGAAAAAAAAATGCACAAAAGAATAAATTTTCATCAGTCGAACGACACAAATGCACGTCATTACTTATCTGTGCATTTATGAGACAGTTAATGACAACATGCACTAATACTGTCATCGTAACTTCTCTGGGTTCATTGTACGATATTAAGGGTACACGTTATCCTCATTGCTCTCATGGTACAAGTAGACAGGAACTGCGAACAGAATATCGACTGACAGGTAAACGTTAACCGAAATTACCTGAATGAAGTCACTAATATGACGATAGCACAAATTGTTAATCGTTGACGTCGGACGATACGGAATGTCACAATTCATCTTGTTGCTCGGTGCAATATAATTAAAAGCTTCGTCGCTAAAAACACCAAACAGTGTGTAGTGTACATGCCTTAGATCCATTTTCAAAAAATTGTTTAGATACATTGAGCATACGTTGCGCAACATATACGCAATACTGAGTAATACACCCACAATCTTGCTACAGATGCAACCGGCTACGGACAGTAGTCACTGAGAGGGTAGGAATTTTGTCAGTGCGTAAGATACACGTTCGATTTTTTCGTGTTCACATCCTTTCTTGTTTCTCGTCCTTAGGTATTTTTGTTGGGTGGCATTTTACCTCGTCAAATTTTATAGGAGAATGACTTTTTAGCAATAAATGCAAAAGTAGTACAACACCCCGATAGCGCAATGCTGATGCGACTGTCATACCTTTCCCATCAGAGTGGTGTGGCAATGTAGCGCGCTTGGCAAACAGCAGGCAGATACACTGCTGCTGGCAGATACAAGCCACCAGCCAACTAATTGAAGTTCGGGTGGATTTCAGCTTTTCCGAGTCACTATCTCGAGCAGTATTCAACCAACAGCGATACACACGACAACGATGAGAGCGCGAATTGCGACTTCCCTCATCGCTCAGTGTACTATTACTACATTCAGTGTTGTGTGAACTACTCTTCCATTGGGAAGAGAATCTCAGATAAACAAGTATCTTCATAGTGGAAGAGGCACTGTGTGTTGTGTATTGTATCTGTTACTCCTGCCGTTTGACTACATCGACCGACAGTAACTGCTGGTGAATTATATTTTGTAGATTTTCCGTGCGGTATTTTATATTTTGTGCGTGGAAAGGAGCGAAGTTTCATTTGTTTCGACCAGACACCGGGTGAGAGTGAGAGAAGAACATATCCGAGAGGTGCTTGCTCCAACATTCAATATACAGTACACACTAAAGAGATGTGGTGAATTTTCTTTACTTTTATAGTAAAGGCAAAAAATGAGAACATTTTTTATTCGGTTATGGTTTTTGAAAGTAGACGACACGAAGAAGATCGAAAAAAAAAAAAAAACAATCAAAACAAAACGAATATATAGATTCATGGTGTTGTGATGTAGTATTGTACTTTATGCAATATATGTCTTTTCTTCTTCCTTTAGGAGTCATTACCTCTCTTGTACGACGTTGCATGAGGAAAATGAAAAATGTGTGCATTAAGAGGAACTGTAATGAAGTTTCGGTTTTAAAGCGCGAGCATGCTTTTGTTGATGGTTCGCTTTTGGTCCATATTTGTCCCACTGTAACAGTGCGGGTGGTAGAAAATATTTTTATGCGCTGATGGTTGTTGCTTTTTCCGTTTGACATGCCCTTACGACTGCCTATTAACACTCTAATTTTGATCAATTATTTGAACGACGTGAACGCCCGTTAACTCATTTTGGCGTTTAATGTAATTGTTATTATCTTTCGTGTCTTTTTTTTTTATTAAATTTTTTTTTCTAATGGTATGACAAATGTTATCAAGTACTTTTTTAGTGTATATTTCGTTCATTAATTACACGGCATAAGGTATAATTTTGAATTTATAAAATCTAAATTCTGCTATTATTATTTATTTCTACTTTACATGAATGATTAAAATATGCCGAAATTTTATCGAAATAAAATAAAATATATATTTAAAATTAAAGTAATGAAATAATAATAATAAAAGTAATTGTAAATATGTGTGAAAAATAATTCAATCTTTTAACAAAGAATTTGTTTCTTTGGTGAGATGTTATTGTGTAATGTGGGGTAATTTCTGTGGCGCTGACTGTACTGTCATATTTGTTCTATTTTTCGTCGTCTATAATTTATGTTTCCACATTTCCTTTGTAAAAGTAATTAATTTCGTTTAATACATTTTATTTAGGTTAAAAGCACTCTTCGCGTCGCTACCTTAATATTATTTCGAACCTACACTGGCTGACCGTCATTTGATTCACATAAAGCTATAAAGCAACTACTAAAATTAATTTACGCTATACTATAAAAAATAAATATAGGAATTAGTGCTAAAATTAAATTATTTTACGACCAGAAGATTTTCTTGTTTCTTATATTGTTTGGACGTTAGCCGATTTGTATTTAATCCCCTGGTAGATTTAATAGTGCCGATTATGGGGTTCGGAAAATATAGCCCTGTAATTTTGACAGCTGTCAAACTCGAGTATCACTTAAGTTGCGATTGGTTCCGTTTTAGGCTTGTTGTCGTATATCCGAACGACACGTAAGAATTGTTAAATATTTTTAATAAAAATACGGGTTTTGTCGTAGACATGCCTTTGAGTGCACAATTTCCAATACAGTCACGTAATCAAAAGAGATTGGGGCAGTTACGGATTTGTTAAGACATGTGTGCCGATAGTAAATGTCGCTGTTGTCAGTGGAAAAGTGGAGAAAGACCCAAATTTACAATTCCTTGGCAATTTCACACTAGGGAACGGCACGTTATAGCATATTTTGCACTTCGACTGGAATATTCATCCTTACGCTTGTGTAGTGTTTTTATTATTTACTTTCTGTAAACCACTCACCGTTTAAATAAAACACTGTTTTATTTTTATTTAAACTATGCTACCTTTATTATTATATGGTATGTCACCCTTATTATTACACATATTATTTAGTCGGTTTCACCGCCATATAAACGACACACTTTAGATACGGCTTAATTTTTATTTACACTAAGCTACCTTTATTATTATATGGTATGTCACCCTTATTATTACACATATTATTTACTCGGTTGCACCGCCATATAAACGACACACTTTAGATATGGCTTAATTTTTATTTACACTAAGATACCTTTATTATTATATGGTATGTCACCCTTATTATTACACATATTATTTAGTCAGTTGCGCCGCCATGTAAACGACACCCTTTAGATAGGGATTATTTAAAAGAGTACACTTCTTTATGTTTTGTATTTCCAAATCATCATTTACCCATTGTTGCCACTAACTATTATGTTAGATATAGCAATAATAACCACACGCCGGAACGCTACTGAAGTTATTTAAACACGAAGTCATACTCTTAATCAAAAAACCGAACATATCACAAGTAGAAACTAAGTCGATATCTTAGATCACCCGACACACGATTCCTCAACTTCATCACGTTACTCGCTTCTTACCAACCCTCAACCAAGAACTCTTGTCCGTTCTCGACTAGTCTCAAAACCCAACTCTCGTGTCCGTTCTGGACTCGTCTCCTTGTCTCGGCCCAAAATCTGTAGTCCCAACCATCGTTTATGGTTTTCTCATTTTTTCTTTTCTTTAGGATCGAAATCTGGTTTCCTCCAGCAGATAAAAGGATATCTCCTTTTTCCCGCCTGATCCTTTTTTGGGTAAAGAAAAATCAATAGTGCTTTTATTGCGCCTGTTGTTTTCCTTAACCGAATGGGCAAGGATTTTTTCCGTGGGAAACAGAGAGCAAGTAAGATCAATAGCGCCCAGGCGAACGTGCATTTTGTTTTATTGCCTGTTGTTTGTTTTAACTTGGTTTGGTTAAAACGGAAACTGGCGCTGATTGTTTGTGTTTTTAGGTAACCATTTTTCTAAGGGATCATAAAGTAGCTGGCGCGCATTTTTATGATTCTCAGCGATTTCGTTTGAAATACGGCATCTGGCCTGCACATTTGGCTCTAAGGGGTTTTTGTGGTGAACCTTTGGTTCGATGATTATGTCTAAGTTTTTTATGTGAGCAAATTGAACGTTTAGTTCAATTGCTTGAGGTTTAATTGATTAGCGCAAATTGAACGTGTAGTTCGATTTGCTTGCTATCTATTTATGTGGGACCATTTGGTGTATGTGGTAATGTGTTCAGTTTAGGTAATGTCACATCCTTTAAGAGGATGTTTTTGGCGTGTGTTGCCGTTAGTGGTGGAGACTGGCTCCAAGGGGTTAAGTTTTATGGGATGGGTAGTTGTGGCTGTAACAATCCCCCCCCCCTTTATAAAATGATTAGGCTTTGAAGAGGAAATAATACTCCTTGGGCGCCAATAGGAACGTGAGTGGGGCAGTGTGGCGGTTACAGACTTGTATTTATCTTTTGTCCCTCTAATTGATTTTGCAATTGTTTCGTTAACATTTGTTGGGACTGCGTTTTATTGTGTTTTACTTATTTGTTTTTGTACATAATTGTTTTGTTTATTATTTTCGTTTTAGGCATACAATATGGATTTATTGGTTGTTTATATAATATCAGTGTTCCCGTTAACTACTATATATATATATATATATATATATATATATATATATATATATATATATATATATATATAAATATATATATATATATATGTTTATTTTCATGCGTTTGTTTATTCTACTTATTTTCTATTTAATTGATTTGTTTTATTATTTAGCTTTAATAATAGTAATACCTTAGTAATATTTTCATATTGGTGAATATTAGATTTATTAGGTAATTAACATAAATTATATTTTTGTATTTATTTGCTAACCGAGAACCATAATAGTGAAACTCATATGTATCTTTACACTACAGTGTATTACTTTATTTTTTATTAATTAGGTTAAACTTATTTTTAGGGAGTTTTACCTCCTCTTTTGTGTAATTAAGATTTCTTCTTTTGAAATAATTATTTAACATATTTATCTGACATTTACAAATAGTCTTTCTCATGGAGGATCAATGTTTGTTTTACTTTCTTTGTATAAGATTCCTTTTGTTTTTATTTAGTTAATTTTTTTCTTGTCTTTCTTTTTGTTGAAAATTGAGAGTATTTTTTAATTGTATTTTGACATTTGTTTCTGTCATCTATCTTTATCCATCATCATCATCATCGGCACTACAACCGGGAGCCGGTCTTGGCCTTATTTAGCAAGTCCTGAGGCTTGTTAAAATGTCCATAATGATTTGTGTTTTCCGGGCAAGGTCATTAGTCTTGCGCCAGAGGCTCCCCGACGGGGAATCGAACCCCTGTCTCACTCGTGACAGGCGGGTATACTAACCACTATACTATCGAGGAGCCCTATCTTTATCCATATTACGTATTTATTTAGCGTATTTATTATTTTTGATTTGGACTAAGTAATCCGAATATTTTAACTTTGCAATACACCTTGGGGATAGTAATTGTTTCGGATTGATAGTGGGAAGAAGGTTGGGAACCGGTTGAGGGTGGGATCTAGGAATAGGGCTTCAGTCTTTTATTGTGGACTATTATTGATTTTTGACCAACTTTGATGGTCGTATTGCCACTAACTGGGCCACTGCTGTAATAGGAAGGGGGCCCTTCCAAATGGGTGTTTGTTTGCCCTTGTGGTTTTTACACTTCATTAACACCATGTTCCCAACATGAAACGATTGTGGTTTCATTTCACTTCCGGAGCATGCGGTTGCCTTAAACGAACGGCATTCCTCACACTGCTTCTTATATCTCCTAATATCGGAGAGCATGGATGGCCACTAGTACCTTTGCCGTATTTTATTATACGATTTGGTGACGCTCTGATGTCCACCGGAAGGGGAATTGTGGTAAACCCTGAGTACAGTAGTAATCTCATGGAGGTTTGTTATTTGTTTCGGTGTCATGGGCTTTTTCATTAACTCATCGTCTTGCTCACTTTGAGAAGAGCTAGTACACGAGTTTACTGTATTTACTGGTGATGTGTCAGTTCTTCGACTAATACCTTTGTTATGACCACTGGACTCCTTAGGGTTACTCTTCTTATGGTTAAAATTTAACCTGAAAGTTTTGCCTTTATTTTGGCCTTGCTCCTCTTTTCCTTTATGGTATTTGTTTTCAGGTGCCTTTTTCTCAACAGTTGAGAATTTGATCGGCACGCTAAATACCATTGGATTCATTTCCGTTCGCGGAAATGTGATGCACTGTTTGGGGCCATTGTAATTTCTCGACAGGAAGTCGTTTCCAAGTAGTCCGCCTTCTGGTAGATTGGGCATACTGCTCACTACTTGAAATTTGCATGGGAGTTTAGCCCTACCATTCAGTTGGAAGTTCACCTTGCAGCTTCCCAAGGTTCGGATACTTCCAAACGTCATCTGTAAGGTGCAAGCTTCTCGCCGGCTAATGTCTTAACGTCGGCTTAACGTCTGATTCCTTGAGGCTACTTTTGCTGATCAGACTTATCTCGGGCCGGTGTCCACTACTAGAGTTGTGTTATTCTTAACACCTACATCTATCGGTAGCTGAACAGTTGAGACGCTGTTTATTGGCGAGCATGGTGTCCTAAGGTGGTAACTCCTTCTGGCCACGGAGTGTTTTGGCCTACTTCTTTCTTGTTCTGAAGGGAGAGCATTTTTAAAAAATTGGCATTGAATTCGCGATTCCCATTTCAGCTTTTGCTGACAGGATCCTAGATTGTGGACGTGTTGGCCACAGAAGTCGCAAATCTGCCTTATGTACAAAATCCTTTTTCCTTCCTTTAATCACCAGCAATCACGGATATCGTGATTTATTTGCTGACATTGTGTACAAAAGGGTGTGTTTTTCCGTTTTACACACTCTTCATAGGTATGCCCCCGTTTCTGGCAGTAGCTACAACTTATTTTGATGATAGATCCTGTGTAATGGGTTGTGTGTAGGGAACTACTTTGGGTTCAGGGGAATTAGGCATAATCTCTATCACTTGAGAACCCACTTCTGTATGTGTAATTGAGTTAAATATCTGTGGAGTTGGGGTTGCTGCGAAGAGAGGAGAATGGTATATTGTGAGGATTGCGCCGAAGAGAGTGAGTTCGACTGAGGTTTTTCGAGTTCTTCCAATTCTAACGTCCTTTGCATTAGAGTGTCAAGTGGTTCCCCGTCCATTAATAATAGAAATTGACGGTGGTATGGATTTAAAAGCCCACTTCTATACACACTCCTGGCAAAGTCGTCTAACTGTATTTTTATATCCTCGGCGGACGCGGAGCCATATCTCTTCTCCGCTGCCAGCTTGCATCTTTCCAACGTTTGCTTCAAACGTATTTGGGACAAGATGACTGCTTCCGCTGGGTTCTCTCTGGGGGCCAGTAGTTTATTGACCAAATCTTGGTAGCTTTCTACTGGCTGATATACTTTCCTCAGTAGATCCTCTGCTTCTTCAAAAGATGAAAACGGAGGGGACGCGAACAATGCAGATGCTTCTCTATAAATATATCAAGCTTGGCGACGATTACAAGAACAATCTCAGGTGTACCGCACCATAAAACACGTCTAAAATGCCCCCTCTTTTGTATACTCCTCGTACAGACTAACGCGAAGTAGGCAGCAATAGGACTACTCTAGTTAAAAAACAGCTTTTGTATATATGTTATATTATATATTCACAATTTAAATATAGTGAGGGGTAATTGTAAGGTACTTACTTGGTCGACCGTGGAGTGGTCGCTGTAGCTGCTGCTGGCAGGTTGCAGGGGGCGTTAAGCTTTGTGCTCCCCTGTTCAGCTTACTGTTGGTTGTTGATAATTCCTCTGTCACTATGATTTAGCGAGTCCTCTATTACAAATTATAAGTTTATATTCGGGTATTAGCTGGTTATTCAGGTCTATATTGGAATTTGAGCTCGGTCCAGTAATTATGTGCGTTTTTGTTCGTAGTTTTACGTCGAATCATTTTATTTTTGTTTTCGCCGTTGACGTTTAGTTTTTATTCGGCACCAACGCCGTTTTTTTATTATTTTCCTACCAAGTAGAATTTGCATAAAGTAGTTTATGCAAATTAGCTACTTGACGATTTGTCTTCCCTTTATAGGCAGAGCGGGGAAATTTGCGAAAGGGAATTAGTAACAATACCTTCCCCCTTAAGGGGACATTCCGGTTTGTCGGGTCAAAAAATAGGTTATTTTCATGATTTTTTTTAAGAGAAAGTATTAAAGATATAACAACATTTTTTTTTAAACATTTTATTCATCTTTCGACTACGTTTGTAAATTTTGTCGAGTCACTCCGGAACCAGAAATGGGAATTTCCACCCACAATACTTCGCAAGTAATCTACGAGTGGACGATAGGCTCGTTCTAAGGCTCCATTCGATTGTGGGTGGTACGCTGAGGTCTGTAGTTGTCTAATACGGAGCAGTTTGCACACGCTTTTAAATAAACTGCTTAGGAAATTGCTTCCCTGATCGGTGACCAATTGCTTCGGAACACCATACTGAGCAATTATTTGGTCGAAGAAGATTGTGGTCACCGTTTCTGCCTCCGCATCTGGGAGAGCGTAGCAATCTATATACTTCGACAAGCTGTCTTGGAATGTGAGTATATATTGATTGCCGGTTGGAGTTCGATCAAGAACTTATATCTAAGTATACTTTGTCACAAGCCCTCTTTGCAAAGTCGGTTATTACCATGGGCATGCGTATGTTCGGTGAAGATTTCATGGTTTGACATGTTTTATATACTTTGATGTATTGTTTAATGTCGCGCATCATGTTCTTCCACCAAAAATTCCTACGTATTTTATTATACATTTTACTCACTCCTTGGTGTCCACCCAAAGGAGGATCATGGTATTCCCGGAATAGGAACTGGATGTCTTCAGGATTGGTTATTTCCATTCCTTTTTCCGCGCAGGCCTGAATGGGATTCTCGTTAAGAGAGGACTTGTCGTCATTTGGACTATCCTGAGTTCCTTCGCTTGCCCTTAGCTTTTTAACTTGAGCGCGTGTTAGTACAATGCTCCTTGGTAGTGTGGTAGTCTCATCACAAATTTGCGGAATATGGCTCAAGATATCCACATTAGTGTTGTATTTACCGGGCCTATACTCGATTTGGTAGTCGAACTCCAGTAGCTTGCGATGGAACCTTAGTAAACGTGACGTGGGATCTTTCACGTTAAATACTCCCTTTAATAGTTTGTGATCCGCGTATATGGTGAATTTTCTCCCTTGTAAATAATAGCGGAAATTCTTAGCCGCCCAAACAATGCCTAGTAACTCTTTCTCGAGCGTAGAGTAGTTCTTTTCCGCCTTATTCAAGGTTCGGCTGGCATATGCTGGTCCTTACCGGTTTTCCTTTGCCACAGTACAGCAACCAGTGCTTCATTGGTTTCATGGGTTTGGTAAAATCTGGATAGATTAATAGTGGCGGCGAGACCAATAACTCCTATATGTTATCAAATGCTTGTTGGCATTTGACCGACCAGGTGAACTTAACGTCCTTCTTTAACAAATTTGTTAAGGGGCGTACTATGTTCGAAACATTTGGAACAAATTTTCGGTAATAGTTCGCCAAACCTAGGAACGATTGAACGTGCTTTCCTGTCTTGGGAATGGCGAAATCCCTGACACTAGCTGTCGTGTCGGGATTTGGCATTGCCCTTTTTATCGGAACAAACATGTCCCAGATATACTACTTCTTACTTTTGTGGGAACTTGCATTTCTCCGGTTGCAGCTTGGGGTTGTGGTATCTCATTTGGTCGAATACTTTCCGGAGTTTGTCATTATAGTGTTCTAGGTTTTTCCCATATATGACAACGTCGTCCAGATAAACACAGCATTCGATTCTCTGAAACGTAGATGGTGCTCCCTTCAGACCAAATGGCATACGTTTGAACTCATAGTGCCCGTAATTTGTGCTGAACGCTGTCTTATTCGATCCTCCTGATCCACTAAGACTTGGTGGTAGCCGCTGGGTAAATCGAGCGTGGAAAAATAGCGTGAGTGACCGAGCTGGTCCGAAATGTCCTCTACGAGGGTTGCCTCTTATGTTTCTGGATTTGGCAACCCTAGTGTTGCAATCCGGCAATTGACAGCTCTGTCGTAAAGTTGGACATTTTTGAGGTTATACGCACTCAGAACGTTTTGACATACGAGCGCTATTTGTGTTGTTTACAGTAACTTAAAAGATTCATCTCGGCCCAAAAATGGAATTAAATCGTCAACATTTTCGTGCGATTATTTTTTACAACTTTCGGCGTGGATTAACTCAGCAACAGTGCATGGATGAACTTAATTCAATTTTTGGCGATGAAGCTCCATCAAGGACCAGTGTTTATCGATGGTATGGTGAATTCAATCGTGGTCGTAGTTCACTCCAAGATGAATTTCGTGAAGGTCGTCCAAAATCAGTTGTTGTTCCGAAAACCATTGATGCTGTGCGCGAACTGATATTGGAAGATCGTCATGTGACCTATCGTGAGATTGAGACAACCTTAGGCGTTAGTGGGACCAGCATACATTCAATATTGCATAAACATTTGACAGTCAAAAAAATTTGTTCGCGTTGGATCCCACACAATTTGTCAATCGCCCAAAAAAAGGCTCGTGTCAATTGGTCGGAAGAAATGCTCAAAAAATACGGTCGCGGTGCTTCGAAACACGTCTATGACATCGTGACAGGTGATGAATCGTGGATTTACGCGTATGAGCCCGAAAGTAAACAGCAGTCGACTGTCTGGGTGTTTCAAGATGAGCCAAATCCAACAAAAGTTGTTCGCGCACGAAGCACTTCCAAGCAAATGGTCGCCTGTTTTTTTCGGAAAAACTGGACATGTCGCAACCGTACCACTAGAACAACGCAGAACAGTCAATTCTGAGTGGTACACAACCATTTGTTTGCCAGTTGTCTTCCAAGAAATCAGGAAAACCAACCGCCGAGGACGGATCACTCTTCACCACGACAATGCGAGCTCTCACACATCGGCTGCGACAACTGCATTTTTGAGCACCCAAAACATCGATTTGATTGGTCATCCGCCGTATAGTCTTGACTTGGCACCGAATGACTTCTTTTTATTCTCGTACGTAAAAAACAAACTGAGAGGCCAACGTTTTTCGACACCTGAAGAAGCGGTTGATGCATTCAGAATGCATGTGTTGGAGATACCTCAATCAGAGTGGCAAAAGTGCTTCGACATTTGGTTCAAACGCATGCAAAAGTGTATAGATCTTCATGGGGAATATTTTGAAAAACAATAAAGTGATTTTCGATGATCAATATTTGTTTTTGTTCTCTAATCCCGAAATATAAAAGGCAACCCTCGTATTCGAGGGAGAGGGTACGCATCGCCAATGGTTTTGTCGTTCAATTTCCTGAAGTCAACTCTCCATCGGGCTTTTCCATCTGGGGCCGCTTTCTTAGGAACTACCAAGAGTGGTGAGTTCCACGGACTTTTGCTTGGTTGAATGATATCATTCTCCAGCATATCCCGTACTTGCTCATTTATCACCTCTTTCTTGCACTCAGGCAGATGGTACATTCGTTTTCTTAAATAGCACATGTGTTCGAAGGACGTAAAAAGGATTAATGGAACTCATTGAGACTGAGATTTGCAATTCTGTCGTTAGGAGACAGTCGCATAGTAACATGTCTATCTCAATTCTCGTCAATCAGGGAAGTTCACGTTGAAAAGCTGCGTATTGATAAATAGCAACAAAGGTTCTTTAGCCGAACCCCGTAAAGTGAAATGCGTCCGAGATCAAAGTATTGAATACCAATGCTCAATGGTACTCCTCTTTTCCTTTTCATCTCCATCTTTTAATCCTCGCACTTTGTTATGACATTTATGGATTCATGAAAAACTCTTTTGTTTGGGTCTTATTACAAAAGGAAAAAAATCATAAAACATGACTTACTTTGCAGAAAAAAAATTTTAAATTTATAGTAGTATATATTTTAGTTCTTCTTTGGAGCGGAAGGGACGCTTCCATTGGTTGAAGGAATAAAAATCAAAGCTGACAAAATCATTTGTTCAGTTTTTCCCGCAAAACGTAAAGGCTGTAAACCCCGTGAACAGGAATGATGTCTACCTATCATTACACAAGTTTCGTGAAGGAAGTTGCCTGGCATCTTATTACGATTTCTATTTTTTGCGCCTACTGCACCTTCCATTTCCCAGACTTGAGAGTATTCACTCCTGCGTTTTCTACCGAAATAAATTCGCGTAAATACGATCGTTGAACATTTTTTAGATTGCATATGTTATCTTTTGATGGGCGAAAGCAATATATTATATTTTATGAACGCAAAACAATACTACGAATGAAAAATCATCCGTATAACAAAAAAGTATATATGAACACACGAAAGACTGATTACAAAACTACTTGTTATTAAGTTATATGCTGTAAGAAGCAATAAAAGCGCTTTTTCCACACTTTCGGTTTTTAAGTTCATTTTCAAATTATCATATCCGAATATGTAAATTTGTGTTTCACGTGTCATGAACCACCCCTTCTACAATAATTTCGTGTGACCGAAACTCTTATTGGCTATTTTGCCCTTTTTCGAATTAACATACATTCATTACGACCAGGAGGGCTGTTCACATATATAACATGGGTTTAAAATGTCATATGGCTAAAGAGGGCGTCTTTATGTCAATCGTTTCTGGGTCAAAGAACGTTTCGCATATAAGGGTGACTATATTTCAAAACGCTAACGTTGATTTAATGTTCTTTTTATTTGCAAATTTTACAATAGAGAATTGCAGTGTCTTCGACAAATTAGTTTGTGAGACCATTGGGGCAGACCTAAACATATACATCCCTGTGTGGAATAGACATCTGCCGAATTTTC
This sequence comes from Microdon myrmicae, assembly GCA_963931805.1. NCBI lineage: Eukaryota > Metazoa > Arthropoda > Insecta > Diptera > Syrphidae > Microdon > Microdon myrmicae. Next base: position 105,974,770 of record OZ007497.1, on the reverse strand, counting down.
AATTGAACTTTTATGAAAGTGGACAAAATCATTACTGCAGCTCCTCGAAAATACGACGCATATTACTCTAAGGCGATATTTGTGGTTTACGCCGAGCCATCGCAACCAACCGAGAGCTCCGCGCTGACCGGTTATCTGCTATTTCCCTGTTTCGTATACCTGTGTTACCTATTATAGATCAATATTTCAAATATTGCAATGGCCCTTACACGTACTGGCATAAGTATTATTTATTTATTTATTTATTATTAACAAGTAATTCAAAATTGCATATCAATAAATTAACATAATGAGCCTAGCAACTGAGACTATATTGGCTCTGTACTTTTAAATTATAATTTGATTTTTAGAATTTATATAAAATTATCTATATTTTCTATGTTGTCGGGTCCTACCCCTATTATCTATATTTTCTATGTTGTCTTCGAGAATTTTATAAATATCTATATTATCAAATAGACGGTGTCTTAAAAGTTTTAGGTATATGAATGACTGTAAGTGTTGTGTTGCATTTTTGACAGATTGGAGGTGTGTCTTTGTTGAGCAGGTAAAGATGCGTAGGGGACGTATGACCTAATCGCAATCTCACGAAGTTTGTGATTTTAAATTTACTTAAATTCGTCGGATAGAGGGAGTGATATTTGAATGGGCTTACATTTTTATAGGTGTGGTGATAAGTATCCCAATTCATTCGAATTGTATTTTTTAGTTTGTTTTGGTTGGTTGCTAGTAGAGATGTTAAATTTATGAACTGGAGATCTTCAGTCTGCATTTTCATTACCGCTGATGGAAATATGGCTGGGAATTCACATTAGTTTCATTTTATTATAATATTTGATAATATTGTTTCGAATACTGGAAATGATATCGTCGGTATAGTTGGTGTTCCTAATTGAATTGAGTACTGACAAGCTGTCTGTGCAGATGAGATATTATTCCCTGTGCTTGGTGGCAATTATTATGGCTTGTAGAATGGCGAAGGCTTCCGCCGTAAAATTATTATTTTATTTATTGGTCTATAGGAACCGGGAAGTTCATGACCTCACCGACTCGACTGGGCCCTCGCTCCCTGTCCTATGCAGTCTCCTTCCACGACTGACCATCCGACGCGATCTCCTCAAGGTCAAACCTAGCACTGTCCTCCCATCTCCGTCGCGGCCGTCCTACCGATCTCTTTCCCATTGGTCTACCATCAAGAATTCTACGCACAGTCCTATGGTTGTCCATTCTCGCCACATGTCTACCCCATCTTAAGGGGGTATTCTGGTTTAGAAATTTGAAAAAATCATTTCCTTTTTCATATTTTCAACGCTTAACCCTCTAAGAATATGTCTTTAAGAGGATTTTAGAAAATTCAAATTATTTTCGGAGGTATGGCTGTTTTGCTACCGCGCCGTCTAAACCGGCTCGGCCGGGACGTGAAACTTTAAACGCGTTTTTCTCGAAACTGTCTTTTTTAAAACAATACCCACGGTTTTTCAAGTTCTACTGAACCGATTTACTTCAAATTTAGTATATGTCTTCTTTATAGGCTTTTCTATTGCATGAACTATCCTCATCCCCAAATTTCAATGTTAACTATTTTTAAAAAATTCGAAAAACTAAAAAAAAGTGGTACAAAAATAATTTTTTTTTTCAATCAGTCGCCATTTTGTAAAAAAAAATTTTTTTTTTAATTTTTTTAGTTCCAACGATAGAGCCATTTCTGTAAATTAATAATCTTTGTTTTTTTTTTTTTTCTGATTGCTAGAAAGGTTGAATCGTGGGTATGGTCGCGTGCCAACTTTTTGATATCCCCACTTCATCAGCTGCTGACTTTTTGAATTTTGAATTTTTTACTTTCAATTTTTTTACTTTCAATTTTTTTAAACATCCTTTAAAAAAATTAATACAAAAAATATTGTTTGTTTTTTTTTTTACAGCACTTCAAAAATTGCGTTAAATTCTTGCGTCTAGACCAGAATACGCCCTTATCTTCGCTCTTCCAATTCATGGTTACGGAGTTTCCTCCATTCTCGCGCCTCTTCAGCATATTTACCGCCAAAGATACCGCTTAAAACTTTATTCTGGAATAAGTGGAATTTGTTTTTTTTCCCCATTTTGTGAGAGCCCATGTTTTGCATCCGTATAGAACAATCGCACGATTATGGTTCTATAAACACGGACCTTTATATCGCGTGATAATGGTTTGGATTTCGGGAGTTTACTGACTGCGTACCAGCTACCCTTGCCAGAATGCAGTTTTTTTCCCAGATATTTAAACTCTTTAACTTTTTCAAATGTCTAGCCTCTGACGTTTATGTGTGTTCCCTTAGGTCCAGTTGGTCTCGCCGTAATCATATATTTTGTTTTGTCTTCATTTATTTCTAGGCCCACTTCTTTTGCCCCTTGGATGATGATTTCACTGTTTTTACTTACAGTTTCTACGTTGTCGCCCAAAACGCCGATTTCATCCGCATATCCGAGCTTTACTACCAACCTTGTCGAATTCACATCCCACACACTCCTTGCCCTAGAAAACCGCGATGAGGTTGATGTAGTCACTGCCGACTTTAGCAAGGCCTTCGACAAAATGTCCCATAACCTCATTCTCTTTAAATTATCTTCCCTTGGTTTTGAACCCCTGTCGATTAAGTGGATCTCATCCTATCTTAACTCTCGAGCCTGCCGTGTGCGATGTAGATCCACCCTCTCCGACCCCTTCTCTCCAACCTCAGGTGCCCCCTACTATTTATCCTAACCATAAACGACATAGGCTCGTGCATCAATCACTCCCTTATCTCGCTTTACGCGGACGATACCAAAATTTTCAAGACAATGACTCCTCACTTCTCCAATCGGATCTTGACAGCTTTTCGATATGGTGCCAAAATAACTGCCCAGAACTGAACATCGCCAAATGTCACACAATCACCTTCTCTCGGAAACGGTCGCCCTCCCAGCCACGTTCCTATCTCTTGCTAGACCAGCCGATAACATCTGTTGAATCGATTCGCGACCTGGGCGTTCTATGCGACAAGGAACTTAGATATACCGCATATATCGATGACACAACCCTAAAGGCCAACGCCGCCCTTGGCTTTGTAAAACGCTGGTCGAAGGAATTCCTAAACCCCTACATCACCCGATCACTCTACACAACTTTTGTCCGGCCACTACTCGAATATGCTAGTCAGGTCTGGTCCCCATATCAACAGTCTCACATTCGCAGGATCGAGGGCGTTCAACGTCGTTTCTTGCGCTTTGCCCTCCGTGGACTGAACTGGGAAAACCCACTCATTCTACCACCATATATAGGCCGGCTCCTTCTAACCAATCTTAACATACTTGAAGAGCGCAGAATCCATGCTGACATCATCTTTACCATCGTCTTCTATCAGGCTCAATCAATTGTCCAAGCTTGTTCTCCACTTTATCATTTTATACAAACCCCCGTAATGTGCGGAACCCTCGTCGGTTTTACGTGCCCGCTCATCACACTTCTTACGGTGTAAACGATCCCATCTCGCGTATGCTACGACATGCCAACTCTTTCCCCACCTCCTTTGATTTCAACCTGTCCACACCTGCCCTCAAACGACGTCTCACAAGAAACCCGTCCTAACCCCACCCCACCCCAATTTTAAACCTCTGCCCCCAGCTCTCCAACCGCGCCCCATACCAGTACGTAGACGGGCCCGTCACTGTTACTGTCTCACAAATGCTGTGTTTGCCCCCCCCACATACACTTGCCCTATCTATCCCCCTTACCGCCAGTCTTTCTCACCTCCTGATTTTTTTTTCTGTTTTATTGTCCTTCTTACTCTAGATTTAAGATAGTCTTTAAGGTTCTTTTTATATTAATTAATTTAAGTTTAACTTCTTGCATTAAGCAAAATAAATGAGGGTTCTGCCCTCACTAAACTCTTGTGTGACACCGTTCAGGAATGATCCGGCCATCCTGTCGTTTTCCTGATGACACGCTCGAGCACAAGGTTAAAAAGACATGGTGAGAAGCAGTCCCGCTGTTTTAGTCCATCGCGGATTTCAAATGGTTCTGAGAGGTGGTTTTCCATTGTAACTCGCCCTTTATTTTCGTTCATGCAGATTTGAATGAGGCGGCATATTTTTTCGGGACTCCCAGCTCAACTACAATATGGTGAAGTCTTTGCCTTGCGACTGAGTTGTAGGTTTTTTTGAAGTCAACGAACAGTTGGTGAACTATCTTTCCATATTCCCACTTCTATTCCAGCAATTGCCTTAGTGTGAATATTTGGTCGCTCGTTTACCGGTACCTGCGGAATCCACACCGGTAGTCTCCCCGTATTTCTTCTGCACATGGTGTGATTCTCACCAGTATGACATTTGTTAGTATTTTGTGTGGAGCAATGATATTCCTCTGTAGTTTTCGTAGTCATATCTATCGCTTTTTTTGAAACTGGGGACGACTATTGAGGTTTTCCATTCTTCCGGAGAGACTACCCTATCCCATATTCTTTTAATTAGTTGGTGGATCTTTCGACCGGTTGCCTCTCCTCCATGCTTCATAAGCTCTGCCGGTATGCAGTCGACTCCGGGAGCGTTGTTGTTTTTCAATCGATTTATTGCGTCTCCAACTTCGTTGAAAGAGGGCCTGGGATCTGAGGCTCGACTGTATGTACGCCTGGTGCGTTTATTTGTGGTTGATGGGTGCCCACATTGAGCAGGTTTTCAAAGTACTGCTTCCACCTTGTCACGATATTAATTGTTTCTGTTCTGCGTTGAACACACCTTCCACTAACACCGGGCTCTTGTTGTGTTGTGGGCTGGCGTCAGGAACAATGCGGTCTCCTGCCGTGATGAATATCGTTGGGGAATATCTTCAGATGTGGTCATACACACGATGAACTGGATTTGCCAAAGCAATGGCAACCGCAACACTAATACCTGGAACCAATCGCTACTTAAAGGGAAAAAGGGAACCGAATACCTTTAATAACTGCCGAAATCCTCGAAATAATCTTCCTTCAGGGTCAAAAAGACTCGGGTTGGTTTAGGTTTTAATAATTTGTATCTGTATTTGTTGATGCTGAATATTTTTAATGGTTATTGGTTTTTCTAACTAGCTCCTGAAAAGTTGACGACGAAAGAAAAGATTTGTTATTTTGTTATTGGTTGCTTGACAACCAAATTGGATTATGTCAGCTAATTGCTGACATTTGTTATAGTGTTGTCAAGGGCAGCATTTCATTGCTGTCACACTGTGACCAGACAGCCGTTTGTGTCTCGAATTATTTTCACTCTCCCTCGGTAGCCATTTCTAATTGAGTTTATTCGATCATACATACCTCTGATGTTCTTTGCTTTGGCATTTTCTACGATTTTTTCGATCCGAGTCCTCCCCCATTCGCGCTCTTTTTTTTTTGCGTTTGAGAAGTCTCGTTGTCTCGTTCCGAATCGTCGCATGCCTTTCTGCGTTGACTACATCATATCTTTCTAAGTGGATCACTCTGCGATGTTTACGTTGATCGATCTTCATCCGGCACTCATGGTCAAACCAAGGTTTGGACTTAATTGTTTTCTTAAATCCTAATACCTTTTGGGCTGTTTGTTTGATTACGTCTCTGATCGATGCCCATCTAGTGTCCACATTATAGGTTTCCTCTTCCTCACTACTTCTGTTCTCTAGGATGCTAAATCCATTCGTTAGTTCGTCTTGATATTCGGCCCTTTTGCGCAGGTCCTTTAGTTTATCAATGTCAAACTTTTTGCTCGTCTCCCGTGATTGCCGTGGTGGGTTTGCTATATTTGATCCCATCAAATACTTCCTCTAGGGTCTCGTAGAACATCTCCGTCGTTTCTTCGTCGGGAGATTCCGTTGGAGCGCGTACGTTTATAAGTACATAATTGTACCATGGGCCCTGTATTTTTAGCACCGACACTCGGTCATTAATAAATTTCACATCTTTTACATGGTGGGTAATCTCCTTGGTTATGATAAAGCCGGTACCGAGGTTACGTGTATTGGCACCTCCAGACGCCAGTGTAAATCCGTTGGTTTCGATTACTTGATGTGGGTGTCGGACTTCCTGAAGCGCGACCTTGTCGATTTTATATTGTTTCGCGTTTTCTACAACCGTCTGTATAGCGCCTGGTTTATATAACGTTCGAACATTCCACGTCCCGACGCGTATATCCCGCTTTTTCCGTTTTTCCCTACGTCTTCTTTTTGCCGACTCGGTGTTTTCTTGATGATTTGTTCCCTTATGGTAGTGTCGGCTCATCACACCTACGCCTACCGGGTTTTTCGTGAGTTTATTTTTTGTATATATTGATTATTCATTTTTGATCCCACGAGTCTTGGGTTTTCAAATAGTCCGGCATATCAGAGCCCCGTTTTGATATGGTAAGGTCTGCTTACTGCTCTGAATCGACCTGGTGTCAGAGAGGCGCCTTTATAATACAGCCGGCGTTATCCTGGCTGTAAACCATCCAATGGGTACGGTCACGCGTCACACCCTGGATTAGGGGTGGTAGATCTTTGTGTGTTACTGCTCCCTAGCCTGCCCGACATGGGTGACCCTACTGGAAGCATATGCTTCCGTCAGCATACTCCGAGTGATTTATTAAATACGGTTTCTACCAAACAGGGAGCTTGTCACACTGGCTTATGAATTTTTCATCTTTACCTGATTGCATCGGTGAAGTCCTTAGCACGGGATTTGCTTCGATAATCTTCTCTGATCTACTAATACAGATTTTTTGGTTGCGCTAAAATCCCACATCGTGCTACATCGCCGTGATATAAGACAAGAATCCTTTCTTTGACTTTGTCGTCAAATTTCTGCTGCTTGTCATTCTGTTTGTAAATGTGCTGCTTTTAACTTCTGCCGTAAAAATCAGGCAACAGTCCGATTTTCTTTAGATCACCGTCTTCAGATCTTCAGATATAACAGTGAAAGATGTATATTCGGTTGTTTTTGATCCATATGTATATAGAAATCTCCATCCATCGGATTTATATTTCGAAGCGATTGACCAAAATAGTGCACTGTATATTTCCTTGTTTGTGTTCGTTTTTTTATAAATGTTGTGAGTGTGAGCACTCTCATTTAGGAGCCATGGCGGATAGGTTGAGGAAAACTTAACAGTTTGTCTAAATTGTAATTCTAATTGGTCGACTTTATCTATTATCCTGATAATTGCAGATGGAATTCGGTTGCGGTTTTTGTACCCTAGCGTTAGTTTAACACTAGATTTACCATACCAGTCAAAATGACTGGTTTTACCTTTTATTTCATAAATATTTACTATGTATATTTATTTTTTTTCGAAACTATTATATGACTTTTATAACAACAATTAAATACAAATAATTTGATAAGTTAATTTGATTTTGTGTTCATAACAAAAATTTTTTTTTTGTTTTTGGTACTTATACCGAAACCAGTCATTTTGACCTGGTACACGTTTTTGTAGTTCTATGTGCAAATGCTTTATATTCTTCACTTTTAGGAAATTCCCTTGTTTGGAAAATGGCGTGTAAAGAAAAATGTTTGCACATCCCTGGTAAAATAGTATTGTATATCAGCATATTTTTCAAATTTCATATTTTTCAGGGAATCTCCCTATTTATTTTTTTTATCAAGAATTTCGTAGGAAACTGTTATAAACCATTATTTATTCATTGAGTTCTGTTCTGTTCAGTAAGAAATAATTTTATTACTTTTGCTACATACAAATTGCTCATAATGGAAAAACGAAAAATTTTGAAATTGGAAGAAATACAAGATATACTTTCGGATCTATCAGACGTTGATGGTGGTGATAGCGAATATGAGTTTTTGGGATGCGACAGTGATACGGATGATGATGGTAATCAAAGTGTTCATATTGAAAGCAGTGATAACGAGGAATTTGATGAAAATGTTGGAGGCGAATCGAGTGACGAAGAAGACAACATAAGACAACAGCATAATACGCAAAAGCGAAGATGTATGCGGCTTTCCTCGAGTTCTGAAAAGGAAAACACACAAAATATGCAAATTGAAGTTTCTGCTGATGGAACAATTTGGAAAAAAATACAAGAAGGGGGTGCCGTTGGAAGGTTACCAAGTCATCGCATTTTCAAAGATTTACCTGGGCCTACAGCACATGCTAGAAGAAATATTATGGAAGAAGAGATAAGCAGTGCCTTCTTACTATTGATTGATCATCATATATTAGAACATATTAGAAATTGCACTGAAATAGAAGCCTCTCGAGTTTTAGGCAAGAAGTGGACCCTTTCGCAGGAAAAACTGAAGGCCTTTATTGGAATATTGTATGGCCGTGGTGCATACGAAGCAAAAGGTTTGAAATTATCATATTTATGGAACAAAAAGTGGGGTCCTGATTTTTTTTCCGAAAATATGAGCAGGAATGACTTTACGGAAATTTTACGTTTTATTCGCTTTGATAAAAGAAATGAGAGGAGTCAGCGCTTGCAAACGGATAAATTTGCGCTGGTATCAACTGTTTGGGATAAATTTATCGAGAATAGTCAAAACGCTTTCAAACCAGGAGCATTTATCACAGTAGATGAGCAACTGTTTCCAACGAAGGCTAGATGTCGATTTACCCAGTATATGCCAAACAAACCAGACAAATTTGGGATAAAATTCTGGCTGGCTTCTGATGTTGAAACGAAGTATGTTATAAATGGCTTTCCCTATTTAGGAAAAGACGAAAAACGAAATTCGTCAACTCCTCTCAGTGAATTTGTTGTAACAAGACTACTAGAACCTTATATCATGAAAGGAAGGTGTGTGACAACCGACAATTTTTTTACCAGCCTCCCCCTGGCTTCAAAATTATTAGCTAAAAATACTGCATTGGTTGGTACAGTACGTTGCAACAAACGGGAGCTTCCAAAAATTTGCAAAGAAAAAAAAGATGGTATGGAACGTTTTTCAACGCATCTATATGAAACAAATGAATGCACACTTACTGTTTATAAGAGTAAGCCTAACAAAAAGGTTGTTTTATTGAGTACTAAACACAAAGGCGTCAAAATTGATACCAGTTCCAAGAAACTACCTGAAACTATATCTTTTTACAATAAAACCAAATTCGGTGTTGATGTAACTGATCAAATGGCAAGAAAGTATAGTGTGAAATCAGGATCCAGAAGGTGGCCACTTCAAGTATTTTTCAATATTTTAGATTTGGCCGGCATCAATTCCTGGATTTTGTATAGAAGTATAACAGGAAAGAATATTTCTAGGAAAGACTTTTTGTTTCGATTAGCTGAAGAGCTCACATCTGAATATAAGTCATCAAGCCAAGGGAGGGCAAGTGAAATTCTCCGTCCAGCAACCCAGAATCCCCGGCCAGTACGTAAATGGTGCCAAATAGGACTTTGTAATAACAACAAGACAACTACAAATTGTGACATCTGTAAGAAATATGTGTGCGGAAAATGCGTGGAAAAAAAAGTTAGTATTTGTAAAGCATGTAAACATGATCATTCTGAATAAAACTGGAATATAATTGATGAGTTTTTATATTTTTATTTTTTATGGGGGTACGAACTTATGCCTCAAACTGAAACGGAAGTTATGCCCCAATTTTTTTTTGACATTACTTATTTGCCCTGTGACATAAATTGATTTTTGGGATATAATTTCATATTTTTTTGGGCATATTTCATAAATAACCGAGATATTAAATCCCTAAATTTTTAATTTCAATGTTATCAATGCGGGGGGCCTTGCCCTTCACACCCCCCGCTTATTGGAAAAACAACCCTTGCTTCGCCTTAGAACCAATTTTTATATATCTCATCAATTCTCTCAAACGATAAAGCATTATAATATAAATGAATAGAACTTGTCATATACAGTCAAATTGACTGGTTTTGGTATAAATAGGTATGTAAATTTGTTGGTATATCTAGTGTTAATATCTTCGTCGATGATGGAGTTTCTCGAAAAGTCTAGTTTAGCTATAAGTCTTGCGGATATCGTTTCTACTCGTTCCTCGATTGTTGGAAGTCCAGCTTCAGCCAATAGTTTAGTTTAGCTATAAGTCTTGCGGATATCGTTTCTACTCGATCCTCGATTGTTGGAATTCCAGCTTCAGCCAATCGATTTTTTATTGAAGTTGTTTTGAAAGCTAATATGCTGCTTCTAGCGGCTTGGCGATACGTGGGTTTTATTATGTTTAGAGCTGTCTTGGGACAATTGCCATAAATATAAATACCTTAGTCTATTTTGCTTAAAATGAGTGCTTTAGTTATATTACATAGGGTGTTAATATGTATATTGCTTTTCTTGCTACTTAAGTATTTAATAATATTCAGTCTCACTGCTAGTGATTTCTTAAGATCTAAACAGTGTTGTTTCCAGCAATACTTCTTATTAAATGTTATACCTAGGACTTTAAGGTTGGGGATATTTTGCATAGTTTTATTATTTATGTTGAGATGTATTTGGGGGCAAAGTCGTCGTCGGCGCACATGAAGTAATTTACATTTTTCTATTGACAGTTTGGCACCTGAATAATTTGACCATTCTACAATGTGTCAGTTAACATGCGTTTGCAGCAGATTAAATCACGGGCTTTACTTACGATATATCATCAACGTAAATACAATGATCTAGATGTTTCTGTTTATATATTATCGTGCTTATGTCGTCAAAGGCGATAATAAATAATATGACTGACAATGGGGATCCTTGAGGGATTCCGTTGTGTAGCGGGAGTGTATTGGAGTATATGTGGTTGGCTCTACACTGAAATTTTCTATTACTTAAAAATGATTTGACGTACCCATATATGTTGTTACAACTCCCCATTTTAACAATTTGTTAGGTATGGCATGAATGCCGATTCTGTCGAAGGCTTTCTCGAAGTCTATAGAGAGGATTGTGACGTGGTTTGACCCCTTGAGATATAGTGTTCAATGTGAAGTAAGGCGTCTGTGCAACCTCTGTTGGATTTGAAAGCTACTTGGTTGATAGATGTTAATTTCTTTGTTTCTATAAACCATAGCAAACGTTTGGCCACTATTTCTTCTTAAACCTTTGAAATGCTGGGGATTAAGGATATAGGACGGTAACCCTCTATAGTATCTTTATCTTTTCTCGGTTTGGGAATAGGGACTAGAATTGCGGTTTTCCACATTTGTGGGATATGCGATTTTTGAAATATTTTATTGTATAACATAATTTAATGATTCTCAATTTAGTACTTTTCGAAAAGTATTTCAACATAGGATAGGATATTCGATGTCTCCCTGGGGTTTTGCCTTTGGTTATACGAGTACTAAGTACTGATTCAAATTCAGTAAATGAGTTGGGTTCTTCGATACGGTGGCCGCAGGGTTGGAGGCTTGCAAACATTGTTAGGGGAATCAAGTCTTTCGCGATTGAATTAGGGATGGCAGTTGTGGTTGTCTGAGGATTGCGACCAGCTTTTGGCGAAGGGTTGGTATACTTGCATTGTGTCTGTGGTTGTAGTATTTGGGGAATTAAGACAGGAGATAATTACCGGATTGTAATTTCCGCTTAAGCTGCGTATTTTATGCCATATTATGGCTGGGGAGGTTTTTCGGTTGATTGTCGAAGCGAATTGAAGAAGGCTTTTTGCTTTACTATCTCTCATCCTTCTACGAAATAAAGCGTTAGCTTTCTTATATGCTACAAGATCAGCCTCTGTGGATCTTTTTTGAAATTGTTCGAGGGCTGCCATATTGCATTTGCGGAGATATGTTAGTTCGGAGTTCCACCTAGGTACATGTTGTCTGATTACCGGTTTAGCTTTAGTATTTGTTTGTGGTATTGAAACGTTGGCTTTATTGATTATTGCAGTATCAGGACTTGTATTAGGTGTACGGGCGTAGCTTGAAAGAAATTCATCAACTTTTTTTTCATAAAGTGACCCGTTGGCAGAGTCAGTTTTATATTTTGGAGATTGATTATGATAGGTTATCGGCTGTTGGATATTTATCATAGTTAAAATGGGAAAATGGTCACTATTGTAAAGATCGTCTAGAACTTGCCATGAAGTTCTCGGAATCAATTCAGGGGAGCAACAAGTGATGTCAATGTGAGTGAGAGTTTTCTGGGAAGAGGGGTGGGTGGGCGATCCTTCATTCAGTAGGATAAGGTTGGAGGTGACGAGGATGTTTTCTACTATTTCACCTCTTTTGTTTGTAGACAGTGAGCCCCAGAGTATACTCCATGCATTTATGTCACCTCAAAGTATTCTCGGCTCGGTTGTTTGATTGAGTATTGACTGAAATCATCTCTTTTTTTATCGGCTGATTTGGAGGGAGATATAAAACTATGTAGGTCAAATTTATGGGGTATTGTATTTCTACAACGAGAGCTGGTATATTTGTAACGATTAATGAGTAACCCTATACCTTGTTTATGCGATGTATTTGCAGAGGAGTTATGGAAATATCGTGTACAGGATTTAGGAAAGATTGGTGCCGTGTTAACCGGACAATGTGTTTCTTGTAAATTACACGATACAATTTTGTGTAATGCCTTTCGGCGTACAATAATATTTTTATATTTTTATGTATTTTCTATTACCCGAATATTTTAGAAGAAGAAGTTCTCTCTCTCTGTATTTTTTTTTTTTTTTTTTTAATAGTAATAATATAAGGTAAAAAATATTACAAAAAAATAATAATAACAAACATATCAACAAAAATGTTAACATAAAGAAATTTTAAAACGAAAAGTAATCTAAATGAAAAATGGAAATGAAAAGGAAAAATAAATAAATATGAAAAGGGAAATGAGGAATGGGAAGGGAAGGCGTATCGTCTGAGTATCTGACTATATTTGGGGATATTAAATCCTTTCTTCATTGTCAATCCACCACCAGTTGGGATGGGATCGGTCATTTATAGATTTATCTCGATCGCCTCTTGCCATGCTAAATCGCAAGTGAACTGCAGCATTTGATATATCACTGTTATAAAGAATCCGTTTGTCCCTGGCACCACGAAAAGCGTGGTAAATAATAGGGACTCCGTGCTTGTTTTGGATAAGACCTTTTCTATCCAATAGAGGGAACGCTTCTCGTGGGATAAACCCATTTTGGATTGTATTCTCCAGGTACATGTATTGGGGTAGTATGCTCCCGAGATAAGATTATTTTCGCTGCACATTGCCCTTGCAGTGTGACCACGAATTATTTTGATAATGAAATTGTGTATCCTATTCCGTCCTGATTTGTCATACAGTGTCTTATTAGGATAGAATTTCTTGTATTGAGACTCGGGTGTTCTATGTAATCCGAGGCAGGAACGCAAGCACTGCCTCTCGAACATGCCAAACTTTTCCATGTAGGATGGGGAAACGTTAAACCATATCGGGCAACCATACACTAATATTGGACGGATAAATGCTGAGTACGAAATTATTTTAACTTTGTGATCTAGGAGACTATTTCGAAACAGACTTCTTGTCATTGCATATGCACTTTTAGCTGCGGAGAGGGCAGCTGCTATGTGCTTATCAAAGTATAGGTATTGGTCCATCCAGATACCAAGGTATCTGACAACAGTTTTCATTTGCAGCGGAAGATTATTGCTTCCTACAATGGAAAAGTTTTTCCAATTATGCCTTGTATCTCTTGAAGCTGTAGAAAGAAGTGTTCTGAAAAGGATGGTTTCTGTTTTTTGGAAGTTAATTTTCAATTTCCAATCGTCAAAAAAGCGTTTGATTTTATTGAAGTCGTCTGAAGAAGTCTGTAAATGGCATCGATTTTTTTTTCTGATCTGTACACCACAATATCGTCGGCATATGCAATAGCATGATTATGAGACCCAACTAGATCCCTAGTATAAATATTGAAGAGAGTGAATTCTCCACGGCTCCCTGCTGTAAGCCATTTTTAATATGGAAAGTTCTATTGGAGACTTTGTTCCCACATTTTACCACAAATTGTTTATCCATTATCATATCGTAAATTATGTATAACAGATATTCGGGCAAACCTAGATTTGATAACTTATATAGAAGTCTTTCTAACCATATGAGTTGTGGGCGTTCAGTCCTAATAGTGTGCTTGGGATTTGATTGTTTTGCGGAATGGTGTAGTGCATTCTTAAATTTATTTTCATGTAGGGATGTTGGGTGGATAGGATGTATGTTGTTGCGAACTTGGCTCTGCAGTTCCTGATACGGGGCGCTTGTACTCTGAGCAGAGTTGAAGTGTCCAGTTTCAGAAACAGCCGACTCAGGGGCTTGGATGTTAATATTATTCTTACATATTGAAGTCATCATCTTCTAAGATGTGTACATTTTTATTTATTTTTGTCTTAAAGAGTGTAGAGCAGACGAGGATTGCCTATGTTATGGGGGCTTGCATTGAATAGAGTTGAGTGGATAAGAATGGCGTAGTCGATTGAGCCAGACAGAAGTCGATGAGCGCATAGAAAATCGGACAGGATTTTGCGTCCTTTCAGGGTTTTCAACCGCATCAATTGTGTAACGTGTCAGGATCAACGGGTTTTCCCATCCCAATTCACCGGCAGTGAAACGTAACAAGCGACATTGAATGTTCTCTATTCTGCGAATGTGAGTTTGTTGATAAAGGGACCAAACGTGACTAGCATATTCGAGCAGTGGACAGACAAATGAAATGTAGAGGGATCGGGTGACACAGGAGTTGGAGAATTCTTTAAATGACCGTTTTACAAACCGAAGAGCTAAATTGATCTTAAGAATCATCGCGTAAGCATCGAGTAAATTCAGTTCCCTATCATATAAAATTTGGCAGCAGGCTAATAACCTTGCCGGAAAAACAAATTATTATGGAAAATTTTACAAGCCTCGGGAATTGCTAAATAAAGTCAAGACCGGATCCAGGTTGTAGTCCCGATGATGATGATGATGATCATATAAAATACCAAGGTCACGAATCGATTGGACGATATTGAGGGTTTGCTTATGAAGGATGTAGAGGTGGTGAGGAAAGAGATGCGCTTTCATTAAATATTTATACACAGGCATGTGGCAATATTCAGCTCCAAGCAGTTTTCACGCCACCAAACCGAGAAGTTGTCGAGATCTGTTTGAAGCAGTGCACAATCATGTGGTGTGACATGATAGTCTTATAGAATTTTATGTCGTCTGCATAGAGACACACCAGGAATGCTTGATGACCCCATCAATGCCGTCCGTGATTAATATAAAGTGTAGGCGACCTAAGTGTTTATCGTCAGGTACACCGAAGGCACACAGGAGGGGATTAGATATCGCTGATCCGAAATGGATACTGTAAGGTCTATCTTCCCGGTAGGAAGAAATCCATTTTAACAGAGTGAGAACAAAGCCGAGGGCAGACAATTTGAAAAGTATAAGTTTATGAGAAATTTTATTGAATGCTTTGGTTAGGTCCGTTGTGATCATATCAACCTCCTTGCCATTCTCTAGGGCTGACAGTGTGAAAGATCTAAATTCGACGACATTGGTTCTTGTTGACTTGCCAGTAACAAACCTGTGTTGTTAGGGGAAATAAGAGATTTGCAGTGTAAGCTTAACGTTTCGTACGTTAGTTTTCAAAAAGCCTGAGTGAATGGGAAAGTTTAGCAATAGGGCGATAGTTCGCGATAGCACATTTGGTTTTTTTTTGTGTATGGGGGTGATGAAGGAGGTTCTCCACATGTAAGGATATTCAATTTGAGAGAAGGATAGATAGAAAATTTTCGAAAACGGAACTGAATAAGTAGATGAACATTCTTAAAGGTAAATGACAGGAATAATTTGTTTTCAATTGAGTGAGATTCAGGAGTGGGATAAAACTGGGCCGAAGGAGAACTGAAGTAAATGATCGAAATAATAAGAGTCAGAAGCATTGGTGAAAGGTTGTTTGCAATTAGTGGCAAAGAGATTAGTGTAGGATCAGTTGAGGTTTCCAATTTGTAGGTAAGTGAAATGGGACAGTCATCGGATCGTTGTTTGTAATTAGCGAATTAAAGAATAGTCTTGGAGGTTTTTTGTTAAGTTAGCTTGTGTATCGAGTAAGTAGTTTTGGTATAGCATATTGTAAAGATACAAAAATTGAAGATATGATCCGAGAAAATTAGAGTAGCCATTCCGGAGTCTTCATCTTGGTCTTTTTATTGTGTAAGGAGCAAAGTTTGTGATTGTACCAAAGAGGTGATGAGGTTGACGGTTTATGCCGAGAATAAGGAATGTAATGCTAAATAGAAATATAAAATTTCTCTGTAAAAAAGTGTAACAGCACCTACTATAGTTAAGTTGTGTTGGTTAAGCGAGAGTCTGCATAGATACTCATTAGGTCCGAAATTTGCTTTGTGAAAGTCATAGTATTAGAGATTAATAACGCGCGTAGACGATGGTGGGATAACTTTTACTGAGACAATAAACAAGCGAGATGTAGTGAGTACAGCAGTGAGTGACGAATCCAAGCTCTCTTGGATGATCATGAGTACGCCACGACAGGGAGAATCAATAGGTCGATTACGGTCGTCGTCGCGGTATGAGGTAGAAGGAAATAATTCCAGGTACTTGATGCTAGGGATTAAAATTGTTTCGCTTATACTTCAAAAGATATATCGTGAGATTTGTGTGAAATAGATTTCGTTTTTAAACCAAGTACCCTAACATTTTGATAGGTGTAAGAGGTGCATTGCGGGCTCCTCGATAGTATAGTGGTTAGTATACCCGCCTGTCACCCGGGAGACCGGGGTTCGATTCCCCGTCGGGGAGCCTCTGGCGCAAGACTTGTGACATTGCAAGGCTCCGAATTCTACTCATAAAATTCCACGAAAACTTTAATTTGCCTTCTCAAAATGTTGAATCACCTTTCCGCCTTCGACCACTACGTTCAGTCTAAAAGAATTCAATCTCTATCGAAGCAAAGATAACTACAACACATTTTTTCGTTCCTATACTGTTATCCGTCTTATCATCGCCCATAAGCCACTGCAATGCACCTCTTCATCATCATCATCATCGGCACTACAACCGGGGACCGGTCTTGGCCTTATTTAGCAAGTCCTAAGGCTTCTTAAATTTTCCATAATGATTTATTTTTTCCGGGCAAGGTCATTAGTCTTGCGCCAGGGGTCAGGTTATAATAGAGTATAAAAACGCCGTTTAAGATTGGTGGTGAGAATGATTTAGGAGGCGGTGCTTGAGAGTACGGGTAGAGAGCTCGAAGTCGAACAAGGTGGAATTGGAGAAGACATTTGACAGCATCTGCGAAGGGGGTTCGTTCAGACCATAAGAGGTCCGGTGGGAGAGGATATGGAGAAGGCGGGTACAAATAACAGGTTGTTACTACAGACAACAGGTTGTTACTTGTTTGATCGTTATTCCCTAGGTCCTATGTTTGATGTATTGCCGTAGGTGCCATTCCTGCATAAGGGATAAATAAGTAATTTGTATTTGTTGATCAATGTATCTTTTTTTTTTAACTTAACTACCTATACCTATATATACATAATCAACATATTTGTACATAGAAATTCCTATATCCATACACATATACTTTCTTTTGGTGGATTTCTAATTTCCCTTGGACTGGATTTTTTATTCATTTTTTTCATATTCTTTTTTTTTATATAATCTATTGTTATTTCTTGTCTCTTGTCTATATTTTATTTTCACCCAAGGGCACCTTTGTTAGAAATGCGGGTATTGATCCTCCCAAACCAGGCGCAATGTGTTTCCTGTTGAGTAGCTTATTAATGGCTCTGATCGGGGATTGGTACGAGAATGTTCCCCAATTATTATTAATGTATTCGTACAGATTTCTGATGGCATTATTCTCGTTCTCAACCGTGCTTCCGACTACGTTTGTTATCATTTGGTTTCCACAATTCATCATAGATGGCATCCCTGATGAGAGGTATGTCTGTCTGTTTGAGTACTTTTCTTGTGGATTGGTAGCGCATTCCCATGCAGGCACTTTTCTTTCAAACATTTCCAGGTTTTTTGCTGCTGTCGGCGAATTTGTGAACCATATTGAGAAGGCATATAACAGGATAGGTCTTATACAGGAGCTTTAACAACAATGTTATTCCACAGTAGTGGGGCAACTGTGAATGAAGGAATAGAGGGCAGAACCCTCAGTTTATTTCGCTTAGTACTAGTCGTATAAACATATAAACTTATAAATGGACTTAAGAGCAACATTTTTTGGCTATTATAAGACCATGTTATAGGATAAGTCTTTTACAGGAGCTTTAATAGTGGAACAACGATGTTAGTCCGTAGTAGTGGGGCAAACTGTGAGCAACTTTTTTTTGGTTGATTTTATGACCATGCGGGTGTGATGGTTGAATCTTAGTACGCTCGAAAGGCTCAATCCTAAGTAAGCTGCATTTTGTATTAATTGGGATATTTACTCCTTCAATTACCAAGTTGAATTGTTTACTTTCCCTAGCGGTACCTGAGGGGCAATTGCCGCTGGGCTTCACTTTTGATTTGTGTGTATTTATGCGTGTACCTTGCCGCCTGTAAAAGATTGATATTTCTTCTTGGTGTTTAGGAACACTTCCAAACTCCTCTTTTGATGATCTGCTGTGTCAATGCTTGAGTGTGTCGTCAGCGTACAGAAGTGACCTTGATTCAGCCAATATCCTGTTACGGAACACCTCGTGATGGAATTTGTACATGTAGTATGTATTGTGCAGCTTAGTATTGACCCTTAAGATATTCTTCGATTAATTAGGAAGTTATCCGTTTTGTCACAACGACACTCTATAAATTCCGTCCATACATTCACGAAGCTACACATCATGTTCATGTTACTGATGCAAGGCATTATACAGAATTCCTTTCCACTAGCTTTCGAACGCTTTCTCCACGTTGACATTCGAGTTGACATCAGTGAGTAGTTGAGCAGTGCGTGTGTCATGTAGTGGGCTTAGCAGAAAGCGTTTTGGTAGTCAGACAGGTCCTCTCTTTAGGAATTGAATATTCATGCGGGACCATATTATTATTTTAAATATTTTCTCGGTGCTGAAAACGAGAGAGATTAGCCTGAGTCTGGAAATTCCTAATTTCCTTTAGTTTGTGCAAATGTGGATAATATTCACGGCTCTTCGTAGAAGAATAGATATATTCGTGTGTCGTGTTGAACCCGCTGATTTTGGTCTTGGTGTTTTAACAATATCCCACTTCGTCTTTGTTCATGAAACATTGAAGTTGTAAGGGGTCAATGACAGGATATTCGACACTGAAGGGGCAGTTTTATGTATGTTTCAATGCGATTTCTCAAGCTGGCTTCGCAGTTCGGAGCTTGAGGCCGATACACTGACGAAGTGTTAGCCAAGCGCTGCCACTATGTCCGATCTCTTAGCGTTGTTTGGCTTATTTCGACTGTAGTGATGATGGCACATTTCCAGCCCACCTGTTAACGTTTTTGTATGCCTGAGAGCCGACTTTAATAGATGAAAGGTAGTTTTGTAAGTTTTTATTATATTTTGCAGTATTAAAATCCGTTGTGAGAGTTTCTGCATGACATCGGCTCGAATTGGGTTGAGAGTTTCTCACATGAAGTTCGATTTCGGTTACAGTAGAATATAAGTTACAGAGCGGGGAAGCTGTGGAACTCCTTTCCCACGCGAGTGTTCCCGGAGCGTTACAACCTGCAACTGTTCAAAAAGAACTGCAACAGTTATTTGATGGCATCTCGGGGCGCCCACTCGGCGCCTCTCCGCAGAGAAGTCCAATCCAAAAAAAAAAAAAAAAGACTTTGCTACTTACCTTTTTTATTATAAAAAGCTTTTATATTATCTGGAAGATCTTTCAAGTTCATTTCAAAGTCCATGTGTATGGTCGAGTTAAAGGTCAATATCTGCTTATATATACCTGTGTTGGAAATGTTCTTGTAGAGGAGGTTGGCGCAAGGTTAAGGTCTAGACAATTTTGAAATCGTTGGCAATCAGTGTTTTCGACCGATCACCATTTCCTTGCGCCTTTTTACAATTACCTGAATATTCGATTATTCTAGATACCTTTTGAGGACGGGCGCATGGTAATAAGGTCCTGGCCTAAGAGATGTTGTAACATCAGGTGGTGATTCATATACGAAGTCCCGTACGGTTACGTCGGATCAGAGGAGTCTTGACGTCCTTTGTAATGAATTTAGAAACTTTTCCATAAATACAGTAAAGTATTCTTTGACTCCAAATGTACACATATCAATACTGACATTGAAAAATCCTGAGAGCCACTTCAATTTTGCTGTCAGCAAAATGAAGTAGTAGATTGACGTTATGTACGACGGCAGGTCAATAAGTGTTTAGAAAATGAGGACGATTTCTTTAATTTTCTCATTTAGCTGACCTAATAATTCGCATAATACTGTCCAGCCATCATCGGTCCATTTTACAAATAGCCAATGAAGATAATACCACATGCATCCCAAAATACAGTAGCCATAACCTTTATATCTGATATGACCGCATTTGTCTTCTTGGAGCCCGTTCGCCTTAACAATCCACTATTTTGACTGTTCTTTCGTCTCGGAAGGGTAGTAGTGTATCCATGTTTCGTCTACAGTTACTAATCTGCCCAGAAACCCTGGGTTGGGACGCACGTGCTCCAAAAGTTCTCAGCTGAGAGCAAATGCGGCACCCATCTCGCAGATATTTTTTCATAGCCGTTTTATCATGGAAAATTGAAAGATGAAACAAATTGAAAATTGACAGATACCCAGTGAGGAGTGATGCATACTACAAACCGACCATTAGCGATGCAACGAGCGCCATCGTAGGCGTTTCTAAGGTCTTAATGACCTACCCTCGTACTTAAGAGTGGGGGTTTGGTGTGCAAGATGTTTTTGGTTCTAACCTTTTCATAGCGTGGGTTCGAATAGCGTTCTTCAGCACCATTGCTAAATGCTACAGTCGCACAGAGCCATCAGCTGGGGGTGCGTATGCAGCACTATCTAAATCTCACAACACTTTTACCATCGTAGCCACTACAGTGTAAGATATATAAACAGAAAGTAATGTTCAAAATTGAAAATTGTATTTCAATCACACATTGCAAAACAGGAATAACTTGTAACTACGCGGGACGCAGAATTAATTTATCAATTAAAAGAAGAAAGATCTATGAAATAAGTGCATGGTCAGTTAGGCGGGGTTTTCTAAAGGCATGGTAGTTCACAGCAATGTTTCACTTGACCTTCGTCAACAAGGTTTGGGATTTCGTCTCATTTTAATACGTCTCAAAAATACAAATCTAATGGCCAAAACAATGTATTGGGTGACTGTTTATTTGATGGCTAAACTCGTATAGACACAACGCTTCCTGTTAAGCATTTATACCTGCCAATTTACTTAGTGCTATTGAGGTTGTGGCGGTTCCGCCAAACCCCACAGCCCCCTTACCTGAAAAACCCCCTTAACTACATTCCAATCGGCATAAGTTTTCGCTAATGAAATCGCATTAGCACCTTAAGTGCTTTACGCATCTAGGTTATCAAATTTATAGTCTAAAAGTCCCTGTTAATGAATTCCTACCATTGCATGCATAACTTCGCATTTAAAATCCCCTATAAGAATTCTCTCCAAGCTTATCATAAATTCCCTCAAAGAAAATTCATCGGTTCATATATAATACAACCGCATAATCAGGGAATCTTACCCTTGAGTTGGCTAATCCCAGCCTCAACATGTGTACAACAAATCCCTTTTCATACACATTGGCTGGCGGCCTTTTCTCCTAACCATAAACAACCCAAGCAGCTGCATATAATTAGCGCAATCGACGCTGAAGCCAATTTCCCTAACTCGCACCATCTGCAAACAAAAGAACGCTGTTCTTCCGCAGGCATTCTGGTGATACGATAAACAATCTATATCGTTTGAAGTATCCCAAATGCATCTCCCATCTAATGAGTTACAACTTGTTTACTCAGTTGAACTCTCAGATCCTAAATTCCCTTTGTGCTACATATTCCTGGATCTGTTTACCAGTGACTTTCTCACATAAGCAAACACAAACCCAATTAGCATCCAATGAGATTCGGCTTGTTTGCTTAGCCGAACTCACATCTCATGGATGCACATTTTACATTTCTTTGTTTTAGATTCGTTCCCATGGCCCTGATCCATAAAAGAACCAATGTACACACATACATGTGTACTGTGACGATCTTCTCTATGAGATCTGTTTGGTTGCCCCAAAGAGAGACTTTACGTCTCTCTTGGAATAGGAAAATGTACCCCTTAATTAAGAGAGCCAGTTTCACTGGCTGAATTTTTATTGATAGCGATTTAATATCGTTGAGTCCAATTACATCCGCCGACCACCACGGTCGTTGCCGCTCCCGCTCTCCGTCGCGCGGCGGAGAAGCGTAGGTCGTGTAGAGTAGGAAGTGTTTCACCTTGTTTAAAATTAATAAAAATCAAGTGAATATCATAGTAAGTTTAATTGAAGTATAAAAACACTAACATATTTAATAATTGCTAAGAACAAAGATAATAACGAAAGTGAAATAAAAAGAAAAAACATTTACGTCAACAACATCACAATACTTCTACAATACCCCACAAGGTGCTTTCACAGTTCCTGAATGTTCTGACCGACCATTGTGGTCGACGTGTTAAAGGTTCATCCAGAAGTATCACTGAGTAGGAGCCCAGGATCAAAGCTTGTTTGTAATCAATAATTTTTTTTCAGAACAAACATTTGCAAGATCACTGACTACCTAAATTTTCCAATCCTTTCTTCTAGCCATCTCCACATCGTGCTCTTTTTTAGCAAACCTACGTGTACTACTTGTTGATATCGATTATGAATAATAGAAATTAACTCATACTTCAGTAGTTCATCCAGCCTTTGTGCTTTGAAGTTGTCTTGTAAGATTCTGCTTTTAATGGAGCAGCGGGTTTTAAAAATTTTCTCCGGGCGTCAGAAAACTCGAGTAGAAGCAAGTTATCATTGAGGCATTTGTCACAGGCCTTGCATTGAGTTAAAAAAAATTCTGCCTTCCCTCGTTTACCTGTACATATTATATGAATAATGTTTTCGTCCACAGGTTTTTGTCTTGGATAGCATTACTTACTTTTCGTCCACTAATGTTTAGGCTGAATATCGTTATTTTTCGTGGACGTCGTTACCGTTTAAATTTGTAACAGGGGTTCAGTGCGACTTGTGTGTGACATATTGCTGAGAAAAATGGAGCAAATAAATATTTAGGTAACATGGTTAGGGTTCTCATTATTTAACTTTGTGAATATTTTTGAAGTAGGTGCGGAAGTCAGAATGTAAAAAGTAACTGTCGCATTAAATGGCAACACATTGTGAAAGTGCGAAAGCAGTTGAAACTGATGCAGTATATAGGAACCAAATAGAGGAGTGTGCTTAGCTCCATGGCAACCTCTATTTGTTAATTGGAATTAGTTTAGAAGTTTTAAATTTTCAGTGAAGCTCTTTAAAATAAAATAGAAATAAAATCTTAAAAACACGGCATTGTACCAAGAGGCTGGGGTGGAGAGTAGTTAAGCCCTCAAGTTTCTTATATATTTGTTTTGCTAATTTCATGTCAAGATACCCTCAATAATGTTGTAGCTTGGGCAAGCAGATAGTCGGCCATGGGGTCATATTTGCGTTCTCTCCTCTTGCAGTGGATAGACAATAGACATTTTTTACCCCGATCAAGTTATGGCAGAATTCTGTATTCTAAAATTAATTTTATGAGGTTTTAGCGATAGAAAACTGTAACGCTATTGGTTTTTCATTTTGTCATTGAATATAATCAATCCAACACAAATTAAAAATTTCTTGGGTTAGGGAAGCAGTATTGGAACTATGCTGAGCAGTTCGTGTTGATGTACTATAAACAACAAATGCTGTTGTTATACTTCGTGTAGACACAAACTGTCAGCGAAATTGTAGTGTTTCAATATGAATTTAACAACACTATGTCCAAAAGAGGATCTGAAAATGAAAGATGCAAATGTTAATAAACAACTATAGAGAAAAGAAGCAATTGGGAAAGTCTTTGGTACAACCTTGAACGCGAGTGCTATATAGCATGGAAAATATTTATAGTTATTTCTAAGGCTCAAAAATAGTGCTCGGTAATGTAAGCTATTAGACAATCCATAACAACGTGGTTTCCTTTCTTAAATGAAATTGCATATCCTAAATGCTGAAATGCTGAATACAGTTTATAACAAATCATTAGAGGATAAACTCTACATTTCTATCAATAGCAACAACTTTATTTAAAACCTTTCTGCGTTAATAAATTTATGTAAAATGTTGTTACGAATTCAACAAAAGAAACAAATAACCCAAAAAGTTGATACAGAAAGCATTCACAATTTCAAACCATTATAGCACATGTAGTCTACTACCCAAGTAATAACGCAGAGAAAGCCCTTTGATAGATGTTTTGTATTTAAAGTTTGCATCATAGCATTTTGTGATTCATGACGTAATTTTTAATTTTCTTGTTGTTTACTTTTAGCTCGTTTGCTTTTCCCTCTCGAAGATTTATAGATTTGTAAATGGGTACTTTCAGGACAGTGAATGAATTCAGTTTGCATTGGAGTAATACGAAGTAGCCGTTTAGCCATATGAAGACGGGAGCTCAGAAGTGCGCGATGATCATTGAACTACGGCTTATGTAACTTCTTAAAATCATTTGATGATTTACAATCCATTTATTGTGGAAAGTTCTGCGCTCTGCGAGGTTAGGTACGAGAATGGGCTTGTATATTTTGAATACTTTTAACGGGGTGTACATTAGTATTTTCATCTTTTTTAAAAGTCGCAATCTTGATGGTAGCTGGTAGTGGTTGTTGTGTTGCAAAATTCAATCCGGCAGTATTGATCCATTCTAGAATTCGCAAATGGCACCAAATTGTATCCATCAATGTTGACTGTTGGTGTCGCTTCGACTCAAATGGACTAAATGTCAAGTGCTGTTGAACAGGGTCGAAGAACCAACAATTCTTGGTGACTCTAGTGGACTGTATTTTTCTCTAAATCTGCTGCGTCGGCTGGTTGAGGATATCTTGTAACAAAAAACCCACCGACACCCAAAAGTATAGGAAAAGCGAAAGAAAAAACATAAAAACGCCTTCCCTCTACACCCTAACACGATTCTACGGAATGCCTGTGGTTCGATGCGGTATTTTTTTATGTCTCTTACCATCGTGAGATCCCCTACCACCGGTGGTAGAAACACGCCTTTCGTAGACCTAAACGAAGGGAGGAATGTTTCGAGCAACCGTTAACACTGGCGGGAGGAAGTGCTCTGGGGTACCTGCAAATCAAGAAAGGAGCGGATTGAAGAAACGGAACAACTCCCCTCTAAAAACCGATCAGTGTTTCTATATCTTAGCATACATTTATTACCACAAGGAAAGACCTAACCATCGCTTGAGCTCTCGATCCGAACTCAACGGTTTAAAAAAGTGGAGGGAGGCTGATTTAAAGGAGACAGGGAAAAATCTGCCCTTCATCTTGTCTCTGGCTTCTGGTCATCTTGCGACAACCAGAATCACCCACGCTTGGTCTCAAGATATGTTGTGCTTGGTCTCAAGATATTTTTAAAAAAAAAAGGGGGGGGGGGGGGGGGGGTATCTAAGGATAGTGTCTACAGGGTTAGTTCAAAGGTCTTTGACTACTTCCATGAAGGGATGGTGCGATAGAAATTATACAAGACCAGTGCGGTAGTATACGCAGAGTACGTCTATAACTCAACGGTTTACAAATTTCGCCCTCCATATATACCACTTTTGCACATCGATGCCAAACACCATTGTCTAATTAGCAGTTTCCGGCGTGATTCTATTGTGTCGGGGCTTCCCAGACATCGAGTAATTAGTGCACGGGTAATTAGCGCTTCCCTGGGAAATCGACACAATGTTGCCTTGTTGCAGCGTCTGCCTGAGTATCCGTTCGATACTCTTTTCTTCGGAATTATCGTCCAGGGCCTGGTGGTTATTTAGTGGTTTTCCTTTTTCTGTGGCGTCCTCCCAGAAGTCAGGTAACTATTTGTAGACCGGCGCGTGTTTCCGGGACTCCCACGATGTTGTTTTACACGCGGCGTCTTCGGCATTTTATGATGTATCGGCTCGGCGTCTCTCCTGAACATAGACTGACGCGTCGGTAACAATCAACCTTTTTTTCCTAAATACGTATATCGTATACTTTAAATTAACTACACTTACAACACAATGTGCAGCCTGATAGGGTTAAGAACTTAAGGATCAACCTTTTTTTCTAAATACATATAACGTATACTTTAAAGTAATTACACTTACAACACAATATGCAGCCTGATATGGTTAAGATTTTAAGGAGGTAAAAAGGTTTATTTGCTCACACATTATGTTGACATTTGTCAGAACCCCGCAGTTAGTGAGATGGTTCCCATTTACGTACAAATTTAATAAAGGAGTTTGAGCTGGGTCTAAACTGTGCAAGTATATATTGCATTGATGGTTAGGTTCAACTATGAACGAAAGAATAAATGAAACGATCGAGTTTTTGATGTTTTTGGCGGAGACTAATGACCTTGCCCGGAAAAAACAAATCATTATGAAAAATTTAACAAGCTCAC
Organism: Microdon myrmicae; assembly: GCA_963931805.1. NCBI lineage: Eukaryota > Metazoa > Arthropoda > Insecta > Diptera > Syrphidae > Microdon > Microdon myrmicae. The sequence goes on along the minus strand of OZ007497.1, from coordinate 105,948,241 downwards.
GGTTGTAGTGCCGATGATGGTGATAATATCATAATAATGACCAATTTAACATGTCCGAAAAGTCGTTTAAACAGTTTCAGTTCGCTTTTCTACTATAGTATAGAGAGGGTCTTAATTTATATCTAGTTTGAATGCACGATATAAAAGAGAGTTACGGAAATAAATTATTTATATTTTTAGAAACTCCAAAAAAGGAAATTGAACCCGTATCTAATTTTAAAAAATTATATTGTCCAAGTGACTTCCACCAGCTTGTTGACATTCGCTAATTTTCAAAAACACGCTGACAAGTTGTTCTTGGAATGACCTTGATTTCGTGTACATGTTGGTTTAAGTGATCTATTGGTCTCTTGATTTTAAGTATTCTATATAATTATATATATATATATATATATATATATATATATATATATATATATATATATATAAATATATATATTTATATTTATATATATATAAATTATATATATATATATATATATATATATATATATATATATAAATATATATATAAATATATATATATATATATATATATATATATATATATATATATATCATCATCATCATCATCGGCCACTACAACCGGGGACCGGTCTTGACCTTATTTAGCAAGTCCTAAGGCTTGTTAAATTTTCCATAATGATTTATTTTTTCTCGGCAAGGTCATTAGTCTCTCTATAGACATATATATATATATATATATATATATATATAAATAGGGCTCCTCGATAATATAGTGGTTGGTATACCCGCCTGTCACATGGGAGACCGGGGCTCGTTTCCCCGTCGGGGAGCCTCTGGCGCAAGACTAATGACCTTGCCCGGAAAAACAAATCATTATGGAAAATTTAACAAGCCTCAGGACTTGCTTAATAAGGCCAAGACCGGCTCCCGGTTGTAGTGCCGGTGATGATGATGATATATATATATATAATATATGCTCGTATAGTGATATGAAATATTATAGAAAAATTGTATATGAAAAAAATTGTATATATATGTATATATATATATATATATATATATATATATATATATATATATATATATATATATATATGTATACATATATATATATATATACATATATATATATATATATATATATATATACATGTATATATATATATACTACAATTTACTGGTCTGTAGAAACCCAGAGATTCATGACCTAGCGGACTCGACTCCGCCATCGTTTCCTGTCCTGTGCGCTCTCGTTCCAAGCTTGACCATCCGATCCGACCTCCTCAAGGTCAAACTTAATAGTGTCCTCCTATGTCCGTCGGGGAAGTCCTGTTGGTCTCTTTCCCGTTGGTCTTTCGTCAAGAACACTACGCACGGTCCTACCATTCGCACCACTTGTCTGGTCCATCTTAATCTTCATAACCTGATTGCTCTCACAATTGTAGGTTTACGGTATAGCTCTTCCAATTCGTGGTTGTGGAGTTTCCCCCAATGTCCTGCCTCCTCGTCATATTTACGTCCAAATATACTCCTTAAAATTTTATTCGCGAATTCGCGGAATTTGTTTTCTTCCCGTTTTGCGAGAGCCCATGTTTCGCATCCGTATAGAACAATCGGCATGATTATGGTTCTATAGACACGGAGCTTTATGTTACGTGATAGCAGTTTACTGACGGTGTGCCAACTAACTTTGCCGGAATGCAGTCTTTTGTTCATTTCCTTCGACATTTCGTTACTGTCCGTCGGTATTGTTCCTAGATATTTAAATTCTTTAACTTTTTCAAATATCTTGCCTCTGACGTTTATATCTGTTCCCTGAGATCCACGTACACTTGCCGTAATCATAAATTTAGTTTTGTCTTCATTTATTTCTAGGTCCACGTCTTCTGCCACTTGCATGATAATTTCACTGTTTTTACTCACAGTTTCTAGATTATCGCCCAGACCGGCTATGTCATCCGCATATGCGAGCACTTGTGTTACCCCGTTGAGGGATGATTCGGCCATGTTGTCATCTTGTACCTTTCTGATGAGATACTAGAGCAAAAGTTTAAAAAGACATGATGAGAGCCCGTCGCCCTGTTTTGTTCCGTCGCGGATTTTAAATGGTTCTCAGAGGTGAATTTCTATTCTAACTCGCTCTTTATTTTCGCTCATGCAGATTTGAATAAGGGCGACATATTTTTTCGGGACTCCCAGCTCAACTACAATATGGAAAGTCTTTTCCTTGCGACTGAGTCGTAGGCTTTTTTGAAGTCAACGAACAGTTGGTGAACCGTCTCTCCGTATTCCCACTTCCTTTCCAACAATTGCCTTATTGTGAACATTTGGTCGCTTGTTGACCGGTTCCTACGGAAGCCGCACTGGTCTCCCAGTATATCTTCTGCGTACGGTGTGATTCTCGCCAGTAAGACATTTGTTAGTATTTTGTATTACGTTGGGAGCAATGATATTCCTCTGTAGTTTTCGCAGTCAGATCTGTCACATTTTTTGAAAATGGGGACGTCTATTGAGGTTTACCATTCTTTCGGAGTGACTTCCTTATCCCATATTGTTTTAATCAATTGGTGGATCTTTCGAGCGGTTGCTTCTCCTCCATGCTTCATAAGCTCTGCTGGTATGCAGTCGACTCCGGAAGCCTTGTTGTTTTTCAATCGATTCATTACGTCTACAACTTCGTTGAATAAAGACTTTAGGGTCTGAGGCTCGGCTGTATGTATGTTTGATGCGTTTATTTGTGGTTGATGGGTGCGCACGTGGAATAGGTTTTCAAAGTACTGCTTTCATCTTGTGACGATATAGTTTGTTTCTGTGACCAGACAGCCGTTTGCACCTCGAATTATTTTGGCTCTCCCTCGGTAGCCATTTCTAATTGAATTTATGCCGGCATACATACCTCTGATATTCTTTGCTCTGACATTTTCTAGGATTTTTTCGATCCAAGTCTTCTCCCATTCGCGTTTTTTGCGTTTGAAAAGTTTCGTTGTCTCTTTCCGAATTGTCGCGTATCTTTCTGCGTTGACTTCATCATATCTTTCTAAGTGGATCAGTTTGAGACGTTTACGTTGTTCGATCTACGCCCTGCACTCATCGTCAGACCAAGGTTTGTACTTAATGGTTTTCTTAAATCCTAATCCCTTTTGGGCTGTTTATTTGTAGTCGTAATATGTTTCTGGTTTGATCTTACGTCAAGGATGTTGGAGTTATGTCTTTTGTCTATGAGGAAGTGGTCTACTTGGTTACGCGTTACGCCATCGGGTGATATCCATGTGGCTTTATGAATTTGCTTGTGCATGAACATCGTGCTTTTCACTACCAGATCTTATGACGCTGCGAACGTAATAATTCGAATTCCATTATCGTTGGAAGCGTCGTGTAGGCTCTCTATAACCTATAGTTGGAAGGAAGATATCTTCTTTTCCAGTTTTCGCGTTGAGGTTCCCGAGGAGGATTTTAACATCGAATGATGAGATCCCATCAAATACTTCCTCTAGGGTCTCGAAGAAGGTGTCCTTCGTTTCCTCGTCGGTATATTCTGTTGGGTGTGTACGTTTATAAGTACATAATTGTATTTTTAGCACTGACTTTCGGCCGTTTAAATTTCACATCTTTCACATGGGGCGTAATCTTCTTGCTTATGATGAAGTCGATTCCGAGGTTATGTGTGCCGGTACTTCCACACGTCAGTGTAAACCCGTTGGTTTCGATTACTTGTTGTGGGATTCGGACTTCCTGAAGCACGACGATGTCCATTTTATATTGTTTCGCGTTTTCCACGACCGTCTGTATCGCGGCCGGTGTTATATAACGTTCTAACATTCCACGTGGCGACGTGTATATCCCGCTTTTTCCGTTTTTCCCTGTGTCTTCTTCTCGCTGAGTCGGTGTTTTCTTGATGATTGGACCCTTATGGTACCGTCAGCTCATCAGACCTACGCCTACCGGGTTTTTCGTGAGATTGTTTTGTGTATATTGGTTACTCATTTTTGTCTTCACGAATCTTTGTGTTTCAAATAGTCCGCCATATCAGAGCCCCACTTTGATACGGTAAGGTCTGCTTACTGCTCTGATTCGACTCGCTGTCTAAGAGGGGCTGTTATAATACAACCGATTACCCCTGGCTGCAAATCATGGAATGGGCACGTTGACGCGTAACACCCTGGATTAGGGGTGGTAGATCATTGTTTGTTATCGTTCGCTAGCCTGTCCGACATGGGTGACCCTACTGGAAGGATATGCTTCCGTCAGCATAGCCTGAGTGATTTATTGTAGTTAAAATCCCCACGCCATGTCAAATTTCTACCAAGCGGGATATATATATATATACATATACATACATATATATATATAAACCTTTTTTTAAATTACTACCCGAAAACATCCCAAAGATTTAAGAGGCTTATCCGTTGGGGCTGGCCCGCGATATGCGAGGAGCACATCCATGAATTTTAATTACAATTAAATATGGGTATGAAGAATTACTGAGAAAGGTTGGCACAAGGCTAATAACCTTGCCCGGAAAAACAAATTATTATGGACAATGTAACAAGTCTCGAGTATGAACCGGATACCGGTGGACAGACTTGCTAAATAAGGCCAAGACCGGATCCCTAGTGTAGTGCCGATGATGATAATGATGAAGAATTACTCAATTATTCTTCTAAAATCCACATGCAGAGTCTACTGTACCCATCTTTCAAGTTCTATCAATTTGACGGTTCCTATTAGCGATAGGTGAAGGATTTCTACCACTAGCCTATATAGGTTTTTCACGTAGATGTCCGTATGTTATGTATTTTTCATCTTTAGAAATCCACAACACTCATTTTCATGCCGGATGAATTATCTAGGCGGAAGCTCCCAGTTCACCCGTTGGTATGTTTGCGATGATTTTAAAGTCATTTGCGTGACCTAGTATTTAAATGGATTTCTTTATTGCTTCTGAATCACGAATCGTCTTTTTCAATAACCGGTTGAAGAGGAAGAAGATCAGGATATGTCCTTATCAGTGAACCTTAAAGATATTTCGAAGTCTGGGTATCTTAACTTAACTTGTTGCATTAGTCATGATAATCCGTGAGTGCTCCTTTCTTTGTATCCTCTCGAGGTTTGACCGGTGAAGTCGCCACCGTGCTTCCTCAGTCCTGAAGGAAGGATGACGGCCGATTGTTTGAGTTATAAAAATGTTTGTTTTCCAGACGTTACATTTATCGAATTTGAGTTATCTATTTGGCGTCCTTTTTCGGTGGACGGCAATCTAGACTGATCACATATAGATCTATTTAATGGATTTGTTGGCCTCCTCACACAACGGACGCCAATTGAGACTTGCTTCAACATTTATCCGCAAGTTGGACGAGCAGAGCGACGACCACGACTCACTTCACTTACTACACTTTCTTGACTAAATGCCATTTGGCGATGCCGTGCCTGACCACTTGTGTATACCCAGCTAATGGGTGGCCAACCAAATTCGTTTTATGAACTGTGTCCTTTAATAGTCTCGCAGGCATGATCGATCAGTAGTGGAATGCGGCCCACGTATCTGTGGATACGTGGGGCTGAGGACACTAACACATATGCCCCATTTTGCTGGGCGGGAAGGTATTTAACCCTACAGGTGATTTGTGAGGTTCCATACAAAGGTTGCCGGAATCTGGTTATAAACGAGGGCAGACACGGAGCAGAAATTGCATCTTAGGGCGTGGAGTTCTTGGTTCATTGAAACGGACTGATACAGGAAACCAAAACCACTCCAGAAAAGGATGCAATTCAGGACCTCTTTTTCGCTCCTCTGTTGCATCCCCAAGGCATCGATATTCTCGAATGATTTATAATTATCGACGCGAAGTTCTTGGTCCATTGAAACGGACTGATACAGGAAACCAAAACCACTCCAGAAAAGGATGCAATTCAGGACAATTTTTTCGCTCCTCTGTTGCGTCCCAAAGGCATCGAAATTCTCGAATGATTTATAATCTTTGGAGAGTTTTTGATGTTTGAGTGGCGTAACATTCATCATGGACGGGGTGTAAACTGTATTTTGGCACGTATCTAATGGTACATCTTCTATAGGGTGGGTCATACAATTTTGCAAATTGCATACAATTTTGCACAATTCCCCCGCACTCGCGCGCCGCTCCCTCTAACGATTTTTAAGAAATCAAGTGTTGCCATTTGCAAGAATGTATGGCCCACCCTATAGAAGATGTCCCATTAGATACGTGCCAAAATCTAGGTTACATCCCTTCCATGATGAATATTACGCCACTCAAACATCAAAAACTCTCCAAAGATTATAAATCATTCGAGAATATCAGTGCTTTGGGAATGCAACAGAGGGGCGAAAAAGAGGAAACACAGACGCAAGGAAAAGGAACGGTATGAAGTTTTCCTACACTGTACACTTCTACACAATTTTCATACTGCGGTGCGTGTGTGGAGATCCGTTTGATTATTTCGGATCCCACAGAAAACAATACACTACACTCAGGCGCGTGTGCGGACATCCGTTTGTTTACTTCAGATCCCACAGAAAACTTGTCGCGCGAATCGATAGTGCAATTGGATATCTTGTATTTGCTTAAGGTATTCAAAACGATCCGATGGTACGGATCACGAGACAGAGGCGTACGTGCTGTATCGTCGGCGGTTAAACTAAGACTCCATAGCCAGTTCTCAAACTATCCATGTGCTTTGTGTAGACTATCCGCGACCTTGAGATTCTATGTGATAGGGAGCGTAACTTCCTCTCACATATTGCCGAGATGATCCTAAAAGCCAGGTCTGCCCTTGGGTTCGTGAAACCCTGGTTGAGGTAATTCCCCAACCTCTACGTGACTAGATCCTTTTACCTTTTCTTCGTCCGTCCACTGCTAGAATACGCTAGCCAGGTATGGTCCCCTTATCAAAAGAGCCATATCAGCAGAATTGAATGTATTCAACGTCGTGTCTTACTATCCGCTCTCCGTGGTTTGGGGGAGTAGAGAAATATTTGATCCCCTTACGTTAATCGTCTCAAATTAGTGGACCTAAAAGGCTTTACGGAGGGTGGAGGTCAATTCCGACCCCACATTCATAAACCGTATTATAACTGGTGATACGAGTAAGACATGGGTTTACGAGTTTGATATCTAAACCAGACATCATCACCGTTATCATCATCATTAAGTTGTGGGGAACGAAGTCTGAGCGCCAGCATGGGCGCAGGGTTCTACTTCGTCCTCACCGATTTAATACAAAGTTCCGCTGACGAGAATCACCAGAAATATCCGAGAAGGCCACGAGAGTCAAAACACTGGTTATTTTTAGTCGGAAAAATGTTATCTTTATTTAATTCACGGATAGTTATTTTGCACTTAATCAACTGAACACGGATTGAAAGTTACTTACAAATATTTTAATTTAAGTATCCTCGTTCGAACGATGGACGTACACAATACATACTAAGCAAACTCTCCGCACTAACTGTTACGAAGGTAACATTATAAGATTATAGTCCCAACGAAAGCGCGACTCCGATTTAATTAAAACTATGGGTACTTACGCGTCCCCGTGGCACGAAACGGGGAGCGGAAGACGCACCGACCAGATTGGCGGTTGGAATACGACTTGACGATTCAACCCTCGTTTGGGGTCAGTTTGGTGGTGTGGTGGTAGATATCCTCTCCACTAAGGATATCGTTTTTACCTACCACCAGAGAAACGTAAAGTCTCTCTTCGTGGAATAGCAAACCAGATCTCGTAATGGAGCTCATGGTGGTATGTGTGTGATCGTTCAGATATGTGTTGTTTACTCATGCGCGAAGGCGGCAAGGACAAAGGAATCGGGGCGATCATGGTTTATGATGTGCATCGCGGCTAAATAAATAGGCGACGATGTATCGAAGAGATGTGCTAAAAGCAAATATGGGACGAGGCCGTCATAAAAGTCTTAGATGAGTGATGCCCTTGTGTAAATATACGAATAGACATTGGGAAAGGTGCTAATGGGTTGGTGGACGAAACGAATCCCTTGCTTGCATTTGTATATGCAGGGAAATTCGTTTGTGGGAAACGGATTCTATATTTGCATTGTTTATGTTTTGAATTCAATTCGGCGGCTATGCGCGAAGTCGATGATTGTTTGGAGATTCAAACAAAGGAGCATTTCTGGGTAACGCGTTTGCAGCTGTATCGATAGATGCAAGTCATTGCGAAGCAATTCAGATGATTACACAATGACGGTTTGTATATACCATCTGTGTCAATTGTACATGGCATCTATGGCGACGCCAGGATTGAACTCTAGTGTAAATATCTACACTAATTAGAAATTCGGTTCTGGGTCGCTAATGCAGAGATGCATTGATACATGTATGAATGCCCTTGTAGGAAAAATTCTTTGCAGGCATTTCCAGGTAATGCATTGAAAGCATTAATTATCCTTTGGAAGGAAATGTTTTTGCGGTGGGGAGATTGCGGTGCAGGTGTGGGAAGGTTGGAACTTGCCTGGCAACCGAAGGTACCGAATAGGTTTTGTTGGGAATTTGTATGCGAAGAGATGCATGAGAAGGTAGGAATTCTTTAGCAGGGACTTTTAGATTATAAATTTGATAACCTAGATGCGTAAAGCACTTAAGGTGCTAATGCGATTGCATTAGTGAAAACTTATTCCGATTGGGATGTAGTTATGGGGGTTTTTTAGGTAAGTGGGCCGCGGGGTTTGGCGGAACCGCCACAAAGTCACTAGGCTTACGCCAACCTTTCGCAGGATGTCGTTGCATGTATTGGTTCACTAGTTGGCGGGTGCCAAAGTAGCTATCCAGGGGTGTCACGTGGAGACTGCATGTTAACTTGGATTGAACAGGGACAAGGACCGCGACTTCGTGGGGTTGAAAGCAGAGACTTTACCCTGTATGTCCCCTCCTCCCCCCGGGCACCCACAACAACCTCTTACGACTTCAATAAACCATTAGGCTGAGAAGTATCAACACCAACGTCGCCGTGTTTGATTTTAACTACCCCCACTTTCAAACATACCCCCAATCTTAAGCCCCGCTTCCTCATTCTTGCTTTCATTGTTTTGGTTCTGATTTAAGCTAAGTTTACTTAAGGTAGTTAAGTAAGTTCGATTGTAAGAATTTTTTTTTACGCTTGTAAGCTAAAAACTTCAGGTAAGTATTACTTAACTTTGTTATATGCACTTGAAAGGCAAGATTGTACTAAAGTGGTAAGAATAACATCTTCGGCGAGGATAGCACGAACAGTAAAGTACAGGTGTAAAATTTTACTTGAAGAGCATTTACAGCAGAACTTGCCCTGGGAAAACGGCCAGCTTAAGCCCTTTTTTGCACCGGGGATATAATCAGAAGTCATTCCAAACTAAATCTGCACTATAAGGCGGATGCAGTAGAGCTTCTTTTTGGCGTTAGAAATTAAAAAAGGTCCCCCTTTTCCTGTGTTGAAGGGAAGGTCAGAAACAAATGTGTACTTCATTTTTGCAAATACTCATAAAAGTTGTCAAATGCTGTTCATTCTCGCCGGTATTATTTTTACATGAACCACTTCAATGAATGAGTCTTCGTCTTGCACAGAAGGAAAGATAATTCATGGACTGAAAAATAGGGAACTAAATTGAACGGATTGATTTTAACATTCAAAAATAACTATCTACAAAATGCACAGGTGATTTAATAGCATTACAAATTGTGATGTCTCTGTTGACTTAGAATAAAACAAACCGATTGAAAGATAACGCTGTATGAGACCTTAAAAATGGTTCATTCCAAATCAACATGTATGTTCAAGGATCACATTTACAAAGGTCTTTGGCAACATGTTCATTTGAGGAAGTAAATTGAATTACAGAAAGCGTGACCGATTATTAATCAGCAATTTACGAAACTCCACTTATCGTTTTGTATACTTTGTAACTGGTGTTCTCTGACTTGTCGAATATTTTCAATCTTAGTCGGATTTGCTTTTTAGATTTCTCTACATCAGAAACGCTGGCTTCTAGCTATTCGACTCGTTGTCGCCGCTAAATGTGCTGTTGCTTTGAAAGAATGTTTCGCCTCTTGGAGTACTTAATCTAGACATCCATTCCAATTTCGTATAAATTACAGTCACCAAGTTTATTTGTGATGATGATGGTTCGAAAGTATGAATTATCTTTTGCTTTTATGTCAGGCCTGGTCGGGGAGTATCTGTTGACTTCATGATACCATGCGTACTGGAGTGTGGTTATTGTTGCCGTAATGCTCTGCATTTTGTTTTTATATTTTTGTTTGGTGTTCGTATTCGTTTTCTTTCCTTAATCAACATAAAAATTAAATTACAAATTCGCACGTTAACCTTCTTCCATTTCCTTGTCGCGGGGCCTCCCCCAACGTGTTTACCCCAAGTGTATTCGTCTTGTGTGTTTGTATATGTGGACTTTTTTGTTTTGTTGCTTCTTCTTCAGCCCTTCTACTATTTCAATTTTTGTTTTTTTATTATTCTGAAATAAGCCGCATTTATGTCTAGTCCAGTAGAAGGGGGAAGGGGTGGTAAACGGAACAACAGACGAGCGGACAGGCGAATGAAACCATTTTATCTGTTGCCGGTGCCGTTGCGCTGTTGCTGTTGTTGCCCCTGTTACTTTTTATACTTTGTAATTTATTTCTTTGCTTTTAAGTATTTATTTTCTGCGGTCTCCAAGTACCCAGTTCATATGAAATAGTGAAATTTTTTCTCGGTCGCTCATTCGTTTGTGTGATTACAACCGCACCGACGAGAGCAACGCTTCAGCTACATTTTCTTGCCTTTGCTTTGAATATACGGACAGCTACAGCAGAATGTAAAAGGTATCTTAACATTCGGTCGATGGTGTTACTACCGTTGTCGGTGTTGATGGCTGTAGCCATAAACAAAGTAAGAATCTACTGATCAGCAAATACTATAGTAAATGTGAATGAGTGGATTTATGTGCCTTGGTGATTGACTTCAGTTTAATTATACTTCGGCGTATTATCCCCGGAGCATGGACTACATATCGCACATGCTTATCCCCCTGTGGAGATGAAAACTCGATGTTAGTAGTAGATAGTCGGACTGGCCAACGGATGGACAGAGCGTATTTGCTACATATTTCGTCACACTCTTTTACGCATTTATATCAATCACATAACATCGCTTTCAACCGGATACGAATTGTCTAAAACCCGACTAATTTCCCTGTTGGTTTTTATTGAGTTTATTCTTTTAACTATTTTGTTAACCAAAATACTTTTGTTCCATGTTAAATGAATACTCTAGTGTTTTTGGAACTTCAATGGTCTCGTTTGTCAGAAATTTATTTGTTTTATAATACATTCGCGGGAACCACTGAATATCTAGGAGTTTTTATTGGGAGGCGTCTTTAGGGACATCTTATTTGGCATTCGAACGCATCCCACAAAATCTGTGTACATAATTTATGATATAACACCCACTCAAAAAAGGGGTATTTTATTACCACCTCGTTTTTGGGACGAAAGAAGAGGGCGTTTGTTGAAAAGGGAGCCAGATTTATATTCGTCTCGGATACTTATAAATTCTAACTGCGAACGAAGGGTTCTCCAGGCAAAATGTTCTGAGCTCGCGTTGTTCGGGTGAAGAACGATTATCTCGCTTATTCATAAGTTGGACATTTACCCTAAGAGTATGTTAAATAACTTTATCCCTCAACGCGATCGGAAGGAATTGAGACCACTCCCTCTCTTTTTCTGAATGTATGAACGTTTTGAAAGGTTGTACTGTTGTACTTTAGATTGGCAATACAAACCAGAGTATGATTTAAAATTGGCCGCTCAATATACTCTATTCATTTATTATCCTCAGTTTCAAAGGTTTACGAATATATAATTATTAATCAATATCACCGCATACACAATTATTTAGAAGACAAATTTCCTTGGTCCGACCCATGACTCCACAGTAAACCTCCTGGCAGTTGATACTCGACTTCCAATTTCCGACCACTTTTTTTCTTGCGGTTCGCGGAAAACTTTTGTTTATCCTATGTTCCTAGCATTGTCGCTGATGGGGCGCGGATGCATCCCACACAGAGGCACGATCATCGCCGTCTGTGTCACCAAGGACACGTTGAGAATCATGTTTGGTTTTCACACTTTTGATGTTTGATGTTTTGATTTTTGATGTTTTAAGAACAGTTTTCCACTGTGTGCTTTAATACCCATAAGTCTCTTGGGTCGTTATCTTCGGCATAATGGTCGTGTGTTTCCTCAACCTTCAATGGAAAAATCTAGCGGATGTTATGTGTACTAGAATATAGAAACGGTGTTGACTTCTCCCAAAAGATTTTTTTAAACTGCTCCTACTGGGAATATTAAGGAAATCAACCAAGGACTGCGATCCGGCAACATTAGTGGGTACGCAGTCAGCAACCTGCTAAAATCGAAACTCTTATCACCCAATATTATAGTAAGCTCCGTATTTATAGAACCATAATCATGTCAATTGTTCTATGAGGATGCAAGACATGGACGCCTACAAAACGAGTAGAGAATCGGTTCCGCATAGAGGATAACGCTTTAAGGAATATCTGCGGTGCTAAATACAATATGTTGAAGAGGCATAACAATGGAGGAAATTCCGCGAACCCAAATTCGAAGAACTAGACCCCAAACCTGTAATTGTAAGAATTAACAGATCGCGACTATGATGGGCGGATCATATAGCGGGTACGTAGAATTCTTATCGGAAGACGAGCGGGAAAGAGGCCGGTAGAGAGTCCGCCACGGACATAGGAGAACAATGTAAGGCTTTAGTTTGAGGAAGTTAGATCAAAGGGAGTGGATGGAAAGTGAATAGGGTAGCGAACGATGGCGTAGCTGAGTTGGTGAGGTCATGTGCTTGTGGGTTCCTACAGACCAATAAAAAAATGTAATAATAGAAAGAAAAAAACCAATAATAATAATAATAAAACTGGAAATGTTACAGTGCAGAAAAGTCCGCGCTGGCTCAAGGCGATCATACATATTTTTCGTGTGATACCCCTTTAGGTGCGCTGTTATCGTCTGAGATTTTGATGGTAATCGCTATCTGTTGATGGTCCGCTTGTCCAATTGTATCTACCCGACAAATGGGTCACCAAAGCAACTTCAGTTTACTGTTTTAGTGGCTTGAGGTAGGTGTCGTGTATGTGTGGCTTACATGGAGGATATGGCGTACGTCTCATGAAATAACTGCGTGGTGTGTACCTTTTGGGAGGTCGGTGTTTCTAACAGATACACACACATTATACAAACAAATCGCGAAGAACAAGACCTATAGACAATTGAATATACAAAGCATCTGAGCCGTATACCATAGCAAAAACAGTAATTTCTCATCGGTTGAGTGTACTTGAGTTTAGAAATCGAATTCGTACGCGTGGCAGTGGCCAGATGTGTGGGGCAGTGAGTTTTCCGCTATTTTGTGAGGATGCGGAGAGCCACCACAAGTAATAGTTTCTTTATTTATTTTGTGTGGGAGATACGTAACTTTTCACGTTGTATACGCTATTATAAAGATTCACAGAGTCACTACAAGAAATGCTCTCTAATTGGCGGCAAATACTCGGTGGGAAAAAAACGCAACTTTCGAATTGCACCTGTGTTCTATAATAGCAAATGTAAACGTGTAGCCCTTGGGTCTCCTGTTAACCAACGATTCACAAGGCTGAATAGTTGGAGAAGAGGAACAAAACTGAGGGGTATCCAACAGATAACACGCTGCACAAACCATGGTGAACAACAGTACCACAAGTAAAATCGGAAAATTGAATCTTCAGGGCCATGCAGCATACCGATTAACATAGCAATCTAGATCAGTAAACAATAGTTGAGAATAACCATTTATCTCCTACATATGGCAATAAACTGACCTCAAGAAGCTTTAGTTCTACGTAGGTAGGCTGAAAGGTCTTTTTTTTATACTAACGCGCACAAAAGGGGATTATGAAGTACCCTTAAATGTCAGTGGCAAAAGTCTAATAAACCTTGCCCGAAAAAAACAAATTATTATAGAAAATTTATCAAGGCTTAGACTTGTCAAATAAGGCCGAGACCGGATCCCGGTTGTAGTGCCGATGATGATGATGATGATGATGAAATGTCAGAGCACAGTGCGAGGTAAATCGATGGCTCCTGGAGCGCAAACGATAATAAAATAGCAAGATCAAACAAAAAGTATATTAAAGCACAATTCTTAAGCTTCAAAATCATATATTTAAATTTCACCGTACTCACCGTTCATTTCTCCCAACATTTAACAAGTTTCTTTATTCTATTACTGAAAAATTCCTTAGACTTTTCTCGAATCCAGGACTTGACAGCGGTTCTCACCTCATCATCCGAGGTGTAGTGTAATAATAATGTCTCTCTTGAATAGAGGAAAAAGTAAAATAAAAATCGCATGGTGCGAGATCCAGGGAATAAGGGGGGTTTGGCATCGGTCCAAACTTCAGGTTCAAAACTTGCTCGCAGCATCCCAATCGACGCCGTTTAGTCTCGTTTTTTTTTTTTTTAGTTTTTAAACCACATTTATTTTCCTAATTCTTCTTACATGTATAATATTAGGGGTAAATGTTAAACCCTTTTCTACAATCACAGTCCTTAAATTACTGGCTCTATGCGAGCTCTCTAAATTACACATTACAACTTGATTTTTATATATGCCTTTCGGCGTACATTTTTTTTTATTGTTTCTTATATATATATATATATATATATATATATATATATATATATATATATATATATATATGAAATAAGTCATATATTAGAGGGACTCGTCGTTTACATCTATATGTATACATTATTATTACAATTTTTTTTTTTTTTTTTTTTTTGGTAATTATAACAAAATTCAGTTTAGTCTCGTCTACAAGGTGGCGTGCACAGAATTTCCAATGCGTCAATTGTTTATTAATAAAGCCCACACCGTCCTTCGATATTCGAATATAATTTGTGATACGATTTCGAATGATTCGCCGCTCATTTTGAATTAAATCGTTAACAAGTTGCGATGATTATCGTTTGTGGTAGTGGTCGGACGTACGTGGTATAGCGTTTGCGATGATAGTGACAGAACGTGTGATTCGAACTGACGCTATGACAGTTAGAATCACCAAAAATTTAACCTAAGCGTAACACACCACGCTACTGCCCGTGGTTAGAATTCGATTTTTAAACTCAAATATATTCCACTGATGTGAATTGTTTTGTTATCGCTATGGTATACGGCTCTGATGTATTCTCTTATTTGATTTTCGTTCGGTGCTCTTCACTATTTACTTGTGTGTGTATCTGTTAGAGACGCCACAGGTCGTTCAAAAGTCGTTCAAAAAAAAAAAAAGAAAAATAAAATTTCACATGCATTTTTTTCTTGATTTTTTCGGTTTTATAATTTATATTATAAGTTATTGTATTTTTCTCGTTTTAAGACGCATGCATTCCAAAACACCGTCGGCATTACCGTGCCGGTCGATTTCTCTGACTTCGCCTTTTCCGCTGGTCGCTTGGTTTCAAAACCCATTGTATCGATTGTTTCTTTTTGTTTGGAGTGTAGTAGCGTATTCATGTATCGATGCAGAGACCTATCAGGATACCGATGCAAATACGCCAAAACAGTCTCAGAGTAGACCACAGCATTGTATTTCTTCTCCCTTTAGAGTAAATACCGCACTTATTTTGCCAAAATTTGGTTTGCACCCAATTTTTCGTGCAGCTGTCTAGTGAATAATAGATAGTTTTGTTATACTATTAGTACTATTTATCATCATCATCGGCACTCCAACCGGGATCTGGTCTTGGCCTTATTTAGCAAGTCTATCCACCGGTATCCGGTCCATATCCGAGACTTCTTAAGTTGTCCATAATAATTCGTTTTTCCGGGTAAGGTTATTAGCCTTGCCCTAACCTTGCTCAGGATGTCCTCCCACCTCCCAATAAGGCTGATACCTTTTTAAAATTAAATAATGGTTTTACCAATAATTCTCAAAAAAAGTTGGTTCGAAGTGGTAACTCGAATCCTTCTCAAGCCACAGCAGAATAAACATCCGAATGGTAAATGGGGCTCCAACGTCCTGCCACCCGGTAAAATACCACCCCATCAAGCTATAGGCTCAGTGAAATGGTCGAGAAAAATCCCTGGCCATCTTTTGGGGCTTTGTTGATTGACCGGGTGAAGGATAGGTTAGTTTAGGTGGTAAGTCTAGTAGTACTATTGGGCTGTAGGAACCCGAAAGTTCATGACCTCACAAACTCGGCCAAGCTATCGTTCCCTATCCTGTGCACTTTCGTTCCACGCTTCACCCTCTTATCTGACCTCCTCATGGTCACGCCTTACACTGTCCTCCCATCTGCGTCGGGGCCCTCCTACCGGTGAATAGTATTTTCATGGTTACTGAAAATAATTTATTTTCAATAAACGCGCCATCTCTTGATGCGTTTGCTTATCCGATTCTCTTTCTGTGTTATTCTTCACTATTTGATTGTGTACTGTATGTGTATCTGTTAGAAAAGCCACAACCCTCGCAGTTGGAACGAAGGTGAAAAGTGCAAATAGATATACGCGGTTTCTTAAGACATCCAACAAATACCTTGACTAAAATTAATATGGCCTATATTCGTCCCATATTTATAAAGTAGCACTGAGATTGCTTGACAGAATGAAAAAACAAGCAATGAAGCCAACTGGGGACCAGCCGCTGGTTCTTCAATACCACAACTGTTACATGCTTAAATCGCTAGTCTTAAATATCCGCCTCCTGGGTATGTCCCCTCAGCATACCCGAAATCATTCTGGTAATTTTCACCAATTTTTATCGACTAACAACCGATTGAACATCATCATCGGCACTACAACCGGGATCCGGTCTTGGCCTTACTTAGCAAGTCCCGAGGCTTGTTCAATTTTCCATAATAATATGTTTTTCCGGGCAAGGTTGTTAGCCTTATGTCAGTGGCCATTTAATACTTCTATTTTGAATACATTGATCAACAATTAATTAGGTACAATATTTGACCGGTGCCAGGCTTAGAACGATCCTAGGTAGAACTGTGTTTCACAAAACATTAGTCTGGTTCTAAAAGTGCTTTGCAGAAAATATGGTGCAACCTTTAAAAGGAAATCATTCATCAATTGGAATAATGTGTCTACACTACCCGGTGTTCAAAATCATCAAAACACTATGCGAATTTCCGGGTAATTGTGATATTTATTTCAAGAGTAGGAAAACGGATTCTAACACTGTCGATGCGAAACATGGGCTCTCACAAAACGGGAAGAGAACAAATTCCGCGTATTTGAGAATAAAGTTTTAACCCCTTGACATACAATGACGTCTCCGAGACGTCATTCATTTCATGTGCCATTGTAGACTTTGACGTCTCCGAGACGTCAAGAACTGTCTTTGGCTAACACCGGGCAGTATATTATTAGATTAGCTTGTTCGTTCGTGCGTCGATGCTGTTTTGTTTAGACTGTTGAGCATACATTCCCCCTCTCTACAATACCGATAACAAAATAATCAGAAATAGTTATCCCAACATGTTTGAGTTCAATGCATTATATGAAAGTGACGATGAATGTCTGTTAGGCTCCTCTACTGGTGCTAATGAAAGTGAAAATGGTGATCAAAGTGTTCATACTGTTGGGCATTCAAGTGATGCTTCAGATTCAAGCCCTATTCAACAAAGAGTGCGCAAACGTGCAAGACTTATTTCGGACAGTGAAGATTCTGACGCAGAGGATGAATGGAATTGGAAAGAAAAGGAAAATATTGTCAATATAAAACAATTTACAGTAACTTCCGGTATCAATTTTTCGGTTCTACGAAGATGTACGTAATAAGCACGAAACACTCAAGAGCAGAAATGGTTGATACGGGTAAAATAAGAAGGAAAAAGGGAGGTGAAGAAGAAGCTGTGTTGAAACCGACCTGTGCTGTGGAGTACAATCGTGGAATGGGAGGTGTCGACCAGCAAGACCAACGTCTTGCATGTTTCCCTCTCATGCGAAAGTGTGTAAAAGGATACAAAAAAATATTTTTTTATATGTTTGATATTGCTATCTGTAATGCTTATGTGTTATATTCCAAGTTGCCTACTTCACAAAAGCAATCGATTGTGAATTTTCGATTGGATCTTGCAGAAAATATGCTCTGTAATTTGTCACTTCCGGACTATCCGACACGCGGCAGACCGGCACAAAGTGAATGGCCGCTTCGGTTACAAGCAAAACATTGGGCACATTTTCCCGAACATATACCTGCGACAAATAAAAAGGAACATCCTGCAAAAAGATGCCATGTGTGTATGAAACACAATATAAGAAGTGAAACGACTTGGCAATGTAAAAGATGCCTCACTCCACTGCATATTCCTAAATGCTTTGAGCAGTATCACACGTTACAAAACTATTAAATTATTATTTTATGGTATTATTTGATTAATTATCAACCTTATTGAATGTTATAAAACAATATAAAATTTCAAATAAAACGCCCTGTGTCTGAGCTTGTACATGAGTGTTCCCAACTGAGCCAAATTAAATGGTTTCCTACGCCCGCGTCGACGTGCATTTTATTTGTATGCCAATAAATCGCATATAAGCCTATAGAACCATAATCATGCCGATTGCTCTATACGGATGCGAAACATGGGCTCTCACAAAACGGGAAGAGAACAAATTCCGCGTATTCGAGAATAAAGTTTTAAGGGGTATATTTGGCGGTAAATATGACGACGAGTCAGGACAATGGAGGAAACTGCACAACCACGAATTGGAAGAGCTATACCGCAAACCTACAATAGTGAGAGTAATCAAGTCGCGAAGATTAAGACCGTGCATAGAATTCTTGACGGTAAACTAACGGGAAAGAGACAGGGCTGCCGCGACGGAGATGGGAGGACAATGTTAGATTGGACCTCGAGGAGATCGGATCGGATGATCGAACGTGGAAGGAGAGCGCACAGGACAGGGAACAATGGCGGAGCCGAGTCGCTGAGGTTATGAACTTCTGGGTTCCTACAGGCCAGCAAAAAAAAAAAAAAAAAATGTGGACTCTGAACCCTAGTAGGCCTTGTTGGATTTGATCAGCTGTTCGCGTATTACTTCTTCCATATTGTTATCGGCTGCTACTATTGACTCAAGGTAGTTAAAGGATTGCACTACTTCAAATTCGTGCTCCACTACCCTGATTGTTTGACCAACATTGGGTGTTCTCTTCCCAGATGTTGCCACCATGTACTTAGTTTTTCCCTCGTTAATGTGAAGTTAGTTTTTGTGCCGCCTGCTCCATCTGGGTGAAGGGGTCCTGTACAGCCGAATCGGATCTACCGATGATGTCGATGTCATCTGCGTAGGCAAGTATTTGGCAGGACTTGGTGACGATAGTCCTTATATTTGTAGTTCCAGTGTCGCGGATTGCTTTCTCCAACACCAGGTTGAAGACGAAGTAGGCCAGTAAAGATGTTCGTTGGTTTGGACAGTAATTCCACTACTTTTACTTGACTAGTTACGTTGGTCATGGTCACCCTACAAAGTCGTGTCAATTTGTTTCGAACGCCGAACTCTCTCATGGCATTATATATTTCTACCCGGGTTATGCTGTCGTAGGTTGCCTTAAAGTCTATAAATAGATGATATAATGGAATCTTAGATTCCAGAAATTTTTCCATCGCCTGCCTAAGGGTGTATATCTGATCAATCGCTGATTTGCCTGGGATGAAGCCACACCAATATTGACCAATGATGACTTTAGCGTATGTGGCTCTCCGATTTTGTAGGATCGAGGAGAGTATTTTATAGGCGGTACTCAGCAATGTTATACCCCTATAGTTGCTGCACAGTGTGATATCTCTCTTCTTATGTATGGGGCAAATTATACTACGACGCCAATCTTCCGGCATCTCCTCTTGCTCCCATACGTGCACCACTATCTCATGACTTGCGCGATTTAACGCTGTCCCTCCCTGTTTGATCAGCTCACCTGGTATGCCATCAGCTCCGGGGGCTTTATTTGATTTAAGCTTATTAAAGATTTTTTCAACAATTATTTTGTATATATTTCACACCAAACTCACCTCTATTTTACTCCTTAACTGTATCCTTGGTGTACCTTCTTGATTTATTAAAATTGTTTTTCTTCAGAAACTTCTTTCCTTGAGAAAATTCTGCATAACTCCCGAGTGGTCCCAAACAAAATGGAGTCACCCTTTCACTTCAAATGTTATTCTTTGATTCTGGAACACTGCACTGTTTTATACAAACATTTAATAATTGTTATCATCAACGGAAGCAAACACAAACTGTACAGTACACAACACCAAAACCAGCTCTCCAAACGATTTGTCTAATTCATATCTTCTATTTATTTGAAAGTTTTAATTTCACAATTCTATTTCAATTTTAATTTTCTATTTATTTGAAAGTTTTAATTTCACAATTCTATTTCAATTTTAATTTTCTATTTATTTGAAAGTTTTAATTTCACAATTCTATTTCAATTTTAATTTTCTATTTATTTGAAAGTTTTAATTTCACAACTTTCGTTTAATTATTTTCTATTTTCTTTTTCGAACCGAACCAACCCCATGCGTCGATCGCTTAAATGAACAAGAACGAAATCTCGTGTCTTTTTTTTCATATACTTTTTTGTTCCGCTTCCACGATTGTTATTTTTAGGAAACGGAATTGGGTAATAGGGGGCTATGGTTGATAGGGAGACTAAAGCTAATAGACAGAATATGGCTATGTGCAATGTGATTGTGGTTTTTAAATAGGAGTTTTACTTTATTTAAATTATTTTACTATTGTATATGGGAATATTCTATTGTAATGGAAAAGTGATGATTTGGAGGGAAGGGAAGGATATATATATGTGAAGACACGAGATGTTAAGTATTCATAGGGGGTGGTGGGGGGGGGGGGGGGGGGGGGGGGGGGGGTGATAATTAAATGAACTTCCGCGCCTGGTGTGGATCTCGCTCTCTACTTTTATCTATTTTGCATTCTTACGTCCAGTCGCTAGTTTACACTCATCATTAAACCAATCGCTCAGATCTCTACGACTACTGCCTAAGATGCAGTTGGCAGTATTAATGACAGTATTCTTAAGGCGTATCCATTTCTCTTCTACGCCTGGCATTCTGGTCCCAGGACTTACTCTCCCTCCATCGAGCTCTTCGAGACCGAGTCTTAATGCGTGAACAATGGTGTTACTGGTGTTCTCAATGCGTAAGCCAGCCGTGTTGATTCGCAACTGATCCGCGGATGCAATACGTCTCCGTAAGGTAATCCGCGCTCGGAAACCTATACCAACAAGATAGTGATCCGAGTCGACGTTGCCACCTCGGTAGGTTCGTACCGTCATCAGACTCGAGGAGTGGCGGCGATCTATCAACACACGTCTTCAAGCTTTGTGGATGTCTACGCGGACACCTGGTACTCGTAACGACCAAGTTCTTTGATGCTGCCAGTTCGATGACTCGTAGTCCATTGTCATTAGTGTTCTCATGCAAATTATGGGAATCTGCGTAGTGCCTGAAAACCGGCTTCTGACCTATTTTTGCATTCAAATCACCAAGGACGATTCTCACATCGTATCTTGGGCAGGCATTAAGGGCCGGTTCGTCGTTCTCGTAGAATTCTTCTTTTTTGTCGTCAGGGGACTTCTCTGTATGTCCGAGAACGTTTATGAGGCTTATGGTCATAAACTTGCCTCGCACGCTTTTCGTCTATTACATTAAAGTCGATAATGGGAGGCTTCAGTTTTTGGCTGACTAGAAAGCCTACCCTGAACACATGGTGTTTTGCATGACAGCTGTAATAAATGTAATACTCGTTTTTTTTTAATAACACCACTCCCTGTCCATCTTATTTTTTGTAATGCTGTTATGGCAACCTTATATTCGGTCAGGCCATCGGCTAGCTGCTGTGCGGCTCGAGTTCTGTGTAGTGAGCGTGTGGCGTCTCTAACAGATACACACATAATTCACAAGCAAAATAGTGAAGCACACCGAACGAAAATTGAATAAGAAAATACATCAGAGCCGTATACCACAGCGATAACATAACAATTCACATCAGTGGAGTATAGTTGAATTTTAAAATCAAATTCTAAACACGGCCGGTAGCCTGATGGGTAACGGTTAGGTACAATTTTTTGTGATTCTAACTGACATAGCGTCAGTTCGAATCATACGTTCTTCACTATCATTTAAAACGCTATAAGCGGACGTTCCATGAGAAAATTGTTAAATCGTTTAGCCATTTTCGTTTCCGTGGTCGTCGTGTATCCGGTCCATATCCGAGGCCAGTTAAATTATCCATAATAATTTGTTTTACCTTTTTTCAGGATGTCGCTGCATATATTTTTTCACTACTTGGTAGGTGCCAAAGTAGCTGTCCAAGGGTGTCACGTGGAGACGGCATGTCACAAGGATCGTGCTGGCCTTCGCGCGCTTGAAAGCAATCAGAGACTTTACCCTGTATGTTCGCTCTCACCTCCCTGGTTTTGATTACTCCTCCTGAATATTTTATTTTATTTATTTGTAAGGACTTTACGTCTCCGCGTGGTAGAAACCCTGACGTGGTGCGAGGGTTTAAAATGACAATGAATCATTCAGGCTATGCTGACGGAAACCTACGCTTCCAAAAGGCTCACCTTTATCAGACATACTAGCGAGGAGTAACATACAAATATCTACTACCCCTAATCCAGCGTGTTACGAGTCACTGTGTGCCCATTGAATGGTTTGTAACCAGGGGTATACCGACTGTATTACAACGGCGCCTCGTTGACAGCGGGTTGAATCAGAGCAGTAAGTAGACCTTACCTTATCAAAATGGGGCTCTGATATGACTGAGTATTTCAAACCCCACGACTCAAGACTGGGAACCAACAAAACTAAAAAAAAAACACAACAAAGATGCAAAAAATCCAATAGACGTGGGTGTGATGAGACGACACTACCGTAAGAGAAAAATCTATCAAGAAAATACCGACTCGGTACATAGAAGACGTAGACGAGTCGGTGATGTCATGAATTCTCGGGTTCCTATAAGCCAATGGACTCTGAGATTCAACTACAGTGGCTATGCATTTACGAGTTATCTGTCAATTTCCTTTCGCTCGCACCATGCATTGATATTTTAGACAAATTAAAATTCCAATTTTTTGTGTAGAAATTCCAGAAAGAAAGTAATGACGTCTACCGCCTACCTTAGAGAAGCTAACTAATCCTCATAAATTAGTTACTCTTAAATTCCAGAAAATTCATCATTCATCAGTTGGGAGGACATCGTCGATCTTCCCATGCCAATTTGCGCTCATCTGCCACATACCTTGTACGTCTTCCTCCCACGCGACAAGTTGCAGATACTAACACAGCTCTCTAGCATCCGATATTTTCCGTGAAAATCTCAAAATAAACGGTTTAAGATAAATTACTTTAATATTGATCCCAGGTTTTTGTACTTTCTCTCCCAGCTGGACTGTGCTCCAATCCTCCTCTGGCTCTGCAGCTATATATTTTCAGTAAGGTCTGTTCCACTTTTTGGTTAGGTTAACGCTATACTCATATCCGTTGGGTAGTAATTGAAATTCATATTTGTTACTCTTACCGTGCACTCTATTGTGTTTTGCTGTTACTTTGTTCATCTTGTATTTGCTTCTCATTTGTGTAGATTATTGTTCTTGCTGCCATTTTTACTCGCTTCGTCTTCATTTTGCCCTGATGTATGAAGTCTACTTTTATTTGTTGTTTTTATTGTACAAAGTATTTTTCATGGACACATTTATACCTTTTCCTTTTCTGTTTTTTTTTTTTTTTTGACCAATCCATTGAAAATGCACACATAAAACTGGAAGCAAAATACAACAAAATTCACCAAATGAACGTACTGAAATAAAAAGAGGCATAAATGAGGTGTAAAAATGTTTTTTTTTCTTTCATATTATAAATTCCAAAATATTATTCACTTTTATGTCGGTTTGTTATCGAAGAATAAATACGAAAGAGGGAGAATAAAGATGCTCGTAGGAAAAGGAAGAAGAAAAGAATATACATAAATAAAATGCATAAAGCAAACATCATCAACAAATAATCTCATTTAACAAATGTCTATAAAAATAATATTAAAAACTGTCTTTTCAAAGTTAATGCAGGTAAATACTGTGTTCAACAAAAGCCATAAAGCCAAAGAAAAGCAAGTAGCTAAAGTGAAAATTGTTTAAGAAAGTGCCACGATATACAAAGATGTTACGCGGACTGTTTTGTAAACAATAGGAATAAATGTAAAGTGAAAATTTGTGCAAATCGTTTAGTTTTTTTTTTTTTTTTGGTTTAAAAGTTCTCAGTTAATCTTCTCATTCAACGAATTTTAATGAATATTTGGGTAAATATAAATGCATTGCTAACTAAGAGTTTTATTTATATCTCTACATTTGTTTATGTAAATGTGAATTATTTTCTGCATCGCAAACAAGCTACCGTTCACAAAAATGTCTCAGTCTTATCATCACACGTGTGGTAATGAAACTCTCTATCTGCACTGAAAACAGCTAAATTTAAGTTGCACTTCTCAAATGCAAAGGTCATCTTAGAAGTATGCTATCTGTAGATGGCTGTTGTTATTTGAAAAGCAATACTACGCCTGACAGTACCGGGTTTGTAAAGCCTAAGTTCACGCTAAATTGTTTATTTATTTTTTCAGCTTTTGTTCTACGAGCAAACGCTCGTGGTGAATTTATAAACAGTGGAAAACTTTGTCATCATTATGTCGTACTCTATTGCCACGGAATGTCTCTTTATATATCGCCGTACCGACTCAAGTCTATTTCAAGTCAGCATTGTCTCATATCTGTTGGGCAGACAGCTTGACTTTATATTCACAACTGAGCCCATTAATTCCTTAGTTGAATCCAGTCCCCAGACCGTCTTCATAACTGACAACTACCATTCACCGCTGCACCTGTCTGTTTACTATGTCTCCCGCCCCACTCCACCTCGCCGTACGATCATTATTCTTACAATTTCTGGAAAGCTACATTCCCAACTTATAAATGATTTCCTTATTAAAACGACGTCTGCTTTTGACCAAGAAAATCGTGATTTACAATGGTGAAAGGCGCCACAACCATTCTCTAAGTATTACTATTTATTATTTATTGGCCTGTAGGAACCCGGAAGTTCATAACCACACCGACTGTGCACTTTCCTTCCACGATTGACCAGTCGATCCGATCTTCTCAAGGTTAAACTTAACATTGTCCTGCCGGTCTCTTTCCCATTGGTCTACCGTCAAGAATTTTCCGCACGGTCCTATCGTTGCCCATTCGCGCTACATGTCCGGCCCATCTTAATCTTGGCCACCTGATTACTCTCACTATTGTAGGTTTGCGGTATAGCTCTTCCAATTCGTGGGTGTGGAGTTTCCTCCATTGTCCTGCCTCCTCGTCATATTTACGTCCAAATGTACTCCTTAAATGGCGCAAGACTAATGACCCTGCCGGAAAAAACAAATCATTATGGAGAATTTAACAAGCCTCAGGACTTGCTAAATAAGGCCAAAACCGGTTCCCGGTTGTAGTGCCGATGATGATGATACTCCTTAAAACTTTATTCGCGAATACGTGGAATTTGTTTTCTTCTCGTTTTGTGAGAGCCCATGTTTCGCATCCGCATAGGGCAATCGGCATGATTATGGTTCTCTAGACACCGAGCTTTATATTTATTACGTGATAGCAGTTCGGATTTCAACAGTTTACTGACTGCGTGTCAACTAGCGTTGTCGGAATGCAGCCTTTTGTTAATTTCCTTCGACATTTCGTTACTGGCGTTCAGTATCGTTCCCAGATATTTAAATTGTTCAACTTTTTCAAATCGCTTGCTTCTGACGTTTATATGTATTCCCTGGGGTCCACCTGCTCTCGCCGTAATCATGTATTTTGTTTTGTCTTCATTTATTTCTAGGCCCACCTCTTCGGCCGCTTGCATGATGATTTTACATCTTTTACTTACAGTTTTTAGATTATCGCCCAGAACGGCGATGTCATCCGCCTATGCGAGCACTTGTATGACCCCGTTCAGCGATGATCCGGCCATGTTGTCGTCTTGTACCTTTCTGATGACATACTCGAGCACAAGGTTAAAAAGAAATTGTGAGAGGACATCCGCCTGTTTTAGTCCGTCCCAGATTTCAAATGTTTGTGAGAGGCGGTTTTGAATTCTTACTCGCCGCTTGTTTTCGTTCATGCAAATTTGAATGAGGGCGGCATATTTTTTTCGGGATTTCGAGCTCAACTACAATATGGTAAAGTCTTTGCCTTGCGACTGAGTCGTAGGCTTTTTTGAAGTCAACGAACAGTTGTTAAACTGTATCTCCATATTCCCACTTCTTTTCCTGTAGTTGCCTTATTGTGAACATTTGGTCACTTTTTGTAGTTGTTATTCCTACGGAATCCGGATTGGTATTCTCCCAGTATTTCTTCTGCGTACGGTGTGATTGTCGCCAGTATGACATTTGTTAATATTTTGTGTGTGGTTGGGAGCAATGATATTCCTCTGTAGTTTTCACAGTCAGATCTCCCAACTTTGTTGAAAATGGGGATGACTATTGAGGTTTTCCATT
The DNA here is from genome assembly GCA_963931805.1 of Microdon myrmicae. NCBI lineage: Eukaryota > Metazoa > Arthropoda > Insecta > Diptera > Syrphidae > Microdon > Microdon myrmicae. The sequence goes on along the minus strand of OZ007497.1, from coordinate 105,921,631 downwards.
CTTCCGGAGTGACTTCTTTATCCCATATTGTTTTGATGGATCTTTCGAGTGGTTGCTTCTCTTCTATGCTTCACAAGCTCTGCCGGTATGCAGTCGACTCCGAGAGCCTTATTGTTTTTCAATCGATTTATTGCGTCTACATATTCGTCGAAAGAGGGCTCTGGGATCTGGGGCTCGGCGGTATGTACGTCTGGTGCGTTTATTTGTGGTTGATGGGTGCCCACATTGAGCAAGTTTTCAAAATACTGCTTCTATCTTGTCACTATATTGTTTGTTTCTATGGTCAGACAGCCGTTTGCATCTCGAATTATTTTGGTTCTCCCTTTGTAGCCATTTCCAATTGAATTTATGCCGGCATACATACCTCTGATGTTCTTAGCTCTGGAATTTTCTAGAATTTTTTCGATCCGAGTCTTCTCCCATTCGCGTTTTTTTTACCTTTGAAAAGGGTCTCATTGTCTTTTTCTGAATTGTCGCGTATCTTTCTGCGTTGACTTCATCATATCTTTCTAAATGAATCGCTCTGAGGCGTTTACATTCTCCGATCTTCGCCCTGCACTCATCGTCAAACCAAGGTTTGGAGTTAATGATTGTTTTCTTAAAACCTAATACATTTTGGGCTGTTTGTTTGATTGTGTCTCATTTTCATTTTTAAAATACCGATGATCCGCAAATTCCGTTCTCTAAGAAATTAGAGCAATAAGCTGAAACACCTTCTTAGGAAGATGTTCTCTCCGGAACTACTCCAACTATCTCGGTTCCCGTTTTCACTTCACTGACGAGTATAGCTTGGTCTACCGTAATGATGTCATCAAAACACAAGCCAATAGCCCACCCCAAAATTAATTGTTCACTTTATTAATTATTTTCTCTCCTATATCTCGTATACTTCAACTAATCCACAAACGATCGCTACTTTTTTTGCTACATTCTTCAAACAATCCTATACCGACAGCTATTTTATGACGTTTCTTATGTCAAAGCTTGACAGACCTCCTTCGTACCATTTATTTGCTTATTCAACAACACCAAATTAAGAATAAATGTATCCTTCTTAAAGATGAAATCATCTTCGGCCCAGAAGACCTCCCTGTTATATTTGCCAAAAAATACACCTCCACACCGTCCGCTTGGTGAGGTTCGATCTAGCCCTTTCTTAAGGCAAGCTCTCTAACATTTGGAAAATGTCTTCTGTCACTCCCACACATCGGAAGGGCCCCAAATGTGATGTCTCAAACTATCGTCGTATTGCCAAATGTTCCCACATTCCAAAAGTATTTGAGAGCATTCTCAATGAGCGTGTTGCGCTTCCGCTACAAATCTCCCGTTTCATCCGATCAAAACGGGTTCCTTAATGGTAATGTACCATCACCTATCTAATAGAATTCTTACTCGATACACTCCGTGCCTTAGGGAACCACAAGAAGGTCGATGTTATCCCACCTGATATTAGTAAGATCTTCGGTAATGTTTCCCAAAAACTCAGCCTTTTAAATGATCTTCCCCTGGTTTCGATTTCATTCTACTTGAACAATCGGGTCTACAGAATAAGATTCAGAACTCCCCTTTTTTATCATTTTATCGGCACCTCAGGTGTTCCTTAAGGCAGACAGCCGGGTCGAATCCTATTTGTACTAGCTATAAATTATATAGTGACTATTATCAAGCACCATTCAATCTGTACGCTGAGGATACTAAACTTTTTTAAAACTATCAACTCTGCATTTGATGCTACCCTCCTTTAAATAGATCTCGACAGATTTTCCTCAAACAAGCCTCAAACTCTAATTTGACTTTAGGGTCTAAAGATCTGCCTCGAGAATTTAACATTGGCAAATGTCAATCAACTACCTTTTCACCGAAGCGCACTCTTTCCCCAGTCAGTCCCATTTTCCTACTTAATCAAACTGTACCTTCTGGTCGCGACCTTTGCATCCTATGTGACAGGAGCTAAATTTCCTCTCATATATTGATGACATGCCCTTTGAAATCAAAGCTCTAGGATGTGTGAAACACTGATCTAAGGAATTTTCTAACTCTTACATCAATCTTTTGTTTACCAACATAGGAATATGACAAGCAAGTCTGGTCTTCTCCTCGTGTGATCCACATCAAGACTTAAGAGCTGAGTTCGGATGGCATTCTCCCAATTCTCTTGAAAAGATGTTCCCCTTCTTTCGCTAAACAAATGCGGAAACTCTTCCACTTGTTTTATTCTACTGACCGTTTCCGAAATAGGCAGCCGAACCTTGCTATTTCTGCCAGGATGAAGCTCGACAACATTTCCCATGGGCCAAAAGGTTAAAGATAGTTGCTCGTCCTTCAGAAGCACCACGACCGGATTCCTTAGGTTTGGTTCTGGATGATACGATTTGTTGCGCGCCTGCAACGTGTGGAGGTATTCGTTCTTCCACCGGGAACAAAATGCTCGATGTAATGCCTGCAAGTACTTTCATTTGGACCGCCAAGTAATCATTGTATCCCCCAGATCGACTTCCGGAACGCTAATAGCCGGTGCCCCAACTAAGAAATGACTGGAGTTTAACACTTTGGGGTTGCCAGGTTCCGTTGGCAAGGCAACCAGCGGCCGGGAATACACACAAGCCTCGATCTGTGCCAATATGGTAGTAAACTCTTCGAAAGTCAGCCAAGCATTTCCAATAATTCGCTTAAGATGACGCTTCACGGACCTGATTCCTGCCTCCCACAAGTCGCCAAAGTGGGGGCTGCCGCTGGAATGTATTTCCAAGTGATCCCGTTGTTGGTCAACTCCGCCATGATCTGGTCGCGGGTAATTTTCCGGTTTATGTGCCCATAAACTTCTCGCAGTTCTCAACATGCTCCAACGAAATTGGTACCATTATCACTCCATAGAGTGTGACAAAAATCCCTACGCGCGAGGAATCTGCTCAATGCTGCCAGGAAAGCTTCGATGGACAGTTCGCTAACCGCTTCGAGATGTATTGCCTTTGTTGCCAAGCATACGGAGAGACAGATGTAGCCTTGCGCCGCGTCCTTTCCATTTCCGAAGAGTGATAATCCTGTCCCTATCTCCATAATCAACGCCAATGTTACTAAATGGCCATGCAGGATTAATCCTAGGGGCTGGCAATGCCGCCATCTGTTGAGATAGCACCCGTCCCTTATTGCGAACGCAAACCGTGCATTCAGCGATGATCCTCCGGACAAGTCCTCGACTCCCTATGATCCAGTACCTGGAGTTCACTGCGGCGAGCAGTAACCGCCTTCCAGCGTGTATCAGCCTCAAGTGCAAGTCCCTTACGATGAACTTTGCAAGGTGATGTCGTCGATGTAAGATTGGTGGATGTCGGCGTTCGTTTTCCGTCCTTGCTGCCTCTAGTCTTCCGCCCGCCCTGAGGATACCTTGGTCGTCGGTGAATGGATCGAGCGCAACCAGTTCACTTCGTTTTGACTTTTTCTCCTGGCTCTAATGGCCGTCGGGTCTGTCTGGAACGATTCAGTTCGAGCCGCTCGCAATATGATGCGTGTGGCCACTCTCACTTCCTCACCATCGAGAACGCCCGGCCGCTTGGCTGACCCGTCGTCCCCGTTGCAGCTACTGTTGTCCATGAACCGCTTCAGCCAAACTACTCTTCTCACCGTTCGAGTAAAGATGGAGAATCTTCTTGTTATGGACATATCTTCCTGCTGGATTACGAAACATGATTCCTTTCGCTCCTCGAGATCTACTGGTATTCCGGCGTCCGCCTCTCGGACTTGGTAAATGGGCGTCCGGGGCAAACTCAGCTCGAAGAAAGGCGGCTCCTCGCCACCACAAACCTGATCCGGCGAGCTCCCTTGCACTAAGCCCCCTTGACAGGCAATCCGCTGGATTTGAAACAGTCGGTACATGATGCTACTGGCTTCTTGGCAATTTTTCCAAAATGTACGATGTACGATTGCGATGAATGTCTTCCACCGCCTGGGATGATCCAATAGCCATTGCAGCACTATAGTGGAATTGGTATATGCCAAGCATTGAACGTCGCTAACTTGAAGCTCCTTTCTCACGAACGAAAAAAACCGAGGCTGGAGATGGGCTTCACATAGCTCGAGCCTTGGGGGGGGGGGGGGGGGGGCTGCTTAATTGGAGCCACCTTTGCCTTTGGCATAATGATATGCACCTGGAAAGCCCCCACCTCAAATCCGGCTCGAAGAACGAAATAGTTAATCCGTTTTATTCGTTTGGAATGTTTATTAAACTTTAAATGCAATTACTGAATAAATTCGTACTCTATGAATATTGGTGAAGCAAGCCCATTTCAATCTGTTAAAATCTCTTTGGTGGTCGGATTACCACCATTTGACTGCTTGACTTAGCGCACCTTCAGAACCGGATTCTGCTCTGGACGAAGGGCGTTGTAGTCTTGCCCTGTACGCTTGTTGTACTATCGCCAACTCCCTTTCTGCCGGCGCTTATATTCTCTCTTTTGTCCATGTTCCCCCGTTCGCATGTTTGTCACAGGAACAAAGAGAGCAATTGGTATAAATAGCCGATCCTAGTCCACCTATCGACAGTCGTCTGCTGCTCCGTCTCCAATATACTGATTAACAGTCAACTTTCGAAATATCTGGAATCAAATGACCTCCTCAATGACCGCCAATATAGCTTTCGTAGCAACAGGGCCATAGGAGATCTGATGGCGTACCTTACCGAAAACTGGAGCCATTCCATCCACTACTTCGGTGAAAGCAAGGTTTTTGCCTTGGATATTTCTGAAGACTTCGATAGAGTTTGGCATCCAGCCATTTGATCAAAATGACATTCATATGGAGTGGACAATTCCCTGATCCAATGGATAAGAGACTATCTAGACTAGGCGTCAGATCTGCCATCATCAAATTATTGCGGGTGATCCCCAAGGTTCTGTACTCTCACCCAGTTCACTCGTTTGCTGGTGATTGAATTTCTCATACTCATACGAACATTCCCGACCAAACTCTTCGAACGTCATTACCAATCGGCAGGGTATTCCTAATACATTGAATTTCGACGTCAAAAAGATATATCAATGTGGATTATCTAACCGAGTAGAGTTCAATGCCTTAAAAACTCAGGGCTGTCTCCTGTCGTCAAAGGCGAACCCCAAAGCGAACACACTGTCGATGAACGGGACTTGCATCGAAGAAGCCAAGGAACTATTAATCCTCGGCACTCGAATTAATTCGACTCCTAATTGGAACGACCACATTTTTTTAAACTGCGAAAAGTGCGGCCAAATGTATCATCATCATTGGCACTACAACCGGTAACCGGTCTTGGCCTTATTTAGCAAGTCCTGGGGCTTGTCAAATTTTCCATAATGATTAGGGTTCCAAATGTATAGGGTTCCTTAAAGAGATGCAAAAGGTACTTCAATCCATCCGACCTGGCCACTATTTACAAGGCGTATATTCATCTCAAAATGGAGTTCAACTCCCATATTTGGCCAGGCGTATCCAAAACTGCACTACACGTGGTCGACAGGATGCAAAAGCGAGCAGTGAAACGTCGTTAGAATATAGGCGCAACGTATCATGCCTGTCTCTTTTCTATAGGTATTATCACGATCGTTGTTCACCTAAACTTGCTCAATGCGTTCCGCCTCTTCAGTTATTTTCCCGTGATACCCGTCAATCTGAAAATGCGCATCAATTCACGTTGAAAGTCAATTTCAGACGCACAAATAAACCAGAGAGTCTTCTATAGTCGCACCACACTAATGTGGAATGCTCTACCTGATCATGTGTTTCCTCGTCGTTGTAATGTCCAGGTATTTAAGACCAATGTATATCGATACCTCCTTTCCTTATCCACTTCATCTCCTTCCGCTCACACTGTACTCTGACATTTAAGAGTACTCCAAAATCCTCTTTTGTTCGTGCGTTTGAGTACAAAAAAAAAAAAATCATAAGCGAAGTATTTCTTGTCTGTTTACGGCACGTTGAGTTTCTTTCTCATGCAAGCTGACTTGCTAATGAAAGACGGGAGAAAACTGAGATGGGTCAGCATAACTACCTACATGCTAAGGATCTGCTAAAAAATATAAGATCGACTTTGAAATTGTTCGAATGTAGCCGGCTAAAAAAAATGAGGTTAGGATAGATAATTGGCTTTTGGAAACTTAGTGAATCTAACAAAAATTCAAATAGAACTGTGGCAAATCGTATTTATATAATATGTTTTTGTTTATTTCTATTGTGGCGATCCCAACACATACACGAACACGCAACTATATTGGAAAACATAGCACAAACAGGGATTCGAAAAAGAAATCATCACAAGAATTTTAAACGTACCAATCCAAAGCTTAAGTGGCGTGTACACATTATTTGATGTATCTGTAGGTCGGTTCTGACTTTATCACAGCGTGTGTTGGAATTACGTTTCCAACTTCGTCTCAATAACGCTATAATTTGTGACCTCGAAAATCTGTAAGCACAGCAAAACCCTCTCCCGTAATAAACCACTACTTTACGTAATTAATTCCTCGCTCAACCGACTGGGCTCATTCTGTCTGCTCCGTCGTTCTCTGCAACGTGATCTTAATATAAGTCCTGGGGAGAAAAAAAAGGGGATCGAAAAAGAAATCATCAAAGCCGCATACCAGAGCATTAAACTTAACAATTCACCGCTTAAATACCAAGTCGAACCACCCTAGTGTACAGACGACCTTGGTGTGATCTGGTGATGCTTTTTTAAAACATTTTTAACCCTTATGTCAATGACCGGGTACCCGGGTACCCATTTCGATTTTTTAAAATGTCAATTTGAAAGTAGAAAAAAATTTTTTTTTCATTGAAATTTCGTAATTATCATTCAGAAACGTTTGAATGGAGATGATTTAAGACATGGGACCGAAATTCGCCTACTAAGCCGAGCAATCGTGAAATTGCGACGAAATGATTACTGTCGGTAAAGTTGGTCATTGACATAAGGGTTAATAGTGTGGGTTGGGCTCCTCGATAGTATAGTGGTTAGTATACCCACCTGTCACGCGGAAGACCGGGGTTCGATTCCCCGTCGGGGAGCCTCTGGCGCAAGACTAATGACTTTGCCCGGAAAAAACAAATCATTATGGAAAATTTAACAAGCCTCAGGACTTGCTAAATAATGCCAAGACCGGTTCCCGGTTGTAGTGCCGATGATGATGAATAGTGTGGGTTCGAATTACGTTCTTCACTTCAATTCAAAAACACTACACAAAATATGAATCCTTTCCATGTGTTTAATTTGAGAGACAAGTTCCACAATTTTAGTGTAATGAGTCAGTTCCAAAGCTTACAAATGTACGTTTAATTATTTAAATTCAAACATTACATTAACATGTCTACTTGTTTTTCTTTTCTTTTTAGCAACAAAAATTCCTTAAACGACCAGCTGAAGATGTGGACAACGGGGCCGATAATTTTGAACCGCCCGTCAAATTACAGCACAACGGTTCGGAAAATCTAACAAAATTCTCCGTGGAGATAGTACAACAGTTAGAATTTACAACTTCCGCGGCTAATTCACAGCCGCAACAAATAAGCACAAATGTTACAGTAAAGGCGCTAACGAATACATCAGTAAAGAGTGAAGGTGGTGTTGGTGGTCCCAATCAACAGCAACAGCAACAGAACCCTAATACTGGTAATCCACAGCAACAGGGCGGCGGCGGATGTGGTGGTGGGGGTGCTGGACCCAATGATATTAATGGAAATAATGGCATGGGCGGTGGACAGCAAGGAAACGGCACGGGCCTAATGGGTGGTCATAATAAAAGCTCAACATTGGGCGGACTCGCCAATTTGGTTGAATGTAAACAAGAGCCAGATCATGACTTTGCCGATTTAGCGGTTGGACTGGATAAAGATGGTGGTGGAGCAAATGGTAACTTTCCTGGATTTCCCGATATTATGGGTGATGATACCGATGAGGGTGATGATACATTTAAAGAGCTGATATCCGGTTTACCCGGATTTTTGGATGGGTTCGATGAGAAACAATTGTTGGATATTAAAACAGAGGATGGGATCAAAGTGGAACCCCCGAGTGCTCAAGACTTAATGAGTAGCTTGAATGTGAAATCGGAAAATCCTATGGGACAGTTTGCTGCGGCATTCGGTGGTAGTACAGCAATGCCAGGAACTGGCATGGGTGACAATCAGTGTCTAAATAAAATGCGCAATCAATTTCAAACTGGTCCAAATGGCCCGATGACTGAATTGTCTTTAGCGCAAACTCTTAAGCATATGGCCGAACAGCATCAACATAAAAATGCAATGAGTGGAATGAATTTCCCTCGACCACCAATGCAACCGCCACCGCAAAATCAAATGATAGGCAGCGGGGGAGGACCAAATAACCGTTACAGTGATTATGGACCATTTGGAAATGATTTTCTATCTTCTGGAGGACAAAATGGAGGTCCTGTTAATAATGGAGGCCAGAATATGCCACAACAGCAGCAACAACAATCCCAGCAACAGCAATCCCAGCAACAACAACAACTGCCACCTCAATATCATAAATGTCCTACATCCGCACAATCATTTGTTGATATTAAACAAGAACTTTACTATTCGTCCCAAAATGACTTCGATCTCAAACGACTGCAACAGCAGGCTCAAATGCAACACCAGCAACAACAACATCAGCAACATCAACAGCATCCGCAGCAGCACCAACAGCATCCCCAACAGCATCAACAACAGACCCACCTCCAACAGCAGCAAGCCAACACTGGCATGGGATCAAAACTAAGCGGGCTTGTTGGTCCTGGTGGATTTTCGAAACCCGGAAATCCGCAAACAGCACAGCAACAACAATCAGTAGCTGCTGCTGCTGCTCAACAAGCTCAACAGCAATACTCGCCATATAGTTCGCCAATGTCGCAGCAGGGTAATAATAGTCCAGCTGGACCGAATTTCATGCAATCCTCACGTGGCGGAGCAGGTGTTCCGCCAAATATGTCCTCGCAATGTCCGCCACCACAACAACAGCAGCAGCAACAGTCGCAACAACAACAGTCTTCTCAACAGCAAAATTCCGGAACTACTGCCAATGGTCAACGCCAAAATCCACCTGGTGGTGGTGGAACTGGTGGTCCTAGTAGCTGCAGTGTCGGCGGTGGTATTGGTCCAGGTGTCAATCAAGGTTCTGGACAAAATAGTGGAGTGAACAATGGCCCCAACGCCGGTATACAGTCGACAGCCACAACAACACTGCAAATGAAACAAACTCAACAGTTGCACATTAGTCAGCAGAGTGGAGCACATGGAATACAGGTGAGTTTCTGAATTTTATTCCATTCCAAGTGGATTATCCGTATGAAATGGGCGTCGATGGACAATATTCTACCCCCAAAAATGTCCCCATTTTCGTGGCAGGATGTCATAAATTTAATGCGGCAAAAGGGATGTTCTTCTGGGTGGTTCTCTGATTTATTCAGTGCTGAGGCAAATGGCGTCTGACTTTACTAATTCGTTTTTGTATATGTAGGTATGTCCATCTATTCTACATGGACTTTTTTGTTTTTAATTTAATTATTATAATTTTTAATGGAAAACACATTTTCATTTCAGTTTTTACTTCTTTACAAAAATTTTGCTAATATTCGAGATCAAGTGAATTGACCCAATGACATCCTTCCGTTGGTTTATTTAAGAATAAACTTGTTACAGTTATCCTAATTTTAATTTTAATTCTACGCATACAATATAAATTGTGATAAATCTTAATCTCAGAGGAAGTACCGTGCGGGATGAGAGGGTTGTTTTTAGAGTGCTAGAATTGGAATATTCTTAATCCCATTTTTTAATTTATGGTATGCAACATTCGAGAGAATGTTTCATTGAAAAACTAGTGAGTTCGTTCTGAAACGAAGGATATTACAAGGATTAAGGTTAGGTTAGGAGAGATAGATTGAAATAGTGTGCACCAGTCAATGAATTATGAATAGTTAAACAACAGATTATTTATATATGGAACAAGTGAAATATGGGATTCGCTCCAAAGGAGTCCATGTAAGCGAGTCGAATAAACATACTGTGGCGAGCTTAGGGTTCGCTAGATTAATTATTTTTAATAAATAAGAGCCGTTAAATCGATTTTGAATTAATGTAACACCTTATTAGTCCGTTACTTTTACCGTACACTTAACGATTTCTTGACTTATCGCTTCCTTACTTATCGCTTGCTTACTCTGCTTACTTCTTACTTCTCACTTATTACTCATCTCCATGATCTGTGGGCGACGTATATATACCGTTTCCATTCACATTCTGATTCGGTGTTTCGTTTCCATCCGTTCCATAGCCTTGAATGTTCTATTGTTCATAGTCTCCAGTTTTCCAGTACTTTCTAGAATATTCTAGCACTTTGTTTCAGACTTTCTAGAATATTCTAGTACTGATTGTCATATGCGTCACACGCCCCTCCGCCTAGATTAGTTCGTCCCGAACTAAGTTCACTGGTCTCCTGGGTTAACAAAAGTCGCCAGTCGGTCACGATGTACCACTTCCATCTTGGCGTTCGGTCTTCGCTGATTCCTATAGACAACGTCGTTAATTCTTGTGAGAATCTTATACGGTCCTTCTCAATGTTGCTGCAACTTCGGAGGCCTTCCTTTTTGCCGATGAGGGTTATAAAGCCACACGTTATCGCCTGCGTTAAATCCGGATGCGTTGGCTCGAACGTCGTACCTTGTTTTCATCCTGTCACTGGATACCTTGATTTGCTTTCGAACCAAATGATGAATCTCATCGAGGCGATTTCTCCATTCGGCTACGAAGTCTTCAGTCTTATCTATGGCGTCTGGAGGTATTCCGAATCTCAGATCGGCTGGTAATCGCATCTCTCGTCCAAATATAATTCTTGCTGGAGAATGGCCCGTTGGATTGTGATTAGTCGATCTATAGCTCATAAGATAAGTCTGTACATATTTGTCCCAATCTCGTTGGTGATCACTAACGACTTTCGATAAATAATCTTTCATTGTTCGGTTGAACCTTTCGACTATTCCGTCTGACTGCGGATGTGAGGGTGTGGTCCTGGTTTTCCTTACGCCCAGTGCCGCACAGATGCCTTGAAATATCTCTGATTCGAAGTTTCGGCCTTGATCGGAATGAAGCTCTAAGGAACCCCATATCTGCTAATCCAATTATTGATAAGCTGCTCAATGGTGGTTGTTGCTTCTTGGTTTGGAATTGGAAGTACTTCCACCCACTTGCTGAAGTAATCCATGATGACCAACATGTATTTGTTGTTGTCGTTGGTTTTTGGAAATGGTCCTGAGATATTAATCGCAATTCGCTCGAAAGGGGCGCCCACGTTGTACTGCTTCATAGCGCTATTTGGTTTTGCTGTTGGTCCTTTGGTCGCAGTGCAAGTTGTGCACTTCCTACACCAAGACTCGACGTCATCTCTCATGTGAAGCCAGTAGAATCGAGATCGTAATTTTGAAAGTGTCTTATTAACTCCCAGATGTCCACCGGAGGCCCCGTCGTGCATTTCTGTTAGTACATCCTTCACTTTTGATGGTGGGACTAGAATCTGCATTCGATGGGATTTTCCGTCTGCGGCTTCCCAGTTACGCTTTAGAATTCCATCTTCCACCAGCGAGGAATTCCATTGTGCCCAATATGCCTTAAATGTTCCACTCTTGTCGGAAATATTGTTCCAAGTTGGCCGCTCGTTCTCTTCTTTGTGTTCCAGGATTAGCGACATATCTTCATCCTGAAGTTGAGCTGCGCGTATAGCATCACTCATTCACCCATCTAGTACTTCTACTTGTACATTTCGAAGGTCATACGCGTCTTGTGTTTCTTCCGCTCTATGACAATGTTTACAATCCGGCTTACATGTACTTCTTGATAGAGCATCAGCATTATTATGCACCTTCCCTTGCTGAATAGAGCTTATAATTGGTACGGGTGCACATTCTGCGGTTACCTCCCCTTTTCTTATTGCGACCGGCTCCTCGGACGCATTTAGTACTCTGACAGGTACGATGTGCTTCTTCGAATCGATAAGGGCTTTCCCAACAAGGATGTTCCCCTTACGCTGATTTTGTACAGCTTCGGTGATGTAAAATCGATTGTCACCGGGCTCACTCTCGAGACTGGTCCAAATTACTGAGTCTGAACGAGCTGGGATCTCATCCTCCTCACGCACATAACATTTCAGTCTTCGCAATTGTTCGTCTTGCAGTGTAATAGCAACCTCCAAGTTACCAATTCGCAGTGTTTTTTGACCGATATCTAAAACAACTTGATGCTCCTTCATGAAATCATTCCAAGAATGCATTCGTCCGTAATATCGGCAACCAAAAATTGGTGGGAAATGGAAATATTGCCCAGCACTATTATGCTCTCCACTTCTCCGTAGACTGTAGAGCATTCTCCTGTGGCAGTCTTCAAAGCGTATCTTCTATTTTTGTTAAGGGTTATTTTGCCGACGGCATCCGGCCGAATTATGGATCTCGTTGCTCCAGTGTCGATTGTCACTATTGTTGTCCTTGCATTAACAATCGTAGTCATAGCCAAACTTTGGTTATCCCGTTGGAGTTGTGATACAGTTACGATGCTGGGGCTGTACATTCCACCAGGCGACTTTCGCTCCGTAAAATATCCCCTTACAAGTTCCCCGAGCTATTGGCCTCAGGTTGGTCCGTTGATAGTCTCCTCTTATGATTAGCGCATGAACAACAATTCTCACTTGATGTTTCATTCGTTCGTCGACGTTTCCTACAGTCAACAGAGATGTGGCCGACTTCGCCGCATGTCCAACACGTCATATCAGTTCTCGGGGTTCTCCGCTGTACATGGCCGATTCTTTGGCAGGAACATTTCTCGGACTCTATATGTACTCTTAGTAGCCAGTTTAGCAGATTCATATGCCAATGCGAACGCCAGTATTTCATTAGTCGTCTTCTTTCCCGCCAAACGAACGGCCTGTTGCAAATCCCGATCTTGGGGTGCGTTTATAAATGCATCCATTGTTACCTCGTTTATAAATGCATCCATTGCTACCTCGTTCAGAAATTCCTTAGTCATATTTGAATAAGACAAGTTTGCCAATCGCTCAATGTCTGCCTGCAACTGTTGAAGATTTTCTCCAGGTTTCTGCGTTCTGCTCCACAGTTGCATGTGGTAGACCTGCTGCATGTGGTTGTCTCCATACCTAGCTTCAAGGCCATCTCTTACCGGCTGGAAATCTGTTTGCTTCTCTGCTGGTATGGTTTGTAGCAATTCTGCAGTCGCCCCGCGGAGTGACAAGATTAGTGATGTTGACTTTTGCTCATCCGACCACTTATTATAATTGGCCGCGGCGTCAAACTGACGTATAAATACGGAGAAGGGTCCCGTTCCATCGAAGGTTGGCGGTTGCATCCTTGTATGTTTGTAGTCATGTTGATTGCTAGGCTATATCTTATTTCTCTCAACACACTCAAGTCTCTTTTCGATTCGCGTTATGTCATCGGTGACTTTCTTAAATTCAGCTTCGTTTTTTAGATCCAGATTTTCTACTTCGTTTCGAATTTCTTCCTTAAAGTGTTGAAAGTTATATTTCATCCACTGCGTTTGGGCATCCAACTTTGCATTAACATCTGCAGCTTGCGCGTCCAATTTTGAATTAATATCTGTAGCTTGCGCGTCCAATTTTGTATTAATGTCTGTAGCTTGCACGTCCAATTTTGAGTTAATATCTGTAGCTTGCGCGCCCAATTTTGAATTTTGGGCATCCAACTTTGCATTAACATCTGCAGCTTGCGCGTCCAATTTTATCATCATCATCCTGAACATCTCCGAAATGTCCAACTGTGGTGAACCATCTTGACTCGCTGTTTCTTCTCCATCCGGACAGTCTGGCCCAATCGTAAAAACATATGTGTCGACATCAATACCCTCTTCCTCCATTGCTGCTTGCAGACGCTGTCGAAGAATTTGTTTCTGTCCTCTGCTATCCAGATTCCGGTCCTCAAGTTCCTTCTTTAACTCAGGAACGCGAAGATCCTCCAAATGTCGATCTGACATCGTCACAACACACTTTCACAGACTTATTCACTTCACCAATAATTAATCCCGTCTTCTGACACCAATTCTAGCGAGCTTATGGTTCGCTGGATTAATTGTTTTAAATTAATAAGAGCCGTTAAATCGATTCTCTTTGCAAACACTTTATTAGAGTGTTAATAACAACCGTTACTTTTACCGTACACTTAACGATTTCTTGACTTATCGCTTCCTTACATATCGCTTGCTTCACTGCTTACTTCTCACTTCTTACTTTTACTGCTTGCGACGTGTTTATACCGTTTTTCTTCATTCTGATTTGTTGTTTCGTTTCTGTCCGTTCCATAGTCTCGAATTTTCTATTGCTTCTAGTCTCCAGTTTTCCAGTACTTTCTAGAGAATTCTAGTACTTTGTTTCGGACTTTCTAGAATATTCTAGTACTGATTGTCATATGCGTCACAATACGTTACTATGTTATAATTCAAAAGACGGTTGTGCAAGTCATGATCTCATGACTGTACTTGGTACGTGTACTCAAGAATTAGCCAAACGAATGTAATCTAGAGGCGGGCTGCAAACTCTTCAGATCAGTAGATTAAAAAGCCAACTATTGTGTAGTTCGACTACTTATCCCAGGTGGCGTCTAAGTCATTCAATTAATGAACCAAAGAAATGGGATTTCGTAGCCCAAGTAGCCCCCAGGAGCGATGGTTAAATGACTTGTGGGAATGTATACTGCCATTCAAATGTGTTGAGCTCAACAAAATTCTTTTGGCAACAAATCGAAAAGTTGTCTAAATCACCTTGCAAACGGATAACATCAACGGATGACATTTCCTGAAATGTTTTTATGTCATCAGCGTAAATATTAGGAGATTGAATAAGTTCTCGCTGACTTGAATAAGCTATATTCTATCGGAAGTCATTCGTTAATAGGTAGTGTGAAGGCGAGCGAGTCGGGATGGTTCCCTGGTACATTCCAGGTTGATCTACAAATAAAATAAAAAAATAGTGAGCACTACATCCTACCTGTAAAAATGTTTTTCTTAGTTCGAATTAACCAACGATATCCAATACGGCGGGGAGCTCAAAGTTTCCAATTTCGAGAAAATTATCTAATGAGATATTTCATCAAACATCCTGGAAAAGCCCATATATCTAAGGGGATGGTTTTGTAAATGTGTGGCGCTTCTAACAGATACACACACACTACATAAGCAAATAGTGAAGAACAACACAGAAAGAAAATCTAATAAGCAAAAAGCATCAGCCGTATACCAAACAATAACATAACAATTCCACATCAGTTGAGTGTACTTGAGTTTAGAAATCTTCACTATCGTCGCAAACGTTATAAATGAACCCAAACAAGCTAAAAGAAATATCATCATCATCATCGGCTCTGCAACCGGGATCCGGTCTTGGCCTTATTTAGCAAGTCTCTCCACCGAGATTTCTTAAATTGTCCATAATAATTTGTTTTTTCGGGCAAGGTTATTAGCCTTGCGCCCAAAAGAAATATAAAAGTCAATAAAGAAGTAGGTCAGGACGTTCAGTTTTTATTTTATTTTCGGATAATGGTAACGTATCGATCCCCTAAATAGAGAAAATATAATATCGTAAATTCGCTGTGCGTTCGTGTATATAGATATGTGGGATCTTAAATAAACAAAAAGATCTGAACCCTTAGCGAGTGTTTATGCGGATTACAATTTTCGACATGGACCATCTCAATATGGATTCATGACTTCGAGATATGTGATTATGGCGCGGCAGGTTTCAAGTTCGCTGCTAATACTAACGAAGAGTATGCTCCAGGGGGAATTGGTTGTTTCGTGAGAGAGAACTATATACAAGATTCTTGATTTCTCCTGCGTTGAAATGTTAAGTGCGGACGTTTTAAGGAGTTCAGTCAAAATTACCCGGGTTGTATTTGTGTTCCTTTGTGTCAATAGACTTCATGCGATGAATATTGGCAGCTTTATCCATGGGTTCTCTTGTCAAAAGATAACACTAAAACTTTAATTGTTGTGGGTGATTTCAATATCAACATCTTGGACGGCGATGAATCTGTCTGTAATTACCTGTCATTACTTGCTTCCCACAGTCTTGTATGCTTTGTTAATGACCTTGTGGGGAACGAAGTATTGTACCAAACACGGGCACTAGGTTCACTTCCATCCCCTTCGTCTATTGTTCACGCGGGCACTGCTCACAACGCAAGGAGGAAGAAAACGATGGTTGACCTTCGCAACTGAGCGGACACAACACAGAAATAAAACACTCAGACGATGTTGTTTATGCATAAACATTTTTATTGTTAATGCTCTTTACTTTAATTACATTTTGTGTGATGTTTAAATACGGCTTACTTTCTATTTTAACTTCTTTATCGTTCATTGATTTCATGAGACAGGTAACATAGATAGTTTATAAACTCTTAAAACACCGAGAATTGATTTGCTACCGTTCTACTTGATGCGCGTATACGTTTTTAGTTTCAACTTTAACTATCGTTCACGCTGCCGACTTACGCGATTTTAACTAACGCCCGGGGGTTTAAATTGACGACTCCGTGGTTACGCGCCCCCGGCGCCACGGCGAGCGGGAGAAAAACGACCGGCGCGGACGGTGGATGGTAAAGGAGTCAACGATATTCATTCGTTGTCAAAAGAAATTCGGCCAGTGAAACTGGCTCTTTTAATTAGGGGGTGCATTTTCCTATTCCAAGAGAGACGTAAAGTCTCTCTTTGGGGTAACCAAACAGATCTCATAGAGAAGATCGTCACGGTACACATGTATGTGTGTACATTGGTTCTTTTATGGATCAAATCCATGGGAACGAATTTAAAACAAAGAAAGGGAAAATGTGCATCCATGAGATGTGAGTTCGACTAAGCAAACAAACCGAATCTCATTGGATGTTAATTGGGTTTGTGTTTGCTTATGTGAGGCGGCCAATGGTAAACGGATCCAGGAATATGTAAGACAAAGGGACCGTTGGTGATCGTTGTCTACAATATGCATAGCAGCTGTATTGACAGCCACAATGCATCATGAACATTGTGCTAATTGGTTTTAGCTTGTTTACCGGGAAATTGTGTTTATGGCATCGCTGGTACGGGTAGGTATTCAATTCCTATTTGCATTTGCTTATGCTGTAGGATTTATTAAGACGCAAGATGCGTATATTTGTTTTTGTCCCTTGGGTATAGGTCGCCAGCCAATGTGTATGTACGTAGTTTTTATTGTACACATGTTGAGGCTGGGATTAGCCAACTCAAGGGTAAGATTGCCTGATTATGCGGTTGTATTATATGTGAACCGATGAATTTTCTTTCAGGGAATATATGATACGGTTGGAGAGAATTCCTCTAGGGGATTTTAAATGCGAAGTTATGCATGCAGGTAAGAATTCTCTTCTAGGGGCTTTTAGGTTATACCTTAGATAACCTAAATGCGTAAAGCATTTAAGGTGCTACTGCGATTGCATTAGCAAAAACTTTTGCAGATTGGGGTGCGGGGATGAGGGTTCTTTAGGTAAGTAGTCAGTGGGGTTTGGCGGAACCGCCACAAACTCACTAGGCCGCCTCATGAAGCTGTCTTGATCACGCGCCTTTCTGACGTTCCTATTAACGAGTGCCTGAAATGTGTTTTTGACTTGTTGCATGACTTTGTAAGTAGGGCGTTTTATGGCATTGTGCTCGTCTGATATAGGTGGTATCCCAGGAATACGTCGACAATAAATTCCTACATATCAACACATATTGCATCAACTATCGGCGAATTCCAAAAATAAACGTAAAAATAATTACCCTACTGATAATTGACTACTGAGCATGTAAATAATGGGTGCAGAGTTACCAAATGATTTTGACCATTCGTTACAGAGGGTTTTCTAACAAGGCCGATCATCATCATCATCTGCACTATAACCGGGATCCGGTCTTAGCCTTATTTAGCAAGTTTGCTAATGATAGCACGTTGAATTTCTCATTCTCATGCGAATATTCCCGACCAAACTCTTCCGACCCCATTTCCAATGTGCATTATCTAACCGACTAGAAGTCAATGCTTTAAAAACTCAGTGCTGTCTCTTGCCGTCAAAGGCGTACCCTAAAGTAAATACACTGTCGATGAACGGCACTTCTATCGACGAAGCCAAGGAACTATCAATCCTCGGCACTCGAATTAATCATCATCATCGGCACTACAGGCGGGATCTGGTCGTGGCCTTATTTAGCAAGTCTCTCCACTGGTATCCAGTCTATATTCGAGACTTGTTAAATTGTCCATAATAATTTGTTTTTCCAGGTGATGTTATTAGCCTTGCGCCAACCTTTCTCAGGAAGTCGCTGCATGCATTGGTTCACTACTTGGCGAGTGCCAAAGTAGTTATCCAGGGGTGTCACGTGGAGATTGCATGTCAACTTGGATTGAACAGGGACAAGGATCGTCCTGGCCTTCGCCGGATTGAAAGCAGAGACTTTGCCCTGTAAGTTTCGCTCCACGCTGATACCTTTTAAAAATTAAATAATGGTTAGTGGTTAGTATACCCACCTGTCACACGGAAGGCCGGGGTTCGATTCCCCGTCGGGGAGCCTCTGGCGCAAGACGAATGACCTTGATGATGATGATGATGATGAACTAAAAAAAGAAAAATAAAATTGGTCGGCAAATACGTCCACGTTTATCAATCAGGGTGCGAAGCCTTTTCGGAGGCCCCTTCGCCCATGCTCGGTTCGCCAGCGATGAGTACATTTTGTAAACTGCAAAATAAACCGACCGAAGTAATCAAGGCTTCGCAGGTTGGAGTCGAGGAACTTTATTATTTCATTAAAAAAGGAATACAGATATCGATTTATTTTTTCCACCACTGCATACAGCATTTCAAGTTTATTTGTTTATTTTATTTAGTTTGCACACTTTTAACACTAGAAAGACTGAAACTTAGTATATGCCTATATTGCCCAAAAGTGGTCAAAATGACTGCTTTTGGGCAATATAGGGATAACACACGTATATATGTACATATATACCGGAAATGAAGGAGGGGGCGGTAAATACAATTATTAATAAATGCATTTATATGTTGTACAAAAAGTCAACATTCTAAGAAATCGTGTCATTATATACATAATTGTTTTTCTAATTCAAATTAAAAAGCAGTCAAAATGACTTTGTGGCGGTTCCGCCAAACCCTACGGTTCACTTACCTGAAAAACCCCCATAACTTCCATCCAATCTCATAACTTCACTAATGCAATCGCAGTAGCACCTTAAATCCTTCACGCATTAAATAGATCAAATCTGTAATCTAAAAAGCCCCTGGAAGAGAAAACTTATCTTTCATGCATCTCTTCGCATACAAAGACATGAAGACATTTTCCTTTTTCAAGGACATTTAATGCATACAACGCATTATCTAAAATTCTTAAAATAGTTCCATAATGTGCATATGCACTATAAATACAAACCATTCGGCACCCATTGTTATCATTTGAAATGCAATGTCGGGTGGCTTGTTTTTACAGCTGTAGCAAGCCGACTAGCGATTCGTTGTTCAATAGGCAAACAATCATCCATTTCGTACGTCGCCACAAACTAATTTCCCTGCATATACAAATGCAGGCAAGGGATTCGTTTCTGCCACCAATCCCATTAGCACCTTTTTCCCAACGTCGATAATAGCGACGACGCATCGCGTAAACAATGACCCGCATTACCGAACGATGCATTTGCTTGTTTCCTCCTTTGTCTTTCCATATTTAGGGATCTGCTTCTCATCAGCAGCAGTATAGGCAAACACAAACCCAATTAGCATCCAATGAGATTCGGCTTGTTTGCTTAGCCGAATTCACTTCTCATGGATGCACATTTTCCCTTTCTTTGTTTAGATCCGTTCTCATGGTGTGTCCCATGAAAGAACCCATGTACACACATCCATGTCTACTCCCAACGATCTTCACCCCCAAACGATTGAATATCATTGAGTCCATTTCCATCCGCCGACCGCCATGGTCGTTTCCACTCCCGCTGTCCGTAGCGCTGCGGACACGCGTGTTGTCCCCCGAAGTCTTAATCTTAATCAAGTTTCGGTAACAAAACCTTTAGTCGTGGTTATTGGTGCACAATGTCGTGAATTAAAATCCCCGAGTGATAACTAAATAATTGTTATTCTTCTGTATCATCATCATCATCGGCACTACAACGGGGAACCGGTCTTGGCCTTATTTAGCAAGTCCTGAGGCTTGTTAAATTTTCCATAATGATTTATTTTTTCTGGGCAAGGCCATTAGTCTTGCGCCAGAGGCTCCCCGACGGGGAATCGAACCCCGGTCTCCCGAATGACAGGCGAGTATTCTTCTGTATAAACAGTAGTTATTTTCTTGAAGAAAGCCAAGATTAAACCTTCTTGGGTCACATTTAATGTTTGAAAGTACTTTCGTAAAGTTGTGAACATATAACAACTAGCAGACGTGTTGGCAATCGTGTTAAAGTTGATGAAGGTGAAATAAATTAAAAACTAATTAAGAACGACTTGTGGTTTCTTAACTTTTCCTCCTTGTGGACGGTATGTCGTGAAGTTCGATCACCATCGATGGACTGTGTTTTCCCCTTACTACCGGTTGTGGACAAACGTGGCGGCGTTTCGTCCTTTTTCTTCGGCGTTTTACTCCGTGGAATTTTAGTGGAAATTGTGGGACGTAGTAGAACTTTGCGCCCATGTTGGTGCCACGACTTCGCCCCCCACAACTTCCTTTGGCAATCTAGTGTTAAAGATGATATAAGGCGGATAACGTCCATTATTGTCAATACACTGCACGTTTCGTTAAATTTTTCCTACATATCGCTGGTACACGTTTCTCCTTAGGTGGGCGAGGGTCCTGTGACGTTTGTTGCAAACAAGCGATTTCAGATAGACCCAAGGGGCTAAAACATGCGGCTATGTGGGCCATTGCAGAACTACCATCAAGGCGGTCGTTAGAAAAGTACAACACGATAGCGCACGTGCGTTTCATTGTTGTCCATTCCATTATAGTAATTACTGAGCGCACGGTACTCCTGAATGTACCCATCCTCATCACCTTCACTTCAGAGCGCCTGATACAAATCAGCAATCAGTTCTCTCACATATCTGTTTTTTATATAGCCTTAGCCGTACTTTCCTTTCCCTTTCCTTGAAATTACGGAAGGTTTTCCATATTTTTTTTCGACTTTCTCCGTTTGCTATTATTTAAGATATCGAAATTGACGGCACCCTTGATTAATAACAGGGAATGCGGAAAAGTTCGGGAAAACAAAGCGAAATGTAAGATTATGGCTGAAAAATCTCTCTTTTATCTGTTTCGCTGGGGAGACGTATTATGTTAGACATTGTCGCGAACCTCTGTTTGTTTTTACATGTCACTAATGGAAAGTGGGTTTTTACCCTCAGGTTTCGAAAATTTTGTTCTTTAGACTTACTCTGTGGTGACATTTCTTGTTCTAAGTATTACTTCCTGCTTCGTTTCCTAGTTTCTCGGTCTTACTTTCGGTTCAGACTTCTCATATTTCTATGCTTGAATTGTCAGGGCCGCCGAACTGGGATCCGTTTCATACCAAAAATACACAAAACTAGAGATAACTTAATGTTACACGGTTTTTTTGTGTCGTAGAGGATTTTGTTGTAGTATTTGTTGAAGTAATTTGCATTTGCAGGCTCGTTTTGGTGCCATAACCGAGCCCACCTGACAATAATTGCATTAGAGGCATTTATTAGCATGATTCGAACTGCTGAAACCTAAAGTTTTGCAACCTTCGACCTCGATAGCATATCACGAATGTATGCCACTGTTTCTTTTCTCGGGCTACTTGATTTCACTATTCTGTATTCTATTTCTGTTACTTGAATTTTTAATCATTGATTGTCCATTTTTCGGCGGATAACAATTTATGGAATAAAAACAGCCCATTTTATAAGGAAAATCCATCAAACTTGGCGAATGCTGAGTTTTCGCAATGTATTTTTGTAGTTTTTTTCCTCTACAAATTTCATTCTGGACGACTTAATAGGTTACCGTTCAAATGACATATCTCCCCTGTTTAAAGAAATCAATATAAGCTGTAAAAAAATATCAAAAATATACTCAATGTAATAATCTCTTATATTTGTAAATTAACAACCAAAGGCGTCAAGGATGAAATTTCTAGAAAAAAAATGAATGTGAATATCTTCCATGACTATCCCATACAAATATGTTTTAATTAAATTAAATTCTCTATTATTTTTTGACACTACTCACAAATTTGTTAGGTTTTAAATATGAAGTTTTAATTTTGTTCTTGTTACTCTTTAATGCATTCGATCAATAATGAAAATGTAAATATCGGTACATCCAAATATAAATCTAATTGCAATGTATTTCCTATGGCAAGAGTATACGAGCACCTAGCTATCACCCCGAGCTCGATAACTCCACAAGCACACTGCCCTTCGCATATCCCCGGTGATTACAACTGAATATGATTCCTCAAAACGTCTAAAACGCTTTTCCGCTTAAATTGCTTTAACAAAGAAATTCGCCAATAAGATCCTCTTACCTTTGACCTCTTCCTTGGCCCTTCATCGGCCACACTCACCACTCCAAATATTCATAACACCGTGGCACGCTATAAAGCAATTTTAGTATAAGACTCAGAATGAATATATTATTTAAGCTTTTAACATCTTCAATTACTTAACTTCAATAAGCTTTGAAATCAGGCAAGCCTCGGTGCCACCCTCTGGTGTGGTGCAGCATTTTCACTTCGCCCATCTGCTGTGTATTGTGTCACTAAAGGATGAGGATGACATGTCGAATGCGGGGGTTGGAACACAGCGTGAAGCAGGTTTAGAGACGATAGCAGTAGATTTACCAACATTAACATATCATTTTGCTATTTGTCGGCGAACAACTTCCTAAAGCACTTGTTTGCTTTTGACACATACATGCGCAGTATAATCCTGAAGGATACAACTTGCCTGGCATGTGTGTGTGTGGATTTACCGTGGTAAGAAAAGCTCTCCTTTGATGAGACTTCCTCGTTTTACGATACAAAGTAAATTACCGTTAAATGAATCTTGCACCATGTTCAGCACACATTGTAGTCTAACCACAAAGAGGAAGCAGTACATCAATGTGACTTGATTTTGTCTACCACGATGTAAAAGTTCACATTGGAAAACCGTGAGGTAATAACCAGTCGTTGCTCATCCTTGTGCTTGTGAAGGGAAGCATGCGCCATACGCACTGATTTCCTGCGCACGCTCACCTCTGCAACATGATGCCGAGATTGCGTTTCAATCCATGTAGCAGGCAACATTTTCCTTGAACATACAATATACGAGTACACGAGGGGTTGTTCGCACCCTGCTTGATTAACGAGTGTTCGTTGTACCTTAGCCTTTTGTGCTTCATAACAGGCGAGAAGGGTAGTTTAGAATTCCGCCTTTGTTGTTGAGTTCTGTCATATAATGGTTTATGTTTAATTAACTTCGATTTTATTTGAACATTCGAATATGTGGTTTACTGCTTTAGTGTTGCTATTATCCTTGTTGGCGGGATTGTTCTTATTCCTGACTTGCCATATTTCTTCTATTGGTTAAATGACTCTAAAGGTTTTGGGGGTGAAATCGTTTCAGAGGGATGCTATTGATATTATCCACACCAGCGGCAGATGTTTGCACAAATTAATTAAATTAAATATTCCAACTATTTTGTAATTGCTAAATGTAAGATGTACCTCATGTAGCTGTTTTAGATTTCATAGATTTCAGTTTGCTCCTCTTGCAGAAGGAATGCTATGTAGCAATTGCTGAATCCTAATAGAGTCGACAATTCGAACCAAATAGAATCTGCGGAGTTTTAATGTCAAATAAATTGTAACTGTAATTATATGTGACAGTTGTGTAACTTAACGGTTGGATGAATGAGTTCTAAACAGGATATTGGAGGATGTTGTTACTTTGAAATTTACATTTAAAATAACCTCAGGAAATTGGGCTTTCTTAGAAAAGCGTCAAAATCTGGGTTGTAGGTGTAGATGATATTGGTATTTTGCAATGCATACGCGTGAAAAGACATTAAAGATATCATCACTTCTGTTTTTAGCATGTCACACGCGCATGAAGATATTTTTTTTTGTTATCCTAAATGTCAATGCAAAATGTGTTCGGTAGTGAGAGAAGGCAGGGAAAGGAAATGAAAACCGATGATCAGATATCACAGTCTATGTTTGCGTAGACTTTTTAAGACTTGATTATCTGTGTTTATCCGGGCATCTGAATACGAGGGTTGCCTCTTATGTTTCGGGATTTGGCAACCCTAGCGTTGCAATCCGGCAATTGACAGCTCTGTCGTAAAGTTGGACATTTTTGAGGTTATACGCGCTCAGAACATTTTGACATACGAGCGCTATTTGTGTTGTTTACAGTAACTTAGAAGATTCATCTCGGCCCAAAAATGGAATTAAATCGTCAACATTTTCGTGCGATTATTTTTTACAACTTTCGACGTGGATTAACTCAGCAACAGTGCATGGATGAACTTAATTAAATTTTTGGCGATGAAGCTCCATCAATGACCAGTGTTTATCGATGGTATGGTGAATTCAATCGTGGTCGTAGTTCACTCCAAGATGAATTTCGTGAAGGTCGTCCAAAATCAGTTGTTGTTCCGAAAACCATTGATGCTGTGCGCGAACTGATATTGGAAGATCGTCATGTGACCTATCGTGAGATTGAGACAACCTTAGGCGTTAGTGGGACCAGCATACATTCAATATTGCATAAACATTTGACTGTCAAAAAAATTTGTTCGCGTTGGATCCCACACAATTTGTCAATGGCCCAAAAAAAGGCTGGTGTCAATTGGTCGAAAGAAATGCTCAAAAAATACGGTCGCGGTGCTTCGAAACACGTCTATGACATCGTGACAGGTGATGAATCGTGGATTTACGCGTATGAGCCCGAAAGTAAACAGCAGTCGACTGTCTGGGTGTTTCAAGATGAGCCAAATCCAACAAAAGTTGTTCGCGCACGAAGCAGTGCCAAGCAAATGGTAGCCTGTTTTTTCGGTGATTTGATGGGTCATCCGCCGTATAGTCCTGACTTGGCCCCGAATGACTTCTTTTTATTCCCGTACGTAAAAAACAAACTGAGAGGTCAACGTTTTTCGACACCTGAAGAAGCGGTTGCTGCATTCAGAATGCGTGTGTTGGAGATACCTCAATCAGAGTGGCAAAAGTGCTTCGACAATTGGTTCAAACGCATGCAAAAGTGTATGGATCTTCATGGGGAATATTTTGAAAAACAATAAAGTGATTTTCGATGATCAATATTTGTTTTTGTTCTCTAATCCCGAAATATAAAAGGCAACCCTCGTATCATTTTTGAAATGAAACATGAGACAGCCTCTGAGCACAATTATAAGAAAGATTAAATTAGACTGGGGAAAAAGAGTGATTGTTTTTCTATTTGCTTGATTTTAAAATATCTTTTTTTTGACGGCAATACTGCAAAATAATTAGAGGCGATTTTATTTGGATTTGGGCAGTAGGTTTAAAGTTACAAAGTGTACTTAAACACATTCGAAAAAAATCGCTGTATTTTACAATTTGAGTATAATAAGGGGAAAAATACAACACAGACATATATACAAAGATGTGCTGACGTCCGTTCTGGAGATTTGGATTTGAAAATTCCTAATCGCTTCGTCGAAAAAATTTAATGGAATTATGGATGATTTAACATATGTGAACATTTACGACATCGCTAGAAAATAACGATCGACGACAATAATTTTTCTTGAACCATTTGCATAAAATTGAGTACAAAGGAGGCTCGATACTTGGGAGACTGAGTGTCAAAAATGTACTGGATCCATTGTCCATCTGCGAATCACTGTCGAAACTCAGCTATAAGTGGACTGCATACAAAAATATCGCATGGAAATGGTTTTGGTCGAAAAATGATGAAACCTCAGAAACAGTGGCAAAACCGGTGTTGCGGATTCGCCTTTGAAACAACCGGCGAATTCGTAATTAAAAATCTGTGGCACCACTTGAACAAGATATGTGGCATCACCTTCAACAATGTCAGCAATCAGCTGACATTTGTGAATTTTCTGTTGGTTGTCACTTGACAACCATTTTTACGTTTATATTTCTCTTCCTTTTAATGGCTTGACGAATCCAGTTCGTATTTTGTAATCATTAAAAATCTCAATCATCAGACAAAAAAAAAAAACTATATATCATTGAATTCAAGAGCCCCATCGTTTTCAATCAACGGGAAGATCCAATTTATTTGCAAAGGTAATCTTTTTCAGTTTGTTCAATTTATTTACAATTGATTCCAGCAGATATCAATTGTTCCGGACATCCTTCCCACGGAACCAGGAATCACTACACGGCAAAAGAACGAATCGTTGTTCTTGACGCCATTTCGGACGACTTGCAGAACGCAAATCAAACAACCGGCATATATTACGAATGAAAAGGTCCTGTGTATTTGATGGGATTATTGACACTCATTATAAGAGATGGCGCAGCCGAGTCAGTGAGGTCATGAACGTCCACGTTCCTATAGGCCAATAAATAGATAAATAGACTTGTGTCTCACTTGTTCCACACGCAAGGCAACTCAGAAAGTCTATATAAGGCGATTACTAGGAGGGCGTGGTGGCGTAGTGCTCCACAAAGCCCTACGATTAATATCCCCCTTTACATACATATCCCATCGTCCTAATTTTATTCAATTAACTCACATGAATCTAAACGATTCCGAAACCAATATCGAGCAACCATAGCAGCCATCGCTTAAATCTAAACGATTTCCGAATCGTTATCAAGCAACCAGCAGCTGCTCAAAATAACAAACCACCGTGCATCCCAAGCTAAAGACCATGGCAGCTGATTGAATTCCATCAGCAAAATCAATACCCAGCAACCATGGCATCTGCTCGAATATGATTGGCCAAATAAAATTTCATGTGTTTCAGAGTTCGAGTATAAAATGGAAAACTAACATGTTTTCGCCGCCATTCATCATCATCATCGGCAGAGTATGTAATGCTGCCGCCATTATATATATGATTATATATATATATATATATATATATATATATATATATATATATATATATATATATATATATATATCATCATCATCATCATCATCATCATCATCATCGGCACTACAACCGGGAACCGGTCTTGGCCTTATTTAGCAAGTCGTGAGGCTTGTTAAATTTTCCATAATGATTTGTTTTTTCCGGGCAAAGTCATTAATCTTACGCCAGAGGCTCCCCGACGGGGAAACGAACCTCAGTCTCCCGCGTGACAGGCGGGTATACTAACCAGTATACTATCGAGGAGCATTCACCCTTCATCATATGCGGCGATTTTAACTCCAGACATCTCCATTGGAACAACTCAGTCTTTTGTCCAAATGGGACAAAACTGTACCAATGGTACACCGAAAACACGTATGCCCTCAATTTCGAAATACTCGCACCTACGGTTGGTACTCGAGGTGACTCAATTCTGGACATAATTTTTGTGTCCAAAGACTTACTTCCCCAAATCACTCCTCAAGTTTCAGCGGGTGTATCTGACCACAACGCCGTGACCACATTCATTCGCGGCTATCGAACATCCAGGGCTCATATCAGATACATACCCGATTATGGGCGGACAAATTGGGACAACTTCAATATTACATTGAACGATAAACTCCACCAACTCTCTCTTCACACTGACAGGAACCTAACGACGGTTGAGATAAACAACGCTGCAAAACGACTTCACGGGATTCTAGTTGAAACTTCGGAGACTCATGTCCCGAAGTACAAACTTGAAAAGACCTATCAGATTCCCCATGACGACATCACTCTTCGTCTCATCCGGGAGCGTAATAAGCTCTGCAGAATGAGCTATCGTCGCCGCTTTACGCAAAGGGAGCCATTATTGCGATCCATTATTCACAATATTGGTATACTGATAAAACAGAGAATCGAAAACAATTGTACCCGACAATTGGAAGACAAACTGAAGGGTATTCAGATGGACCAGAACGTTTATAAAAATGTTAAAATTGTATGTGGCACTTCTCGTATCACTGGGCCAATCATACACAATGGTGTTGTTGTTAATAACGACACCAATAAAGCAAATATCATCGAAGAGACCTTTGAAAATAATCACAAACTTCCTCTCCAAGATGGCGCCCCGGATACTAATATGATCATTAGTTCAGAGGTCCACAGTAAATTAGACGACTTCAACGAGCCAATTGTTGTCTTTAACCCAACTAACAGTGCATACTTCGATGACACACGGGATAATGGTCACGGTTTCATCGCACCAAATACCCTACAGAGCCTGATTAAATCTCGAAACCCTAAGAAATCACCCGGTATCGACAACAAGTCATACCACTCGTTGCGAAGGCTTTCTGCCTTATTCTTTATAAAGCTGTCCATTCTGTTCAACCATGCTAACAACATGGCGTACTTTCCCCAAGCTTGGAAGCACGCTATTATTTGTCCAATAGCAAAATTTGGGAAACCAACGTATCACCCCTCAAACTTTCGCCCTATCTCGCTTCTCACTTGCATCAGCAAAATATATGAAAAATTCATATACGAGAAACTGTGAAATGATGCAGCAGTTGTGACGTGACGAGCGGAGTAACAGGTAAACTCCTTCCCGCCCCGCGATGGAATATCTAAAAGAAAGTTCCGCGAGGATGAACGGGAATATTAGCCTGGCGGGAGGTGGTTTTAGTCGGTAAAAACCCGGCATGCCGCTGGATCCACCAACCTACCGAAACCAAAAAAAAAAAAAAAAAAAAAAAAAAAAAAAAAAAAAAAAAAAAAAAAAAAAAAAAAAAAAAATTTATATATATATATATATATATATATATATATATATATATATATATATATAACTTTATCAGTGCCAGGAATCTAATACCTGATTTCCAATTTGGATTTAGAAGAGCGCACAGGACCACTATGGTTCTCAACATATTTCAAAACCACGTCTGCGTGTGGCTCTTTAATAAGGAACCTACCATTGTGGTGAGCCTGGACATTGAAAAAGCTTTTGACACGACGTGGATCGAAGGTCTCGTTTTTAAGTTATTGAATACTGGCCTCAGTAGAACGCTATGTAGTATCATCTACCAGTTCGTTCGAAACAGAACCTTCCAAGTTAGAGTGAATGGAAAGCTTTCCCGAACTTTTCACGCCGCTGCAGGCGTACCACAGGGCTCCATTCTAGGCCCCATCTTATTTAATATCTACGCCTCCGATATTCCTCGCCCTGTGGACGGGAGAGTAAACCAGATATGCTATGCGGATGACTTCCTAGTGTATACGTCATCCAAAAACCCTATACTCGGAACAAATCGACTCAACCGTCACTTGGACGAACTGTATCAATATTACAGTCGATGGAAAATTCGACTTAATCCATCTAAAGCAGTAGCTATAATTCTGAGTAATAAACACTTCCAACCTACTTCTCGATATTCACAGAATATTCGAATAAAAATGGGAGATACTACGATTAGACCACAGGACAGGATGAAATATCTTGGGGTCATTTATACCCCAAAAATGAATTTCAACTAACACGTGACCCACATTCTTCAAAGGGGCCTCGGCCAGTCTAAGCAACTGCACAACATCTTGCAGTGGAGCAACAAAGTTGACACCATAGTTAAGCCTCTATGCTATAAGCAGCTAATCCGATCTGGAATATCGTACGCCTTTCCTATATGGCCCTGCATGTCTTCGGTTCAAATGGAAAGACTTCGAGTTTTCGAAAGGAAACTCCTCAGAAGATGCACCAATCACTCTAGAAGGCCTGACGGTCGTCATTACCCTAACTCTCACCTATATGAAGGTACCTCCATTACCCCTATCGACGTGTACTTGCTGCAATTAGCATACAAGTACCTCGAAAGCATTCAGAAGAGTGAGAACCTACTTGTACGGGAGTCTTGCGTTATTGACCCTTCTCTCTCTCGATCTCTTCGGATCAGACCACCACAATTTCTTCTTCAGTACAAAACTGAAGAAAGCACCATTCCCAACAACATTCCCCTCTATAATAGAGGATTCCTGGATCCATCCCATAGGGTCAACTGTTAACAAACCACACACACACGGACGCACAGTACAAGACGGCACAAACATACACCCACCGACCAAAGCGCATATCATCAGACGCCAAAGACGTCATCTTGCGGTAGCCCCCTGCGGCTATTTCCTGTTTCCAAACCTGAAGAGATTGGGATCGAATGAAGAGGCCATCACAGAAACTAACACCTATTTTGAGGACCTTGAGGAAACCTGTGGCGGTTCTTTAATACATTCCCAAGGATCCGCCCATCCTCTTAAATTAACCACTTTCCAACCCACCATACCTACCTGCATTTTTGGGACAGCGTAAGCTACCCTTCATTCTCTTTCACCTAAAAGTTAAATCTTATCAAGCATGCACACCAAACAAATTATTTCATTCATACATGCACCGTGCCAGACAATTGGCTCAGCTTGTCAGCAATTATAAAAGATAAATACACGATGGCCAGCGTAATTGTTGACATAGCTGTAGCCGGTATTCTCGCTACGGTTAATGAGTGAATACGGCGCCTATATTCTTAGGTCCACAACACTTGCGACAATTCCCTTTCATCGGTTATCAACCGATCCTGGAATTTGGGCATGGAAAAGATCATTATTTAGGTAACCTTACCCATGCCATGTATATGATGACCCGCCTGAAAACCTAAATTAAACATACAGTATCCCACTGTGTGCGTTTTACTTACCCCCATGTTAATCTAAACATATAGCCATCCAGCCTGACCCTTTGCCGCCGTCGACGAGGTTCCTGTTGACTTATGTCAACAAAATAATTTGCTTGCCTGTGCACCGGAGCCATATGACTAGATTGGATATTGCCTACATCGGTGTTTCCAAGGAATCTTAGGCAAATACCATGACGACCCCTTTTGTATCATAGGCACATCATATACATCATCTGTGCATCACCATCATCATATACACCATTGATCTGTGAAATAGCGTTTTTGTTTACTTTGAAATAAAAATCTATTTCGATCTCTGGCATACATCTCCAACGATGTACTTCTGTTTGATCAGGTGTCCACCGATCATCGCCCTCATCGCAGGGCATTGTACTTTTCCTATACGCCCATATATATAATCCTCCCTTATCTACGCAATTCGCGGCCATCGAACAGATGGATGTGAGATGCATCATCTGAGTCAGATTTGTATCGCCCAACAGCACAGATGTGCCCCACGATCGTGTCGTTAAAAAGTCAATGTCGGTGTTGAGAGAAAATCGTCGCTTAGTTAAAGTCAAGTCAAACATTCACATAATTTATTTCGAACCGTTTCACCTTTTTTTATAACTGTTTCGCGTCACCGAGCAGTACGTCAAATAGGATATTGCGCTAATTAATAATTAAAACTTATCGTAAGCAAACTAATAATAGTATACCTAAGCAATAATATACAACCTACAGCCAAGATAAAGTGTTTTATTATTGTGACATTTTTTTTATTCTGATCTTCATTCGTGTGTGTTGGAACTTTCTTCTGGTGATCATTTCTGCTTGTGGTGCTCTTTCGCGGAACTTTTAGATTGTTTGGGGAGTGAAGTGAAACCGTGTCGTGTCAGCCACCTACTTCTACCCCACAAACCTATTATTTGAAACTACTACTATTTATTGGCCTGTAGTAACCCGAAAGTTCATGACCTCACCGACTCGACTCCGCCATTGTTTCCTATCGTGTGCGCTCTCCTTCCACGTTCGACCATCCGATCCGATCTCTTCGAGGTCCAACCTAACATTGTCCTCCCATCTCCGTCGCGGCCGTCCTGTCGGTCTCTTTCCCGTTGGCTTATCGTCAAGAATTCTATGCACGGTCCTATCGTTGCCCATTCCCGCCACGTGTCCGGCCCATCTTAATCTGCGTGACTTGATTACCCTCACTATTGTGGGTTTGCGGTATAGCTCTTCCAATTCGTGGTTGTGGAGTTTCCTCCATTGTCCGGCCTCCTCGTCATATTTGCCGCCAAAGATACCCCTTAGGACTTTATTCTCGAATACGTGGAATTTGTTTTCTTCCCGTTTTTTTTTTTTTTTTTTTTTTGAAAGGAATAAAAAAATTGTTAAAACGCTGGACTAAATGTATCGTGTTAAAAGAAGACTTAGTTGAGAAATAAAATGCTTATTTACCGAAAAAAATTACTTGTATTCAAAAAGTTACTGCTCCCCTATTTTACCTTTTGTTGTGATATTCAGTTAATATCATCAACCGATGATACCACTTTAGAACTGTATCAGAAAATGTATCTATGTATGATATAGTTCTATTGGTCGTTAAAGATCAATTAAAGAAAATAGGAAGAACAAGTTACAGGGAAAATCAAGATGCAATCATTAGGTGTAAAGTGGCTTACGCTTTTTAAAAACAATATCATACAACCGTTTTTTGCTCTTGGACGCCAAAGCACAGTGCGTGTAGAGGCTTAGAAAAGCTCCAGTGTACAATAGATACGTAAGTTTAATTATTTCCATAGATGTTTTCTTCCAAATATCCCATTCCCTTAAAAGCAAATTTAAGTAATCGATTCCACTTGTCTTACCTGAACCTTGATTATAAATAACATACAAAGATGTCTACGTGTAATGTATTACAAAACGGAGAGCCACTTAAAGTAACTTGCGTATTATCTACTTTGTTCTCCGATTATAATCAAAGTCCACATACTCCAATCCCAGGGGCTTGAGGTAGACAATAGATACAGCATGCTTGGTTTGTACAAATTACATGTGTGTCTTTTGTGTAGCATTTTCTAATTACATAACAACGACGCTTCGCATTTGAATTTCAAAGTCATTTCTGTTACGATGTTCTCGTTTAGATTACCTATCTACAATTTCTTAGATTCATCAACAGCAACAACAGATATTGTATATAACTGTTACAAGAAAAGAGCAAAATAGGCTCTCAACTGTGTGATAGAAAATGTGGGAAGTATTCGAGTTGGTCAATTTGTTATGTCTGTTTATCTGTTGTTCATATTCCAAATCCGGCAACACTTGATTCATAGTATGTATCTTAGACTGTGTATCCACGATAGATTTGCACTGTTACTCGGTTTAGATTTTCATATGCAATCGCATAACGCAAGCATAAACTTATCTTGTTGCTGTCTCAATGAATCAATCACTTAGTATATTGCTTGTATTTAGTCCTTGGTCTTCGACAGCAACACAATATCACATGGTGGATAACATTATGAATCTGCATGGTTGCATCTCTATGCGATTAGATTGTTGCCTTTACTTTAGATGCAGACCGCTACTGAATGAAATAAATGTTTATTATAACTTGTGGTTTTGTTACGGCTCCAACGCCGTGCTTCCTCTTTCGAGGGAAGAGCGTGGAGGTTATTATAAAAATTAAAGTTTTCTTTTTTTTAAATAATTATTTGTTTTATTTTTATTTTATTGAACTCAGCTATCATTTTGTTCTAACTGACTGTGGCGTATAAACTGAACAAAACAATCTAGAAGTCTCTGTGACTTAGAATTTGAAATAAACTTTGAACGAAAATCAAAGTGGCCATGTTTTGAAATGAAAAATGTGCTTGTTATGAAAAGGGGCATATTTATGAAATGTGCTGTAAGTGACTGGATATAGAATATTGTGTCTGTTTATTTATGAAATGTGCTGTAAGTGACTGGATATAGAATATTGTGTCTGTTTATTTATGAATTGTATTAACTGAGAATGTAAGATATGTGAGGATGTAGTTTTAAGGGTTGTGTTTGAAAGGACATGAGTTAGTGTTAAAGCGAATAAGGGTAGTATTCTGGAATACAACATCCCACCCTTATTCGAGAAAGAAAATTATCCTTGAAGAGAATAATTTTCTGTTAACTATTGTTTAGATTAGGATTAATTACAGACTTGGATTTTCGTTCAATTACAATGGCGTTCAAAGAAGTTAATCTTATATCAAAAGTTACAAAAATCCAAAAGTTCGTAATACTAGAAAAATAGGTTACAATAATCCAAAAGTTTACTTATAGTCTACTTACATTATCTTTTAACTAAATTTAAATATTTCTACCTTTTCTTTTATTATCCAACAACTTTTTTTTTTCTATATATATAATTAATATAATTTCTCAAAATTCTCTTTTTCGTTCGAATTTCCAATATATTATATCCCAATATATATTTTAAAATGTATTATATCCCAATATATATTTTAAAATGTATTATATCCCAATATATAATAAAATTTTTTTTTTCTAAAATTTTCTTTCTTTCTTCCCCTTTTTAACTTTTTTTTTTTTTTTTCGTTTCCGTCATTTCTTACAATTGTTTTATATACTGAATAAAAACAAAGGCCATTTGTTAAGTGTCTATCTTTTCCTTAAATTTATGGAAAATTTTCCAAAACTTTTTTGGGCCTATTATTATAATGACTGCATAGAATTGCATAATACCAAACATTTTCTTAAGAAATAATCTCAGTTGTCCTAAATGACTGTGTACCTTTTTATTTTTTCTTATTTTGTGTTCGAATACATGTTTATTGTTGTAAAATTTAATTTGCATGGTATTTATAAGGTTTTTCTTTTCAATACCTATTTTAATTGAATTACTATTTTCAATTTTCATAACTTCGTGTTGGTGTTTAGTATCGTTATTTAAAATGTTTAGTGTTTTCGGCTCAATGTCATCATTTTCTATAGCTTTAACTTCTGTCGGAACGTTTACCTTTTCAGTCTTACTCATTGCTGATGGATCGTTTAGTTTCTCAGTCTCATTTACTGATTCGTATAGTTCTTCAGACTTATTTGCTGTTAGAACATCTTAGTTCCCAGTCTTATTTGCTGTTTGAACTATTTCTTCAGTTATATCTGCTGTAGAAACCTTCAATCCTTCAGACTTTGCTGCTGAAACATGGTGTTCTTCAGTGTTAACTACTGAACTGACCTGGGTTTCGATTTTTATTGCACCTTTTGGATCTTCAGTCTTTACCACTGCTGAATTTTCAGTCTTTGTTGCTGAAGTGTCGGGGTTGTCTATAGGGATAGCCGAAATGTGAGGGATTTTTGTTAGTGTATTTTCTGCAAGTTCTGAATTTTCAGTCTTTAATATTGCTGAGTTTTCAGTCGTGGTTGCTGAAGTGTCTGTGTTGTCAATAGGGATATCCGAAATATTAGGGATTTCAGTCTTTACTACTGCTGAAAATTTCGAATTTTCAGTCTGTGTTGCTGAATTATTTTCCAAAATTGGAGTATGAGTCGGAATATTTATATTAGTGCTTGTTTTCTCTTCGTTTATCTGTATCGCTTTAGTTATTTGGTTAGGAGCTTCATTAAAAGTGTCGTTATCTATTGCCAAAGATCTAATGTTATAAATAGAAAAATTTTGTCTGTCTTCCATAAACTTGGGTTGGCGTCAGGCCTCGTTTTCCGACTCTTGCACCCGAGAAAAGTGAACATTTTGCCTATCGTTTTGTCTATTGGTGATTCTAGGATTATCACTAAAACGATTTTCGGTGTTTGCAGGATTATTTCGGAATGGATTACGCGTTGTTGTACCTTGTTGGTAATTTGTTAAGGATGGTCCATTCCTAGACATCTTGTATCTACACTCGTTCTCTGTGTGATTATTCCGTCCACAGAAATTGCATATAATGTTATATTCTCTTTTTATTGGTTGTCTATTCGGAAAATTGTTGGACTGCATGTCCCAAAAACATGTGTCCTGAGAATGACCTGGCTTACCGCAGGTTTGGCAGACTATTCGTTTAAATCTGTCATTATAGTTATATGGCCTGGGAGAGTTGTCCATTCGAGCAGCATGTGATACTACATGTGCAATAGACTGTTTTAAACTACTTCCCCCATGGACTTTGGCTAGGATTTTCAGTTGTTCATTCTTGAGACCATCCTCAAATATTTGCACTGCCAATTTTGAGTTTTCTTCTATCAAGAATTCTCTAACCACCGCGTCTGCTGTTATTTCACACGTAGCAGAGTTCAGCGTCCTCAGAGCATTCGCAACTCTATCTCCGTATTCCCGAACGGTTTCTCTGAAGTTTTGTTTCAGGGATATCAACTCATTGTGTGCCGTTGACCGAGATTGCTCCTCTTTATATTCTGATTCAAGTTTATCCTTTAAATCCTCCCATTTAGCAATTGTGCTATACCTAATTAGATCATAGGCAGGACCCT
Source organism: Microdon myrmicae (assembly GCA_963931805.1). Taxonomy (NCBI): domain Eukaryota; kingdom Metazoa; phylum Arthropoda; class Insecta; order Diptera; family Syrphidae; genus Microdon; species Microdon myrmicae. Next base: position 105,885,302 of record OZ007497.1, on the reverse strand, counting down.
CTAGTCTATTTTTGACTAGTTCCAAAAATGTTTCATATATCTCCGGGTCTGCCCTTTTTATAGATCTAAATAAAACGTCTCCCCCGGAAATAAATTTATCTAGATCGCAGGGTTTTCCATCAAAGGTAGGAACGATTCTAAAAACATCAGAAATTCCGACAGAAAGAGCCATTTCAGGGGGGTTATGGTGTATTTGTAGAGAGTGGATTTGTTCTTCCCCCTGCCTAGCCGCCTGTCTCGTGTAATACGGACTCGTAATCTTGAAAACTCTGAAATCAATGTATGGCAAAATCACTTCTTAAAAATACGGTATATAAAAATGGCCTTTCTTTTAGTTATTCAATATATATGAAAAAGAAAGTTAATTTGGTCTTAAAGCTGTAGAGAAAGAAAATTCGGCGAAAAAGACAAAACGGAAATGTCGTCGAAATACTGGAAAGAGAATATTCGAAATAATTTCTATCGGACAAAATTGTTAGTAAAAAGGAAAAGTTAAAAGTTCCAAGGTAAAAATATTCCTACGGAAAAATGAACAGAAAAATTGATATTTCGCTAACGATTCTTACTACTAATATATGTTGATTGATGTTTTGTTCTCCTTTTTTATAATATTTTTTTTTTTTTTGATTAATGTTTTGTTCTTTTTTTTTCTGAGGTGTTGTCTTCTTGTTTTTTTTTTCATCTGCTGCCACTGAGGTTAATTTAGATTTCCTCTGGAACTCATCGGCAAAGGAAATTACGAAGTTATTTGCACTCGATACATCGAATGTTCCGCCATCCAAGTCGAAAAAAAGTGAGGACCTTCCTCCCCTCTTTAGGGTTTTATCTTGTACTAATCTTCCTCTGGGATCGAGTCCTCCTTCGAGGATTAAGTCGCCCTTCGGGGATTGGTCTTCCTTCGAGGATTACGTCTTCCTTCGAGGATTGAGTCGTCCTTCGGGGATTGGTCTTCCTTCGGGGAGTCCACCCGTCTTCGTGGATCGGTCTTCCTTCGAGGATTGGTCTTCCTTCGAGGATTGGTCTTCCTTCGGGGAGTCCACCCGTCTTCGTGGATCGGTCTTCCTTCGAGGATTGGTCTTCCTTCGAGGAGTGGTCTTCCTTCGAGGAGTCCAGTAGTCGGGAGTCCACCAGTCTTCGTGGATCGGTCTTCCTTCGAGGATTGGTCTTCCTTCGAGGAGTCCACTAGTCGGGAGTCCACCAGTCTTCGTGGATCCCACCGCTGCCACCAGTGTTACGGCTCCAACGCCGTGCTTCCTCTTTCGAGGGAAGAGCGTGGAGGTTATTATAATTAAAGTTTTCTTTTTTTTAAATAATTATTTGTTTTATTTTTATTTTATTGAACTCAGCTATATCAAGCTGAGCTCTCTTCTTTCTACCTTTTTTCATATAAATTTACTTGTTTATATAGAACATTTTGTTCTAACTGACTGTGGCGTATAAACTGAACAAAACAATCTAGAAGTCTCTGTGACTTAGAATTTGAAATAAACTTTGAACGAAAATCAAAGTGGCCATGTTTTGAAATGAAAAATGTGCTTGTTATGAAAAGGGGCATATTTATGAAATGTGCTGTAAGTGACTGGATATAGAATATTGTGTCTGTTTATTCATGAAATGTGCTGTAAGTGACTGGATATAGAATATTGTGTCTGTTTATTTATGAATTGTATTAACTGAGAATGTAAGATATGTGAGGATGTAGTTTTAAGGGTTGTGTTTGAAAGGACATGAGTTTGTGTTAAAGCGAATAAGGGTAGTATTCTGGAATACAGCAGTTTCTACTTTACAAAAACGTGTTCTTTAACAAAATTAAACAGGATAATCTCCGTTATCGTTGTATTAAAATAAGAAAATATATATTCTCTACAATACGCTTGTTTTTTTTAATACTTTCCATAGGAATAGGCAGAGTACTGACCTTTGTGGAACTCCTACGGATACAATGTTTTCATTTGTGCCAAACAAATACTTTTTGATTGTGAAGTAACTTCTGACAAGCTTCATCAGATATGGCGTCTACCCATTAGGACACTTCTGGTTGCCATAAGGCATTTTTTTATTTTATTTCTCTCAGGAAAGGCGAAGCTATAGTGCTGAGTCAGCGCCTTGAGATGCTATTTTTTTCTCGACTGGCTCCATCAGCCAAGCTCGGAAAGATGCTCAAGGTTTCTCCCAATCATTTCTCAAAGCCTATAGCTTAATGGGATGGTATTCTACCGGGGGCCTGGGCTTTGGGACCCTGCCTACCATTCGTAGTCTCCAGAACAGAATATTCCTTCATCACCAATCGCCATCTTTCCCTTTGTATCGTCTACGGCTCGGATATTAAATCAAGAGTTTCTAAAGTAGTCTGGAACCTTAACTTTCTGCTATAGTTAGCCATCTAGGATTTATGAAGTGAAAGATTTGGTTTATCATGACAAGCAGACTCATCGGAAGATAGAACGATGAGCCATCGGATGGCACAGTACCAATAAGGGGACTTTTGCACATAAAACTTTGTCAACACTACGGATCACCTAGCTGAGATACAAGTTCTTTTGTCACTCGACGCTACTTTTACACGAGAACGAATTTGCAACGGCGCGATATCGAATACTTTTCGGAAAAAGGTCACATACCAACGTACATGAAAATTAATTACCCTTCCTCCGGATTCTCTAGGTCGACTCTCTATTCGACGGATGTTCTAAGTAGACTGTCTATTCTCAACAACTTCTGTTTCCCCATCGGCAAGGGAAATCTGCCCAGCGCATCTCTGCACAGAATTTCCCATCCTGTCTGCTAACAGAATTTCCCACAGTATCTGTTAGCTGCATTTCCCATAGTCTCCGTAAAAAGAAGAAATCTATCTCATGATCAATATCATCTCGTTTCTTCCTTTGTTTACGGATCGGATGCCGCCGCTTATTCTCCGATCTTTCCGTGGTTTATTTGAACTGCTCATCTGGCATACGGCAAAGGATCGCCTGCATTTCGGATGTGTAAACGGACTATGGGGTGTAGGGCTTTGTTTGCCTTTTCCATCATAAACATCTATCTGGAATAGTGTTAAGAGTTTATGACTCTATGGCTGCTAATCAGCGGCGCAACGATGTCTAATGCCTTAGCATTAGATCATGCGAGGGATGTAGGTGCTAATTGCATTTAGTTACCCGAGAATGTATCCCTTGTTCGGTTTACTTACCGACATGGTATTTCGTGGGAAAACATCGCGTTGCTGCCCAGGCTGGGTGATCGAGTTACATGCGATGATCTCTCGCATTGTTTAGATGCGATGCTTGCTGCCTTTTTGGATTGGGGTAGAATATCATGTATGGATGCTTTGAACTCGATATTCGAAGCTTTTGAACGTTAAGTTCCTTGGTTTTAGATATCGGGTTCAACGTTGTTACAATTTCGTATAAACTTTGTTACAGGTATGATCACCGGCTATTGGAACACGTGTCTGAGGGCACGTGTAATGGATAGAGGTAAGTATGTTCCTTGGTGGAAAGGACATCTTAACCTATAGTTGGTTGTGGTGGTTCGTAGAACCGCTACAGCTTCGTTTGGTATGTGTTCGGGTGCTACTGAGGTGTATTTATTCCCAAGAATTCCACAATGCATGTGGATTTCTGGCGATCCTATGTGCCCACAATAAGTCGGTACGATATACCAGCACAGTACTGAAACAACTTGAAATCCGCATGGAGACCTCCCTGCGTGGTATAAAATCATTCTCAAATATAAACCTGCCCGACGGGGAAAAATTACCCCACATGGTCTCCAGCTCTGGTTTACATAACCAACGGACGGCAATTATAACGCTTGGAATAACACAAAGCGATCCTTATTTGTGCCGTACTACAGTGTTTATTTTCACCTAATGCCAGTAAACAAAATTGTGTTGTAGAATTTACACATACGATCTTGACAGTCTGTTGCGCTGCCTGTCCTCCTTTCGTTCGATATCAGTGCACACAGTCGCAAATAAATTCTGATATAAAATATACAAGTGCAATCTTGACAGTCTGTCGTGTCACCGGGTATCTTTTGGCCTGAAATCTGGGAGATAGGAGCACAGACAATGAACATTATATTGTTAAATGGTAATGCGCCGCCTGAGGTTATTCTACCAAAAACAATGAACACATGATCATTTGTAACGACCCTCAAGTAGCACTGTAAGAGTATGAGTGTGTGAGCTTTATACTGCGATGTAGGAGCTTTGCTCGACCATAGAAACAGGAAAAACGGCTCAATAGAGTGCTGTTTTCCGTAGTCGCAGAGTATGTAATGCTGCCGCCATTATATATATGATTATATATATATATTGTAGCGAGCTAAGGGTTCGCTGGATTAATTATTTTTAATAAATAAGACCCGTTAAATAGATTCTCTTTGCAAACACTTCATTAGTCCCTTACTTGATATTTCGCTTCTTTACTTATTGCGTTTTTGACTGCTTACTGCTTACTTCTTACTTTTTACTTACTTCCTTGATCTCTGTACGACGTATATATACCGTTTCCTCATTCTGATTCGGCGTTTCGTTTACGTCCGTTCCATAGCCTTGAATTTTCTGCTGTTCATAGTCTCCAGGTTTCCAGTACTTTCTAGAATATTATAGTACTTTGTTTGTACTTTCTAGAATATTCTAGTACTGATTGTCATATGCGTCACAATATATATATGGCAAGGGCTGTCAGCAGTAACTTCGCGTCCTCCTCTTATCCCCCGTTAGTAACGGACAGCGGGACACTGGTCACAAACTCAAAAAGTAAAGCTAACGTGCTCGCGAATTTATTGTCCGCGTATTCATTTTCCGCGAATTCAAACCTCGTTGGTGGTTTTTCGGAACCACCTCTGATCTCACCGGTACGGTCTTCGATGTCGGATGTGATGTTCCGCCCGCGTACTATTTAACGCATTCTTCGTGGACTGGACTGTAAGAAGGCAACCGATCCGGACGTAATACCAGCAATAGTCCTTAAGGACTGTGCTCCAGAACTATCGCCCGTTCTTGGCGGACTCTTCCGCTTACCTTATGCACGGTGCACATTTCCTACCTGCTGGAAAATCGCTCAAGTTAAGTCAATCCCCAAGAAGGGAAAAAAATGTCTTCCACAAAATTACCGGCTGATAGCACTGCTGTATATGTTATCTAAGGTGATGGAAAAGGTCATCAATGCCGAGTTAATTCAGTATTTGGAGTCTTCTGAATGATCGTCAATACGGATTCCAAGTCAGGCGGTTGACGGGAGACGTTTTGACCCTTATAACCGATATAAGGACATCTGTGATTAAGGGGCATGGTGAGTCAAGTGCGGGCGCATTGGATATCTCCAAGGTTTTGACCGCGTCTGGGATGGAGCATTACTGAGCAAACTTCGTTCATATGGACTTTTCCAGCAACTTTGCGACTGAACAAAGTGCTTCCTTGAGGATTGATCGATCCGAGATGTTGTCGGCGGTGAGTCTTCGGATCTGTATCCTGTTAGTTCCGTGGAGCCTCAAGGTTCTATTTTGGCTTTGTGGGAAAGTGTCTTTGCCATCTGCCAACATGGGCACTGGTTCGCAAAGATCTCCACTTAAACTCTGACACCAAATTAGAACACACTGGAAGTAAAAAAGCTCTGTTCAACTTAAAAGCGTTCTCTTTATTGTTGGTGAAATACACCAGCTGAGATGTAGACAGATGGAGTCTCTGAATCGGGATTTGGACAAAGTCCTGCAGTGGGGAAGGGCCAATCTTGTCGACTTCAATGCAACGAAGACCCATTATACAACATTCACAAAGAAAACTGGATCATCGGTTCCACAGCTGATAATGACTGGCCGGGCCCTCGAGGCTGGGGTAAGTTTGAAATTGCTCGGCGTCACGGTCTGTAGGAATGTATTATGGCATAAACACGTGTCGAGTATCGCCAGGTCAGCCTCAGGAAAACTGAGTTATCTTTTTAGAGTCAAGAAATATTTTACTCCGGCCCAACTTCTTCTCCTATATAAATCCCAAATTAGACCCGCACTCGAATATTGCTCTCATGTTTGGAGCTCGGCTCCTAAACATACCCTCGACCTACTTGAGAGCATACAGAGACGAGCAATCCGTCTGATCGGGGACTCGGCGCTGACGTCGGGACTACAGTTGCTATCACATCGAAGGCGCGTAGCTGACCTCTGTCTGTTTTACAGATATTATCACGGGAAATATTCTTCGGAAATTCGTGGTATTGTTCCGCGCAATTATGTTTATATGCCCTCCACGAGACAATTCGATGCATCGTACCACTAAGAGGAAAGTAAAACACTGATGAAACGAATCACACTCCACATAGTTTCTGAATTATTTTTATTTTTCACTAGTTGTAATTTGGAAAAGGGTTTTATTGTTTTTTTATTAGGTGTCAGGATATTGATATATATATTTAAGGGGAAAAAAAGCTGTTGGGAACGTCCCAAAAAAAGAGGAAGATGGCACTGTTAAATTTGACTTCCGCACTAACCGCGACTCCTGGATATATCGCGTCTCCGTGCGTACCGGAGAGCGGAAGATCGCGCGACCAGCGTGGTCGGCGGATGGAATGAGACTCAAAGATTCAACCTTCGTTTGGGGTGAGTTTTTGGTGTGGTGGTAGATATCCTTTCCACTAAGGATATGAATTTGCTTACCACCAGAGAAACGTAAAGTCTCTCTTGGTGGAAGAGAGAACCAGATTTCGTAATGAAGACCATGGTGGCATGTGTGTAATCGTCCAGATCTGTGTTTTTTACATAACGCTTGCAGGTCAAAAGCGAAACAAAACCTAGACAAGGGATACAGACAAAGGAAGAAGCGGCCTAATGCATCGTCCGGTAATGAGGGTCGGATGGGTAAATAGCAGCCACTCATTAGATGCTAAAAGGGATTGAAATAATGGAGATAGTATATCGTATCTCTGCCGACTGGGAGAATCGGATTCTTTTGTTTGCATATGTTTATGCTATTGAATCCAATCCGACGGCTAACAGCGACGTCGGTGATTGTTTGAAGATTCAAACAAAGAAATATTTCCGAGAGAAATACTTGCAGCTGAATCGATAGTTGCAAGTCATTGCAAGGCAGATTAGATGGTTATACGATGACGGTTTGTATATACCATCTGTGTCAATGGTACATGGTATCTATGGCGACGCAAGTGTCGAACTCTAGTGTGAAAATCTACACTAATTAGAAATTCGGTTTTGGTCGCTTATGCAAAGACGCATTGATAGATGTATGAATGCCCTTGTAGACAAAATTCTTTGCAGGCATTTCCAGGTAATGCATTGAAAGCATTAATGTCCTTGTAGTAGGAAATGTTTATGCTGGGTGGAGATTGTGGTGCAGGTGTGGGAAGTTGGAATTTGCCTGGCAACCGAAGGTACTGAATAGGTTTTGGGATTCCTGAAAAGGTAGAAAAGAAATCTTACGGGGAATTGTATGCGAAGAGATGCATGAAAGGTAAGTTTTCTTTTACAAGGATTTTTAGGTTAAAGATTTCATCTATTTAATGCGTGAAGCATTTAAGATACTAATGCGATTGCATTAGTGAAGTTATGAGATTGGGTGGAAATTATGGGGGTTTTTTAGGTAAGCGAACCGTGGGGTTTGGCGGAACCGGCACAAACTTCCTTCCCACGGGAGTGTTTCCAGGGCGTTACAACCTGTAACTCTTCAAAAAGAACTGCAACGGTTATTTGGTGGCATTTTGGGGCGCCGACTCGATGATATAGGTTCGCCTCTCCCAAGAGAAGTGTAAAAAAAATATATGTATGTGTATATACATATATTAGGAGCAATAAGTTAAAAAATTAGACAATAATTTGTGAAAAGTAGAAGACCTATGGGAAAGAAACTGCAACAAAGGCCGGAAGGAGACGGAAGAGTGTAAAGCGTGACCTTGAAGAAATTTAATCGGGTGGCGCAGCCTGGAGGAAGACTATCCGGGATAGAGAACGGTGGCGTAGCCGTGTTAGTGAAGTCATAAACTTTCGGATTTCTACCAATAAATAATAATGGTAGTAATATAAAAAATCGGAAAGTTATGTTTTCTCGATAAAGATTTTTTTGTGGATAAATTAATTAAATACGAAACAAGGTATTAGAGACTAGTGACCACAAGAATTAAAATTAATGAAACTAATCACGGAAAATTTATGAAATTCATCAGCAACGTAAAATATCATAAAGTAATGGAGTTTTATACAAACATACCATAGTGTAATTTAAATGGTGTTGTCATCAATACTTTACGATATAATCCAACGGAGAACGAAGCCACCCATTTTGTGACAGCCTAGGAGACAAGAATTTGAATATATACTTAAACGGAAATTGCCGGGAACCCCACAGTCTTTAATCAAGTCTTCATCACCTCACTAAGAAAAGTAATGGAAAGTGGCGAATTTTTTTGTAAAGTGGTCCTATAGCGTTTGGAATAATAGTGAAGAACGTGTGATTCGAACTGAGGCTATGACAGTTAGAATCACCAAAAATTGAACCTAAGCGTAACACATCAGGCTACTGACCGATTTTAGAATTCGGTTTTTAAACTCTTGTATATTCCACTGATGTGAATTGTTATATTATGGCTACGGTATACGGCTCTGATGTATTTTCTTATTCGAATTTCGTTCGGTGTACTTCACTATTTGCTTGTGTACCGTACGTGTATCTGTTAGAGACGCTACAGTCCTCTTATTGCTTCAGGGGAGGTTCTCATCAAAAAGTTTAAAAAAATTGATTTTTTTTTGATACCATATACTGCGTAGAATAAGTCCCCAAAACTGGTTTTGCGAAAATAATTTTATAAGAAAGTTACAGCTTAAAAATTTGACCCACCGTTACCAACGCTACCAAATATTTAAACGCGTTTTTCTCGAAACCGTGCTTTTCATATCAAAAAACTCGATGGATCCGCTCTTTTTTTGTTTTAAAGTAAATTAAATTAATTGTAGTCTGAACCTACACGCAGCTGATTTTTTTTTACATTTTTTTTCATACATTTTTTTTGTATTCAACGTTAAGGAGCGAAAAAAATGCGCAAATCGGTACCTAAATTGCACGTCAGCCATTTTGTTTATTTTCGATTTTTTTTTCTTGGAAATAGGTGCAGACTCCGGCAAATATTATATACTTTCGAAAAACTTTTTATTGTGTGACTACAGGCGATTGCAAACAACACTACGATGGAGACAGATTGGGTAGCTTTTTTCAAATTGTCACAATGCGCCATCTATTAAATTAACAATTTTTAATATTTTTCACTAAAAAAATGTTTATGTATACCTAAATACCTAATAAATAATTAGTGTACAAACTTTGACATTGATATTTGCTTCCGTCTTTGAGAAAAAAATTCAAGAAAATCACATAATTTTTGGGTATCTATATAAGAGCCTATATAAGAGTAAGGTTCGTTTTCTCTTGCGAGTCGATTATTGTGAATTTCCTCCTACCCATTCACCAGGTTGATCCGTTTGTCCCAAACATAGTTATTCATTTATAAGTAAACTGTGCATTTGGAGGATCGAACCACCGCAGGAACGGCTGAGAAGCGGGGAACCAACACATCACACCAACGAGCATGTGTTTATGACGGCTTATTTGATCAACTACTCTTTACATCTACGCGATGCTATGCGGTTCTAATGATTATGTTTCGATATTTTTCGAGTTGTTCTTCCTTATGGTTTAGCTGTTCATGCATATCTGTTAAAAATGCCACAAGGTCCCTGTCTAATGCTTCATAGACCAAAGTAAGCACAGCGAGCATTCGTATAAAAATCGTCATAGAATTATTGTTTATGTAATAGGCGCGCCCCAAACCGGAGGCTACACTCCTGTGAATGGCTCCATGGTGACTTAAAATTCTATGCCCGATACGCCTGCGTATTTTTTTTCAAAATATACGAATCAAGCCGAGAGCACAGATAAGGCCCGCCCTGTATATAGATGAATAAATATAAAAATCTTATATTAGAAATACTCTTATTGCTTTAAGGTGTTTCGGGAAGACCACATTGTATTTATTTCATACGTAAATGTTTCGAAACTTTTGTAATAGTACTTTCGATATCCGCCACTCAATTACATAAATGAACAATAATTAATTTGGTTGCAAAACAAAGCATTAGATCCATTTCCATCGCTTTTCCGTCATTTTTATCGGCATATTCAATCGCTGCTTTACATTGGAGTTTCACATCGAACTGACTTTCCTCTAGCCAGGCAATGGTTACAGAAGGTGTCATTTTGCTATAAATAATTGTTGATCTTAGAGAAAAAAAATGAAGGAAAAGCGGCGAGAAGGAAACGAAAGCTTGAACATGTCGTTTTAAACAAATAGACTTGTACAAGCAGATTTGTAGAGCTCAGTAAAAACGATTGATGACGCGTTGCCATTGTTTACAAAGTAATGTTCCAAGATTCATTTTTTATTCGTTCAAACCACGCGAAAATATGGTGTACAGTCCCGATGCACATCGGCACGTATCACCTTCTTGTTCCTTGTGCTAAGAGAACAAGTTTCGTATAATGGGACATGGTTGGGAAAACAGGACAGAAAGTGTATTATTGTAAGAAGAACATTACATTTTATGAAACATCAAAATTTATGGTATTAATTCGTGTGATGGTCTCCCACGGGATGGTTTCATTTGGGACTTTTGCGCTAGGCAACTTAAATAAAAAGAGGTAGAGGTACTAATATTAAAGTTAGCGTTCTTCTTAGCATCCAAATAAGGAATGAGATAACGGTGACATAATATTCTCACATAATCCATTTAATAAGCTGGAGATTGGTTATTCAGTTTTATAACATCTAAGAGCACTAAAATGGAATCCCTTTGAATAAAACTTATCTTTCCGAGTGAAACGTAGAAACGTTTTTAAAGAAGGGGAGGATACATCTCGCCCTCGCGTATGTTGAAAGTTTTTGTTAATGCATATTTTATTTGAAATGTTTAATTAACACTGAGTCTGTTGCGTATAATATTCAAATCTTCAACATGACAACTCGCATTCAAAATCTTATGGTGGGAAGCTTTCCTTTTGCTTCTTTGAAAAAATATTTGTTGAAATGCTAACGAAATTAATAATAATCAGACGAATTTAAGATATTGTAGAGAATTGCTAATGTATTAGGTATTAGGTATCCATAGGTATTAGGTATCCAAAGGTATTCATCATCATCTTCGGCACTACAACCGGGATCCGGGCTTGGCCTTATTTAGCAAGTCCCGAGGCGATTTGTTTTTCCGGGCAAGGTTATTAGCCTTGCGCCAATTCCAAAGGTATTAGGTATCCATATTTTTTTATTCAACAACAGCAACATATATATACAGTAGTGATGAACTAATTATAAACGGTACGAGGGTTGCCTTTTATATTTCGGGATTAGAGAATATAAACAAATATTGATCATCGAAAATCACTTTATTGTTTTTCAAAATATTCCCCATGACGATCTATACACTTTTGCATGCGTTTGAACCAATTGTCGAAGCACTTTTGCCACTCTGATTGAGGTATCTCCAACACATGCATTCTGAATGCAGCAACCGCTTCTTCAGGTGTCGAAAAACGTTGACCTCTCAGTTTGTTTTTTACGTACGGGAATAAAAAGAAGTCATTCGGTGTCAAGTCAAGTCAAGTTGTCCAAAAATGCAGTTGTCGCAGCCGATGTGTGAGAGCTCGCATTGTCGTGGTGAAGAGTGATCCGTCTTCGGCGGTTGGTTTTCCTGATTTCTTGGAAGACAACTGGCAAACAAATGGTTGTGTACCACTCAGAATTGACTGTTCTGCGTTGTTCTATTGGTACGGTTGCGACATGTCCAGTTTTTCCGAAAAAACAGGCGACCATTTGCTTGGAAGTGCTTCGTGCGCGAACAACTTTTGTTGGATTTGGCTCATCTTGAAACACCCAGACAGTCGACTGCTGTTTACTTTCGGGCTCATACGCGTAAATCCACGATTCATCACCTGTCACGATGTCATAGACGTGTTTCGAAGCACCGCGACCGTATTTTTTGAGCATTTCTTTCGACCAATTGACACGAGCCTTTTTTTGGGCGATTGACAAATTGTGCGGGATCCAACAAATTTTTTTGACAGTCAACTGTTTATGCAATATTGAATGTATGCTGGTCCCACTAACGCATAAGGTTGTCTCAATCTTACGATAGGTCACATGACGATCTTCCAATATCAGTTCGCGCACAGCATCAATGGTTTTCGGAACAACAACAGATTTTGGACGACCTTCACGAAATTCATCTTGGATTGAACTACGACCACGATTGAGTTCACCATACCATCGATAAACACTGGTCCTTGATGGAGCTTCATCGCCAAAAATTGAATTAAGTTCATCCATCCACTATTGCTGAGTTAATCCACGCCGAAAGTTGTAAAAAATAATCGCACGAAAATGTTGACGATTTAATTCCATTTTTGGGCCGAGATGAATCTTTAAGTTACTGTAAACAACACAAATAGCGCTCGTATGTCAAAACGTTCTGAGTGCGTATAACCTCAAAAATGTCCAACTTTACGACAGGGCTGTCAATTGCCGGATTGCAACACTAGGGTTGCCAAATCCCGAAACATAAGAGGCAACCCTCGGACTAGAAATTTTGTTTACAATGATTTTTTATTAAAATTCTTTGCTATAAACAGATTGTAAAATGTTGTTTATATATGTATTTTAGTATATTAATTAAAATATAAATAATATTTACAAAAAAATAACAAAAAAACATAAAATTAAATTCAAAAGGTTTTGTAAAACAAAATTAGGTGGCGATCTAATTAAGAACGATTTGTTTCTTTTTGTATAATTTCGTTTTAAACGTAAATATTTGTTGGAAAATGTAATAATTTGTTTGAAAGTAAACGGAATTATAAGTTCTTGCTTTGTTTTAAGACATTTGAACGAGATATGGGAAAGAAAAGAAGCTGTACAAAAAACATGAGAGAAGCGATAATAAATCTTCGAAATAATGAAAGGTTGTCGTATAAAGAAATTTCAAAAAAGCTTAATTGCTCTAAAAGAATGGTGTTCAATGCTATAAAATATATAGAAAAACATAAAACCACAGAACTCGTAGCAAGACGGAGAAGATCTCGTAAAACGACTGAAGCCCAGGATAGCCTGATTGTTCGAGCTGCAAAAAAACAAAAATCCATTTATGAGTTCAAAAGAAATACGAAAGGAAGTTTTCCGCGAGGACCCAAATGAACTTTCAGCACGCTCTATTAGAGTGCGATTGACTGAGAGGCTGGTTTGGAGTCGGTTCAGATGGAAAGCAATATGTTCGACGTCCAAAAAATCAAGCATTCAACCCGAAATACACCACTCAAACACGGAGTAGGAAGTATCATGCTATGGGGTTGTATGTCCGGTTTTTTTCTTAATGGACGCACCCTTTCACTAATTATCGAACTCTCACTGTCAATTTATTCAGTAAACTCAACATTTTCATCATGTCTAAGTACACGAACGAACAACGTCTGCAAATTATAAAAATTTACTACCGAAATTTGGAGTCGGCGACCGCAACTTTAAGGGCGTTAACTTCAATTTTCCGTCGTAATTCTCGCCCTAGTAGACAGGCAATAACAAGTTTAGTGCAAAAATTTGAGTCTACATATTTGTTGTGTGATATTGCCGTGCCAACGGTTGGTCGAAGTGTCGAAAATATCGCTGCCGTTCAGGCGTCCGTAGCAAACGATCCAAATCAGTCAATTCCACGGCGTTCTCAAGAATTGGGCATCGCCCAATATAGCCGAGTCATCGAAAATTGGGTCCAACGAATCGAGCGCTGGAAACGTGCCCGCGGTGGCGATATGACCGAAGTCGAGTTCCATTCCTAAATGTTTTGATTGTACTTCAAGCCGATAATAAAGTTTTGGAAATACCTCCAATGGTTTGCGTTTTATTTAAAAAAAAAAGTTGTCGAGTCCCTATTGGAAAACCCTATATATATATATATATATATATATATATATATATATATATATATATATATATATATAATATATATATTAATAAAAGAAATTAATATTGATACTATTCATTTTTATTATTTAGTTAGAAAATCTATTTTAACATTAATTTAATTTATTGGCACTACGCGGCCACTCTTCATCATCATCATCGGCACTACAATCGGGATCCGGTCTTGGCCTTATTTAACAAGTCTGAGGCTTGTTGAATTTTCCATAATAATTTGTTTTTCCGGGCAAGGTTATTTATTAGCCTTGCGCCAACCTTTCTCAGGATGTCGCTGCATACATTGGTTCACTACTTGGCGAGTGCCAAAGTAGCTATCCAGGGGTGTCACGTGGAGACTGCATATCAACTTGGATTGAACAGGGACAAGGATCATCCTGGCCTTCGCCGGGTTGAAAGCAATCAGAGACGTTGCCCTGTATGTTCGCTCCCATCCCCCCTCGAGGCCACTCTTGGTCTGCTCCAATTGACGAATGATAAATATGTTATAATTCATATTCCAATACAGATATCTATTTGCTCGAAGCCCTGATTTGCATAGTTATAGTGTTAAATAATTCTAGCATTCTCTCCTTCCTCCTTTTTGTTTCTATCTGTTGTTTCGCGGCGAAACCCGCAATAAAAAACTCGAAGGACAACAATTGAGTCCAAGTGAGAACGAGAAGTAAATAGCTTTCGAAAATCACAACGTTTTAATTCCTAGTGCACTGCGGAGGCTTTGCTATCTGGAACACCGTTTTGAACTTTCTTAATGAATACAAATCCAAATGCCACAAAGTTCTGTCGCCGAAAGGCAAATTGTACAATATTTATGTAATGTTTAGGTTAGAGCGTCTGCGAAGGACCAGTAAGTTATAAAATAAGATAATTAAGCTAGAATTTAAGCATTTTTTGTCTAGCATGTAATTTTGAAACTTAGAAGATAAAAAGAAAATTAAAAAAATGTTTTTTAAATGAAAATAAAAAACGAGCCGATGTCATGCAGTGTGGCACTCCCAGGCTCTGGACGTCCTGTTCTACGCCATCTCCATCGCCAAGTGGTTGAATTTATTTGTCATCTTTATCCCTCTTCGAATAACGATCGGCCACTGACACTTTTCGAACATCTTTCATGTACGGTCGACTGGATACAGATCAACCACCCGGCTTCTGAAATTGTCGTCTTTGGGGATTTTAATGTACACAACTCGGGCTGGTTGGTACATTCTAATAGAACCGACGAGGCTGGAGTGCTAGCGGAGATGGTTGCTGTGAGTCGCAATTAGACTCAACTCGTGGAGGAATCTACGCGAGTGTCGACTACCCGAGGTGTTTATGCGAACACTGGATCTGTTTTTGACATCCGAGTCGAGCATTTATACCGTGGAGATTGATGCGCCACTGGGAAACTCGGACCACTGCTTAGTATCGGTCGTGCAACCATTTGCATATCAAGCGAAAAAGCGACGTAGGTAGCTTCGGCAAGTGTGGAGGTATGGGGCTGCTAACTGGGATGATTTGCGAGATTTACTCGCATCCTTTCCGTGGTCGGAGGTGTCCTTTGGAAACTCTAATGTTAACGCATGCGCGGAGCCGGCCACAGAGATTATCCTTCTCGGGATTGAGATCTACATTCTGCATTCCATCAAACGAAGGTCATCTGATAAACCTTGGTTCGATAAAAAATGCGAACAGATTGCAGCGGCAAAAAATAGAGTTTTTAAACAAAGGCGCTCGAATCCCACCGAGGTTAACAGACGAATTTTGTTGGAACCAGAAACGCATGTAACCAGGCGATTGATACCGCAGAGAAAGTTTACAACGGCAGAGTGACCAATAAACTCCTTGAGTGCCCACTTCGTTCGCGTCCTTTCTGGTCAATGGCAGGGGCTGTCAGCAATAACTTCACTTCCTCCGCTTTTCCCCCGTTAGTTATTGACAGCGAGACACTAGTCAATAAATTCAAAAGATAAAGGCTAATGTGTTTGCGGATTTATTTTCCGCTAATGCAAACCTAGATGCCGGTCTTTTGGAACCACCTGTGATCGCGCCGGTACGGTCTTGCATGTGGGATGTGAGGTCCCGCCCGTGTGCTATTCAACGCATTCTACGTGGACTGGACTGAAAGAAGACAACCGACCCAGGCGGAACACCAGCAGTAGTCCCGAGGAGCTGTGCTCCGGAATTGTCGCCGATTCTTGGCAGACTCTTCCTCTTATCTTATGCATGGAGGAAATTTCCTACCGACTGAAAGGTGGCTCGAGTTCAGTCAATACCAAAGAAGGGGGAAAAGTGTCTCCCACAAAATGATCGGCCGATAGCATTATTGTCTATGTTATCTATGGTGATGGAAAAGGTCATCAATGCCGAGTGAATTAAGTATTTGGAGTGCAACGGACTTCTGAATGATCGTCAATGCGGATTCCGTGGCAGGCGGTCCACGGGAGATCTTTTGACCCTAATAATCAATATATGGACATCTGCGATTGAGGGGCGTGGTGAGTCAAGGGCGGTCCCGTTGGACCGCGTCTGGCAGGGAGCATTGCTGAGGAAGTTTCGTTTCTGTGGACTTTCCCAGCAGCTTGGCGACTGGACGGGGAGCTTCTGTTATATACAAAATGTTTATTTAATATTAATTAAAAACGAAGGGTACTCACAGTTATTGTTCTTCTAGTTTACCTTGCAGTGGTATCTGGTGGCTCTTCTTTAAACCGCTCTTCTTGTTGCTGGGGACGTTGGGTTCTTGAAGCACCCAGTTGGATGGTGTACGGGTACGAAAGTGGATGATTATTACACTTCCTTTCGCCTTTTTTTGTAGTTATTATTGTATGCAACGTGTAGCGATCCTAAATCGCTACTCCTATCTAAATCCCCCAAAACATCAAAATCATATCCATAATCCCATAACAAAAACCCAAATTTCATATTGAATCATTGAGCGATAAATTAAACCAAAAGCCAATTATCGCACATTGATTCAAAATTCCACATAATAAACCCAAATCCCACAATTTCCATTGCTTCATATCCAAATTCCATATTGAGTCACATGTACAACGAATTTAACCAAAAGTTAATTCATCATACATTGACTCAATTCCTAAAAATCCTAACATCATGAAATGCTAAATTCAAAATGCATTTCATGATTCCCTTCCCAGAATCTATCCAACAAAACCCTTTAAACAATTCCCGGAACAAAATTCCAATCGAAGCACGCCAAGCGTTGCGTATGCTTCTTGGAATTTTGACACTAAAATAGTTGACAAAAGTCAACTCCAAAAATTATAAAAGGGGAGTGTTTTTCAATTTCGCCATCAGTAGATCACCAGAGGCCGAACCTCTGGCCAACCAAGTAATAGTGCGATCAGCAGTCTCTTTTCAAAGCCCAAACCGCTGGCCAAATGTCCGGTCAACAATATCGAAAATTTGAATAAAATCAATCTTTTTATATTTACAAAACGCTTATCGGCCTTTTATTTTTACGCACGTAAACCTCCGCGCTCTTCTCTCGGGTCTACCGTCAAAGCACGGCGCGGAGTGTAACAAACGGCACTATTTCTATATCGATTGTACGTCACGGCAGTGATTTGATATCGTTTGTACGTGACGGTACTGTTTCTATTTCATTTCTTTTTTATCATCATCATCGGCACTACAACCGGGATCCAGTCTTGGCCTTATTTAGCAAGTGTCTCCACCTGTATCCGGTCCATAACCGAGACTTGTTAAATTGTCCATAATACATAATTTGTTTTCCCGGAAGGTTATTAGCCTTGCGCCAACCTTTCTCAGGATATCGCTGCATGCATTGGTTCACTACTTGGCGGGTGCCAAAGTAGCTATCCAGGGGTGTCGCGTGGAGGCTGCAACTTGGATTGAACAGGGACAAGGATCGTTCTGGCCATCAGCGGGTTGAAAGCAGAGACTTTGCCCTGTATGTTCCCCCCAACCCACCCTCAATTCTTTTTAATCTCTCTTAAAATGTTCTTATAACGTCTGTGTGCTTTTATTGTTTTTCGACGACTAATTTTTTAATTTATATATTTTTTCAATTATGTCGGTAGCTACCTTTTATATATATATTTTTTTTTTTTCATAGTAGGTATTTATCCGTGTACTTGTAATTATATTTGTAATTGTTATTTTTCATGAGATAGAAAGCGGGTTTGGGTATCTAACGCTTTCTCGAAAATCGATCGATCCAGGCTGTTCTAGACGGCGACTCTTCGGATCTGTATCCTGTCAATTCCGGACTCTTCAGTGGTCTATTTTGGCACTTTGTTTTTGCGTCAGATAAATGATTGGCTGATGTCAACGGATAACCAAATGTTCAGTTATACGGATGATAGCACGCCTGTTTCCTTTTTTTCGAGTGATCGGCCGATTAGTGCATCAACGTCGCATTAGCTGAGATGTAGCCCGATCGACTCTCGGAGTCGGGAACTGGATAAGGCGTGGCAGTGGGGAAAGGTGAATCTCGTCGAACTCAATGCAATATACAACATTCACAAAGAAAAGTGGATTATCGGTTCCACAGCTGATGAATGACCAAGTCCTCGAATCTGGGGAAACCATGAAATTGTTCGACGTCACGGTCTGTGGGAATTTATCGTGGCATGAACATGTGTCGAACATCACCAGGTCCGCCTCTGGGAAACTGAGCTATCTGCTTTTTGAGTCAAGAAATATTTTACTCCGGCCCAACTTTTTCATCTGCATAAATCCCAACCAACCAACGACCGGCGCTCGAATATTGCTCTCATGTTTAGAGCTCCGCCCTAAACATACCCTAAGGGCCTAAACCTACTTGAGAGCATACAGAGACGAGCGATCCGCCTGATCGGGGACACGGAACTGACGTCGGGACTACAGTCGCTATCACATCTAAGGCGCGTAGCTGACCTCTGTATGTTTTACAGATATTATTACGGTTTTACAGATATTATCGTGGTATTATTCCGCGCAATTCGATTTATATGCATTCCACACACCAATTTGCGGTTCATCTCCCGACGATGAGGAAATCCCTGAGCTCAGAGCTCGTTCTGTTACGGAGCAGGGCAGCTGCGGAACTCCCTCCCCGCGCTAGTGTTCCCGGAGTGTTACAACCTACAACTGTCGAAAAATAACTGCAACCGTTATTTGGGGGCATCTCGGGGCGCCGAGTTATATATATATATATATATATATATATATATATATATATATATATATATATATATATATATATATATATATATATATATATATATATATATATATATATATATATTCAACCGAAGTTGAAATCAATTCCATAGCTTAACCAGGATTTTTTTCACTTAAAAACAGGATAGAATGTAATGGTGTAAATGATGCTTATCGACATCCATCTCTTATGCAACTAATGCACACGGAGTGATGGCTTGTAAATAATTAAAATTTAGTAATAAAAACAGCTACATATATCCAAAATGGCGAGCGAATTGGATGCATTCAAGGATGTTTTTAATGCAACCATCTTCAGAGCCGAGTTTCTACTTGCACATCCATTCTTTTATTTAATTTTAAAAACATATTGGTCCTATTGGGAGAGCGGTCCAGACTTGGTTTCTTCCGATTAACACTTATATGAATCGATGCGACGAGATGATGAGCACCTACGAAAATATGGAAAAATGACTCCAGGAATGGTTCGCTGTGTTACAGTGTATGTTGTCACATAGTAAAATTTGTACCCAGTATCGCACATCGCACACAAATGTATATAATAAACCACAGTTTCTGTCAAGCGATTAAAAGCTTTATTGTAATACCCACAATTTATCGTAATGTTGATACACTACCTTTTTTTAAACCATGATAACACTTAGTCTATAATTATTTGAGGAAATTGCTTTATTTTTGTTATATTTTACTTGGTCTACACGCTAATATTCTCGCAAAACTTAGCATGTGTTTAAAAAGTAAATCATCAACAATTCCCACCGTGAACGTCAGTATTGAATATTCCGAACTGATTACCACAAGAGCTACTCACCTTCCTTAATCAGATTAGACTCCAAACATCTGCTCCCGACGACTTTAGACTGACTCTTTTAGATTATTATTTAATTGTACGACCGTCTTTGTCGACGTAGTAGGATGGTATCTTTGCTTTACTTTACAAAAAGACGACCATAAATGTTAGCGTTTCGGATAAATCTCGACTTTTATATCTTCAACCATGTAGGTCTGTGAGTAATTTTTCGAATTGTTTCCTACCATTGATGTATGGCTCGTTACAATTAGAGCACATGGGGCATTTGTTTATTTCTTGTTATGTGTGTATCACGATCCGAAGCAACTCTTGTTGACACAAGTGTCGACGATACCAAAGATAATTTTGTATATCTTATCGTAACCGCATCTATATAATTTTTCGTTTTACTAATCTTTTATATTCGTTTTTTGTACCATAATAGATTATTCCCAGATTTGGGTATTAACACTCTACGATTTAATTACCTGTTTATGCCTTTCAGGGCTTATCCATTTCTGGGGGTATCCATAAATAATTTGTGTTAATAAAATACACATTAAGTGAATTTGCTTATTGTGGGAGGCGGCACCGATGCATAAGTATTTGGGAGTTGCAATTTTTGCCTGTAGCATCAAAAAAAGGAGGGCTTTATTGACGAGGTAGCCGCAAATTGCCCCAAATATGGGAAACATAAGTAACTAGCAATGGAGCGATTTGAATAAACCATTATTATCGTTGTTTTAACCATATCACCTGATATGTGAACATTTTGTCATGTGTCTATCATTAATTTTTCCTCCCGTTTATTTCGATGCTTCGTTTTTAGTGCCTTACAAGTTTATCCCTTCCGCTGACCTTCTTGGACGTAGTCCTCTCTTTGGATCGTGAATCCGTATGTATAGTATGAATATCTTGGACGTAGTCCTATGTTGGATCCTAAATCCATAAGTAAAGTATCAATGTGTTGGACGTAGTCCCACGTTGGATCGTAAATCCGTCAGTAGAGATGGTAATTGAGCGATGTGGTCGCCAATATGTTGAAGTGTTTGAGTTCGTCCTTGGTTGGACATGTGGCCATTTAGAATTAGTTGAAATCTAGGTGCACTAGATGGAGTTGTTGACTCAGTCCAAAGACCGCTTAGCCGGTCGTGCAATGTCGTATTTTCATCATCTTCTGAATACGGCCAGCCTGTGCCGATATTAGAAGTGTTAGAATTGCCGCCAACTGCATAGGATCAACTGCGTTTCGAATCCAAGGTAATTGCTGTGCCTGATGCTGTTGCAGTTGGGGATGTGTCCCACCTACGCCGCTAAAACAATGCTCGGCGTTGGGCGAATTTCTTGATGGGAGCTGAGATTGACGTTGGCCACATTGCCTGACGGAGGATTTGATCGACCGGTCGCGTGATTGTGTTGATGATGATGACTTCGGAAATTGTTATAATGGTCACCATAGAGGTGATCTTGCTGGCCTTGAGGACTGGAAGAAGACGATGTGCTGCTTGATTTGCCCGACTTCGCTGCACCTCCCATCAGATCAGAAGGGATTGTATTGATGGTAGTTCGTGGAAATTGATTCTCCGGCATTGTTGGATGCTCTGGCATTTGAACTGTAGTTGCCATCAGCCGATTCGCATGTCCGACGTTGGAGTCGCTGAGCGTAACTCTTAATAGCTGAATGGAGACTGCGGTCATAAGGTGCAGTCATTGTCTGTGCACCACCATCATCTTCATAATGATTGTCATCACAATGTCTATGCTGCTGCTGCGATTGTTATTGTGGGTGCTGTGACCACATGTGATTCCCTTTTGGAACAGCATAGTTGTTCAGGTTTTGATGGTGTTGTGGTTGAACACCTTGCGGCATATCCTGTTGAATTACAACAGGCACTCGATTGAGCCAGAGAGGTTGCGCATCCGGGTTGCTATTAGGAAGATTACTGTGCTGATCAATAGAAGCCTTCGTTCCATTGCGCCGCAGGATGAAATAGTCACTTCGACTGGTGGCTGGACCATATGTTCACAATTTATTTTCCGTTGATCTGCTTTCTCGAATGGTGCCGGCATCTTTCCTTGTTCCTCAACTTCTATACTCCCTTATCTTGTTACCGTAAGTCCAGCTTAGACACCGACTCTGTTGGAGTGGTGCCCCCGTGGCAGACATGTGCAATGGACGGTGTTAAGAGGGTGCCCCCAGAGCATTTCGTCCAGGCGGCGAGAAGCGAGGAGCTCCAGACACGTGTCAGCGATGTGCCCAGGTGGCGAGCAGCGATAAATCCTGGACGCGTGACAGCGATGCGTCCAGGTTTCGAGAAGCGGTGAACTCCAAATCCGTGACAGCTTTCTGATGACATGATTTCCCGACGGGTGCCGGCATCTTTCCTGTTCCTCATCTTCTATACTCCCTTATCCTGTTACCGTAAGTTCATCTTAGACACCGACTCTGTTGGAGTGGTGCCCCCGTGGCAGTAATGTGCCTGGGCGGTGTTACGAGCGTGCCCCCAGAGCATTTCGTCCAGGCGGCGAGAAGCGAGGAACTCCAGACACGTGACAGATGTGCAGGATCGGAAGTAGATGAAGCGGTGAAAATCGCAATTCCCGGAGTTCTTGGCTCTATTCATCTGCAATTCGATTTTTAGGTTGATACTTGCAGGTATAGGACCGGATGTGCCTTTGTTGACAAAACTTTTCTTTGGTACTGATCGCTGGCCTCACCGTGAGAGCTTCTAGCTCTGTGGTTGGATCTGATTTCAACACGTTTGGTTTCCATTGAACTGTCTTCTCGACTGTTCTGCCCGATGGGCATCGTCCTCTTCTTGAGGTTCTTTCAATGTACTCGGGGCGTCTCTAAGTTATGTAGCGTGGTCGTGCAACATCGTTAAAAAATGAGGAGCCGAATCATGTCCTCAACCGAAACACTGGAACCGATAGACAACTTCTTTATTTACCCGCGGTGAAATCTGTAGAATTAAGCCAAATGAAACAACCTTGGATGTTAAACAGTGGACTGTAATTTGGATTTGCTAAATGTAATATGATTTGGTAAAATTACTAGCTTACGTTTATTAATGATGAGATCAATATTATTATTTAGGTTGTTCAACTTGCATGTTAAAGCTGAAATGTTGGTTCGTTTATCTTGGAGTTTGTAAGATGGGACAAATAGAAAGTATTCATTATTTTATTTTCCGCCGATTAAAGAGAAAATTATTTAAATAAAAGGCAGAAGTTAGTTTTAATTTGCAAGAGTAATGAGCAACCCAACCCGCACGGGTTCGCATATGTCCAGTCCGATTGAAACTCAGGAAATATATATGTGGTAAGCATATTCCACTTGACCACGGCATCTTCGTTTTTCAGAACCACATCTGCCAGAGTTCCAATCATATGAAGTGCTCCATCCCTTTGATTATCATCAGCGTTTGGTGATGTAATAACCTGCATCATAATTCTCATAGTTTTCGGTAGAATTCCTTTCCGCGGTTTACCTGATGATTGTTGAAACATTTGTGCTGTAGGAACTGGAGAAACAAAATCTTCACAAATGCTGAAATTTATTCGAATAAATTCATGCGGGTCGTTTTCCCAGAGGTCTTGATCAGACTCCGCGAAGAACCATATTGGAAATCTAACATCTCGTTAAATTGCAACCATGTAAGGTATAATTAAATTCCGCTGTACCGTGCCTTAAGTTTATATTAGGCTCGCCATAAGTTGTTTGATATATGTACCTGCAAGGTGCAATAATAAAAGAAGTCGCACAGTAGTCAATTGAATTTCCGGTGATACACGGACCTCTTACGCTTTGTTGAATTTTGAGATTATGCGGTGAATATGTTGAGTACCTAGCACCATCTGTTATCATCAAGGTGTGTGAGCATTAAGCTAGTAATTGTATGCCGATGCGGACGAATAAATAATAACTAACTCCACTGACGTTTACATCCTGAGCTTTAGTGCGCTTCGTTGAATATCTATCATGTAGGGCTTTTAATTTACGATCACCGGATAAAATGTCTCATTTGCATTTCTCAAAATGGGTCTTATAAATGGTACAAGTATATTGCAGAATCGTGATTTATAAATACACCCTGTTGTGACATCCTTCAGGTTATAGGGTTTTCTTAATACTTCCAGCTTCCTTAGATTATGCTTTGATATCAAGTTGGTACTGTACCAGGTACCCAACATATTTCTAGACTACAGGATGAAAAAGGACGACTTGCACAACACTCGATTCCTTTTTCAATATTTCATTCCATGTAAACGAAGCCACTTAAAATAATTGGAAAACTGAAAATAGAGAGAAAAGCCCGGGTTCGCCTTGTGACGACCATCACAATTTAGCCCACAGTCGAAAACAAAGGGATATTGACGGATAAAAAATAAGAGTTTATATATATATATATATATATATATATATATATATATATGTCTATATAAATTTATATATATTAAGAAAGTAAGGGGAGTCATTGTTACATCACTTATGGTATGCGACGATGACGATATTCTGGCGCGTCATTCACTTGCATGCATAATCAAACACAATCCTCCGAACACATGGGGCAAATGAATGTAGGTGTATATACGTGCAAACCAATGTAAATCCTTATTTCCTGAATCACGGACTACGTAAAGCCATTTATTCAAGTATCCCTCTAGCAATCAGACAAGGAACCAAAGTTCTATAAAGGCGAACACCCGCGTTCTGCAAAAAAGGCGCACTTCTCTGCTTCTACGAGCAACACACAAACTCAAATATTCATGCTTTGTATGGGAAGGTGCAGGAGATTGGGTTGAATATCGGCAAATTAGATGAGATTTATGTGTTAGTTGGCGGTGGGTGATGGGTGAGGTTAGCGGTATATGGATGTTGGGTGTTAGGTGGTAGATGATATTGCATATATGCACAACTCATGGTCTACCATTATGATATAAAATAGTTGCACACTAGACTCATGGAGCTAAGATAAATCTCATTCTCTTTATATTGTACGGGACTAAAGAAAAAGATCTGGGTGTGCATTGTAAGTACAACGCGTACTACTTTTCTCTGCAAAGCTTATGTGTGGGCCTCATAAATGATATGAACTATGTTGTGAATTCGTATCTAGAATAAGGATAATCGTACAACAATGCACTCCTAAGCGAGCATGACATATTTTTCAATGAAGCATTGATAACAGTGGATTGAACCTTTGTTCCAAAAATATGTCAACACAAAATTGTGAAAAAATAGGCAATTTGGCCTTCCTCTTCAATGGTGAGGACTTTGGTCATTTCGTGATTGCGTATGATATAACAACTAGTTTTTATCCTTCTATTATTATTATGCTATGAGACATAGCGCGTGTGGCCAATCCAAATTGTCCGCGCCTCTACTCAAACCCAAAAAGGGTTCTAGTATCGTGCCTCCTTTTCTTCCCCTCTCCCTCCTCTTCCACTTGTTGTGATTTAACATTACGCGATATTTCAATAACCCTTATTTACTCGCGTTTTTTTTCTTTATAATTTGATTGTCGAATGTTCACCCGAATACTCACGTCTCACATTGTCCTCCCATTTCTCACAGGTCTCTTTCCCCTTTGGTCTTCCGTCAAGAATTCTATGGAGAGACCTTGAAGAAATCGAATGGAGTAAAGAAGCTTGAAGGGAAAGTGAGCAGAAATGGGAACAGTGGGGTAGCCGAATTGTAAGGTCATGAACCTTCGACTTCCTACAATCCAAAAAATATGTAGGTAGTACTTGACTTGTGGGGGTGTTGTATGGGTGCCGGCGTACGGCACTAGTTTCACTAATTCCCCAACGATTGCTTAAAGAGAATAGTTCGCCAAAAATCCAGGAGAAAATAAAAATTCACTGTGATGGTTTTGTTGTCTTAGTTTTTTTATTTATTGATATTATGCTCTTTATTATTTTTTTACACATATCCTGAGGGAATAGTTTATAATTTAGGTTTGTTGGTGAACGTTCTTACTTTAACTTGGTTTATTTAAATTATCACAAGTCCTGGTATTTTCCTTTTGTTCGAAAGTTCTTTCTTTAATTAGGTTTATTTAAATTCTCTTTCGCTTCGCCTTGAAATGAGACGATGAATTGTACAATAATCGGCACTTATTCACAATGCAACAGGCGAATTTGTTGTTATATTTATAATACGGATTTTAACGAAAACCATGTGAAACAATAATAGTTTACTAAACTTTTGTACTCGCGCAGAGACGTACTCCGATGTGGCTTGCGCGAAACTCAATGATTACAAACTCGGCTCTTTAACGGGTGCACGCAATGGTGATTAATAGACGACTCGCGAAACGTGTGTGGCCACAACAGTAGTTGAGTATATTCTGATTTGGTTAGGGGTGAATTTCTGTGTTCTCGATTTTGTACACAGGACAACCAAAAGCCACCACGGCTCTGCTCTCTCATCGTCATGACCGTCGAAATGTGATAACTTCGGTTAATTGATAATTGCCGAACGTGGAGAATGAGAGAACAGAAACACGATGTACTGTGATCTCGAGGTGGCTAGGTTGTGTGTGCTGGTATCAAATGCCGCTACTGAGCATGACCTACTGCCTTAGTGTTACAGCCGTGGTGAACTCAGAGAGCATTGAGCCGTATGGAAACAGGATTATGGAAGAGAGGAAAACTTAGCTGGTGCTATTCACCTGCGAAAAGAGATCATTGATCCCAAGCGAAAGGATGATCTGCAAAAAATCGATAGGTCGCTACATCGGCGAGGAAAATAATACCGTGGGAAAAACGCTAAGGAATGCGGCAATTACCTAAGTCAACGAATGATGATGCAACCGCGTCGTTTGATTCGGCTTGGTTGTTGCTAACCAACATGAATGGAATTTCCGGTGGAAATCTCATGGTTAGAGGAATGGAGTTGCCGTATGGCAAAAATGGTAGCTAAACTCAATTATGCATTATCTGCATAGGATAATGAATTTAGCTATGCATACTTGGGGAAAACATGATATTTCAGGTGACTAGCATGAACGGTGGAATATGGGATAATATGACACGCTGAAAGCGGTCGAAATTATACGGACATTGTGGTTGGAATTGTGGGTTGGTTCTCCATGTAATATAGAGACCCCCACAGACTATTCACAGAGTTCAATGTACATAAATCTACTTGAGCAAGTGACTTTTTCTCAAGTGTTTTAAAGAGGTATTCTTCTTTACTATTTAAACGAACTTTGGGAGTCCAAAAAATTTACAATTAATAATTTCAAAGTTGTGCCTCCCATCAAAATTAATTCTTGCTTGAACTTTGAGGTACTCTTTACTTCAAGCATGCTTAATCAAATCAGTCGCACTAAAGTAGAAATGTATGCTAATGTCGTTTATATTTGATTTTTGCAGTGGTGATCAATAAACTGAATCGAATGCAACGTCTCGAAACCCAGCCTTCCGTCGTCCAAGAGAAATTCCAACCAATGCCTTTAAATGGTACTTTCATTAACGACACGAAACATCTCTCTATCCTCTATCCCTGAACTCGAATTAACTCGATCACAAACTGAAATAAAAATGTACTCGAAGACATGGAAAGTGCAGTGTTTAGGATTGCACGATATACAAAGCGTCCCAAAATAATTTTCAATTTGTTCTATTCCCTGTACGCATATAACTGCCGAGAGGGGCATAAAAGGATAACTAGGCCCGCTGTTCAGAATCTCGTCGTTTTGAAGAAGTGCACGGGTGGCCGGAGTTTGACAAAAACAGTTCTCCTGTCATTGTGCGACGAAAGTTTGGCAATCTGGCCCAAAATTTGTCACCTTAGGGACATATGGGGCATTGCTCTTATTAAAACATGAGTACAAAAATTTGATGAGTACTTTAGGGATGCAGCGCCTGTACTTTCCTGCCTCGAACTTCCTTCCATCGGTCCTCGCTTGTGCATCCCGCTAGGGTGTCACAAGTTAATTTGTAACCCAATTCCCCTTATCGCTTCGTGCGGCCAATTTAAGGTGGAATCCGAAGTAAACAAGCAGATCTCCACACAGTCCTCCGAATGCATGCACTGTACTTCGGAAAAATTTATGCGCGAGTAAGGTGCAATGTGGGAAAAATCCCTATTCCTTCTTAGCGTATGTTTTCTCTTTGCCAGACCTATGTTGCGTCGCTTAAGAATCAATACTCGCGAACAATTTCATTAGTGGGCTTTTAATATGAGAGTGACGTGCGTAATATTTATCATGGAAAGGATGTGAGTTAGACTTTGGCTCAGTTTTAGTGAGGCAGCTACTATATGGGCATAAGACTTAGTGCTTGGTTTCGTTCATCCATTACGGGTTGTATCTTATTCTAAGGCCGTATTTATTTCTTGTGAAAGAAAATATTTTGTTTGTATATATTTTGTTCGGCCCATTCGCTATTTAAAAGAAAAGATAATTAAATTGTTGTTATTGGGCATACAAATAAGTTTTGAGGCGCATACAAAAGATGGCGTAACTAGCATCAAATCGTATCGGACCATCTATGACTTATTCGGCTTAATTCAAGCTTATTTACAATAACTGTAATCATTACAAGCTAACTTAAAACTAAAGTAATAATTAAACAAAGAGAAAAAAAAGAGAAAAGAACATTATATATATATATATATATATATATATATATATATATATATATATATATATATAATTAATAAAAAAACATATAATTAAAAAAAAGAAAAAAACAAGGAAGGAGAAAAGGACTTCGGGGTGGGGGAGGTAGGAGACTGGGGAAGAGCGAGTGTATGTGGGGGTGGCAAATGTGGGATATGTGAGACAGCGAACAGTGAACGGCATATGTGTTGGAATGTGTACGGCTTGTGAGGGGATAGACGGTGGCCGGGGCAAGGTCAGCTGGGGAAAGAGAGGAGACGGAGTTTGAGTGCAGTAGATGTAAGGTGGAAATCGAAGGAGGTAGGGTAAGAGTTTGCCCACCTCAGCATTCGCGAAATTGGTTCAGTAGACCCGTAAGAAGTGTGGTGAGTGGGCAGATAGAAGAGACGAGGGTTTCGCAGGTTACGGGGGTTAGTGTGAAGTGCAATGTTGGAGAGCAAGCTTGGGCAGTTGATTGTGCCTGAAAGGAGACGGTGGATGAAAAGGTTATCGGCATGAGTTCTGCGCTTCTCAAGTGTGTTGAGGTTAATCAGGTGGAGCCGGCTTGTGTATGAGGGAAGAATCCGAGGATTCACCCAGTTCAGTCTGCGGAGGGCAAAACGCAGAAAACGACGTTGCACGCTTTCGATTCTGCGAATATGGGACGAATAGTGTGGAGGCCAGACCTGACTGGCATATTCAAGAAAGGGGCGGACGAAGGCTATGTAGAGGAAACGGGAAACGTAAGGATTAGAGAATTCTCTAGACCAGCGTTTCACAAACCCAAGGGCAGAGCTGGCCTTAAGAATAATATCATCAATATGCGGGATGAAGCTAAGCTCCCTGTCAAATAAGATCCCGAGGTCACGTATCGAGAGTACAGTTGATATCTGTTGGTTTAGCAGGATGTAGGGGGGGCGTTTGTGGGAGAAGGCGACAGAGTGACATTTGTCAACGTTGAGTTCAAGGCAGTTATTACGGCACCAAGTTGAGAAGCTGTCGAGATCCATTTGGAGAAGTGGGGACTGGAGAGGAGAGATGATCGTTTGGTCGAGTTTGGCGTCGTCCGCATAGAGGGAGATGGATGAGTATTTAATAATGGAGTCAGCGTCATTGTTGGTAAGGATAAAAAGGAGGGGGCCTAGATGGCTGCCTTGCGGAACCCCTGACGTGGTAGGAAAAGGATTGGACAGGGAGGATGTGAATTTGACACGGTAGGATCGATCTTTCAGATAAGACGATAACAACTCTATTAATAGGGGTTCGAAACCTAGGGAGGACAGCTTAAAACGGATGAGATTATGGGAGATTTTGTCAAAGGCCTTGCTGAAATCCGTGGTGATTACATCGACTTCGTTGCCATTCTCTAAGGCACGGAGAGTATGGGATGAGAACTCGATCAAATTGGTTGTGGCCGACCCACCCGCAAGGACACCATGCTGGTTGGGTGAGATGTTGGATTTACGACGGAAAGATAAGGCGTTGTAAAGAATCCCTTCGAACAGTTTAGGGATTTGAGACAGTTTGGCGATGGGACGGTAGTTGCGCTTATGCCGTTTTTAGGTCCCTTTTTATGTATGGGGGTGGTGTAGGAGGATTTCCAGATACTAGGGAATATACCTTGTGAAAGGGATAGATTTAATGTCTTTGATATCAGGAGAGAAAGAGAAGAGGAACGTTTCTTTAAAAATACAGCTGGGAGTCCATCAGGTCCAGGGCTGAACTCGTCTTTGAGTAAGTTTAATTTCTCCTCAACTACGTGATGCTGAATAATTTGAGGGGTGAAGGGGCCGAGGGAGAATTCGGGCAAGTCTTTGAAGTGAGACGGATTGGGTTCGAAGGATATGTCTGTGAAGGATTTATTGAAAAACGAAGCGAATAGATTGCCAATCGTTAGGGGGTCGGTTGAAGTAGTCGCGCCATAAGAAAGGGAGTTAGGATAGGCATCGGATTTACGTTTGTAATGTATAAAGTGGAAAAAAGATATAGGGTCATTGATCAAATTGGATTGTGCTTTTGTGACGTAGGTGGAGTAGAGGGAGTTGTAGAGCTCCGAAAATGTATAAAAGGAACCGAGATAGTTGGAGTAGTTTTGGATGAAACACGGTTTGAGGAAAATGTTCCACAAGTTATTTCTCTTGTTCCGAAGAGTGCGGAGTGTGCGGGTTGTACCATGGCGGCGATGAAACCGATGACTTGTGCTGAGAATAGGGGACATATAGGGCAATGGCATAGTAGATCTCCTTATAGAGAGTGGCAGTAGCTCCTTCTACCCCCAGATGATCAAAGCGAAACGCTGTTTTGCTAAGATGCTCATTTAGCTTTGTGGAAGTTGTAGGAAAAGCTGTCATGAGGTAGAGAAGGCTGGATTTCATGATCAAGATATAGGGATAAGAGCAGCGGGGGGTGATAATTATCAATCGTAGAGAGGGCGTGTGTATTAGGGGCAACTAAGGGCTTCATTGGAGATGGTGGACGTTAAAATCGCCAAGAACGACGATATCGTCTAGGGAGTTGCTCAACTCGGTTAGGTTATCTACTGCTTCTATTGCGAGTTCGTATGACACGATGTGTCGTGAAGGAGGTATATAGAAGCAGATAATGAAAAGAGACTTAGGGCCCTTGTCGATTTTTATTGCGACGTAGTCAAGATCCGGAGAAGAAGAGATGGCAATTAGAGACGAAGCGAGTCTGTTGTGAGTGGCAAGCAGCACCCCACGGCATGGGTAATTGGGACCTTCTAGATGAGCGTTGTCATCGCGTAAAACATTGAAGGAGGGAGGAAATAGTTCAAGACTATTAATACTGGGGATAAGGTTGGTCTCAGTCAGAGCGTATATGTCGAAGGGGAGGGAATGCGCCTTTTCCAGTGTCGATTGTGTTTTGGAGCGAAGGCCCCTAACATTCTGATAGTAGACGGTTAGGGGAAGCGTATTGAGGGTATTGAGATGATGAGGGGGGCGAGGGGGCGACCGATTAGGGTCAAAAGTGCTTGGCATTATTGGGATAGGTCATCTTGTTATCGATATATTGGCGAAATGCCAAGAGATCTTTTAGAACTTTATTTGGGAGCATATCGAGATTTTTATGGAACAACGAACAGGCCGCGAAGGCTAGGAAAGTCGATGAGTAGACTTTCCTGCCGGATGGAGGCCATTACGTTAGTTTTCGTTTTACCTTCATAACAGACAGAGCCAGATTTATCGTGGAGGTGTGAAAGATAGAGGCGGACATTCTCGCAGGTCGTTTTGTTCCTAAATTTAGACAAGGCATACCGATTGTCAGAGGAATTAATGGTTTGCTGAGTGAGTTTTAAAGGTGGGGGTAAGGGGGTAAGAGTGGGTCGATTAAAGGTCTAGGTGAGGGACGAGGTGGGCGGGAGCGAGATCTGGGTGCGGAAAGGAGTGGTGCAAGAGGTGACCTCGAGTTGGGTTCTGTGGACGAGTTAGGCGGGTCTATATGGGGGGGGGGGGGGGGTTGAGAGTGTTTGACCTGTGGAAGTTGGAATACTTCGCGGCTGTTTTCAGGTCGAAGAGGGGGTGGAATTGGAGATAGAGGCAGGGTGTGGTGGGGGCGAGCAGGTTTGTTATTATTACGGGGGGCTTTATTACGTGCGGATGAGGGGGGCGGTATAGAATGAAGGTGGCCGCCGTGATTGGGGCAAGGGAGAGGGGTACGTTTATGGTTTGGCACAGGATAATTTGTGGATCGGCTCATCTTTGGATTGGGTTGGTTTGGGCGAGGTATGCGGGGAGAGGGGCGGGGAGAGGGGCGGGTACGCGTTGACTGGGGATGATTTATAATTGAGAAGGGGGAAGCCACGGGGGGCAGGGGGGTGGGTTGGTGTTGGAGACAGATTTAGGGGGGGGGGGGCGGCTTCTAGTAACTATATTCATGTTGCAACGTCATCATTTCTCTAAAATTCGTTGAAGCAAAAAAAACATTCTTACTTTGCGCTCTAATCATCTAATCCTTTGTGCCGATAAAACACAATTTGTAGGAAGTGCTACTTTCTTGCTTTAATTTGGAGAAAAGTACACCTGGTGGACATGGGCTGCTGTGTGGGGAGTATGGGGAACATGCTCTATCAATAAAAACGGTACTAGTCCGGCATTTTAAATGTGGCGATTTTAACACCAACAACAAAGAATGCGAGGAATGCCAGTAAACTTTGAACACGCTGAGCTGGAGGCGTTATTGGATCAAGATTCATACCAAAGTCAAGAGGATTTCGCTAAAACCTTTGGAGTGGCTCAATAAGTGATTCCAAACCGTCTTAACCCCAATGTATGGTGCAAAAACAAGGAAATTGGGCTCCGTATGAACTCAATCCAAGAGACGTCCAGCAACGTTTTTTTCAAGCGCGAACAACTGCTTCAAATGCAAAATCGAAAGGGTTGTTTCGCAACTAATCGTGACGGGGGCCGAAAAGTGGATCCACTATGATAATCCAAAGCCCAGAAAAGCATGGCGTAAGCCCGGCCAT
Source organism: Microdon myrmicae (assembly GCA_963931805.1). Lineage (NCBI taxonomy): Eukaryota > Metazoa > Arthropoda > Insecta > Diptera > Syrphidae > Microdon > Microdon myrmicae. Next base: position 105,852,206 of record OZ007497.1, on the reverse strand, counting down.
GCCTCAACGGTCAAACCGCATATTCAACACAAGAAGCCTTTTTGTTTTGTTTCGGTAGGAAAGTGGAAATCTTCGAACGATAGCTTTGGACCGATCCGGAGGCATGCCGGATATTTACCGACTAAAACCCCTTCTCAGCAGGCACATATTTCCGTTGATCCCCGCGAGACTTTTTTTAGATATTCCATCGCGGGGCGGGACGGAGTTCACTCCGTTCATCGCGTCGCAACTGCTGCATCATGTCACATAGAATATCATTTGCTACGAACCATAATTGTTTGGAACTGAGCATGTATTTTGCTACTGTCCGTCCCATATGTCCCTCCAAAATCATTCGCGCGGTCGCGAATCTCACGCACTCTTTGAGTACGTGTTCCGCATTTTCTATTTTGCCTTCGCAGTACAAGCAGTATGGGTGATTCACATAGTTATACTTGTGCACGTATTGCCGAAAGCATCCATGTCCTGATATCAGCTGAGTCAAGTGGAAGTTCAGCTCGCCATGTTTTCTTTCTGGTATCATGACTTCTACATCGGGTATCATGGTTTCTACATCAGATATCATGGTTTCTACATCAGGTATCATGATGTGGGACCAACGTCCTTTGGTGGAAGAAGCTCACCTTCGTTGCCATATCTTTAGGCTTGAGAGCTCTAATTGTGACCGCATTCTCCGGTCATTCTCTTGGGAGACCCCATGCCACGCAACGTTTTCTCTAGTTGCAATATCAAGTGGTTTCCTATCGGCCAAGACATTTATAGCATCTTCGAATACCGTTCGGAATGCGCAACATACTCTTAATGATGCTAGCCTATGTACTCAGTTCACTCCCCTCATGTACAACTTATACTGTATGGCTTCTGCCCATATGTGAGCTGTATACGTTATAATGGAGGTGTTGACACTGGTTGTCAGTTTCCTTATATGGGTCCGGGGTCCAGCAACCCTGTGTAGCAGTCTCGCCAAAACTTTCCATATTCTTGCCGTCTTTTTAATTCGTTTTCCGAAGGACAACCTGTTGTCGAGATATTTAATATAGGCACTGGATTTGATTGTTTGTCCTTCTATTTCCAAATGAGCGTGTTCAACTGTCTTGCGGCTGCTTATTAAATCTGTCTCCGCCTTATGTGCGGCTAGTTTCAGTCCGGCCACATCTAGCATTTAATGCTTTGGATAACTTGGAAACAAATATTCTCCAGGTCAGCTAGGTGTTCAGATACGCCCGCTATCGCCAAATAATTTGCGCACCCAGTGATTCTAACGCCCTCTGGAACATTGAACCTGAGCACACCATCATACATGATATTCCATAACAGCGGACTTAATACAGATTCCTGTGGTACACTCGCTGTTATTTTATATTCTTGTAGAGCAATCTTCCATCCGAGAGATCATCATCATCATTGGCACTACAACCGGGAACCGGTCTTGTCTTATTTAGCAAGTCCTGACGCTTGTTAAATTTTCCATAATGATTTGTTCTTTCCGGGCAAGGTCATTATTCTTGCGCCAGAGGCTCCCCGACGAGGAATCGAGCCCCGGTCTCCCGCGTGACAGCCGGCTATTCTAACCACTATACTATCGAGGAGCCCCATCCGAGAGATAGTCTGCTAGTGTACGCACCAACAGATTGAGACTTGTAGATCGCCCAACGCTTCTAGAATCTGATTACAGTTCACCTAGTTAAACGCATTTTTAAAGTATATTTTCACCACGGCGTAATATTTTTTCGTACGTGCTAACCATCGTACTCCAGCTATCGCATTGCAAGTGATGTCACACACCACAGATAGTGCCTTATCGATTGATCTACCTTTCCGGAACCCATACTGCCATTCAGAGAGCCCCGATATCCCCTCAATCAATTTTTCCAGGCGACTGGCAATTACTCGCTCAAGCAGTTCCCCTGTTGGGTCTAGCATGCACAACGGGCGGTAGGATGACGGCGCTTCTGGATTCCTGACTCCTTTTGGTATAAACACAAGTCGCGATTTCTCCATCGTTGAGGAGAGTGTCCTGTTTGAAGGCAACTCGTGAAGAGACTGCTTTAGACTTCCGGGTTTTTTGTTAAAGCAGTCTTCAATACAGCGTTAGGACTACCGTCTTGTTTTTGTTAACAACCCTTGCAGCCAAGAACACCTCTTTGGTGATCATGGGAGGTAATTCTCTTTCCATGATGTTCCATTCCTCTTGCGCTCTCAACACCTCATTACACTGCGGAAAGAGGACAGTAACGATTCTGACCATGTCACTTTTACTTTTTTGCATTTGACTACTGTTGTTGTGTAGTATCTTCATGACTATCCTGTGGACGCTGCCACACGGGTTGTTATTTAATTCATCCGTTAGGGAGCAGAATGCTTCATATTTACTCTCGCGGATCACATTCCTCAACTCCTTTCATTTGTAACTGTGGGGAGGTGTTACGGTTGCTTGCTCTTTGTTGCAAGTGTGTAACCTGTTACTCCCCGATCGCAAATAGGCAATTTCTGGGTTCCACCAATACACTGGTTAGATTGCCCCTGCTGGTTGTCTTTGTCTTGGCATAGAAGTAACGCATGCGGTAGTTAGCCTCTTCACGACTTTTCCAGTCTGCCTGTTCGCATCGGCCTCTGCGTCAAACTGTTCGATTTGTTCTTGCAGTATAGAATCGAGCAGTTCCGCATTGAGGTCCTTTTCTTTCCCCCCACTTTTTCTGAGCTTTCTTCGCCAATTTGCCAGTGATGAATCCCCTGTATGGTATAATAATATATCGTACAATACCGCTTGGTGGTCACTATGGGTGTAGGTGTCCAAAACTCGCCACTTCATACTTCTTGCCAACATGGAACTGGCAAATGTGATGTCGATTTTGGACCGACCTCTCTCGTTTAGTAGTGGTGCTTCCCCATGATGATGAGTAGCACGTCGGTACCATATTCCTTAACCGTATGGGAATGTTTTGCCACATGTCCGTATTGCCAACATCTGAAACATCGTGTGATTTGTTCTCGTAGTCTGAATCTCACTCATCCGACCCGTAGTAAACCTGTAGCCAGCAACATGCTAGCATTTTCTCTTGGTAGGCGGACAGCCTGGGGGCCATCAGCTTTCCTTCTTAAGGTTTTTACCGCTTCCTTTGGGATCGTGTTCAGTGCACGGGATTATATAGCGATCGCTGTCAGGATTTTCTCTACAGTGGTTACCTCATCTAAACGACGACACTCGTCTGTGATTTCCCGTGACACTGTTTTCACACTAGCATCTTTCTTTAATACTTGTTGTACTTTTCCTTTCAGTGTCTCAGCGGTGGCCTCTGGTCGGCGTTTAAGTTCTAGGAGCAATTCCCCTTTTACTGTCTTCCGAACTTTATTTCGCTTTTCCGAGTTCACTTAGTTGGGGCCTTCATGAACTTAAATATATCCGCATATGTTTTTCCCCGGTTTTGGATATTATTATAGCGTCCGGGCGCGGCCTCTTTTTTTTAATGTTGGCGTTCCCGTTCGTCCTTCAACCTCCCATCCCTCTTGTTTCCTTTCTGGGCAATTGTAAACCACGACTCGTCACCCATCTGTCTCGGAACCCTGCTTATGTGAGTTTTGGTTTGGTTGGGTTTGCAAGTTTCCACCGCTTGCTTCAGCCGATATGGGAATTGGCGGGTTAAAATGAAAAAAAGATCTCTGACCGGATTTCGCCGTAATAAGGTCTCTGCTCCTATCCAGAATTCAACTTCTCGTGATTAAAACTCCCCGTTCACAAGCATATTGAATGATATTTCGTCCTATACAGAAGCCTTAACTTGGATAGAAGTGTATCCTTTAACGAATTCGATATGCAATCCGATACTTTTGATAGGATCCTTTGATTTTAATGTACATATTTTCAAATGACGCCGTGGACAACATTTGAAGGTCAGTCTCTCCAGCTCATGATATACACAGTTTAGCACTTACTTTAGTATAAAACCGGAGAGGGTTCCAGAGTTCTTCTGAAAGTTCGTGCTTGACCAGAAAGTGAGACAAACAAGTGTTAAATTCTGTTACAGGTAGTAGGAAGTTGGGGGCATTTATAAAGAACACCAAAATACTAACTCCGCATCCATTCTTTCGTTTATAGCTGACGATCAGTCCAATAGAGAAACATGCACATTTCACACCCAACTCAAAGCTGCTTGATACTACATCAACTCCACCTCAACTAGAATGCAAGCAGTACGTCATGAGTCAGATTCACATTCGATCTCATATTGTTGCACGACCACTCAAAAAGCCGAACATTAAAAAAATCCATTGACCCGGGTGGCATTCTCCCATTCTTATTCACTGGCTTAATCGGAAGCTCTTCTTTCTGTCCTAATCACACACTTTATTCAAACAGAGGAAAGTCAGCATATATTCAATCAATTCCCAAAAAGGACTAAAAATCATTCTCCTCTTCGATCCTCCATCGACCCATAGCGTTAATCTCTAATCTGTCGAAGGTTATACAGTCACTGAAATATTTGTAAAGAAATGACGGTCGAAATATCTGTAAAGAAATGACCTACTTAGTGGTTGCCAATATCAGTTTCGTATCTCCAGGTCCGCAGGAGATCTGAGGGTGAATCTTACCGAATATTGGAGCCGCTTCATCTACTACTTTAGTGAAAGCAAGAGTGACGCATTGGATATTTTCATAATCGTTTGACAAAATACAGCTCTGTTGTCGAAATTGCATTCTTATGAAGTGTATCCCGAGTACAACACCAATACGAAGATGGCCTGAAAAGTTTCCGGCCTAGCAAAGATACACGCATTTTTTTCTGCTCTCTACCGTTGAATAAAAAAAAAAATGAACAAATCATCTACATTTAGGTTCAGACTCCAATAAATCTATTTTCCTTAAAATACAAAATAAAACGATCCATCGAATAGTTTTTGAGATATCGTGGAGACCATTGTGAAAAACATGGTTTAGGGAAAAACGCGCTTGAAGTTTCAAAATGCTATACGGAGGTGGGGTGAAAAGTTTTCGGTCTGATCTACAGATGCCGTCAGCAGGTCTACATGGGTGGTTCGAAAAATTTCCGACCTAATAAAGATACAAGACATTTTTTCTTAAAATTTATTATTTTTCTACATAGTCTTCTTGTAACTCTACACACTTCTCCCGGCGATGCTCCCATCTCTCTAACCCGCCCAAATAGTACTCGGCGTTTTTTTCTGCAAAATAACTGTTCACGAAGGTGATTGCCTCCTCATTTGACGAAAATCTCTGTCCTCCGAGCCCAATTTTTAGATAAGGGAACAAAAAGAAGTCGCTTGGGGCTAGATCTGGTGAGTAAGGTGGATGGTCAAACAGTTCAATCCGTAATTCGTGGGTTTTCGCCATGGCAATCGCTGTGGTGTGAGACGGCGCGTTGTGTCCGTGAAACAGGATTTTCTTTTTCTGCAAATGTGGCCGTTTTTCCGCAATTTCTGTCTTCAGCTGGTCAAGTAATGATGCGTAGTGTGCTCCTGTAATGGTTTTGCCTTTTTGAAGATAATCGATTAAGATAACTCCATGACTATCCCAAAAAAACAGTCGCCATCACTTTCGCAGCCGAAAACAGTTTTTGCTTTTTTTGGACCCGATTGCCCCTTTGCAGTCCACTGTTTTGACTGTATTTTTGTTTCGGGCGAATAATGGTGTATCCAAGTTTCATCGACAGTAATTAATCGGCACCAAAACTCGGATTTATTGTGCCTAAATTGCGCCAACAGAGCGTTAGAAATGTTTATTAGAACACGTTTTTGGTCTTATGTGAGCAAACGCGCCACCCAACGCGCGGACAGCTTTCCCATGCCTAGATCTTGATTTAATATGTGACAAACACGTTCTTTGGACATTTTTAAAGCCTCTGATATCTTTCTCTTTCTAGTCAGCCAAAAACTGAAGCCTGCCATCATCGGCTTTAATGCAATAACTGAAAGGCTATGCACTCTTCGCGTGCGAGGCAAATTGAAGAACATAAGCCTCATAAACGTTCACGGACCTACAGAGGAGTCCCCTGACGACGAAAAAGAAGAATACTATGAGAACGTCGAACGGGCCCTCAATGCCTGCCCAAGATACGATGTGAAAATAGTTCTTGGGGATTTGAATGCGAAAATAGGTCGGGAGACGGTTTTCAGGCACTACGCAGGTTCCCATAGTTTGCATGAGAACACTAATGACAATGGACTACAAGTCATCGAATTGGCAGCATCGAAAAACTTGGTCGTTGCGAGTACCAGGTTTCCGCGTAAAGATACCCACAAAGCCACCTGGGTATCACCTGATGGAGCCACTCGCAACCAAATTGACCACGTGCTGATAGATCGCCGCCACTCTTCGAGCCTGATGACGGTACGAACGTACCGAGGTGCCAATGTCAACTCGGATCACTATCTTGTTGGTACAGTTTTCCGAGCGCGAATTGCCTTACGGAGACGTATTGCATCCGCGGATCAGGTTCGAATCAACACGGCTGCCTTACGCAATGAGAACACCAGCAACACCTTTGGTCATGCGTTAAGACTGGCCCTCGAAAAGCTCGACGGAGGGAGAGTAAGTCCTGGGGCCAGAATGCCGGGCGTAGAAGAGAAATGGACACGCCTAAAGAATACTGTCATTAGTACTGCCAACTCAATCTTAGGCAGTAGTCATAGAGATCGGAACGACTGGTTTGATGATGCGTGTAAACTAGCGACTGAACGTAAGAATGCTGCATGGCGCGCAATGCAGCAGTCTCATAGGACGGGGGTACGCGAGGAGAAATACGAAGAGCTCAGGAGATCTGAAAAAAGGCTTCACAGACAAAAGGAAAGTGCCTGGGAAAAAAACCTTGTCTGTGAAATAGAGAAAAGTAGAGAGCGAGGTCCGCACCAGGCGCGGAAGTTCTACCAAATAATCCGCAGTATGACGCGGTACACACCACGCTGCACTTACTGCAAGGATAAAGAGGGTAATCTGATCACCGATCCTGAAGGCATTCTGGAGCGATGGGAAGTGCACTTCAATGAATTGCTAAATGGTCAGCTCACAGAAGAATTGGAGGCTCCACCAAAGCAAGACCAAGACCAAATGCTGCCGCCACCAAGCATTGAGGAAACATTAAAAGCCATTAGACAGCTAAAATCAAATAAAGCCCATGGAGCTGATGGCATACCAGCTGAGCTGATCAAATAAGGAGGGACAGCGTTACATCACGTAATTCACGAGATCGTGGCGCACGTATGGGAGCAAGAGGAGTTGCCGGAAGATTGGCGTCGTGGTATAATTTGCCCCATACATAAGAAAGGAGATATGACCCTGTGCAGCAACTATAGGGGTATAACATTGCTGAGTACCGCCTATAAGATACTCTCTACTATCCTACAAGACCGGATATCCACATACACTAAAGTCATCATTGGTCAATATCAGTGTCGCTTTATCCCAGGCAAATCAGCGATTGATCAGATATTTACCCTTTGACAGGCGATGGAAAAATATCTGGAATTTAAGATTCCACTATATCATCTGTTTATAGACTGCAAGGCCGCCTACGACAGCATAGCCAGGGTAGAACTATATAATGCCATGAGAGAATTCGGCATTCCAAACAAATTGATACGACTTTGTAGGTTAACCATGACCAACGTAACTAGTCAAGTAAAAGTAGTGGGATTGCTGTCCAAACCAATAAACATCTATAATGGACTCCGACAAGAGGACGCTCTGGCCAGCCTCCTCTTCAACCTGGCGTTGGAGAAAGCAATCCGTGACTCTGGCGTTACAACAAGAGGGACTATTGTCACCAAGTCCAGCCAGATACTTGCCTACGCAGATGACATCGACATCATCGGTAGAACCGAATCGGCGGTACAGGAATCCTTCACCCAGATCGAGCAGGCGGCACAAAAACTGGGACTGCACATTAATGAGGGAAAAACCAAGTACATGGTGGCAACTTCTGCGAAGAGAAAACCTAACGTTGGTCAAACTATCAGGGTAGTGGAGCACGAATTTGAAGTAGTGCAATCCTTTAACTACCTTGGGTCAATAGTATCAGCCGATAACAATATGGAAGAAGAAATACGTGAACGGCTGATTAAATCCAACAAAGCCTACTATGGTCTATCAAGGCTCTTTAAATCCCGAAATTTATCCAGAACATCCAAGCTACTACTGTACAAGACCATGGTCTTACCAGTACTTATGTATGGATCCGAGACCTGGGTACTTAATAAAAGGCACTCTGAACTCTTGGCCGCGTTCGAGAGAAAGGTCTTAAGGGAATTGTTGGCCCCGTATGTGAGGGAGGACGATTCCGGAGACGCTACAACCATGAGTTGTACGCAATCTACCTTGAGGTCATATTGTAAGAAAAATCAAGCTCTGTAGACTCCGGTGGGCGGGACACCTAGCTCGAATGAGCGAAGAGGAGCCTGCCCGGAAAGTCCTTTGTGACAGGATGTATGGAGGGAGACAGCGCGGCAGACCTTGTCTGCGATGGAGGGATGGCGTTGACCAGGACGCCCAGAGCCTGGGAGTGCTAAACTGGATGACATCGGTTCGAAATCGGGACCGGTGGAGAGAATTCTTAAATAAGGCCAAGACCGAATCCCGGTTGTAGTGCCGATGATGATGATGATGATATCTTTCTCACGTTATTTCGGCGCTGGTCTAACAACATTTGGTGAACTTTAGCAATGTTATCGTCAGTTGTTGAAATTTTTGGATCTCCCGAACATTCATCGTCTCCCAAGCTCTCACGGCCACGTTTAAATTCAGCTGCCCAAAATTTCACTGTGATAAATGATGGTGCAGAGTCCCCATACACAGAGTCCAACTCATCTTTGATTTGCGTAGGTGTATTGCCTTTCAAAAGGCGCAATATTTTCTTTATCCTTGCCCGGATAAAGAAAATATTATGGACAATTTAACAACTCTCGGATAAGAACGGGACACCGGTGGAGAGACTTGTTAAAGAAGGGTAAGACCGGATCCCGGTTGTAGTGTCGATGATGATGATGATAGCCTTTCAAAAACAACAATTTAATGACATCTCGATACTCAGTTTTGTCCATTTTCACAAAAACACTCACATCGACTCACTCAAACGACTTTCAAATAAAAACTACGCGTCCAAAATGGCTGAAATTTTGGTGAGTATTTGTCAAAAGACGCACAACTACATTCACTAGCTTTTATTGATGAGTGCTGCTATCTTCACGTTGAGGAAACTTTTCAGACCGCCCGCGTAGATATAAAAACAACATTTTAGTGTCCTTTTCTTGCTATTTACATATTAGATGCTTGCTAAAATAAAGTATCCGTTCAAATTCATTTATTTACTCTAAAGAAATTAGAGTCTCAGAATCGAGTGCTTTGACACAAAGTTTGACCCGCCAAGTAAACTTTGGTGGTGAAGAGTAGAGTAGAAACCGAAAGCCAGGATTTGCTGTTAAAGGCTAAATGTTTCCAAAATGTAAGTAGTTGAGAATGGACATTTTATAAGAGCTGATATAATCGCCACAGGCTCTCCACAATGAATAGTAGACTATCACTTTGGCCGGCTCTTTGCAAGTGGTTCCCACTGGTATCGAATCTGCTTTCACCTGTGGGGAGGAGAAGTATTGTGCCAGGCATGGGCACTCTGTTCACTTCTTCCCCATCATTCACTTAATGAAAGTTCCGCCAAAAGTTAATCACCAAATAAATGAACGAAACGCGGCCACGTTTGTCCACAACCGGGAGTAAGGGAAAACGTCTTCGAAACACCGTCTACGAGAAGTAAGCAAACACCTTAACAACAACACCCAGGAACCGCTGCCGGGAAATTAAACGCATGGTTATTCTGCTGAAGCAAATGTTTTTTATTTTATTTAACTTTGGTTATTAATTCGTTCTTAGCCATTATTAAATACTTGGTGTTTTTATACTGCACTTAGTACTTATTATTAATATTAACTTGATTTTTATGGATTTTAAACTACTATTACGAGGGTTGCTTTTTATATTTCGGGATTAGAGAACAAAAACAAATATTGATCATCAAAAATCACTTTATTGTTTTTCAAAATATTCCCCATGAAGATCTATACACTTTTGCATGCGTTTGAACCAATTGTCGAAGCACTTTTGCCACTCTGATTGAGGTATCTCCAACACATGCATTCTGAATGCAGCAACCGCTTCTTCAGGTGTCGAAAAACGTTGACTTCTCAGTTTGTTTTTTACGTACTGGAATAAAAAGAAGTCATTCGGTGCCAAGTCAGGACTATACGGCGGATGACCCATCAAATCGATGTTTTGGGTGCTCAAAAATGCAGTTGCCGCAGCCGATGTGTGAGAGCTCGCATTTTCATGGTGAAGAGTGATCCGTCTTCGGCGGTTGGTTTTCCTGATTTCTTGGAAGACAACTGGCAAACAAATGGTTGTGTACCACTCAGAGTTGACTGTTCTGCGTTGTCCTAGTGGTACGGTTGCGACATGTCCAGTTTTTCCGAAAAAACAGGCGACCATTTGCTTGGCACTGCTTCGTGCGCGAACAACTTTTGTTGGATTTGGCTCATCTTGAAACACCCAGACAGTCGACTGCTGTTTACTTTCGGGCTCATACGCGTAAATCCACGATTCATCACCTGTCACGATGTCATAGACGTGTTTCGAAGCACCGCGACCGTATTTTTTGAGCATTTCTTTCGACCAATTGACACGAGCCTTGTTTTGGGCTATTGACAAATTGTGTGGGGCCCAACGCGAAGAATTTTTTTTGACAGTCAAATGTTTATGCAATATTGAATGTATGCTGGTCCCACTAACGCCTAAGGTTGTCTTAATCTCACGATAGGTCACATGACGATCTTCCAATATCAGTTCGCGCACAGCATCAATGGTTTTCGGAACAACAACTGATTTTGGACGACCTTCACGAAATTCATCTTGGAGTGAACTACGACCACGATTGAATTCACCATACCATCGATAAACACTGGTCCTTGATGGAGCTTCATCGCCAAAAATTGAATTAAGTTCATCCATGCACTGTTGCTGAGTTAATCCACGCCGAAAGTTGTAAAAAATAATCGCACGAAAATGTTGACGATTTAATTCCATTTTTGGGCCGAGATGAATCTTTTAAGTTACTGTAAATAACACAAATAGCGCTCGTATGTCAAAACGTTCTGAGTGCGTATAACCTCAAAAATGTCCAACTTTACGGCAGAGCTGTCAATTGCCGGATTGCAACACTAGGGTTGCCAAATCCCGAAACATAAGAGGCAACCCTCGTACCCACACGACTGAGTAGAGTTCAATCCGTTGAGAACGCTGTGCTATCTCTTAAGAATCCCAATATAAAAACACAGTGGATGAACGTCATTTGCATCGTCGAAGACAAGGAACTATCTTTACTATACTCATCTATCTTTACCCTACTTTAAACGAGCATATATTTGGAGCTGAGTATGGCATTTCTGAAGAGATGCGACGAATACTTCACTTTATCCAATCTGGACAATTTACAAAGCGTACATTCGTCCCAAAATGGAATTCAATTCCTATATCTCGTCATGCGCCTCCAAAACTGCGCCACACGTAGCAGTATAATTGATTGGAGATCAGGCGTAAGTTGTTTAATTCCATCGTATTGAATGTATTTCCGCGATATCCGTGTTTCCAGAGAGTAAAAGTCAACTTCAGGTACACAAATACAACAGAGCCGAACCACACGATTATGAAAGTCTCTGCCTAATCATGTCTTTCTAATGTACCATACGTCGATACCTCCTTTACCTCTTCTCCTGACATTTAAGGGAACCTTAAAAACCACTTTTGTGAGCGAGTTAGTGTAAAAGGCGTCAATTCTTTGTTTTTCTATTGTTTTCTCCTTTTTCTTGGGTTCAATTCAGACTGTTTTTAATTAATGAAATCACCATCTTTAAAAGGACGCCGTTTCGACAGACTGTTTGTAGAACACACTCTGCTTAAAGTTATTTTTTAAGCAGTACCCATACGCTCAACTTTGTATTACAACGACGAAGCTTTAAATGTTAGCTCCCCAAATATGTAGTTTAATCTTGGCTTTAAATATTAATATTGATGGGCAATATGTCTTTTTGTGTAAAGCCTTTTAGTGAATTTTTGGGAACGTCCCTATCACACGAATAAATTAACGTCCGAGTATTTTCACAAATATTTTATTTTTATATTACGAAACACAAGGAGAAAAATGTCCTTTTATTAATTATATTTAAAGCGGCAAACCACTGTCAAATTTTCCAAAAATGGGAAAACCGTTTTTGTTTAAAAGATGCTTTATGGTGTTAAAAATGATATACCAAGAAATTGAGGGCACCAAAAACGTGTAAATGTTCAAACATTCAGTTCTACTGTGTCACCTCTCAGGTCACGTTTTCAGTGCTCTGTCCCGATGTTCGGAGATGATTTTGAGGACGTAAACTTGGTTTTCGAAAATTTATAAATTGCGACAGTTGATCAGTACAAGAAAACATGAATTCCCTTCGAAATATACCAGCAATATCACAACTCATGGGCGGAGGGGCGGGCGCATGAACTATAGCAACAATAGCAGTGTACGACAGAGTTTTATTTACTTTTTCAATTGAGGATTATTTTCGCTAATTATCACGTAGCTTTTGAAGTGAAATAACAAGTTTTGCTCCTGGCAGTGTACAAATATTTGGCAATACAAATTGAGTGCACGTTAAATGCTAATTTATAAACGAAATACCCATTTATAAAGCAAACAAGTTCATCATATGATCTCAGGTCGAAAAGTCTCGTACTAAATTTAATGTAAAACATAGAAATGTTGATTAGACCGTTGCTTCGGACTCTCCAATGTTAATTTATATCAAGAAATCTGACAAACCAACGTCTAAAGATTTGGACGCAGCCGCCTTAAAAGCCGCTAATGAAATAATGCATTAAAATCCCAGTTTTCGATTATGTTCAGAACAGTATAGTACAGTCTTGTTTCGAAATTAAATTTGGTTCCGCGTGTACCCCTAAATGATGCTTTAGTAGAGAATGTATTAATAGTCGACAATTATTTGGTGCAGTGAACTGCCTTTTAAAAGACAAAGTTAGACATTTTTATTGGCCAAATTTAACAAAATTGTTATGTTAATTTTCCCCCACAAGATTCTGCCTCTTTTCTATATACCCAAGACATTTTTATTCTCTTTTTGATTGGAAAATCGAAACTTATTTTCCCCTAAATAAAAAAGCGGCAAAGAATGTCATAAAGTGCCTGCAACAAATGAATGCAAGATTGGCTTATCCTTGATTCTCAACTTCATGGTGGTGGAGGGCGAATAAAATCAATATAACAAGATCAGGCCAAAGTATATTACAGAACAATTCTTAACCTTCAAAATCGTATATTTATATTTCAACATAGTCACCGTTGTGGCTAATACATTTCTCCCAACATGTGTAAAGCTCCAAGAAGCCATACCATTTTTCTCCGACATTTCCTTTTCCCCCACATCCATAATGGATACAAATCGAATTCCCATCCGTCAAGCAAATTGAACCAAAACGTTCAATTTTTGAACACTGAATTCAATTCCAAAAAACCAAACATCAGAATGCATATTTTCACATGCATTGTATGTACAATCAAACACGTGTCCAAACAAACCCATGTCCATTTGATCCGCCGACAACACAATTCCGGCAGTCTAAACATCACAATACATACGCATTGTAACCAGATGTTTTATGACATGCACAAATAGACCCAAATTCCCATCCATATTTCACCCATTTCCCATGGGCGCTGACCTCTTTTAAAGTGCAATATAAACTCTTATTTGCATTAGCTAGACACGCTAATGGATAACGACAAACTTCAAAAAGGGATCGGTCGATCGATGTGTCCGAGACTTCGAGATAGAAGAAAAGTAGATTAGAAAGTAGTCAGTACCGTGAGAAGAAAGTAGTCACTTGGTAGCGCGAAGGAAGTGATCATCAGAGAATAAAGACCACACTAATATAATTAGTTCCTGTTTGACTACGGCTGTGAACAGAGTTCCTTGCAAAGTTGTGGTACGATGAGTTAAATGACATTATAGAATGGAAAATAGTGCATTTCCGGTGTATTGTGATTTGCTTGTTCTCAGTGTTTGAAAAACTCTTTTCGTGTATGTGCTTTGAAACTTGCTCCCATACTGGTATTATCCTGCGCTTCGCATACGGGTATTATCCTACGCCTGCGCTTCCATGTACATGGACGGCGCATCTCATGGTGGCTACCTGGACAAACCAAGAACACGGCCGTGTATCCACGTATCCATAGTGGGACTAGGACTCAACAACAAACAACAAGCATCCATTCAGGATCCATCGTTCGTTTCTTTTCCTCGTTGATCGAGAAGCACGGAAGCGAACCATACACATGCAAACGTTTTTTATTTAGTCAGTGAAAAATAAACCTAGACTTTTTCAAATCCAGGACTCGACAGCGGCCCTAACTCATCGTCCAAGGTGTAATCTTAACGCTTGAGGTCTTTTTTTTTTTTTTTTTTTTTTTTTTTTTTTGAGAGTGCATGATCAATACCGACATGGCCACTGAAGCGTGTGAACCGATCCCTAAAATACGGTATCTAGGAACTTCAAATATTACATAAGCCATGCAGAGAAGAAAGACACACGATCATCACTATCGTAAAATCGAAGCGAAATGAGTTTCTTTTTTTGTTATATACTTTTCTCAGGAGAGTCGAATATATATATATATATATATATATATATATATATATATATATATATATATATATATATATATATATATATATATATATATATATATATATATATATATATATATATATATATATATAGCGCCGAGTCGGCACCCCAAGATGCCACTAAACAACTGTTGCAGTTTGTAACGCTCCGGAAACACTCGCGTGGGGAGGGAATTCTCTAGCTTTCCCGCTCTGTACCGGAACGAGTTCTGATGCAGGGATGTTCACGCCGTCGAAAGATGAACCAATTATTGAGATTGTCTCGTGGAGCGCATATAAACCGAATTGCGCGGAATAATACTACAAATCTGCGAAGAACAGTACCCGTGATATTATCTGTAAATCAGACAGAGGTCAGCTACGCACGTTCGATGTGATAGAGACTGTACTCCCGACGTCAGCGCCGTGTCCCCGATCAGGGAGATAGCTCGTCTCTGTATGCTCTCAAGTAGGTCGAGGGTATGTTTAGGAGCGTAGCTCCAAACATGAGAACAATAGTCGTGCACCGGTCGTTGATTGGTTGGGTTTTATACAGATGAAAAAGTTGGGCCGGAGTATAATATTTCTTGTTCAAAAAACAGATAACTCAGTTTTCCAGAGCGGACCAGGTAATGTTCGACACGTGCTCATGCCACGATAAATTCCCACAGACCCGAGCAATTTCATGGTTTCCCCCAATTCGACGACCTGCTCATTCACCAGCTGTAAAACCGATGATCCACTTTTCTTTGTGAATGTTGTGCATTGTGTCTTC
The DNA here is from genome assembly GCA_963931805.1 of Microdon myrmicae. Classification (NCBI taxonomy): domain Eukaryota; kingdom Metazoa; phylum Arthropoda; class Insecta; order Diptera; family Syrphidae; genus Microdon; species Microdon myrmicae. The sequence goes on along the minus strand of OZ007497.1, from coordinate 105,836,710 downwards.
GTTACATTGAGAGCAATATTCGGGCGCGGGTCTAATTTAGGATTTATATAGGAGACGAAGTTGGAACAGAGTAAAATATTTCTTGACTCTAAAAAGATAACTCAGTTTTCCTGAGCGGATCTGGCGATGTTCGACATGTGTTTACGCCACGATACATTCCCAACTGACTTGACGCCAGGCAATTTCAAGCATTCCCCGGATTCGAGGACCTGACCATTCATCATCAGCTATGGAACTGATGATCCACTTTTCTTTTTGAATGTTGTATATTGTGTCTTCGTTGCATTGAAGTCGACGAGATTCGGCTTTCCCCACTGCAGGACCTTATCCAGATCCCGATTCAAAGAGTCGATCTGACCACATCATAGATGGTGCGATGTTGATGCACTAATCGGCCGATCACTCGAAAAAGAGGAAACAAGCCTTACTATCATCTGCGAAACTTAACATTTTGTTATCTGTTAATTCCAACAAATCATTTATGTGAAGCCAAAACAAGTTTGGAGCCAAAATAGAACCTTGAGGCACCCCGGAATTTACAGGATACAGATCCGAAGACTCGCCGTCTGTAACAACCCGTATCGATGGATTTTCGAGCAAGATCTTCGTCCAGTCGCGAAGCTGCTGGGAAATTCCATATGAACGAAGTTTGCTCAGCAAAACCCCGTGCCAGACGGGTTCAAAGGCCTTGGAGATATCTAATGCGACTGTCCTTGATTAACCACACCCCTTAAAGGCAGATGTTTATATATCGGTTATAAGGGTCCCGTGGACAACCTTTCACGGAATCCGTATTGACGATCATTCAGAAGTCCGTTGCACTCCAAACACTTAACTAACTCGGCATTTGATGACCTTTTACATTACCTTAGATAACACTGACAGTAATGGTATCGGCCGGTAATTTTGTGGGAGACATTTTTTCCCTTTCTTTGAGATTAGCTGAATTCGAGCGATTTTCAGGCAGGTGGGAAATGATGCATAAGATAAGCGAACGGGTCTGCCAAGAACCGGCAATAGTTATGGAGCACTGGTGTTAAGCACTATTGCTGGTATTCCGTCCGGGCCGTTGCGTTCCTAGAGTCCAGTCCGTGTAGAATGCGTTGAATAGTACATGGGCGGAACCTCACATCCCGCATTGAAAGAAGTACCGAGGTGATCACAGGTGGTTCCAAAAGACTAGCATCAAGGTTTGAATTCGCGAAAAATAAATTCGCAAACACATTCGCTTTATTTTTTGAATTTGTGACTAAAGCCCCGCTGTGCGCCACCAACGGAAGAAAAGAGGAGGACGCGAAGTTAATGCTGACAGCCCTTGCCATTGATTAGAAGGGACACGAATCAGCTGGGCACTCAAGGAGTTTATTGGACACTCTGTCGTTGTAGGCCTTCTTGGCAGTGTCAATCGCCTGATGGCACGCGTTTCCGATTCTAACAATATTCGTTCTGTTAACATTGGTCGGATTGGACCGCCATCGTTTAAAAGCTCTATTTTTTGCCACTGTAACGCCCTCTCATTTTTTATCAAACCAAGGCTTACCAAATGAATTTGGTTTATGGAATGCGAAATGTAGATCTCCATCCCGAGAAGAATAATCTCTGTGACCGACTCCGCGCATGCGTTAACATCGGAGTCTCCAAAGCACACTTCCGACGACGGAAAGGATGCGAAGAAATCTCGCAAATCGTCCCAGTTGGCAGCCCCACATCTCCATATATGGCGAAGTTTATTCCCTTGAAATGCAAGTGATTACGTGACCGATACCAAACGGTGAGTTTCTCCACGAGTTGAGTAAAATTGTGGCTAAGAGCGAAGATCTCCGGCAGCTTCCCAGCCTCCTTGGTTCTGTTAGAATACACCAATCAGTCGGAATTCTGTGAATTAAAATCGCCAAGTACGATAATTTCAGAAGCCGGGTAGTTAATCTGATCCAGTCGACAGTACGTGAAAGATGTTCGGAAAATGTCGCCGGTCGAACGTCATTCGGGGAGCGGAGAAGACAAGAAAGAAATTTCAATTCAACCACATGATGTTCAAGTTATTGGGTTTCAGCGCCTCCATCCTCTGGCAAGCCAGATCGGAACACGTGAAGACACATCATCATCATCTTCATGGGCGGTACAACCGGGTTCCGGTCTTGGCCTTATTTAACAAATCTCCCCATCGGTCCCGATTTCGATTTTTTTTTTTTTTTTTTTTTGGTAGGAAGGTGGAAATGTTCAAACGATATCTCTGGACCGATCCGATTTCATCCAGTTTGGCACTTCAAAGCACATACTCCACCTTTAAAACGGAATCTCGAATGCAAGTCGTATCCTGAGCAACGAAGATATGTCGAATCAATTGACGAATCGACCTGGGTCTCAGTTAGGGCAGGGGTATCAGGTTTCGCTGTTTGCAAGTATTAGTGGACGGCGTTTACATTCGTATTGGTGAAACTGATGCTCCTGATGTTACAAAATGTTGTTATTACTTGAACGTCGACAGAGTCTCGAGAACGAGCTCGATTAACGCGATGACGAATTTCTTAAAGCTCGGTTATTTATCAGGGTATTTCCATGATGTTCCCCCTGACATAGCCCCTACCGGAGATCCGAATGGGAAACCAGTTTGCTTCCGTTATTCCTTATCTCATAAGGTACCATCATGACTTATTTCCATGTCAGTCCGGGCCTTCAGCCGTACGTCCGCATTACGTTTTCGTATAAACCATAAAACCAATTCTTTTTATTAAGTTGAAATAATTAGCACTGCTTGCCAGCCCAATACTTTCTGACTAAGCTGTTATTCAATTTTCTATTCGTGCTTTATGGTAGGTGAAATTTGATATAGAATATCCTTTTGCAGGCATCCTAGTTTGATAATACACCTACAACCACTCATTATACACCTGAATCGTCATGACAGCAATTATTTTAATAAATAAAGCGATTATTCTCGAATAAGACGCCCCATACCTCCATGCCAAAAGGCAATATCCTATTTGAAATATCCGGGGATCCTGAGAGAAATTGTAACTGAAAAGTTTTATTTGGTGTAACGCTTGCGTCTTAAAGACAGTTCATGCTCTTCATAACTACATCACAACCGTTCAAGGGGTAAGCGCACACGTTGTGTAAAGTGACTTAAGATGTTGTGGATACATACCATTAATAGCACCCTTCTCCTAGGAGGATATAAATGGTGAATGTGTATCACATGCTGGCATTAATGGCATTGAAGGGGTTATTTAGGATCTTCTCAGATAACTCAGCCTTAGGCACATCTCGATTTTACAAGGAATGGAAAACGGAATATAGGATTTTGCGATGAAGTGAATTTGTGCAGAAATACTCATCTTGGTATTTATAAATTAGAGGAATAAATAATTGGGCATAAAAAGGTAGAATGTGTTGTTCCTTTTTTTATCGATTTACGATGCTGGTCCTTAAAGTATGGTCTCCATTTTTTTACATACAAAAACACTTTTATTGAAATCAATTATATATTGATGTATATATTAAACTTGCGAGTTGTTTTTGACGCAATTACCGTTGTGATTGATGCAAATGCTGCGTCATTTGTCGTCCATCCTTTTCATACGACTTTTCTGTCCGGTCGCGCAGGTAGCGCCCGAATTCGGCTTCCAACTCGTCACCGCTCTAGAAATTCGTTCCATTAATGTGTGACTTTAACCCCGGAAATAGATGATAATTACTAGGTGTCATCAATTCCGGCCCGGAGATCGACTTTTCACGAGCAAAATGGGAACGAGTGTTATTGTGATAGAAACACACTTTTTTATCAGCATTCTGCTGCAACCAGGCCATTGATACCGCGAAGAAAGCTCACAAAGACAGGGTGATCAATAAGCTCCTTCGGTGCCCAACTGGTTCGCGCTCCATCTGGTCAATGGCAAAGGCTGTCAACGGTAACTTCGCATCCTCCTCCTTCCCTCCGTTGGTGACAGACAGCGGGACGTTAGTCACGAATTCAAAGGACAAAGCTAATGTGTTCGCGAATTTATTTTCCGCGAATTCACACCTAGATCTTGGCCTTTTGGAGCCACCTGTGATCTCGCCGGTACGGTTTTCGATGCGGGATGTGAGATTTCGACCGCGCAATATTCAACGCCTTCTACGTGAACTGGACTGTAGGAAGGCAACCGGCCCGGATAGAATACCAGCAGTAGTCCTTAAGAACTGTGCTCCAGAACTATCGCCGGTTCTTGGCAGACTCTTCCGCTTATCTTATGCTCGGAGGACGTTTCCTGCCTGCTGAAATATCGCTCGAGTTCAGCCAATCCCAAAGACGGGTAAAAAGTGTCTCCCACAAAATTACCGTCCGATAGCATTATTGTCTATTTTATCTAAGGTGATGGAAAAATTCATCAATACAGAGTTAGTTACGTATTTGGAGTGCAACGGACTTCTAAATGACCGTCAATACGGATTCCGTGGCAGGCGGTCCACGGGAGACCTTTTGACACTTATAACCGATATATGGACATCTGCGATTGAACAGCATGGTGAGTCAAGAGCAGTCGCATTGGATATCTTCAAGGCTTAACGCCGCGTCTGGCACGGGGCATTGCTGAGCAAACTCCGTTCATATGGACTTTCCCAACAGTTTTGCGACTGGACGAAAAGCTTCCTTGAGAATCGATCGATCCGGGTTGTTGTGGACGGCGAGTGTTCGGATCTGTATCCTGTTAATTCGGGGGTGCACCAAGCTTCTATTTTGGCTCCAACCTTGTTCTGCTTCACATAAATGATTTGTTGGAGACAACGTATAACAAAGTGTTCAGTTTTGCGATGATAGTATTTTTTTTTTTTATTAGACTTCTCTCGGGAGAGGCGAACCTATAATGCCGAGTGGGCGCCTCGAGATGCCATCAAATAATTGTTGCATTCGTTTTTGAACAGTTGCAGGTTGTAACGCTCCGGGAACACTCGCGTGGGAAGGGAGTTCCACGGCTTCCCCGCTCTGTAACGGAACGAGTTCTGATGCAGACATGTTCCGGCCGTCGGGAGATTAACCGCAAACTGGTGCGATCCGTCGGATGGTCTTGTGGATCGCACATAAGCTGAATTGCGTGGAACAATACCAAGAATCTCCGAAGAACAGTACCCGTGATAATATCTGTGAAACATACAGAGGTCGGCTATGCGCCTCCGATGTGATAGCGACTGTAGTCCCTACTTCAGCGCCGAGTCCCTGATCAGGCGGATCGCTCGTCTCTGTATGTTCTCAAGTAGGTCGAGGGTATGTTTAGGAGCCGAGCTCCAAACATGAGAGCAATATTCGAGCGCGGGTCTAATTTGGGATTTATATAAGAGAAGAAGTTGGGCCGGAGTAAAATATTTCTTGGCTCTAAAAAGATAGCTCAGTTTTCCTGAGGCTGACCTGGCGATACTCGAGACGTGTTTATGTCATGATACATTCCCACAGACCGTGACGCTGAGTGATTTCACACTTTCCCAAGCCTCGAGGGCCCGGCCATTCATCATCAGCTGTGGAACGGATGATCCACTTTTCTTTGTGAATGTTGTATATTGTGTCTTCGCTGTATTGAAGTCGTCGAGATTGGCCCTTCCCCGCTGCGGGACCCTATCTGGTTCCTGATTCAAAGAGTCAATCTCAGCTGATGCGAGATAGATGCACCAATCGGCCGAACACTGGAAAAGGAGGAAACAAGCGTACTATCATCCGCAAAATTGAACACTTTGTTATCCATTGTCCCCAACAAATCATTTATGTGAAGCAAGAACAAGGTTGGAACCAAAATAGAACCTTGGGGCACCCCCGAATTAACAGGATACAGATCCGAACACTCGCCGTCCACAACAACCCGGATCGATCGATTCTCGAGGAAGCTCCTCATCCAGTCTTAAAGCTGTTGGGAAAGTCCATACGAATGAAGTTTGCTAAGCAATGCCCCATGCCAGACGCGGTCAAAAGCTTTGGAGATATCCAATGCGACCGCCCTTGACTCACCATGCCCCTCAATCGCAGATGTCCATATATCTGTTATAAGTGTCTGATGAAGGGAGTGCCACCGCTTCCTCGCTCTGTAACGGAACGAGTTCTGATGCAGACATGTTCCGGCCGTCGGGAGATTAACCGCAAACTGGTGCGATCCGTCGGATGGTCTTGTGGATCGCACATAAGCTGAATTGCGTGGAACAATACCAAGAATCTCCGAAGAACAGTACCCGTGATAATATCTGTGAAACATACAGAGGTCGGCTATGCGCCTCCGATGTGATAGCGACTGTAGTCCCGCTGTCAGCGCCGAGTCCCCGATCAGGTGAATCGCTCGTCTCTGTATGCTCTCAAGTAGGTCGAGAGTATGTTTAGGAGCCGAGCTCCAAACATGAGAGCAATATTCGAGCGCGGGTCTAATTTGGGATTTATATAGGAGAAGAAGTTAGGCCGGGGTAAAATATTTCTTGGCTCTAAAAAGATAGTTCAGTTTTCCTGAGGCTGACCTGGCGATGTTCGACACGTGTTTATGCCATGATACATTCCCAACTGACTTGACGCTAGGCAATTTCAAGCATTCCCCGGATTCGAGGGCCTGACCATTTATCATCAGCTATGGAACTGATGATCCACTTTTCTTTTTGAATGTTGTATATTTTGTCTTCGTTGCATTGAAGTCGACGAGATTGGGCCCTCCCCACTGCAGTACCCTATCTAGATTCTGATTCAAAGAGTCAATCTGTCTACATCTGAGCTGATGCGACGCAGATGCACCAATCGGCCGAACACTCGAAAAGGAAGAAACAAGCGTACTATCATTCGCAAAACTGAACACTTTGTTATCCGTTGTCTCCAACAAATCATGTATGTGAAGGTAAAACAAGGTTGGAGCCAAAATAGATCCTTGGGACACCCCCGAATTAACAGGATACCTATCCGCACACTAGCCGTACACAACAGCCCGGATCGATCGATTCTCAAGGAAGTTTTTCGTCCAGTCGCAAAACTGTTGGGAAACTTCATATGAACGGAGTTTGCTCAGCAATGCCCCGTGCCAGACGCCGTTAAAAGCCTTGGATATATCCAATGCGACCGCCCTTGACTCACCATGCCGTTCAATCGCAGATGTCCATATATCGGTTATAAGTGTCAAAAGGTCTCCCGTGGACCGCCTGCTACGGAATCCGTATTGGCGATCATTCAGAAGACCGTTGCACTCCAAATACTTAACCAACTCTGTATTGAGGAATTTTTCCATTACCTTAGATAAAATAGACAGTAATGCTATCGGACGGTAATTTTGTGGGAGACACTTTTTACCCGTCTTTGGGATTGGCTGAACTCGAGCGATTTTCCAGCAGGCAGGAAAGGTCCTCCGTGCATAAGATAAGCGGAAGAGTCTGCCAAGAACCGGCGATAGTTCTGGAGCACCGTTTTTGAGGACTATTGCTGGTATTCCGTCCGGGCCGGTTGCCTTCCTACAATCCAGTTCACGTAGAATGCGTTGAATAGTGCGCGGACGAAATCGCACATCCCGCATGGAAGACTGTACCGGCGAGATCACAGGTGTCTGCAAAAGGCCGGGATCGAGGTTTGAATTCGCGGAAAATAAATTCGCGAACACATTAGCTTTATCCTTTGGATTCGTGACTAACGTCCCGCTGTCTGTCACCAACGGAGGGAAAGAGGAGGAAGCAAAGTTACTGCTGACAGCCTTTGCCATTGACCAGAAGGAGCGCGAACCAGTTGGGCACCGAAGGAGCTTATTGATCACCCTGTCGTTGTGAGCCTTCTTCGCGGTATCAATCGCCTGGTTGCACACGTTTCTGATTCTAACAAAATTCGTTCTGTTAACATCAGTGGGATTCGAGCGCCATTGCTTAAAAGCTCTATTTTTTGCCGCTGTAATCAGCTCGCATTTTTTGTCAAACCAAGGTTTATCAGACGAACTTCGTTTGATGGAATGTGGAATATACATCTCCATCCCCAGAAGAATAATCTCTGACACCGACTCCGCGCAAGCGTTAAGATCGGAGTTTCCGAAGCACATCTCGGACCATGGAAAGGATGCGAAGAAATCTCGCATATCGTCCCAGTTAGCGGCCCCATACTTCCATACATGGCGAAGCTGCCTATGCCGGTTATTCGCTTGGTATGCAAGTGCTTGCGCGACAGATACCAAGCAGTGATCTGAGTTTCCCAGTGGCGCAGAAACCTCTACGGTATAAATACTCGGTTCGGATGTCAAAAACAGATCCAGGGTGTTCGCATAATCGCCTCGGGCATCCGGTATTCGCGTTGGCTCCCCAACGAGTTGAGTCAAGTTGTGGCTTACAGCAAACATCTCCGCCAGCCTCCCAGCCTCGTCGGTTCTGTTAGAATGTAACAACCAGCCGGAATTGTGCACATTAAAATCGCCAAGGACAACAATTTCTGAAGCGGGGTGGTTGATCTGTATCCAGTCGACGGTACGTGAAAGATGTTCGAAGAATGTCGCCGGTCGATCGTCATTCGGGGAGCGGTAAAGGCAACAAAGAAAGTTAACGAAATTCCTCAGCACGACCCTCAACCATATGATGTCCATATTATTGGTTTCCAACGCCTCCATCCTCTGGCAAGCCCGATTAGACCGCGTGAAGACGCAGACTCCGCCCTTAAAACGGAATCTCGAATATAAGTCGTATCTTGAGCAACGAAGATATGTCGAATCAGTTGACGAATCGACCTGGGTCTCAATTAGGGCAAGGATATCAGGTTTCGTTGTTTGCAAATATTGGTGGACGGCGCTTACATTCGTATTGGTGAAACCGATGCCTCTGATGTTACAAAATGCCGTGACCAGTTGAGCGTGGGCAGGGCCTCGAGAGCGAGGCCGGTTATGCGATGACGAACCTCTTAAAGTTCCATTATTTATCATGATATCTGCATGATGTTCCTCCTGACATAGTGCCCCCCGGAGATCCGAATGGGAGACTAGTTTACATCCGGAATTCTTTATATCAGAAGGTACCATCATGTCTTATCTCCATGTCAGTCCGGGCTATCAGCCACGCATCCGAAACACTGTCGAAGATTTCTCTCGACGATATCGCGGAATGTACAGCGTGACGGGCTGGTATCTCACCTTGGGACCGACTACCACCTAGCCAACTTTTTCTCGAACCGTTCCATCGGCCAAGCTCCGAAAGATGGCCAGGGATATCTCCCGACCATTTCACGGAGCCTAAAGCTTGATCGGGTGGTATTTCACCGGGCGCACAGAGCGTTGGGACCCCGGCTACCACTCGGCCTTTAGTCGCCTCTTACGACAAGCCGGCCTAGCTGTGAGTATATTCTAACGCCCTACTCCAGGTGGCAAAAAAAAAAACCGTCATCGATTTTTTTTTGCCTTTTACACTCGGATACCCCGTCAAGTAACGCTATTAAAAACAATGGACGGACGCTTCGGACACCTTTCACCGGCTGCTCTCCACTCGGCTGACTGCCGATTTGATACCGGAGTCAAATGCTTAATCCATGTTTCAACCCATTTCAAATACCGATGCAAAAAATCCGATTAATTTCGACTAAACAGTGCTCTGAATCATCGATGCGATGTTCCATAGGAGCAAACAGTTGTAAAAATGGCGTCACTTAAATTGCTATAACTTAGTATGTTGTGGTCCAATTGTCATGAAGTTTTGACACATATCGTTTGTAAGTTAGTACTTCTTAAAGGTCATAAAGATTTTTCATTATAGGTGCCATTTCTGAGTTAGCCTCGGGACTTATTGAAATATATGCTAATTGCTATGGTATACAGCGTTGATCCTTTACTTTGGTGTTGTTCCTCGCTATGGTTTGTGTATTCGCGTGTGACTGCTGGAATCGCCTTTGATCCTCAAAAAACGTATCATTGCGCAAACTCATACCTGACAGGAGAAGCGAGCAGCTTCCAACCCAAAACTTACCATCGTAGTGGGCCCTAATTAGTGGATATTTGAACCAGTGGAGCTAAGCCACAGCTAGAGTTGACGGATCTCGCGTAAAAGACTATCTCGGGACTCCAGCGCCTTATTATGCGGATACGGTCTCTTCAAAAATGATATCGTATTTCTTTAAAATACATCGTCTTCCTTCACGGAATGTGGCTTGGTCTATGTTAGTAAGGACGCTACGAACCACGGAGCGCCAATACCCGAAAGATACCACAATCCACATCATGGCAATTTCCAGAAAACGTCACAAATCACAGCATGTCGTTTTATAGAAATTTCTGGAAGATGCCAGAAGTCACAACGCTCACAGCAGCAGGCATGCATGACATCGGAATTATAGTCACGGTCCCATAAAAGAAGAAAATGGTTGCATGGCAAGGTCAATTTCTCTTCTGTCATTAGAGGATTTCCTCCTTAGTCATTCAATTGACATTGGGACATCGGTTCAAGTACAGTCGAGACAATTCCAGTCAAGGAGTTTTAGATCAAGTCAGACAAGTCAAGTTCAGTTCCGCCTGAGAACTTATTTAAATGCGATCTGTCAGATTGCTGTTTTATATATCTACTTTTAAATACCTTGCCTCTTTAATCTGGAAAGACAATCGTTCGGCCACTTGGTGCTAGGAATTATTACACTAAAAAAGGAGAAGCGGGTGTCACATACGAATTATACTAGGTACAGTCCGCACCATCATCAGTATAAGGAGACATAGTCTACCTTTATATGGTCCCACCTTACACGATATTCAGTATCGGTATTTAAAACGAATACTCAAAAATGAACTGCAACTCCCTTGAGTTGAAATTGAAAACAGTGTTTCATCACCTATCATCACTTCTGACAAATTGTCTCACAGCTAATTTCTAGACCAAATTGTCAGCAACTATCACTGAAAGTAGCGCATAATTACCTAGGTGGTAACAGGGCATTCATGTGACTGAGATCTATAGAAAAAGCTGAGTATTACCTCCGAAGATCTGTTATCCAATATGATCTGAGCTAATGGGCAGGAACGGGAAACAAAGAGAATAATAATGACTTATTGTATAAACTCATTGACGACGTCTTTGGACTTATGTTGTTTACCTTCATCCGGAGCCGGTTAGTCACTAAGTTTATGGCGTTAGATTCAGCTATGTACGGCCGTACAGAAGTGGTGGAGTGATTGCATAATATCTGCTCGCTTTAATTTTCTGTGTTAATGGAATTGTTTAGGGAATAATATTGGACTTTGCCAGAAAATTATTTGTTTTTTTTTTGAATGTGAGGCCGCCACCGAAGATTGCTACGCAGTTTAAGCGGTTTTACCTTTAAAAACAGTAGCATAGACATTTGGAGGATCGTAAGGTTTTTAAAATCGGCTCTTCTTTTATTGTAATTAATTATTAATAAAAAAAATGAATCACCGGATGTAGGATAAAGGGAAGTAAAAATAACGGCGATGATACTAATTTATGAGGAAGCCATTCACTTTGTAATATTATATCATCAGTGACTTTTGAAGGCAGGGTGATGGAAGCAAAAATGAGATAATAATGCTCGTAAATTCAGAAGAAACTGGCCATGGTTTTGCACATTCTGTTTTACTTATTGAATTTGAGCTTGTGTTTTTATTATGTGTTTCTGACAAGCCGACCGTGGATGTGTAGAAATCTATGCAGCACCGTGAAAGCCTATTTTCTCCATGAGAATACACATATTGACTCTCACTTAGCTTGAGCTTCAGCCTTACTTTGAGTTGATATTTTTCTCCCTTTCTTTGGTCTACGGTCTTTACCCTTCCTGTCCTCTTCTGTCAAGTTGCATGCTATAATAGTATAAAAAAAACTTCTTTTATCATACATGTACATAAATTCTCTTCTAGTACACTTAAAGGTTAAAACTTCATATGTACGGAAGAAAAGCTATAACGTGGTACCGCTACACATTGGATTTAAAAGCCTGAATGTAGTAACGACGGGGAAATACTTGGTTATAGTGCGGACAGAAAAATGTAGGAGATGATTCAGAAAATTTTTTTTTTAAAAATGGTTTTGCCAAAGGATGTGTAAGCTTCTAAAGATACCGTGGCTCAAAACCTCGGCAAGTTGTACAGTATATAACAACACTGCACCTACATACTAAAACACATCTCTACATTTCGTACAAGTTTCCCCCCGGGACTAACAGTTTCCTTCACAGGGCTGGTTCGTTTTTAGCCACAATACAAGTCGTTGCTTTAGTCACAATTTAATTTAGTTAAATCTACGACGGTGATCACCGACATCACAACAAGTACAACACCACACTTGGGCGTGATCAAAGTCTGAAGATTACAACTCCCAACAACAAAAAAACCACATCATTGAAACTTCTAAAGAATTTTTACGCTTATTGCGGCTTTTCTGTTGTTTTTCCACTCTTGTTGGCTCCGTTCAAGAATCGTCTGCTACAATTTTATGATGACATATCACATGAGAAATACAGAAAAGTAGAGAGTGAGGTCCGCACCATGCGCGGAAGTTCTACCAAATAATCCGCAGTATGAAGCGGTACACACCACGCTGCATTTACTGCAAGGATAAAGAGGGTAATCCGATCACCGATCTTGGAAGCATTCTGGAGCGATGGGAAGTGCACTTCAATGAATTGCTAAATGGTCAGCTCACAGAAGAATTGGAGGCTCCACCAAAGCAAGATCAAGACCAAATGCTGCCGCCACCAAGCATTGCTATACCGCAAACCTGCAATGGTGAGAGTAATCAACTCGGGAAGATTAAGATGGGGCGGACATGTGGCGCGAATGGGCAACGATAGGACCGTGTATAGAATTCTTGACGGTAGATCAACGGGAAAGAGACCGGTAGGACGGCCGCGACGGAGGTGGAGGACAATGTTAGGCGCGGCCTTAAGGAGATCGTGTCGGGGGTGGAGGGAGAGTGCACAGGACAGGGAACGATGGCGGAGTCGGTGAGGTTGTGGGGGTACGAAGTCGTGGCGCCAGCATGGGCGCAGGGTTCTGCCTCGTCCTCACAAATTGTTCGCCTATAAAACTCTGCACGTCACCGAGGAGAAGGAAAACACATTAAAACACACTAGATTGTTGATTGTTGTTTTGCTATTTTTATTTTATGTAAAGTCGAATTCTACACATTACTATTATAAAGGAAGCTAAAGGAATAGAGCGGATTCCCTCCTTACACACACATTTCACGATCAGGTGGAATTTATTTTCATTTGTCTTTATGGATAATTACGGCCGAGCACTTAGCACTGACAATTAAGTTTATTTACGGTTAGTCGGCTGTTCGTCTCCTGTTTTATTGATATATTATCTTTTTAATTCACGACATTGTGCACCAATAACCACGACTAAAGGTTTTGTTACCGAAACGCATCCGCGGTTGGATTACGACTTCGGTATGTACGCGTCCGCACCGCTACAGTAGAGGAGGTGGAAGCGAGCGGCTCGGTCGGAGGACGGATGAATTCGGCCCAAGGTGTACACTCTCTCGATTAAAGATGCCATTTTCTTACCACACGAGAAACGTGAAGTCTCTCTTTGTGGAATAGGGAACCGTACCTCTTAGTAAAGATCTTTGTGGTATGCGTGATCGTGTGGATCATTGTTTGGTCATGCAATGAGATCATGAGAAACGTACTTAAACGTCGAACCGAAATTGGACAAAGGGATTGTGTAGATCATTGTTTCAGATGAGCTATATAAATAGACGGCAATGCATCGAGGAAATGGTGCTAAAAGCAAATAAGGGCATCATTACAATCATTGATGAGTGGTGCAGTTGCGTTGATAGACATATCGCCACTAGGAAAAGGTGCTAATGGGTTTTTAGATGTTTATGCCATCTCTGGCTGAAGTAGGAACCGAGTTGTTGTTTGTATTAGGAAATGCAGGTGAATTCGGTTTTGATGATGATGCTTGAGATCCGGTAATTGTTTGTCGATTGGACAAACGAATCGCGGGTCGATTTACTGCAGCTGCATAAACAAGCTGTCCGACGTTGCATTTTATCTGATGAGGTAAGTACTTTCAAGAATTCTTTCAGAGAATTTGAATAACGCATTAATTGCGTGAATGCTGGGAGAATTCTTTTTAGGGATTTTTAGATAATGCGTTGAATGCATTAAATGTCCTTGAGAAATGAAATGCTCCAGGTATGCGAGGAGATTGGGATGCAAATATGGGTTGCGAATATGGGGGGTTCTTCAGGTGAGCTTTAAGAACCCCCACAAGGTCATGAACTTCCAGGTTCCTCCAGGCCAATAAATAATCATCATCATCATCGGCACTACAACCGGGGACCGGTCTTGGCCTTACTTAGCAAGTCCTGAGGCTTGTTAAATTTTCCATAATGTTTTGTTTTTTCCGGGCAAGGTCATTAGTCTTGCGCCAGAGGCTCCCCGACGGAGAATCGAACCCCGGTCTCCCGCGTGACGGGTGGGTATACTAACGAATAAATAATAATAATAATAAATAATACCAAGCATTAAGGAAACATTAAAGGCCACAAGACATCTCAAATCAAATAAAGCCCCCCGAAGTTGGTGGCGTGCCAGCTGAGCTGCTCAAACAAGAAGGGGCAGCTTTACATCACGAAGTTCATGAGTTTGTGGTGCATGTATGGGAGCAAGAGGAGATGCCAGAAAATTGGCGTCGTGGAATAATTTGCCCCATACATAAGAAGAGAGATACCACAGTGTGCAGCACCTATAGAGGTATATCATTGCTGAGGACCATCTATAAGATACTCTCCTCTATCCTACAAAATAAGGTAGTCCCATACGCTAAAGTAGATACATGCTAAAGCAGATATTCACCATTAGACAGGCGATGGAAAAATGTCTGGAATTTAAGATTCCATTATATCATCTATTCATAGACTTTAAGGCCGCCTACGACAGCCTAGCCAGGGTGGAACTATATAATCCCATGAGAAAGTTCGGCATTCCAAACAAATTAATACGACTCAGTAGGTTGACCATGACCAAGTAAAAATAGTGGAATTGCTGTCCAAACCAATAAACATCTTTAATGGACTTCGAAATGTGGACGGTCTGGTCTGCATCCTCTTCAACCTGGCGTTGGAGAAAGCAATCCGTGACTATGGAATTACAAATAGAGGGACTATCGTCACCAAGTCCGGCCAGATATAATACTTGCCTATGGAGATCCTCTGTAGATCCGCTTCGAATGTACAGGACTCCCTCACCCATATCGAGCAGGAGGCATAAAAACTAGGACTGCACATAAATGAGGGAAACACAAAGAACATGATAGTTACATCTGCGAAGAGAAGTCCTAACGTTGGTCAAACTATCAGGGTAGCGGAACACTAATTTGAAGTACTGCAATGCTTTAATTACCTCAGTTCAATAGTATCAGCCGATAACAATATGGAAGAATAAATACGTGAACGACTGATCAAATCCAACAAAGCCTACTATAATCTATCTGTAAATTCCGAAATTTATCCAGAACAGCTAAGCTACTGCCGTACAAGAGTACTCATGTATGGATCCGAGTCCTGTGTGCTCAATAAAAGGCACTCTGAATTCTTAGCCACATTCGAGAGGAAGGTTTTAAGGAGAATTGTTGGCCCCATATGTGAGGGGGGACGATTCCGGAGACGCTACAACCATGAATTGTACGCGATATACCTTGAAACTAACGTTGTAAAAAAAATGAAGCTCGGTAAAGTCCGGTGGGCGGGACACCTAGCTCAAATGCTTGAGCCTGCCCGGAAAGTCCTTCGTGGTGGGATGTATGAAAGGAGACACCGCGGCAGACCTTGTCTGTGATGGAGGGATGGCGAGGATCAAGACGCCCAGAGCCTGGGAGTGCCAATCTGGTTGACATCGTCTCGAAATTGGAACCAGTAGAGAGACTTGTTGAATGTGGTCAGGGCCGGATCCCGGTTGTAGTGCCGATGATGAAGATGATACTATATGGGTTAAAAGACCCTGGATTTTTAATGAAAACAAACGTTTTTTGGGCAAAGTTATATTTATTCCTCAATATAGCTGCCGTCCAGGGCGACACCCTTGGTAAAGGCATTTACCAACATTTCGATACCTGTTTTGTACTACGAAACATCCAAACCCTCGGAATATGACTCAGTTTCCGCGATAACCTCCTCAATCGATCTGAATCCCTTCCCTTGTAGCCATTGCTTTAGGTTTGGGAACAGATAATAGACGCTGAGAGCCAAGTTTGGAGAATATGGTTGGCGAGCAACCAATTGAAAGCGTAATTTGGTTTGGGCATCGCTGTCAAGGACGTGTGTGATGGTGCGTTCTCGTGATGGTACAGAACTTTTTTCTTCTTCATAGCCAGTGTAGAACTATATAATGCCATGAGAGAGTTCGGCATTCTAAACAAACGGCTCAGTAATATATGCCCGTTGGGACCCATTTTTTTTCTTTATTTCGTCGTTCAGTTTGTACAATAACGTTGCATAACACTCTCCCGTGACTGTTCTTCCCTTCTGCAGGTAATCAATGAAGATTATGTCATACGCATCCCAAAAACGATAACCTTACCAGCCGAGCGTTGGCCTTTTGACCGCATTCGTCGGCTTTCGTGGCCTTCCAGCCACTTTACAGACTGCCTACTGAATTCAGGTGTGTGGTAATGGACCTACGTTGCATCCATCGTGGCAAACCGTCGAAAAAAGTTCTCTCAACTGAGCTGCAACAAAACCAAACCAGCTGATGAATCATCAACGCGCAGCTGTTTTGATCGACGGTCAGCAAACGGCGGACCCATCGCGCCGATAGCTTTTTCATCTTCAGAAGATCATGCAAAATGTATTCCTCCGTTCTTTTGAGATTCCCACGGCCTCAGCTAACTCGCGCAACTTCACATTACAATCACCCAAAACGATTTGAAACACTTGCTTTACGATTTCCGCATTCGTTACTCTTTTGGCCTTCCGGCGCAAGGTTCGTCTTCGGCGCTTGTACGACCCATTTTCAATGCCTTAGGTCGTTTCCCCTCTATTCTTTTTCCCTCTTTGTAGGTTCCGTTTATCCTTGACTAAACGCATCGATAAACACGGCGATGTGTACGAACACACACGTACACCACCGCGTCCCAGAGATCGCCTTCCATTGGTTACTGGTCAAAGGAAATTTCATTTCCTTTTCATCACACCACCGAACTCACCCCATTAGCGAGTTGCCGAATGTCGCTAAGTCCAATTACATCCGCCGACCACCGCGGTCATGCCCCCCCCCCCCCCCCCCCCTTATATTCTCCGGGCCACCTATACACTCGATTTTGAGACAGTGTATTGTGGGGGTTCTTTATGGATCGCCCAAAGAACCACCCATCGCCCTAACCCAACTCCCCTTTCCCAACCGCAATGCCATTACCTACCGTAGCCTCTTACCTGCATATGAGTTTCAAAGCTCTTCCCCAATCGGTTCTCACCTGAAAAATAAGCCCACGGCAAGATCATTATCTTTCCATGGCATCAACCAATACATACCGACCAAACCACTTCGGTTCATCTTACATGAATCATTTAGGAACCTGATCGGCTCGTCTGGGCGGCAACAATCAAACATACACCAATCCTCCTGTGTCTTCTTGTTCCAACAATCCGTTGGTCCAAAAATACACGTCGGGCAACTTGCTTGGTTGCACATCTGCAAGCCCAATTTCCGATGATCGATCGCCTAAGCCGATAACCGATCATCGAGTTGGACACGACATTAATTGTTGTCCAAACAATCAAATCAACGGTCGTGTCCCACGATCCGTTTCTAAACCAAACACACAGTAATCTCAGTGTTTATTTTTTTCCTACCACCCGTTGGTCCATAGCCACCCTGGGTAAGTTGTACGCCTGCACATCTGCAAGTCAAATTTCCTAGGATCGGTCGCCTAACCGACAACCGACCATCGTATAGGACACGACCATTATTGTTATTCAAACAATCATGCCAATGATCAGGTTCCACGGTATATATCTCTAAAACAAACATGCACCATCCATCCTGGTCCCTTGTCATCGTGGGCGAAGTTTCTGTTGACTTAACGTCAACAGAAAAATCTATCCTCTATCATTTACGGCGGCAATACGGCCAAACTCCGTACACGATCATCTATTTGATCAGCTGCGTATTTGGATTTTCTTTTGTGCACCCTTCGCATCGTCGTTTGTCCTGGCTTCCAGCGAATGGGTTTCCAACCAGACCTGTACGGTCAGCAGGGGAATTCTCCCAACAAAACTCAAATCGATCGTTCATTGGTCGTCATCAAAGAAAAGATCGGATTTGCTCCTCACACATCGGTGGAAATCCACCCCCGGTTGCGACTGGTGGTAGGTTCCGTACAACATCACCAGAGAGTCAGATTTCAATCCCCATAGCGGACGGTCGCGCCCTTTAACGTTCATTTTCATCCCTCGCCGCGTTGCAAGGAGTCAGTTTTTAACCACGATCAAGATTCACGAGTTCAGAGTGCGAGTTAGCGCCTAGTGTTCTTAGTTATTGAGTCATTAAATCCGTTTGGTTTCTTTTTAAAGTGAAATTTGTACGATATTTTTGGGGATTCTGAGGAGTTGCAGGCGTACATCGCCAAAGGATTATGCGAACTTAGTTGTGCACAGTTCCGAGCTAGTGAACACTAGAATAAATTAAGACTTTCTGGAGTTTGGTAGTGAATCATTTTTCAAAGCCGATCACCCTATATTGTGAACAGTGAACAATTTCTGAGCTAGTAACACTAGCATGTATTAAGACTTCCTGGAGTTTTGTTGTGAACCATTTTTCTAACCCAGTAAACAACGTATATTGTTAACTCCCAGTTCTGTGCGCATGTGCCGAAGCCATAATATAAATAAAATAAAGAACACTTAATCAACTAAATAACTTTCGTGCCTTTCCATTTTGCTGTTTGCTTGGAGTTCGGTTTGTTGGTGAACAATTGACAGTGAAACAAACGGTAAGTGTTGGAGAGTTGAGAGGATCTAGTGCCCATGTCTGGTACATACCAACTCCCCCACAGTATCATCACCAAACTGTGCCTTCAATCGAAAAAAAAATCTCCGAGGTTTACCGCCTTCATTTGTTAAAAATGTTGCTCGTTCATGGCTGTACTGACTACAAAGTCGAGCGTGAGCGCTAGCCAGCCCGGTTCCCCTACTCTTCATAAACCAAGCAACAACCACGCACAAGAGTATCTAGCTTGTTGCTAAACAAAAAAGTAAAATTATCGTTTATATTCGATTCACCCTCGTATATCCAATTTTTTCTATAATAGTTATTTATAAACTGTCATTAGTTCTTTTTTATGCGAAATGGCCTCAAAATATTCCAAACTTCTTGTAGTCTACGAATATATTTTAGGTATTAACTAAAAGTGCAAAATTAACTGCCGATGGTCACTACTAGAGTTCAATGGCGAATATAATCGTCGTAACATAAAATTGTTGACTGTTTTCATGACAAATAACTTCGTCATAAATATTTAACTGATTAGGAAATCGAATTATTTAAACGATTAAGATAAAATCCCCGTGTTGACTGGTGCAAATCATTAGGGGCTTGTTCGGGTAATATTTTATTACCACTGAGCTGGGAATCTAACAATTTTGGGATGTTTAATCAGTCGAATCTCTCTCCCTTTCCGTTTATTTGATATTTTTTCGTGTTTGTTCTAATAATCGCGATATAAACTTGAAATAAGGCAAAACGCAAGACGCTGTTTTTCAAAATAAAAATAAAATTTACTATAATATATTAGTGTTCACGTTCACACTTTTAAGTACCAGCAGTTCAAATTGGTCATGCACTAATATCTCCTTTCCCTTACTTCACTCGTCCATAAAAGTTTGCTAAATAATTAGTTCTTCCGGATTTTATATAAGAAAAACATCAAATGATTTCCCTTCAGTTACTTGAATTAAATTAATGTCAGATTTACCGAAGAAAAAAGTTTATAGCCGGTTTTTTGCACTTTATTCTTTTTTCCGGTAATTATATATTAAAACCCCGTACTACCAATCACACCAGCAGGCAATTCATAATCATAAAATATTACTATTGATCTCGGTATTTATTATACAGACATGTACGATTAATATTTCTTTTCTCTTGTTTTCTTTTCAGGTGAGTTTCCATTACCTATTGTATTGTTTAAGTTGAGTAAGTAAACTACGTTACAATAAACTGCCGCTTTAGAGACTTTTAATGAAGTCTACATTTTTGTTGACACGAATTATGTAACATACTTAATTATTTTTTGAAACTGCGTACAACTCTGTATGCCATATCGGATCCTTACGAACCAATATTTAGTTTATTGTCAACCGCATCCATGTTACGGACATGTCACTTTAAGCCGGTGTACGCCTCGTCCGCTTTTTCAACGGCATCACTAAATATTTATCACTCAACTAAGGAAGGTACGTTCCTGGATGTTGAAAACAACGTTCCAAACTTTGTTCATGAAATTTCTTACTGGCACATTCACGAATGGAATACTCAAGTAAACAAAGGGAATTACATACCTATACATTATATGTAATGGGCGCGTGTATGTTGCATAGTGCGGGAAAAATATCTATCTGTTCCCCTGACAGCTTTTTGGTGCTACTTTTGAATGTTTTACTGATGAAGGCTCTATAACAGTATCACTGCTCTGTAAAGTAACTCGCTTCGAGGCAGTATTACTGAGCCGTTGTAATGATATGAGAGTTTCGCATTCTTCACTGCAACATACATGGGTTCCAGTGCAATTTTTCTGCTGTTTCTGCACATATAACTGACAAGTATGACTTAGTAACTTGGTTGCTCTGACGTTGTGACATAGTCCTATTCATAAGACAAAAATTCGTTACCAGATTATGTGACTTTCTGAACCCTGTTCCAACTATTAACAATTGTTTAAATGAATCCAGGTTTTCCAGAGTTAAATGAAACCACTTATTCTACCCAAATTCGTCCGAAACGTACACTATCGTACAGAAATCGATATGACAATTTTAATGAATATAACTCCCAGTCATCATCATCATCATCGGCACTACAAGCGGGGTCCGGTCTTGGCCGTATTTAGCACCGGTATTCGCTCCATATCCGAGACTTGTTAAATTGTGCATAATATTCGTTTTTCCGGGCAAGGTTATTAGCCTTGCGCCAACCTTTCTCAGGATATCGCTGCATGCATTGGTTCACTACTTGAAGAGTGCCAAAGTAGCTACCCAGGGGTGTCCCGTGAAGACTGCAAGTCAACTTGGATTGAACAGGGACAAGGATCGTCCTGGCCTTCGCCGGGTTGGAAGCAGAGACTTTGCCCTGTATGTTCCCAGTAGCCTCTCTATTATGAGCCAGTATCAATAGATTCTATTCTAGTTCAGCTTCCGACGCAGTTAAGTACCTTGAGCCAGTTCATAAATGAACCAATGTGAATATCATGTATATACGGCTGTTTCACAACTCGCTAGAGTTGTTGAGTACATTTAATCGCTCCAAAATTAGAGGGTGCACGGTGGTGCATTTAAAATATTAAATGCGGGGAATTCTTTTTCAGCGGATTTGCATGGACGTGGAAGGGTATACATGATAACATGTTCTCTTCGGTGGCTATTGTAGTATTCCAGAATACTACCGTTATTAGCTTTAACACTGAATCTCATTACTTATCTAACACATCCTTAAAACTTCCTGTTAACATATCTTACATTCTCACTTAATACATACCATTCATAAACATTCACAGTATTCTATATCAAGCCAGTTACAGCACATTTAATAACATGTCCCTTTTTATAACATGTACCTTTTTTCATTCAAAACATAACACTTTGATTTTCGTTCAAAGTTTATTCAAAATTTAAAAGTCACAGAGACTAAAAGGAATACTGTGATAAAATTAGTTTTGTTCAAATTATAATTTACAACCAATTAGAACAATAAGTAGCATAAGAAGAGAGAAAAAATTATTGTAAGGTCAGTTCAGATTGAGTTAGAAGTTGAAGAGTTTAGAAAAGAAGTTGAGTTGAGTTTTAATAAGTTGAGTTTCAGTTAAGTTTTTGAGAGTTAATTAATGAGGAAGTATTGTGGATTTGAGAGTTTAAAATAAATATATCGAAGAGACGGAATCGTTTTTTTCTTTGATAATGGATTATCAATTGCAATAAATTTCCGCTCAAACAATCGGAGCGAATAAACATTGAAACGCGAATTGATGAAAGAATATTAAATAATGAAATAATAAAAGGTCCCCGCTCTTCCCTCATCCGAGGAAGCACAGCGCCGGGATCGTAACACTATCCTTAAGCGTTCAAAACGATTCTCATAGCAACCCACTTTCTCTATCCGATTCCCCTTCATTCGTTCGCATATGTTTCAAATCTCCGTTATGCTTGTGTGGTAAAAACAAATTGTATTTTTATATTACTTAAAACGGCCCAAATAATAATAAGCAGACACATATATTTTGGCGATAAAAAAAAAGATAAAACATATTTTAACTTTTGTAATAACCGGAGCGTTAAAACGTCGACCAAAGCGAGAACGGACAAATCGTTTAGACCATTATATGACTCTATTTCAGAAAAAAGATTTTCTCCGGGGACAAAAACTCTGTATTCTAAAGTAGAATTTCAGTAAGGCATCGTGGAGACATTTGTCGCACACTTTGTATTAACTAACTGTGAATTATAAAACGTATTCATGTTTTTGAGCTTATGAATAGTGTTTTGCTCCGCAGGCGGTTTTTTTTTGCATAGTAGTATTTATTGAATAATACTATCGTTACAGTTTACAATTTTCTCTTTTTTGCTTGCAACTTGTACTAACTGTGAATTATAAAACAAGTAAAACAAGCATTCATGCTTCTGACAGCTTATTGAGCATATAAATAATGTTTTCGTAGAAGGTTTTTTATTGAGTTACAGTTCATCGTTTTTTTTTTGCTTGTAACACGAGTTCAGTGCGTCTAGTGAGGGACACATTGATATAATTTTTTTTTCTTAAATATAGTTCTCTCGGGAGAGGCGAACCTATAGCGACGACATGGCGCACCGAGATGCCACTAAATAACTGTTGCAGTTCTTTTTGAACAGTTACGGGTTGTAACGCTCCGGGAACACTTGCGCAGGGACGAAATTCCGCAGCTTCCCCGCTCTGTACCCGAACTAGTTCTGATACAGAACAGGAAATTCCCGCCTTTGGGAAATGAACCGCTAACTGGTGCGATCCGTTGGATTGTCTCGTGGGCGCATAAAAACCGAATTAGGCGGAACAGTACCACGAATCTCCTAAGAACAGTACCCGTCATAATATCTGTAAAACAGACAGAGGTTAGCTACGCCCCTTCGATGTGATAGCAACTGTAGTCCCGACATCAGCGCCTTGTCTCCGATCAGGCGGATTGCTCGTCTCTGAATGCTCCCAAGGAGCTCGAGGGTATGCTTAGGAGCAGAGCTCCAAACATGTGAGCAATATCGAGCGCCGACCAAATTTGGGATTTATACAGATGAAATATTTGGGGCGATGTAAAATATTTCTTGGCTCTAAAAAGATAGCACAGTTTTCCTGAGGCTGACCTGGCGATACTCGACACGTGTTTAGGCAATGATACATTCCTACAGACCGTGGCGCCGAGCAATCTCAAACTTTCCCCAGCCTCGAAGGCCCGGCCATTCATCATCAGCTGTGGAACCGATGATCCACTTTTTTTTGTGAATGTTGTATATTGTGTTTTCGTTCCATTGAAGTCGACGAGATTGGCCTTTCCCCACTGCAGGACCTTATCCAGATCCCGATTCAGAGAGTCGACCTGGCTACATATCAGGTGGTGCGACGCTGATGCACTAATCGGCCGATCACTTGAAAAAGAGGAAACAAGGATACTATCATCCGCAAAACTGAACACTTTGTTATCCGTTGTCTCCAACAAATCATTTACGTGTACAGAACCACGATTGGAGCCAAAAAAGAACCTTGAGGCACCCTGGAAATAACAGGATACAGGTCCGAACACTCGCCATCTACAATAACCCGGATCGATCGATTTTCGAGGAAGCTCTACGTTCAGTCGCAAAGCTGCTGGAAAAGTCCATACGAACGAGGCTTGCTCAGCAATGCCCGGCTCCAGACGCGGTCAAAAGCCTTGGAGATATCTATTGCGCCCGCTCTTGACTCACCATGCCGCTCAATCGCGGATATATCGGTTAAAAGGGTCAAAAGGTCTCCCGTGGACCACCTGAATTCAGATCATTCAGAAATCCGTTGCACTCCAAATACTTAATTAATCCGGCATTGGTGACATTTTCCATTACTTCAGATAAAATAGGTAGTAATGGTATCGGACGGTAATTTTTTAGGAGACACCTTTTTCTCCTCTTTGGAATTGGCTAAACTCGAGCGATTTTCCAGCAGGCAGGAAATGTTATTCGATCATAAGATAAGCGAAAGAGTCTGCCAAGAACCGCCAATAGTTCTGGAGCACAGTTCTTACGGACTGCGGCTGGTAATCCGTCCGGGGCGGTTGCCTTCCTACAGTTCAGTCCACGTAGAATGCGCTGAGTAGGTACTCGACCGGAACCTGACATCCCGCATCGAAACCGTACCGGCGCGATCAGAGGTGGACTCAAAAGACCGGCATCGAGGTTTGAATTCACGGATAATAAATTCGCGAACCCATTAGCTTCATCTTTTGAATTTATGAGTAGTGTCCCGCTGCCCTTCACTAGCGGGGGAAGAGAGGAGAAAGTGAAGTTACTGCTGACAGCTCTTGCCATTGACCAGAAGGGACGCGAACCAGTCGGGCACTCAAAGAGTCTATTAGACACTCTGTCGTTGCCGTTGTAGGGCTTCTTCCCGGTATCAATCGCCTGGCTGCATGCGTTTCTGATTCTAACAAAATTCGTTCTGTTAACCTCGGCGCGATTCGAGCGCCATTGTTTAAAAGCTCTATTTTTTGCCGCTGCCATCTGTTCGCATTTTTTATCGAACCAGGGTTTATCAGATGGGCTTCGTTTGATGGAATGCGGAATGTAGATCTCAATCCCGAGAAGGATAATCTCTCTGACCTACTCCGCGCATGCGTTAACATTAGAGTTTCCAAAGCACACCTCCGACCACGGAAAGGATGCGAAAAAATCTCGCAAATCATCCCAGTTAGCAGCCCCATACCTCCACACTTGCCGAAGCTGCCTAGGTCGCTTTTTCGTTTGACATGCAAATGGTTGAAACACCGATACTAAGCAGTGGTCCGAGTTTCCCAGTGGCGCATCAATCTCCACGGTATAAATACTCGGCTCGGATGTCAACAGATCCAGGTTGCTCGTATAAACACCTCGGGCGTCCGACACTTCCGTAGGCTCCTCCACGAGTTGAGTCAAATTGCGTCTAACAGCGAAGATCTCCGCCAGCCTCCCAGCCTCGTCGGTTCTGTTAGAATGTATCAACCAGTCGAAATTGTGCATATTAATTACCGGTTGATCTACGTTTTCGGAACCCATACTGCCATTCAGAAAGTCCTGTGTACCCTCAGTGAATTCTGGTAAGGTAAGACGACTACTTACCTCCTTTGACTTCAACTTTCGCTCGCACCGTTCTCTGACATTTAAGGGTTCTTCAAAATCCCCTTTCGTGCGCGCGTTAAGTTAAAAACAAAAACTTCACCTCTTCTGTTCTCAAACTCCGTCTCGATGTTATTTTCCTGTTTTACCATTTTTTTAAGAAGGCGAAAGTGGCGTCACTCAAATGACTGTGGCTTGTAAACGAATGGACGAAATGCCACGAAACTTCATACATGAACTAGTGACAAATGAGTCCCTCGAAATAAGTCATGTTCATTTTTTAGTTACGCTACCTATTAAAAAATCCCGGGACTTTTCATCCCATATAGTGTATAAAACACCAAGAAGGGTTGAATAAAAGGAAGTAGAAAGAGAGAGGAGATAAAATTATGTAGTTCTATTGTTGCTATAAATACAGTCTACCCCATTTTTGTATAGATACTGGGTTGTTATAAAAATTGAGTTGATAGCAACATAATTTACGTTACATAATTTCTTTCAAAGTTCTCTCTCGGAAGAAAGTATTCCTATTCACTAAATACGAAACTTCAATTTTTAATATTTTCCAACTTGAACTAATATGGCACGAGGTTTCCTAGTGAAAATATTACACGTGCATCCATCCACCCTTAATTCCAAAGACGAATCGACTCGCCTTGTGCATGTTACGAACTATATATAACAGACGCAAATATTAGATGATTTAGCTGTTTGTTACATTTTCAATAAACACCAAAACGCTATTGGTTCGCTTTGGGACGAAGTGTGCGAATGTGTCTAATCAATCACCCAACTTCAAACAGATCTGCTAGATAATTTTTCATTTGATCAAATTGCAGAGCACATCATCCGTTCGTTATAATTCAAAAGTGCAAAGTGTTAAATACTTTTTTTTTCCTACAGATTCTCATCAGATAGCAGTTTCCAATAATGAAATTTAAAAACCTCAAAGCTTGGTTTTAAATATATAATCGTCACTTTATGCTTTTAGATTTCTAACAGCTCATTCAGTGTGATTTCCTCTTATCTCATGGGGAGTAATATTATTGAGTCAAGTACTGATTGATGGTGTTGATTGCAATTCCCATTGAACGTGGGGGCTAAATATTTCCAACCATCGAAACGGTAGTGGTGTATTTACCCTGAAATCATTTTAAATTGTATCTCATCAGTTGATGATGAAACATATATATGTACAGATGTACGCACAACCGCCGATGCGGTGCTCTAATTGTGCATCCTGAGAACGTTTCGATACCCTTCAATAGGACTAGCTTCCGAATATGAGAAAATACTAAATAAAATACGGTGCGTTAACTTCTCCCAACAATTGTATATTGACCTAATAAAGAACTCCATTGAATAATTGTAACAAAAAACGATCACCGTGAGATAATCAATCAGCACGTTATATCGCGATTTAAAAGACTGGGGCCAGAAAAGTTAGAAGAAAGTTTTATTCGTTTACATAATATTCATCCTAGGAAGCTCAGTCTATAATTAATAAAATCATGAGAAACGCAATGTTAAGTGCATACACCATTCTCTGGCATACGCAGCCAATCTTTCTCCGACCCCAGTTCTGAGGTAACATGGCGTAACACTGTTTGAATTATGGCACAATAATTATAAATTAAATTTTCCCATATATCAACGAGGAAAAGAGGACACAACTTTCAACTAATATCTACTGCAAATGCATAGAGGTGATGGAGAAAACTTGAAATGCCAGCGTTTTCCAAAGGCCAACGGCACAATGAGGAACAGGGATTGGAAGAGCGTATCTCTCGCATTCGATAAATGTCGCCTGTAACCCCTTGAACTGGGTAACGTGTGTACGCTGCTAATGCATCTAATGCACATTCCGTATCAATTTATCAGTGTAAGCCTTTTGCGAAACGCATTGGCGAGGAGTGAGTAGCTGGTGAGTTCGCCCCCACTTGTTTTGTCGATAGTCGGTGGGCCTAATGAATGTCACTGATAGATATGGTTTTGGTAAGGAACATGTTGCTGTAGTCCAAATTTATCGTTTATCTCCGTCATTTTAATGCAAAACGCAGTAAAGGCGAATACACGCTAAATAATTAATTCGTTTCATCGTAAAATCAGGAAAGGGTTGAGTTAAAAATTTAAAACTATCACCGAGGGATTAATTGTTTACCAAATTGTTTCCAACAAATGTTGTAATGCGCGTTATTGGTGCCCTTTTAATGCTTACAGTATTCAACCATAATCATTATGGAAAATTTAACAAGCGTCAGGACTTGCTAAATAAGGCCAAGACCGGCTCCCGGTTGTAGTGCCGATGATGATGATTCAACATTGGCATATAAAAGACAATCAGAAAAGTTTTGGTTTACAATTGCAACAAAAAAAAAACAAACATAATTAAGATCCAATATTCACATTACAAACAAGATGATAATTAACACAAAATTACACGATATAATTTTAACATAATTGATTTCATTTATCTAAATTACAAATACGTTAAATGTTTCTTTGATGGACAGACATCAAATTCAACATCAATTCCTCGACAAAATTGGAAACTAACCGTTTTTTTTTTGTTTTACCAGACTTCAGCCACCACAACCATTGAAAAAAACACCAATCTTTTCCAGTTCAAATCGGTTGCTGTTTTATTTTTTGAAATGATATACGTAAGCTCGAATACCTATTACGAAGCTTTGAAAACATCGTCGTTCAGAAAGAAAACTGCGAAAGTGACGTAGTCCAAAGCCGCCACTAACCCCATAAATCTCTCACGCCAAGATGGCAGCCTCAATGACAATTTAGCATGATCATTTATTCTGACATTGAGGCGGCCTCAATGGCTGAGTAGATAAGGAGGTTGTGTCTTGTATTTGATTGTGCAAACCTTGGTTCAACTGACGACTCTTGCTATTGTGCAGTTCGGTACAATTACTGATTGGTGGGTGGGGTCCCAAACTCCAGCTGTCCGTTGATATACCACCCCATTAAGCTATAGTCTTCGTGAAAAGGTTGGAAGAAATCCTTGAGCATCTTTCGGAGCTTCGGTGATCGACCCGGTCGAAAAAAAAAAGCATTTCAGGGCGCTGACTAAGCGCTATAGGTTCGCCTTTCCTGGGAAAAGTCAAATAAAAAAATAAAATAGCGGTCCAGTAATGTCCGCGTCTCGTTCAGAATCTGGGTTTGGGGAGGATCGCTAAATTTACTCTGTTTTTCCCCATTTGGAGTCGCTGGTTTTCATCACCACTGCCGCGCTGTTCTGTAAACGTATTTCTGAAGGTCGATCCTGATTGTTTCTCTCTTACGTCGCGTCAGTTCCAACAAGACTGTGGCATTTCTAACAGATACACACACAGTACACAAGCAAATAGCGAAGAACAACACAAAAACAAAATCGAATAAGCAAAAAGCATCAGCCATATACCAAACAATATCACATCAACTCCACATCAGTTGAGTATACTTGACTTTAGAAATTGAATTTGTACACGCGGCAGTGGCCTGATGTGTTGAGCATAGGTTCAATTTTTAGTGATTCTAACTGGCATAGCGTCGGTTCGAATCATACATTCTTCACTATCATCGCAAACGCTATAAGACTTCCCCTTTTGGGACTTAATTAGCTGGAACATGATCAGGAGCTTGGCAAGTTGTCGATGTCATTTCTAAGGTTTTGGACGATGGTATAAGTCTCGTTGAGCGATCTTTAATGACGATCGGCTGGCCAAGGTTTTCGGTAGGGACGTGGAAATCTTCAAAAGATAACTCTGAACTGACCCACATGCATGTTATATTTTTAGGGACTGAAACCACCTCCCACCTCCCGCAGTACATATTACCTCTCTATCTAAATATTTCCTCGTAGGGCGGGTTGGACGACTTTCGTCACGAAGTTCGTGCTTCAGTATGCCATATAGCAAATACGAATGGATTTAGGTGTAGATGGGGTAACATGGTTGTAGATTTTGTACACTCGTTGCGGGCAATGGTTCATTGTTCTTTCAGTCACCTGTTCGACGTAACAGGGTTTTAGACTTTCGACACTCGTTGCGTAGTTTTTATTTGACAGTCGTTTGAGTGAGTCGATGTGAGTGTTTTTGTGAAAATAGACAAAATTGAGTATCGAGCTGTCATTAAATTTTTGTTTTTGAAAGGCAATAAGCCTACGCAAATCAAAGAAGAGTTGGACTCTGTGTATGGGGACTCTGCACAATCATTTACCACCGTGAAATTTTGAGCAGCTGAATTTAAATATGGAAAATTTAACAAGCCTCAGGACTTGCTAAATAAGGCCAAGACCTGTTCCCGGTTGTAGTGCCGATGATGATGATGATGAATTTAAACGTGGCCGTGAGAGTTGGGATACGATGAACGTTCGGGACGTCCAAAAACTGCAACAACAGACGATAACATCGCTACTAGACGACCGCCGAATTAAAGTGAGAGAGATATCAGAGGCTACGGAAATGTCCAAAGAACGTGTTTGTCACATATTAAATCAAGATTTAGGCATGAGAAAGCTGTCCGCGTGTTGGGTGCTGCATTTGCTCATGGTAGACTTTGGCGGTCGTGCATCGTTTGTCCTAGTGTTCCGCCGAACACTGTTTGCAAGAAGGAGAGAATCACACTGGAACACGGACATCAATGAAACACTGAGAAGTTGTTTTATTTACAAACGTCTTTTATTAATTTTCTTCTTTTGTTTGTTCTAGGCCAATCAGTTCCATCGGCTTTGATTATAATTTAATGTAAATAAAACACGATAAACAACAACACAATGTCTGCCCGCGAATTTTACTTTCGGTTCTCCAGTTCTTACAAACTATTCACGGTTCTAAGTCACCTCGCGATCAACAAGATACACACATCGACTGGCACTAACTTTTTGGCATTCAACAATCGCGATTTTGCTGTCCACTCCTCGGATACTCGAAATAGACTTCTCGTCCCGGTGACGATCCAAATTAGACTGAAATTTTCCTATCCGAAAAATACCCCGATACAGATTGTATCTTTATCTGTGCAGACAACTTTTCTCCTTAGATCTGCTAACAGAATTTCCGAATCTCTATTAGCAGCATGTTATTTATTCCCAGCGGTAATTTGGATGCCTGAAAGGGATCAACACATACATCATCATCACCCTCGGTGGTGGTGATAGCATCTCATCTCACGGTTTTCTGTTTGCGCGGCACATCTGGCGCGCAGAACGGAGATGATTGTTAGGACGTATGGTCCGTGGGTTTATTTGCCTTTGTAAACACACCGAAATCCATTAGATCTTTTTGAGGGTGTGAAATTCTACAAAGGAATCGTGGGATAGGAGTAGTTCCCTTGTAGGTTTTAAACCTCATACATTTTTCGAATTATCTCGTTGAGATAATTACGATTGCCGTTTCTTTTGTTTGCCGATGGATTTGGTGGTCTTTGTGGCAGACCACCCACACGTGCATCCGTTCTTCGACTAATTTGCTGGCGATAACAAATCCTTGTAACATCGTGTAGATGTTCAGGATTCTCGATTGTGCAGTGCTGGAGTGTGGCGGATTTCGGTCTTTGAGGATCGGATGCATGCATGTTTTCCTTTGTTTCAGGTATGCTTTATTCGAACTGTTGAGCTTGACATTGAAAGCTTTGGGACGTTCAGTTCCTTGCTTTTTCGTGTCGGCCTCAACGTTGACCAAATGTTTCAGTGCCCTAAGGTGGGATTTTGGAACACGTGTCTGTGGGGCGCGTGCGACGTTTTCAGGGTAGGTATTTCCTTGAAGGGCAGGAACCTTACCTGGGTGGAATTGTGCGTTCGTAGAATGATACAAGACCAAAAATGTGTTCGAATGGACATTTCTAACGCTCTGTTGGCGTAGTTTAAGCGCAATAAATCTGAATTTTGGCGCCGATTAATTACAGCATTATACGTCCGAAACAAAAGTACAGTTAAAACAGTGGACTGCAAAGGCGGAATCGGCTCCAAAAAAAGCAAAAACTGTTTTTTCGGCTGGGAAAGTGATGGCGACCGTTTTTTGGGATAGTAATGGAGTTATCTTAATCGATTATCCTCACAAACGAAAAACCATTACCGGAGCACACTACTTATCATTACTTGACCAACTGAACGCAGACTTTGCGGAAAAACGGCCACATTTGCAGGAAAAGAAAGTACTCTTTCACCATGACAACGCGCCGTCTCACACCTCAGCGGTTGCCATGGCGAAATTCCATGAATTACGGTTTGTACTGCTTGACCATCCGCCTTACTCGCCAGATCTACCCTCAAGCGACTTATTTTTGTTCCCTAATCTAAAAATTGCGTTCGGAAGAGAGAGATTTTCGTCAAGGAGCATCGCTGGGAGAAGTGTGTAAAGTTACAAGGAGACTATGTAGAAAAAGAAAAATATATTTTAATAATAAATGTCTTGTATCTTTGTTAGGTCGGAAACTTTTCAGGTCACCCTCGTATATAGGGTGGGTCATACATTTTTGCACATTTCAAACATGAGTAAAAATAAAACTACAAATGTTATTTTATTGATCATTTGTTTAACGTAATACACGTTTATTGAAATTTATTTATTTTAAATGACATGGTGGAGATGTGCCCCGTCTCGTCATCGGCAATCGACTACGCAAAGTTTGGAAAACTCGCTGACACATGCTGCAAGGTATCGTGGCTATCTGCTCCTGGATGTTTTCTTTTAATTGGAATATGGTCGTTGGTTTATTAAGGTACACTCGACTTTTCGGGTATCCTTTGACCCAAGCTTTGATTAAATTAACACTTGGACACTCACTTACACGGCGTAATCTGTATTCAATTCTAAGGCGTCGTACAGTCACGTAGGAAACGTTGTTTTTGTAAAATTGTTTTACTCAAAAAGCAGGCTGTGGTCCCGTGAAGCGCTCCATCGTGACTAAAATTGCATGAAGCGACTCGCGCGCCTCTCACTCTAACGGTTTTTAAGAAATCAAGTGTTGCCATTTGAAAAAATGTATGGCCCACCCTATAGTATTAACTTTACTGGTCCATACTATTACTTGCTTTATTTAAATGTTGTGAACTAAATTTTAAGATAGGGAATACTTAGTCACCAATACTTTGTCTAACAATATTTCATGAATAGAATTTTTGTTTGAATTAATCCAATACGTGGGATAGGAGTCCCAGTAAACTGTTAGAGTATACTCTTAAAGCTCCATGTATGATTTAGGTTCAAAATGAGCTCGAAAAGTACACATGCCCGAGCACACTGTAGCGGAAACTATAAATGCAATTTATTCAAAACCATGTTCTTGAAACGCGTTTGCAAGATAACTCATAATAGTACAGATGAATTCAAATGATTTTTTTTAAATGAATGTTTAATTAATTTGCTACTTGATGAACGTATTTTTATAATTTAAAATTATTTCATAAAAAGTTATAAACAAAAATAAGTTGACAGTGTTTGCAAAAAAATGTCTTTTTAATCACGTATTTTTGAATAAAATTTTTTTTTGCAAATACCTTCATATTGAATACCTCATCAATTGACAACACTCATAAACTAAACAAAACCTTTTTTTACTTATCATCCAACGGGGCTATACACTGCACACCATAAAAAAATGTATATATATAAATTTATATATATATATATAAATATAAATATATGTATTATATATATATATATATATATATATATATATATATATATATATATATATATATATATATATATATATGTATATACATATTTTTTTCTGCGGTCATGTCTTTCACTTATAACTTTGTTTTTGCATCATTTAATAAAAAAATTTATTTAAATACTCTTATGTATGCACAATAAAAGCTCAAATTTGCAAAAATATATATAGTTTGTTCAAAAAAAAAAAATTGACAAAATCGGCTTGTTATCCCCTTCCACCCCAGGATACCCCCTTAAAACGGAAAAATTAAAACTTCAAGGTGTGTTGGATATACATTGACCAACCAGGTCAACAATATGTTACAGCCGCAGTCCGCAGCATCAGGTTGTTTTATAATGGACCAGTTGTTGGATATTTGTTGATCAAGTCGTTGGATAATAATTCAGGGCTACTATCCGCAGTGCCCGTTTTGTGATGTAAAGGATATTGAGAATATCGGGCGGCAAGTTCGCAGCACCTGCTTGTTGTATGTTATGCTGTGTGTTTTCACCAGTCAGTCAGTATTTAAGGAGAAGCTTCTGTAAAGAACTCCGTAGTCCCCAGTTGTGCCATATGTTGCACAAAGTTTGCTGAACGTTTAGTGTCGTTGGTTCGATGTTGAATGCTAAATGTCGGAAGTTAACTGTCGAATGCCAAATGTTGGATGTTAAACGTTGAATGTTAATTATTGGAGGTTAAATGTTGAACGTAAAATATGACGTTAAATGTTAGAGATGGTGTGGGGGAGGGTATGCGTGGCTGACACCGTACCAACGTAATTCAGCGGGAAGGTTAAACTGTTCCCCCGTTACGTGCTGTTCTCCCCTGTGTATACCGTTGTTGGTGTACGGTTGACCCGTTGGGTGCCGCGGTTATTTTAACTATGGGCTTGCGACCCTTATGCTTGTTGTGCAATATTCGTCCACCTGGCGAAAAAAGATTGATTGTTATATCTTACCAGGGCTTACCTCCAACTTAGCCTGTCTGAGTGCCGTTGATCTCCTATCGTAACCGGTCCTCGGTAGGAGGAAAAACCTCCACAGGATGGGACCTCAAATTCAATAAAACACCTGGTTGTCTTAATTTCGTTATAATTTATTCACTTCTCTGTTCCTTATTATGGTTGTGTTATTACAACTTAATTATGCAGTCCCCGAACGGACGAAAGGAAAAACAAAACACGTGACATTCCGGACCGTGAAACGAAAACTACACTATACTTAAAAGGTCGACGTGTTGTGGTCCTTCTCTCAGGAAGCTTGTCTGCTCCTGAGGGGACCCGTTGCGGTTGCCACCGTGCTTCCGGGGCCTCCGGGAAGAGTGACAACCGATTGCTGAAAAACGAGACCTGCTCTCACCTTCGATTTAAAGTTGAGCAGCCGATGCTCATTCTCGTCTTCTATGTAAGTTTGGATCAGCCAACACTCACTCTCCTTGTCGTTCGTGTCTTCAATTTAAAATTGCAATAACAAAACAAACAAAACTATTTTTAAGGACTGCTTTATTTTAAACTTTGCTTATTGGCGTCCTTAGATCTCGAACGCCAATCACGACTGATCCTCGAATACATTTTTTTTTTTTTTTTTTTTTAAAACTGTATTTATTAACCATAATTAAAATTTGTACATTTAAGTAATACAGTGACTTAAAATTAAATTCGTGACAATTGCTTACATGTAATTATTATTATAATACATTTTCCAAACAATGTTTTAAGAGTTACAGGCTAGATGTGTGTTTATACATTTAGTAGGGTTTTGTCTTCCTGGAAAAGGTCAGAAAACCAGGAATTTCTTATTTTTACTGTACTTAATCTAAACTTAACCCTAAATATAAATATAAATATAACTTAACCTAACTTAGTCTGATTATTATAAAATGAGCTATAAACAAAACAAAGTTTTATAATTAATGGGATTTATGAATTAAAGGATGTGGAATGAGGTCAGTTATGGGTTTGAGGAAGAGTATTTCTTTCCGGTTGTTCGTTGGAAAAACGTAGGATGTTGGAAAATGGTTGAACGTTAGAGTATTTGAACTGGTTAGGGGTAACTTCGGTGTTGTGGTATATGATCACGTTTGAATCATTTACCAGTCTGCCTGAGGCGAAGATAGCTCTGGTGTGGAGACAGTTGGGGTAGTTAGTTCTGATATCTAGAGGGTTCTCTAAGAGCGAGGTTATTATGGGATTGGGATTATTTTGTAGGTTTTCGATAAATTTGATAGACAGTTCGAGGAATCGTCTATCGAGGCGCTCAATACCAGCGGTATTGTAGAGTTCGACGTTACTATAGTACTTATAGGAGTTAGGACGACGATGTAACCCAGAGACATACCTAAAGCATTTTCTTTCGAATACTCGTAATTTCTCCATTTGGGAGGGAGTGATATGGTACCACAATGGACACGCGTACGTGAGTGTGGGCCTGATAATCTGTTTGTAAATGAGCAGTTTGAATCCTCGAATACAAAATCCATCGCCCTTATAAAGAGAAACAAATCGAAATTTGTATCTCGAAAATACACAATTTCCTACAAAAATCCCGATTTTGGAATCCTGAGTGAGATGCTCAGTGTTTATTTAAGATAAGAATTCAATTTCTGGTATCTGGTTTTGGGTTTTTGTTTGTTTAACTCAATGGAATTTTTCAGATAGAGATAACGATCTCTGGATTTTGAGTTTTGATGATGCCGTGGGGCGAATGTAGAACAATAAACGAATATTAGATTCGTTTATTGGGAATTTGATTTTAATTTAAGATTTTGGATTTAATTATGCCGTGGAAGCAGCTAATAAGCGATAAACGAATGTTTGATTCGTTTATTGCGAATTTTGCTTTATGTTTGGGTTAATTCGGGTTTTGATAGGATTTCGGATGTAGGAATGGGGGAAAAAGGTGGTTGGGCTTTTTAGAGCACTACAGACGCAATCAAACAAAAAAACAAAGTTCTTCTCAACTTCTCGTTCAGTCGACGATACACCGAAACGCATTCCCTTCGTGGGACGAAAAATTAAAAAATACTTTTTACGAACAAAGAACAACGGTTAAACAAATTCCTTCTTCCATCCACCCTCACTGCTGCGGCACTTCCTTTCTTTTCTAGTACTAATTCTACTCTCTACCTCCCGTCAATTTCTTATCTTCTTCTCCCATCACCGTTCTTCGAGAATTCATCTTCGACGGCGGTCGACTTCGAAAACTAGCCAAAGCCACCACCACCGAAAAGAAAGTGGGTTTATACGCCGCCAGTATTTATTTATTATATTCTGGTCAGAACAAAGGCGATGGAGAAGATACTTACGTAACAGGTGTTACTCGTATTACTATTAGATAAGGCTTCATGTCCCCCATAAGATTTTAAGTCACCCGGAGGTTAATATAATGTTCCTACCATCTAATTAATAAATTTTCTAAACATAACCTCACATTTTTCACTGGTTCTGGATCTCCCATAACACGGTTTCACACAACGCGGCACTTTTTAACCACTCATATTATGTTTACTTTCATGTAGATTTATATTCTTCTACACGGTCGAGTTTCCGGATTGTACTGTCGATTTGTTATTCTTGCCCATATTTTGAAGCGTTGTCGCTTATACTGGACATGATAACACAACATGCGTACTATTAGATGGAAGTTGGACTGAAGATGTTTGCGTTTTCTCATCTAACAACGGTCATTGCTCAATTGAACTTGTAGAATGTATTCCACCTGTTCACACACTTATCCACGATACTCCTAAATCAGAGAGTGCATATCATTTCACCTTGAAAGAGGTGAAGGGATAAACAAAAGTAGTCGTTCTTTAACCGAAATAAATGAATATGGAAAACACTTTGTCGGTTCATGTGCTTTCTCGTCATGGTAACATCCAGACATTCAAAATGAATAAACTCGTGCGTCTAGACCAGAATACCCCCTTAAGTTCTATGTGCAGCTGTTACCTTGAAATTATAAGAAAAAAGGAAAACATATTAAATAGAAAATAATGCGAGTATAAGGCATTATAATTACTTAATCACTTTTTTAAAGACTTTTTTGTGAATAAAAAAGAGAGGTGTTGACAAAAAAAAAATAGAAAAAAATGAGAACCCAATTCTACATCGGTACTTACGAGGGTTGCCTCTTATGTTTCGGGATTTGGCAACCCTAGTGTTGCAATCCGGCAATTGACAGCCCTGTCGTAAAGTTGGACATTTTTGAGGTTATACGCACTCAGAACGTTTTGACATACGAGCGCTATTTATGTTGTTTACAGTAACTTAAAAGATTCATCTCGGCCCAAAAATGGAATTAAATCGTCAACATTTTCGTGCGATTATCTTTTACAACTTTCGGCGTGGATTAACTCAGCAACAGTGCATGGATGAACTTAATTCAATTTTTGGCGATGAAGCTCCATCAAGGACCAGTGTTTATCGATGGTATGGTGAATTCAATCGTGGTCGTAGTTCACTCCAAGATGAATTTCGTGAAGGTCGTCCAAAATCAGTTGTTGTTCCGAAAACCATTGATGCTGTGCGCGAACTGATATTGGAAGATCGTCATGTGACCTATCGTGAGATTGAGACAACCTTAGGCGTTAGTGGGGCCAGCATACATTCAATATTGCATAAACATTTGACTGTCAAAAAAATTTGTTCGCGTTGGATCCCACACAATTTGTCAATCGCCCAAAAAAAGGCTCGTGTCAATTGGTCGAAAGAAACGCTCAAACAATACGGTCGCGGTGCTTCGAAACACGTCTATGACATCGTGACAGGTGATGAATCGTGGATTTACGCGTATGAGTCAGAAAGTAAACAGCAGTCGACTGTCTAGGTGTTTCAAGATGAGCCAAATCCAACAAAAGTTGTTCGCGCACGAAGCACTTCCAAGCAAATGGTCGCCTGTTTTTTCGGAAAAACTGGACTTGTCGTAACCGTACCACTAGAACAACGCAGAACAGTCAATTCTGAGTGGTACACAACCATTTGTTTGCCAGTTGTCTTCCAAGAAATCAGGAAAACCAACCGCCGAAGACGGATCACTCTTCACCACGACAATGCGAGCTCTCACACATCGGCTGCGACAACAGCATTTTTGAGCACCCAAAACATCGATTTGATGGGTCATCCGCCGTATAGTCCTGGCTTGGCACCGAATGACTTCTTTTTATTCCCGTACGTAAAAAACAAACTGAGAGGTCAACGTTTTTCGACACCTGAAGAAGCGGTTGCTGCATTCAGAATGCATGTGTTGGAGATACCTCAATCAGAGTGGCAAAAGTGCTTCGACAATTGGTTCAAACGCATGCAAAAGTGTATAGATGTGCATGGGGAATATTTTGAAAAACAATAAAGTGATTTTCGATGATCAATATTTGTTTTTGTTCTCTAATCCCGAAATATAAAAGGCAACCCTCGTATACCGATCCCATCGTACTGCGCCTTGGCGCGTACTTCAAAATCCCGTTTTCTGCGCACTTTTTTATGAAAAAAAAATGGTAGAGCCTCTCAAAATGTTGGGAACTTCCTAATGGCCAGTCGAATATAATGAACGACATATTTCTCCATGTCGATTTCATACACGATGTTAAAGATTGAAAATTTGATGAAGATACCGTTTTACTGATATCCTTTAAAAATCACTACGTCCTAAAACTGATCTATGGCTTAGACGTTCTAGGCATTCCAATTATCTCGATGCCGTCATCTTTTATTACCTCAATCACATTGGAATTTATTTAAAATCCTCGGATGTATCCTAATTCAAAATGAGTACTTTAATAAAGAATTCGGGATCAAAGTAGTAATTTCCTTTTTCGCCAAATATTATCCCCATAAAGCAAAATATAATCGTGCAATAATATGATAATATGAATCTAATCAAATAGAATGCATGGCGAACGCCGATTGGGATTCAGAAGATGCTACAAAAATAAGAATATAACATTATTGGAAGCCATACTTTACCAAGTGCTATTGGTGTAAGGATGCGTAGGTGGATAGCTTGAATATGTTATTAGCTGCCGCTCTTCTAATTTGGAATCTTCCAGCTGGTAATAAATTTATACACTGGCCCTGGTTCGTTTTGTTGGAGTGTAACGTTCTTGTCATCCTTTTATAGGGATACAAGTAGGGGAGGTAGGAACATTTCGATAGCGAAGAAATTATATTTTAGGCTATTCTATAGTGGCACTTTCACGGAATATTTCCGAATCAAATGACCAAAGTTTGAACGAGAAACGAAGGGGGAAGAGTACAATGTTATGAGATTAGTCCTAGTAAGGCCGGTTGGAAGCTTAATGTTTGAAAATAATTTTAAGAATGCGAAAGCTCAAGCATCTCGTTCCTTATCATTTTCAAACTCTTGTATGTATCTTCTATTTCATGTGAATGTGTTTGTGGTACAGTAAAGATTCTGGAATATAAGCAGCGTAAAATTATACATGTACATTTACTGTAGAAAACTTAGAAACAAGCCCCATAAAGGGATCATACATATACCAAAGCCTCGTAAGGATGTACCTTTGCTAGCGGAAGTTAGATAGTGTTCACCTCTGGTGAATGTATTTGCAGTTGAGTACGTTTACGTTTACAAGGATAGGAGCCATTTATGCCCAACGAATAATAAACTTCTATTATTGGGGGCGATATTATTTAGTTGGGTCGTTCTCTTTCACTCCACGGCTGAAGCGTTGAATATATGTCACCCCTCTATTCGCCATTACAGAGAAGCAATTTAGTTAGAATCATTTCTGGTTAGAAGATTTTATGTCGTGTGAGAGAAGCGGGAGCCAAACGTAGCATCAACCAAGATAGAACGACAAACAATTTATTATTCTTATTATTATTCCTTGCTGTTGCTGCTCTTGCTTAGAATTCGTTCGCGTTAATTGTAGCCATCGTCGTATGCTCTTCACAACGTGGTT
This sequence comes from Microdon myrmicae, assembly GCA_963931805.1. Lineage (NCBI taxonomy): Eukaryota > Metazoa > Arthropoda > Insecta > Diptera > Syrphidae > Microdon > Microdon myrmicae. Next base: position 105,796,654 of record OZ007497.1, on the reverse strand, counting down.
TTCAAATATTTTGAACGTTGGATCGTGAATATTAACTGATTGCAGATTAAATTGGAAAAGACGACTAAGTTCTACTTGAATGAGTTTCGTAAACAAAGCCATTAAATTGATTGAATTTTTACTAAATAGGATTTTCTTCGGTTATATATTCGCGAAAACGCTTCGTCTTGAAATATAAAAGCGAAATAAAATGATAGAAATTATGATGGGGAAAAAGGCAGCCTTCAGACTATAAGAGTAGGAACATTTTTGGGAGGGTCAAGACGTGCATGTGACTGTGCGCACATGGGTTCAACTAACACGTTTGTGCTTTTACACCAGTTGGAATTTAAAACAGATATAAAAAGATTGTTTCAAGTTAAGGAGACTGAAGTTAGGTTAGTGTTTTTTTTTTCTGTAATTTCCGTGAAAGAAAACGTATTAGGGAAAAAGTATAAAATCCGCTTAATAAACTCTTCTTTAAAGACTTAAAATTTAAAGTCACTTGTACTGTTTGTCTGGGAAGAAGGGATTATCATTACAAAGAATTAATTATTATTATCATCACAGAGAATTAAATTTATTGCTCCATGCCACAGTAGAACTCTGTAATTGATAGTAATTTAAACTCATCTGAGACATTTTACCTCCCTATTCTGATTTCATTTATGTAATATAAATCATTATTTAGAAAACAAACACAAATATTAGCAATCTTTCAATAGAAAGACAATTAGCTACAAACTCTCAAATATAAACCGAAGAACGTTTCCCATATAAGAGCAGTCATTCAACAATACCCGACACATTTTTATTGAACTCAATTTACAAATATTTGTAGTTATGTACTCACACTGAAACTATCTGTTCCTACAACGAGTATGGTTCTATTTTCAAGTTAAGATGGTTGATTATTTTTGGTCAGCCACCCGACCTGTGATTCAAATCTTATGATACACTTGCTAGCAGTAGCGTGCATTATTGTTTTGCAGACGATTCGTTTGATTGGATTTATATTTAGATACACAATTCGCCCCTCCCCTCGGGATGGGCATTTGTAATCAACTTTTCCCCTTCAGCTTTAATCCACCTCACTGGGTTCAATTACAGTTTCATGTGCATTATAAATATATTCAGTAATTTGCATCTAATCGATTTGAAATTTAGATTAGAACCATTGCTAGCTCTTATTATCGCTTGCTTTTTGCTTTTCCCTAACAAATGATTTCTTTATGGAATAAATAGAGAATATTTATGAGCACAACGTGTCGACTCCGATGCACGGCCACTTTTGAATTAGGCTATACCTCGTTTTTTTGTTGTGGTTTTCGCTAAAAATAGTTGGGTGTTTTATATTCGTTTAACGAGCGAGCATTTTTGAGGAACTGATTTGCTTTGAAAACACATCCACCATCCACCGAATATGGAATTTATCCAGCTGTGAGCCAATCCTTGTGGCTTCGTTGTGAACGTCGTCAATCTACGGCGAGCAATGCTAATAAAATACTGCAAAGTCATATATCTGGTGATGAGAGCCGATCACTAATTAAGTGGTTTTAACGAATCTAGAATTCTGTATCTGGGGAATCGGGTGTCTGATTGTATGTACTGCGAGATAAGTGACGCGCGCAAAAATCTCTTTATTTACAACAAAAGGGCAATGTGCGGGTGGACTAAATGCTGGCGCCATGAGTATGAAAGCGTTGTAATGATTAATTTACGAGAGTGTAATGAAACACTTTTTCTCGTTAGGTTTAATGGAATGGTTTGCTTGAGTTGGGGTATGACAAGACCTACACTTGGATTCTTGGAGCAAACGATATGAATTTTTAAATTAACGCGAATGCCAATCCATTACTACTCGCAGAGGGATGTAATACAATTTGTCATGACAAGAAAACAAATAAATGACCTTTTTCATATGTGTCGTTCGAATTAGTACCCTATATGTAAAAAAAAGAACATCATTACCTTATACGAGGGTTGCCTTTTATATTTCGGGATTAGAGAACAAAAACAAATATTGATCATCAAAAATCACTTTATTGTTTTTCAAAATATTCCCCATGAAGATCTATACACTTTTGCATGCGTTTGAACCAATTGTCGAAGCACTTGAATTAGGATACATCCGAGGATTTTAAATAAATTCCAATGTGATTGTGGTAATAAAAGATGACGGCATCGAGATAATTGGAATGCCTGGAACGTCTAAGCCATAGATCAGTTTTAGGAGGTAGTGATTTTTAAAGGATATCAGTAAAACGGTATCCTCATCAAATTTTCAATCTTTAACATCGTGTATGAAATCGACATGGAGAAATATGTCGTTCATTATATTCGACTGGCCATTAGGAAGTTTCCAACATTTTGAGAGGCTCTACCATTTTTTTTTCATAAAAAAGTGCGCAGAAAACGGGATTTTGAAGTACGCGCCAAGGCGCAGTACGATGGGATCGGTATACGAGGGTTGCCTTTTATATTTCGGGATTAGAGAACAAAAACAAATATTGATCATCGAAAATCACTTTATTGTTTTTCAAAATATTCCCCATGAAGATCTATACACTTTTGCATGCGTTTGAACCAATTGTCGAAGCACTTTTGCCACTCTGATTGAGGTATCTCCAACACATGCATTCTGAATGCAACAACCGCTTCTTCAGGTATCGAAAAACGTTGACCTCTCAGTTTGTTTTTTACGTACGGGAATAAAAAGAAGTCATTCGGTGCCAAGTCAGGACTATACGGCAGATGACCCATCAAATCGATGTTTTGGGTGCTCAAAAATGCAGTTGTCGCAGCCGATGTGTGAGAGCTCGCATTGTCGTGGTGAAGAGTGATCCGTCTTCGGCGGTTGGTTTTCCTGATTTCTTGGAAGACAACTGGCAAACAAATGGTTGTGTACCACTCAGAATTGACTGTTCTGCGTTGTTCTAGTGGTACGGTTGCGACATGTCCAGTTTTTCCGAAAAAACAGGCGACCATTTGCTTGGAAGTGCTTCGTGCGCGAACAACTTTTGTTGGATTTGGCTCATCTTGAAACACCCAGACAGTCGACTGCTGTTTACTTTCGGGCTCATACGCGTAAATCCACGATTCATCACCTGTCACGATGTCATAGACGTGTTTCGAAGCACCGCGACCGTATTTTTTGAGCATTTCTTTCGACCAATTGACACGAGCCTTTTTTTGGGCGATTGAAAAATTGTGTGGGATCCAACGCGAACAAATTTTTTTGACAGTTCGCTGGTCCCACTAACGCCTAAGGTTGTCTCAATCTCACGATAGGCCACATGACGATCTTCCAATATCAGTTCGCGCACAGCATCAATGGTTTTCGGAACAACAACTGATTTTGGACGACCTTCACGAAATTCATCTTGGAGTGAACTACGACCACGATTGAATTCACCATACCATCGATAAACACTGGTCCTTGATGGAGCTTCATCGCCAAAAATTGAATTAAGTTCACCCATGCACTGTTGCTGAGTTAATCCACGCCGAAATTTGTAAAAAATAATCGCACGAAAATGTTCACGATTTAATTCCATTTTTGGGCCGAGATGAATCTTTTAAGTTACTGTAAACAACACAAATAGCGCTCGTATGTCAAAACGTTCTGAGTGCGTATAACCTCAAAAATGTCCAACTTTACGACAGGGCTGTCAATTGCCGGATTGCAACACTAGGGTTGCCAAATCCCGAAACATAAGAGGCAACCCTCGTAAGTACCGATGTAGAATTGGGTTCTCATTTTTTTCTATTTTTTTTTTTGTCAACAACTCTCTTTTTTATTCACAAAAAAGTCTTTAAAAAAGTGATTAAGTAATTATAATGCCTTATACTCGCATTATTTTCTATTTAATATGTTTTCCTTTTTTCTTATAATTTCAAGGTAACAGCTGCACATAGAACTTAAGGGGGTATTCTGGTCTAGACGCACGAGTTTAACGCAATTTTTGAAGTGCTGTAAAAAAAAGCAATCAATATTTTTAATTCACAATTCAAAAAGTTAGCAGCTGATGAAGTGGGGGATCTCAAAAAGTTGGCACGCGACCATACCCACGATTCAACCCTCCTAGCAATCTGAAAAAAAAAAGATTATTAATTTAAAGAAATGCCTCTATCGTCGGAACTAAAAAAAGTTTGAAAAAAACTGGCGACTACTTGAAAAAAAAAATTTTTTTGTACCACTTTTTTTAGTTTTTCGAATTTTTTTAAAAATAGTTAACATTGAAATTTGGGGATGAGGATAGTTCATGCAATAGAAAAGCCTATAAAGAAGACATACTAAATTTGAAGTAAATCGGTTCAGTAGAAGTTGAAAATTCGTGGGTATTCTTTTAAAAAAGATCCCCCACTTCATCAGCTGCTAACTTTTTGAATTTTGAATTTTTTACTTTCAATTTTTTTTAATGTATTCTTGAAATATTAATAAACATCCTATAAAAAAATGAATAGTAAAAATATTGATTGCTTTTTTTACAGCACTTCAAAAATTGCGTTAAATTCGTGCGTCTAGATCAGAATACCCCCTTAAAGCTCAACTAATTTATGGAGCACATGCAACCGCTCTAACCTAAACATAATCAAGAAAATGATACAAGCTGTTGCCTTTCTACATTACTGTATTTGTGAACTCAAAAAAGGCTTTAAAAAAATGGTGTTTGTTTGCTTCAAATGTGAATCTAAATAAAATCTGCATTACTAGATTAACCCAACGTAACTAATATATAATAATTTTTTGTTCTCTTATACAGTATCCTTCCCATTATAAAAAAAAAACGTAATATAACTAATAGTTGTTGCTGTTGTTCTAAGGTTGTGACACAAGAAAAGTAATAGTCTATTTTAGTTATGGTATTGGTTTTCTGTGTACGGTCATTTCAATGGAGCGGGAATTTCGCGTTGATTTGTGTATCATTCGCGGCTTGCTTGCTTATCAGCTTCTGCCACAATATGGGCTCCAGAACCCAGAATTTAATTATTTTAATTTCTCTTGGCTAAAACTTCACGTTCGTAAGCATATCATACATTCCTGCTTTCTTTACAGAAGCCCAAACTTGGATAGAAACGCATCCTTTAATGAATTTGATGCTCTGTCTGATTCTATCGATAGGATCTTGACCCTATATCGTGATTTCAATGTGCATAACTCTCAGTGGCTTCGTCACTCCGGACACACAACACCTGAAGGTCAATATGTCCAGCTTTTTGCTGATTCAAATAGTTTAACTCAACTTGTCAATGAGCCAACACGGGTACCAGATATATATGGTCATTTCGCCAACACGCTGGACGGTTTCTCACCTCCCACCCAAACAAATACACAATTGAAGTAGTTTCTTCGTGCTTGGGAACTTCAGACCACTGTGCCGTGTCAGCTAAATTTCCTCTAACCAACAGTAACGTTTATGAGAAAGCTCCCAAAAGAACAGCATGGTTCTACGAAAAAGCCAACTGGGAAGATCTGAACGATTTTTTTGGGAGGTTAAATTGGTCGTTATTTTTCCTCAATAATGATGTTGACTCTATAGCGGACACATTGACAGACACAATTCTACTTGGCATGCGAACCCTTATTCCACACAGAATAAAGCGTATCAAACCCAACAGAAGTGTGTGGTTCGATTCCGGGTGCAGAGAAGCCATTAAGGCTAAAGAGTTGAGCTTCCGGTTGTATAAATCAAACAATACTGAGGAAAACCGGAAAATATTTAAGAGAGCTAGAAATGACTGCAATGCGTGTATTCAACGCGCCAAGTTCTTGCATGACCAGAGAGTGAGACAAAAAATACTACACTCTCCCACAGGTAGTAGAAACCTCTGGGCATTCGCGAAAAACATTCAAAATTCAGTCTCTTCTTCCATTCCATCGTTTATAGTCGATGACAAACCAGTCACCACTGCAATAGAGAAGGCGAATCTACTTGCTGCGGATTTTGTAGCCAACTCAACGCTGCATGATACCACATCAGTTCTACCTCAACTTACACAGCACACCATGAGCCAGATTCGCTTCCGAACGCGTACTGTTGCCCGCGCATTTATAGACCTAAACGCACACAGATCCGCTGGTCCGGATGGCATTCGCCCAATCCTCTTGAAAAGATGTTCCTCTTCACTCGCTAAACCTCTTGCATTTGTCTTATTCTACTGGCCGTTTCCCAAATAGGTGGAAGTCAGCGAACATTCAGCCAATTCCCAAAAAGGGTGACAAATCATCCCTCTCTTCTTATCGATCCATAGCACTAACTTCTATTCTCTCCAACGTAATGCAATCACTGATTACCCGTCAACTTTCGAAATATCTGGAATCAAATGACCTCCACAATGACCGCCAATATCGCTTTCGTAGCAACAGGTCGACAGGAGATCTGATGGCGTACCTTACCGAAAAGTGGAGCCATTCCATCCACTACCTCGGTGAAAGGAAGCCTTCGACAGAATTTGACATCCCGCCCTTTTGTCAAAATTGCATTCATATGGAGTGGACAATTCCCTGATCCAATGTATACGAGACTATCTTTCTGGCCGTTCAATCCAAGTGGTTCTTGATGGTGTCAAATCTGTCTCCCTTCAAATTAATGGAGGTGTTCCCCATGGTTCGGTACTCTCATCGACTCTCTTCCTCATTTTTATAAATGATCTCTTGTCAATTACTCACAACCCAATTTACTCGTTTTCTGATGATAGCACGTTGAGTTACTCATACTCATATGAACACTCCCGGCCAAACTCTTCGAACCTCACTACCAACTTATGCTTGATACATTGAATTTAGACATCAACGAGATATGTCAGTGGGGATTATATAACCGAGTAGAATTCAATGCCCAAAAAAACCCAGTGCTGTCTCTTGTCGTCAAAGGCGAGCCCCAAAGTAAATATACTGTCCATGAACGGCACTTGCATCGACAAAGCCAAGGAACTATCAATCCAATTCTCTGTTGCCATTTTTTGTTACTCCTACTGAAAGTGAAGCGTTCTCAAGACTAAAATTTCTTTCACGAAATCATGCAACTCACTTTGTTACTCTTGAATAATCCACTGAATGCTCACTCAAAACGGAATTAATCAATTCCACAGTGTGGTATAACTGAAATATTTACAATGTGCTGTAAGAATCATCATCATCATCGGCACTACAACCGGGATCTGGTCTTGGCCTTATTTAACAAATCGCTCCACCGATCCCGATTTCGAACCGATGTCATGCAGTTTGGCACTCCCAGGCTCTTGGTGTCCTGGTCTACGCCATCCCTCCATCGCAAAGGAGGTCTGCCGCGCTGTCTCCTTCCATACATCCTGCCACAAAGGACTTTCCGGGCAGGCTCAAGCATTTGAGCTAGATGTCCCGCCCACCGGAGTCTACCGAGCTTGTTTTTTTCTTACAACATTAGCTTCTAGCTAGATTGCGTACAACTCATGGTTGTAGCGTCTCCGGAATCCTCCTCCCTCACATACGGGGCCAACAATTCTCCTTAAGCCTTTGCTCTCGAACGCGGCTAAGAGTTCAAAGTGCCTTTTATTGAACACCCAGGTCTCGGATCCATACATGAGTACTGGTAAGACCATGGTCTTATACAGTAGTAGCTTGGATGTTCTGGATAAATTTCGGGATTTAAATAGCCTTGATAGACCATAGTTGCCGACTATGGCGACTCTAACAGATACACACACAATTCACAAGCCAAATAGTGAAGAGCACCGAACGAAAATCGAATAAGAAAATGCATCAGAGCCGTATACTAAGCGATAACATAACAATTCACATCAGTGGAGTATAGTCGAGTTTAAAAATCAAATTCTAAATCGGCCAGTAGCCTGATGGGTAACGATTAGGTAAAATTGTTGGTGATTAAAAACTGTCATAGCGTCAGTTCGAATCACACGTTCTTCTTCACTATTATTTCAAAACGCTATGTTATCGGCTAACGGCTTTGTTAGATTTGATCAGCCGGTAGATTTGATCAGCCGTTAGTTGCCACTATGTTCTTAGTTTCCCCTCATCAATGTGCTGTCCCAGTTTTTGTGCCGCCTGCTCGATCTGGGTGAAGGAGTCCTGTACAGCCGATTCGGTTCTATCGATGATGTCGATGTCATCTGCATAGGCAAGCATCTAGCTGGACTTGGAAGTACTAATGACACTATTCTTAAGGCGTGTCCAATTCTCTTTTACGCCCGGCATTCTGGCAACAGGAGGTACTCTCCCTCCGCCGAGCGCTTCGTGAGCGAGTCTTAGCGCATGACCAAAGGTGTTACTAGTATTCTCATTGCGTAAGGCAGCCGTGTTGATTCGAACCTGATCCGCGGATGCAATACGTCTCCTTAAGGCAATCCGCGGCTAGACCAACAAGATAGTATTCCGAGTCGATGTTGGCACCTCGATGCGTCCGTACCGTCATCAGGGCCGAGGAGTGGCGGCGGTCTATCAACACGTGGTCAATTTGGTTGCGAGTGGCTCCATCAGGTGATACGCAGGTGGCTTTGTGGATATCTTTACGCGGAAACCTGGCACTTGCAATGGCTAAGTTTTTTTTATGCTGCCAGTTCAATGTTGTCATTAGTGTTCTCATACAAACTATGGGAAGCTACGTAGTGCCTGAAAACCAGCTCCTGACGTATTTTGGCATTCAAATCACCAATAACGATTTTTCAGGGTCCGTTCCACGTTTTCGTAGTGTTTTTCTTTTTCTTCGTCATGGGACTACTCTGTATGTCTGTGAACGTTTATGAGGCTTTTGTTCTTAAACTTGCCTCGCAGTCGAAAAGTGCATACCCTTTCGTTTATTGCGTTAAAGCCGATGATGGCAGACTTCAGTTTTTGGCTGACTAGAAAGCCTACCCCGAGCACATGATGTTTTGCATGACAGCTATAATAAATGTCATACTCGTTTCTTTGAATAACACCACTCCCCGTCCATCTTATTTCTTGTAATGCTGTTATGTCAGCCTCAGTAAAGCATTCGACAATATTTCCCAGAATCGATTCTTCTTCAAATTATCCGCCCTCGGCTTCGAACCTGGATAGTTGAAATGTATTTCTTCCTATCTAAAGGATAGACTTTATTCCGTTCGGTTCAGATCCATGATATCCAACTTCTCCCTTGCCGGCACTGGAGTTCCTCGAGGAGTACACCTGTGTCCTCTCCTATTTATACTTGCCACTAATGACATTGATAAAGTCATTAAGAATTCGTGCTTGTCGCACCAAAATATACAAGATCATCGAGTCATCACTTGATTCTGCACTGCTGCAATCAGAACCCTTCATAACCAATCCTTAACCATTGTCCAATCTATTCGTGACTTCGGGATCCTTTGCGACCGGGAGCTCAACTTTTTCTCTCACATTGGCGAGACGATCCGGAAAGCCAATACTGCCCTCGGATTCGTGAAACGGTGGTCTACGGAAATCTTCGATCCTTACGTTAGCCAGACATGGTCCCTTATAACAGAACTCATATCCGTAGAATCGAAAGTATTCAATGTCGCTCCCTTCGGTTCGCTCTCCGAGGGGTAAGATGGAAAGACCCGAACCCTACCCCCGTACATTAACCGCCTCAAATTAATCAACCTCAGAACCCTCAAGGAGCGCAGGGTCGTGACTGACATAGTGTTCATTCATCGGCTGCTCTCCCGCTCGGTCGACTGAGCCTACCTCCTTAACTTAATTTCTCTGAACACAAACCCTCGAAATACGCGTAATCCCCGCCTTATTTACATTTCCCATCACCGCATTTCTTATAGCTTCAATGAACCACAGGATACTGAGAAATGTCATCTGCAACCCCACTTTGTTCGATTTTGACCTCTCTACCCACACTCCCAAGCACCGCCTCCTAAACCATTCTCACCACTATCTTAAGCGGCGCTATCTACACTTTCCTCTCTCACCTGCTCTAACCTCCCGCCCCTACTCTTGCCTTGATAATATGTCCTATTTACCTTAGGTTAATCTTAGTTAAGTTAGTTAGTTCTTATGTTCTTTAGTAAAGTTATATATATTATATAATGCTTGAATTAAGCCAGTAAATGGGGTGGTAGCCCCATTAAACTATCGCCAGATCATCTGGATAGCCAACGATTCTTACTGGTTCTGGAACATTGACCCTGAGCATACCGTCATGTATAATATTACACAACAGTGCAGAACCCTGAGGTGCACCCACTGTTATTTTATATTCTTGTGGTCCCTAATCGGTATCATATAGTAGTGATCTATCAGAGAAATAGTTTGCAATTCTACCCATCATACAAAGTGATACTCGTAGACCGCCCAACGCTTTTACTATCTGATTACAGCTCGCCGAGTTGAATGCATTTTTAACGTCTAGAGGATGTATAATCTTATGAAGACACCGGGGGTCGAGCCTGTGCTATGCACGGTTCACAGAGTTGAACAGTATGTCACAACACTACGCCTATATACTAAAACACACCTTTGCATCTCCGACCGCTCTCCCCGCGCGACTATGGATTTTCTTTCGCGAAGCTGGCTAGTTCTTTAAGCTGGTCTCCTATTGCCTTAGAAAGCCACGGTGTGCTCGGTGAATAGTTTCAGACGAGTAGCAATTACTCGCTCAAGTAGTTTCACTGCTGTGTCCCGCATGCATAACGGACGATAGGACGACGGCGCTTCTGGTTCCTTATCTCCTTTGGTACAAGACGCTGTTTTTCCATTATTGAGGAAAATGTCCTGTTTGAAAGCAGGTGGTGAAGAGTCTGCTGAAGACTTTCGACTTTTTAATTATAGAAGCCCTCACCACAGCGTTGGGAATTTCACCCAGTCCTGGGGTCTTATTGTTTTTAATGACTATAGAAGCCATAAGCACCTATTCAATGGTCACTGGAGGTGTTGTTGCCCTTTTACTGATGTTCCCTTCCAACGATTCTGGGCATGCCACTATGCTCCTTTGCATTTGACCCCTGTTGTTGTGTAGTCTTTTCATGGTTACCCTGTAGCTTAATTAGCCACTTCATGACCTTTCCAGCCTACCTGTTCGCATCGGGATCTGCATGACTTATTCGAATGGGTCGTCCAGCATGCAATCTAGCAGCTTCACGTCTAGGTCCTTTTCTTACCATCCATTTTACTGGACTTTTTTCTCCAATCTGCTTGCGATGAATCCCCTGTGTGCTAGTATTTGGTGCATCACTGTAGGTACCCATAAACTTATATTTATATTCCTTGCCAACATGGAGCTGGCTAAGGAGATATTGATTTTGGACCGGTTTCTTTCGGTTATTAAGGTGTTCTCATCATCATCATCATCATTGGCACTACAACCGGGAGCCGGTTATCTTTCAGATAAGACGATAACCACTCTATCAATAAGGGTTCGAAACCTAGGGAGGACAGCTTAAAAAGGATGATTATGGGAGATTTTATCAAAGGCCTTGCTGAAGTCGGTGGTGATTACATCGACTTCATTGCCATTTTCTAAGGCACGGAGAGTATGGGATGAGAATTCGACCAGATTCGTTGTGGTCGACCTACCCGAGAGGAAACCATGCTGGTTGGATGAGATGATGGATTTACAACGGAAAGATAACGCGTTGTAAAGAATTCCTTCGAACAGTTTGGAGATATGAGACAGTTTGGCGATGGGACGTTAGTTGCTTATATCGTTTTTACGTCCCTTTTTATGTATGGGGGTGACGTAGGAGGATTTCCAAATACTAGGGAAGATCCCTTGTGAAAGGGATAGATTGAATATCTGTGATATCGGGAGGGAAAGAGAAGTGGAACATTTCTTTAAAAATACAGCCGGCAGTCCATCAGGCCCAGGGCTGAACTCGTCTTTGAGTAAGTTTAATTTCTCCTCAACTACGTGACGCTGAATAATTTGAGGGGTGAAGGGGCCGAGGGAGAATTCGGGCAAGTCTTTGAAGTGAGACGGATTGGGTTCGAAGGAAATGTCTGTGAAGGATTTATTGAAAAACGAAGCGAATAGATTGGCAGCAGTTAGGGGGTCGGTTGAAGTAGTCGCGCCGTAAGAAATGGAGTTAGGATAGGCGTCGGATTTACGTTTGTAGTTTATGAAGTGGAAAAAAGATTTGGGGTCATTGATCAAATTAGATTGTGTTTCTGTGAGGTAATTGGTGTAGAGGGAGTTGTAGAGCTCGGAAAATTTATAAAAGGAACCGAGATAGTTGGAGTAGTTTTGGAGGCTACCATCACCATGCATCATCCCAAGGTGGGCGCGACTCGAAAAGGAGAGCAATCCATGCCCTTCGAGAAACTCGTGCACTTAGGAACGGAAGCAAATTAAAATGTCCAGTTTGCCTCAAAGAACAGTTTCCAGATGCCCCATGTTTGAGGGGACCAGCATTGGCGAGAAATGGGATCTGGCGAAGAAGGCAAGGTTTTGCTTTAATTGCCTTTGCTCTAAACATCGAAGATCGGATTGCAAGGGACCGCCGTGCGATAAGTGCGCAAGAGAGCGCCACGTCATCCTCCACTCAGGCGAATTTCCACCCAGGATGGTATCAAGAAGGGTCACGCCATGACATCTCTCCATCAAAACGATCCCGAGCAAATCAGAGGAGAGGTGGTTACCCCCATCCGCACCGTCAGTGGCACCAAATCATACCTAAAGATGGTTCCAGTGGATCTCTACGGACCTAAGTAATCAACCCGGGTATTGGCTCTGCTCGATTTGGACTCCACCGTTTCGTTACTGGACTCGTCAATCGCTGAAGAGATCAGTGGGAAAGGTAAACAGGAAGTGCTCATTCTAGATACAGTCGGTGAACTGGGCATCAGGAATAACAACTCGCAAAGAGTCCAAGTGCGAATCGGGGGAGCCGAACTGGAAGTCTTATCGAGGTAAGAACCATCCCCAATTTTAAACTTTCGAAGCAGAAGGTGAGAAAAGAGACGATTGAAGGATGCAAGCACCTACAAGACTTCGGAGACCAGTTGACCTACACCCAGCAAGAGCCTAAAATACTTATGGGTCAGGACAATTGGGGCCTGTTAGTTACAAGGAGGCTGAGGAAAGGGGGAAGCACCAAACCACTTGCTTCAATTACCAGAGTGGGATGGTTTTTGCATGTGTGCGAGGCCAGAAACAGCGCGCCAGTGAGATTTGTCAACTATGGCGCCTTTCCATTATGGAATGCCCGAAAAAACATTATGGAAGATTCAACAAATATCGGATATGGACCGGAAGGACAGAGCTTGGGAGTGCCAAACTGGATGGCATCGGTTCGAAATCGGGACCGGTGGAGAGACTTGCTGAATAAGGGCAAGACCGGATCCCGATTGTAGTGCCGATGATGATGATGAATATAAAACATGCCTGCATACAAGAAATGTACAAATGTGGTGGCCAAAGTGAACAACGGCAGTTGGTCACTGGTCAACCCGTGAGATTTTTAACCTATTTTCTGAAAATAAGTCTCCAGATTCACCAGTGGTATTTTTGCTGGTTGACTACCATGTAAAAAAGTTTGTTCTGACTTGCTGTTTAAAAAATTGCTTCTGACAAAAAAGTTTGATTTGTCACAAAATTTACTTACTGTTTGAATATGTATGCAAATCAACTTTTTTTTTTATCATAAATATAGCAAAAATTTGCCACCCATATTCGAGTAAGGCGGCTGAAGAGAGAATATTTTTTTTTGTGCTTCTTTCACAAAATTTACTATGTCTATATTGTTCACAATATTACAACTATGATGTATATGAAGTATACAATATAGCGTAGTATACTAAATATTACAAGATATCCAATTAGGGCTTTTTGTTAAAGCAAAGATCTTCCTTACGTTTTACGTTCATTTAAGTGTTTAATGAAGCATACATTTTGCGTTTGTATATAATAAAATGTTCACTAATAATAAAAATAATTTCCAATTCGCAATAAAATGACTTAGATTACAATCGTTGATAATTGTATAAAAAAAACTATTAAATTACACCTCTGCAATATTTACAATAACATAAAAAAGATTCAAAGCTCGGGCGGCTGTACACGTCTGTAGTACATCAAATATACTATAAGAATGAATGTGGCATTTAGGAAAGTACTTTGTTTATACTTTTCTGTTTTTTAATGCTTGTATAATATCTGTGATTCTGTGGCTTTTTAAGGGCGGCATATCTTTAGTAAAGTCCTGTATTAGCCGGTATTTTTCACACACGTCGTTCATGTACCTTTCATGGGTTTTCATGGAAATAATCACAAATTTATGCTCCGATTTGATAATTTGAATTAACCCACATACTGGAAAAGATAATTGATTTACCTTTTGTATAAGTTGTTCGTCGTCTGGCACTGTGAGTTGTAGCTCTACTGAAAACTGTCCAAAAATATGACGTTTGGCATCAAAAATTCGACTAGGTTTACCATATATTGAGATTTGTTCATCTAAAGAATTTTCAATGGATGTTTGAGTTTTCGTTGCAACCACTTGCAGGAATTCTGGTGATTTTTCATAAGATTGTAGTGGGCATTTAAACTGCATAACAACGTTGGGTGCCAGTGCATTTGGTGTGATGCAGAAAATTAATCGAAATAATGCTGCCATTGCTTCATTATCATTAATCCCTGCCCCTTCGATGATAGCCCACGTCCGTTTAATTTCTGTGATGTGCTCAAAGTATATCTTAACATTGTATTGGGATTCAATTTTGTTGATATTAAAATGAATGTCTTTATTCAGCTGAGAATTGCCCACATCAAAGGATATTTTGAACGGAACGGAATTTCGTAGTTTGTTTCGAATATTCATAATGGCTAGATTACGACCACCAATAACCCAATGACCACAATTGATTATGCTTACTGTTTGCACTGTTGAATCTCCATTTATTACCTTGACTATATCGTGATGTTTGTAGGTTTTAATAATCATATTCACATACAAAATACAATTTGTTATATTCATCAACAGTAAACTTCTTGCCAAAGATAATTGGGCAGAAGTGCCGACGACAATGAGACGTTGCACAATTGGGTTTAAACCTATCCCTGCACTTATTTGCGTATATGTGGCTTTTACAATGCAGGTAATCATTCGATCACAGATGATGTTGTCTGCGCCCAGTATAAACAGAATCATCCGTTTGTTAGGTTCTATTTCAATGGCGGAATTCATATTTTTCAAAATCAGATGTTTAAAAATTCAAAACAAAATGTATTTGAGCTTTGTCTTTGCAAATATAGTCACGATGTTACACAATTGACAATACACTAAATTACGACTGCTTTGTGTAATATAATTGACTTTGTTCGACACTTCTTGTACGTCAAATTACTTGTATAATCTAGGAGCTTATGCATAAAACGTCATTTCAGAATTCCGTTTTCCGGATTCTTATCACAAACTTCTTTTTAGGTTTCCTTTTTCATTGTGTTTTTCTCCCTACGGTTTTTTACTCAGTTACTGTCATTCACTGTTGTGCTCTTTGATTTTCCTTTAGAATTCTATTACCTGCTTATCACAAATTTGTGTGATCACCTGATACTGTATCACTAAAAATTAAAACACAAATTCTGGACAAATAATTCAAGTTTTTACTTTTATGTGAATTTTATTTTTTAATTTCTTTCTGATATTATGTTTATTTTGATAAATAGATTGTTTTAAAATTTCATTTAGTTATATTATGTATAATACATATTTTATTTCTAATTTTTATTTATTAATATTATATTTATATTGGCTTTTTCCTTATTCCGTGTTGTTTTTCTCTGCTTCGTAGTTCTAATTTAATTGTTGTTTGCCTCTTGCCCCATGATGACTTCTCCGCGTTCTATTTTAGTTTGAAACCACCACCAGTTGGGATAAATTCGGTGTCTTTTAGATTTATCTCTTTCACTAATCACCATACTGAAACGTAGACGATCTAGAACATTAGAGATACCACAATCATGGAGAGTTCGTTGATCCCTGGTACCACGGAGAGCGTGGTAAATAATAGGGACTCCATGCTTGTTTTAGATAAGACCTTTTCTATCCAAGAAGGGGACCGGTTCTGGGGGAATAAGCCCATTTTGGTGAGTACTCTCCAGATACATATCATTGGGATAGAATACTCCCGAGATAATATTATTGTCACTACACATAGCACTTGCAGTGTGACCACCACAACGCCATATCCCTATATGTCCCATACTCCCGACACAGGTTATCATTCTCATCGCCCCCATGGTATAACCACAAACTACGCACCCTTCGTAACCAGAGGAATAAGTTGTGGAACACTTTCCTAAACACGCATTCTCCCCTTGACTACTCCAACTATCTGGGTTAGTTTTACCAATTCACCGAGCTTTACAGCTCCCTCTACCACAATTACCTTGCCAAAGCTTAATTCAACTTGATCAACGACCCCAAATCTTTCTTCCACTTCATTAACCACAAACGGAAATCTAATGCCTATCCCTCTCATCCCTCTACACATTCAACAACACCAAGTCATAAAAAAACTTGAAGAACTGAAAGACGATTTCAGTCCCGGCCCAGACGGACTCCCTGCAATCCTCTTAAAAAAATGTTTCTCTACTCTTTCTCTCCCGCTCGCGTCAATCTTCAATCTATCCCTTGCACAAGGTATATTCCCCGACTTTTGGAAATCCTCTTACATAACCCCCATACATAAAAAGGGAAAAAAAAGATATATCCACTTATCGTCCCATTGCCAAGCTTTCGCATATTCCCAAACTGTTCGAAGGCCTTCTATATGAGGCATTGTGTTTTCGCTGCGCACCCATCACCTCTCCGAACCAGCACGGCTTCCTCTCAGGCAGGTCCATTACTACTAACCTCGTCGAATTCACAACCCACACACTCCTTGCCCTAGAAAACGGCGATGAGGTCGATGTAGTCGCTACCGACTTTAGCAAGGCCTTCGACAAAATCTCCCATAACCTCATTCTCTTCAAGCTATCTTCCCTCGGTATCGAACCGAACCGCTGCTGATTAAGTGGGTCTCATCCTATCTCAGTTATCGAACCTGCCGCGTGCGATTTAAATCCACCCTCTCCGATCCTTTTTTCCCAACCTCAGGTGTCCCCCAGGGCAGTCATCTCGGCCCTCTCCTATTTATCCTAACCATAAACGACATAGGATCTTGCATTAATCACTCCTTCATCTCGCTTTACGTGGATGATTCCAAAATTTTCAAGACAATCCGCTGTCCCCTGGACTCCTCACTTCTCCAATCGGATCTTGACAGCTTCTCGACTTGGTGCCAAAATAATTGCCTAGAAATGAATATCGCCAAATGTCACACAATCACCTTCTCTCGGAAGAGTTCCCCCACTCACCCACACGCCTATCTCTTACTCAACCAACCGATAACATCGGTTGAATTGATTCGCAATCTGGGCTTCGTATGTGACAAGGAGCTCAAATTTACTGCAAATATTGATTACATAATCCTCAAGGCCAACGCCGCCCTTGGATTTTTCAAACGCTGGTCGAAGGAATTCCTTAACCCCTATGTCACCCGATCACTCTACACACCTTTTGTCCGGCCACTACTCGAATACGCTAGTCAAGTCTGGTCCCCGTATCAAGTGACTCACATTCGAAGGATTGAGGGTGTTCAACGTCGTTTCTTGCGATTTGCCCTCCGCTGACTAAACTGGGAAAATCCACTGATTCTACCACCATATACAAGCCGGCTCCCTCTAATCAATATAAACACACTTGAAGAGCGCAGAATCCATGCCGATGTCATCTTTGTCCATCGCCTTCTGTCTGGCTCAATAAATTGCCCAAGCTTGCTCTCCACTTTAACATTGCACATAAACCCCCGCAACGTACGTAACCCTCAACTGTTTTACGTGCCCGCTCATCACACTTCTTACGGCGCTAACGAACCCATCTCGCGTATGCTACGACAGGCCAACTCTTTCCCCACCTCCCACGATTTCAATATCTCCACTCCCGCTCTTAAACGAAGTTTCAGAATAAACCCGTCCTAAATCCGCCCCCTCCCTTCAATAACACCTCTACCCTGCAATGCCCCCCCCCCCCCCCCCCATCAAACTCGTTTTCCCCTACACCTTTCTAACCCCACCCGCAATCCCCATGTACACATGCCCTCCACTGTCGCACAAAGGCCGCCTTTATCACCCCCACATACACTCGCTCCACCCTGGCCTCCTACCTCCCCCATCAGCCAGGAATCTTCAACTTCCTGGTTTTCTTCTCCTTTTTTCGATTGAATAATTGAATATTGTCTTAACCACTATGTTAAATTAATTTTAAGCTTGCATTAAGCTAAATAAAAATGGGGGTTCCGCCTTCAATCAATCAATCAATCAATCACGCATAATTTAATTATAAAGATATGTGGCCTGTTTAGTCCTGATTTGTCGTGCAGGTCTTTATTGTGATAGAGCTTCTTATGTTGCGACTCTGGTGTTCTATATATTCCAAGGCAGAAACGCAAACACTGCCTCTCGAATACCTGAAACTTCTCCAAGTAGAATGGGGATATGTTATACCATACCGAGCAGCCATACACCAACCCTGGTCGGATGAATACCGAGTATGATATTATTTTGACTTTAGGGTACAGAAGACTACTACTGAATAGATTTCGTGTCATTGCATTTTTAGCTGCGGTAAGAGCAGTTGCTATATGCTTGATACTGATCAAGCCAGATACCAAGGTACAGGTTTTACTTGTAGGGGAATATTATTACTTCCTACAATGGAGAATTTTTTCCAATTCAGTTTTGTACCCCTCGATGCCCAAAAGGTATTAAGATTTAAGAAAACAATTGTTTGACGATGAGTGCAGGGCAAAGATCGAAGAACGTAAACGACTCAGAATGATCCACTTTGAAAGATATGATGAAGTCAACGCAGGAAGATACGCGACAATTCGGAAAGAGACAATGAGACTCTTCAAACGCAAAAAACGTGAATGGGAGAAGACTCGGATCGAAAAAATCCTAGAAAATGCCAGAGCAAAGAACATCAGAGGTATGATGCCGGCATAAATTCAATTAGAAATGGCTACCGGGGGAGACCCAGAATAATCCGGGACACAAACGGCTGTCTGGTGACAGAAACAAACAATATCGTGACAAGATGGAATCAGTACTTTGAAAACCTGCTCAATGTGCGGACCCATCAAGCGCAAATACTCGCACCAGACGTACATACAGCCGAGCCTCAGATCCTTTTTCGACGAAGTTGTAGACGCAATAAACCGACTGAAAAACAACAAAGCTCCCGGATTCGACTGCATACCGGCAGAGCTTATGAAGCATGGAGCAGAGGCAACCGCTCGAAAGATTCACCAACTCATCAAAACAATATGGGATAAGGAAGTCACTCCTGAAGAATGGAAAACCTCACTGGTCGTTCCCATTTTCAAAAAAGGCGACAGATCTGACTGCCAAAACTACAGAGGAATATCATTGCTCCCAACCACATACAAAATACTAACAAATGTCATACTGGCGAGAATCACACCGTACGCAGAAGAAATACTGGGAGACTACCAATGCGGATTCCGTCGGAACCGGTCAACAAGCGACCAAACGTTTACAATAAGGCAACTGCTGGAAAACAAGTGGGAATACGGAGAGACGGTTCACCAACTATTCGTTGACTTCAAAAAAGCCTGCGACTCAGTCGCAAGGCAAGGACTCTACCATATCATAGTTGAGCTGGGAATCCCAAAAAAATATGCCGCCTTCATTCAAATTTGCATGAACGAAAACAAAGGGCGAGTTAGAATAGAAAACCACCTCTCAGAACTATTTGAAATCCGGGACTAAAACAGGGGGATGGCCAATTTCCTAATTTCGCTAATTCAATCGCATTAGCACCTGTAGTCTTAAAGTCCCTGTAAAGACAACTTGCCTTGTCATGCATCGCTTCGCATACAACTTTCCGTAAGATTTCTTGCTTTACATATCTGGAATTCCAAACCATTTCGGCACCGTCGGTACCACACAAATTCCTGTAAACAAAATGATTCGGTTTGCATATAATGTAACCGTCATGACAGGGACCATAAATATTGCGCCGTCTATTTTCCCAGCCGCACCATATGTAGAACGATGTTCCCTACATGCACATTGGCTGGCGACTTACCAAGGGACCAAAGCAAATACGCATTCTGCGTCTCTTGGCATCAATTGAATCCTACAGCATAAACAAATGCAAATAGGAATTCAATACCTATTCTTACTAGCGATGCCGTAAACACCATTTCCCAGTAACCTAGGTAAAACCAATTTCAACATCGCATCGTCGTCTCTTTGTTTAGCCGCGATGCAAATGTTCCAACAAAGATCCCATTAGCATCCGACGATTTCAGTTTTATTTGCTCTGCCGAAATCGTATCCTATGAATGCACTTTATGCCCTTTCTTTGTTCTAGGTTCGTTCTCATCCATGAAAGAACCATGCACACACACCACTGCGCTGTAAGAGTGCATAACTGTGGCGGCCACACCCTTAAGAGAAAAGTTTTTCTCTCTCTTCCCTTTACTTAACCCTAACTTAGGATGGAATTCATGTCAGAGTTCTATCCTCGGCGAGTCTTTTACCATCAGCAGACCAGAACGGTCACGCTATCTTCCGCCCTCCGCCGGCTGCGGAGAGGCGTTAATATACCTCGGGGTCGTGTTGTTTGCAACCTCCACGTCGAGTATTACATTTGCGGCAGTCTTCTAAGATTGTGTTTTCTTTATTAACTTCATAATGTAACTTTCACGCAGTGCTACCGTAAAATTTTAGTATCTAATAAGAAAATAAAACAACAATAAAGGAAACAAGAATAAACAGAACATTTGTGACAAAATGACACGGGGTGTTTAATTTTCCGGCTGCAGTTTCTGAGTGTTTGTGTGTATTTCCGTTTTCTCCTGGTGAACTGTTTTCTTTAGTTGCTCCGGTGGAACATTTAGTGAATTATGGGGATGCGAAGAAAATCAGCGCTGTACGCCGGTGCACAACGCTTCGCTCCCCACACTCTCACCATGTCTTTTTAACCTTGTGCTCGAGTATGTTATCAGAAAGGTACAAGACGACAACATGGCCAGATCATCCCTGAACGGGATCACACAAGTGCTCGCATATGCGGATGACATAGCCGTTCTGGGCGATAATCTAGAAACTGTAAGTAAAAACTGTGAAATTATCATGCAAACGGCAGAAGAGGTGGGCCTAGAAATAAATGAAGACAAAACAAAATACATGATCACGGCGAGAGCAGGTGGACCTGAGGGAACACATAAACACCAGAGGCAAGATATTTGAAAAAGTTAAAGAATTTAAATACCTAGGAACGACACTGACGGCCAGTAACGAAATGTCGAAGTAAATTAACAAAAGACTGCATTCCGGCAACGCTAGTCGGCACACAGTCAGTAAACAGCTGAAATCCAAACACGATCACGTAATATAAAGCTCCGGGTTTATAGAACCATAATCATGCCGATTGTTCTATACGGATGCGAAACATGGTGTCTCACAAAACGGGAAGAAAACAAATTCCGCGTATTCGAGAATAAAGTTTTGAGGGGTATCTTTGACGGTAAATATGACGGGGAAGCAGGACAATGGAGGAAACTCCACAACCACGAATTGGAAGAGCTATACCGCAAACCTACAATGGTGAGAGTAATCAAGTCGCGAAAATTAAGATGAGCCAGACATATGGCGCGAATGGGCAACGATAGGCCCGTGCGTAAAATTCTTGACGGTAGACCAACGGGAAAGAGACCGGCAAAACGGCCGCGACGAGATAGGAGGACAAAGTTAGGTTTGACCTAAATGACCGGATCGGCTGGTCAAGCGTAGAAGGAGAGCGCACAGGACAGGGAACGATGTGGGAGTCGAGGCGGTGAGGTCACGAACTTCCGGGTTCCTATAGCCCAAGAAGTAGTAATAGTAATAGTAATCCCTCGATGCCATGCACGCGGGAGTTTTGAAAAGGGTAGTCTCTGTTTTCTGAAAATTGATCTTTAATTTCCAATCGTTGCAAAAACATTTGATTCTATTGAAGGCATTTTGCAGAAGTCTGTTGATGACATCAATCTTTTCTCCAGATCTACCACAATGTCGTCGGCGTATGCAATTGCACGGTAAATGTTAAACAAAATAGGAGAATTCACTGCTCCTTGCTGTAAGCCGTTTTCGATGTGAAAGGTCTTGTTAGAAATTATATCTCAACATTTCAACGGGCATACTCATATGGTATCGAAGGCTTTTTTAAAGTCAACTCAGCAGACTCTTTCGCTTATCTTATACACGGAGGACCTTTCCTACCTGCTGGAAAATCGCTTGACGTCAGCCAATCACAAAGCGGGTAAAAAAGTGTCTCCCACAAAATTACCCCCCGATAGCATTACTGTCTATATTATCTAAGGTGATGTGTCATCCATGCCGAGTTAATTAAGTATTTGGACTGCAACGGACTACTGAATGACCCTTAGAACCGGTATATGGATATCCGCGATTGAGGGACATGGTGAGTCAGGGGCGGTCGCGTTGGATATCTCCAAGGCTTTTGACCGTGTCTGGCATGGGGCTTGCTGAGCAAACTTCGTTCATATGAACTTTCCCAGAAGCTTTGCGACTGGACGAGGCAGCATCATCGGCACCACAACCGGGATCCGGTCTTGGCCTTAGTTAGAAAGCCCTGAGGCTTGTTAAACTTTCCACAATAATTTGTTTTTCGGGCAAGGTTATTGGCCTTGCGCCAACTGGACGAGGAGCTTCCTCGAAAATTGATCGATCCGGGTTGTTGTGGACAGCGAGTATTTGGATCTGTACGATTGAAGGGCATGGTGAGTCAAGGGCGGCCGCGTTGGATATCTCCAAGGCTTTTGACCGCGTCTGGCATGGGGCATTGCTGCACCAGCTTTGCGACTGGACGAGGAGCTTTCTCGCAAATTGATCGAACCGGGTTGTTGTGGACAGCGAGTGTTCGGGTCTGTATCCTGTTAATTCTGGGGCGCGTCAAGGTTCTATTTGAGCACCAACCTTGTTTTTGCTTCACATAAATGATTTGTTGGGGACAACGGATAACAAAGTGTTCAGGTTTGCGGATGATAGTTTAGCGTATTGCGACGATAGTGAGGAACGTGTGATTTGAACTGACGCTATGGCGGTTAGAATCACTAAAAATGTAACCAATGCTCAACACATCAGGCCACTGCCGCGTGTACGAATTCGATTTCTAAACTTAAGTACATTCGACTGATGTGGAATTGTTATGTTATCGCTATAGTATTCGGCTCTGATGCTTTGCTTATTCCTTTCGGCGTTCTTCACTATTTGCTTGTATATTTGTGTGTATCTGTTAGAAATGCCACAATAGAACGGCTGTTTGCTCTATTTTAAGTAATCGGCCGATTGGTGCCCCAACGTTGCACCAGATGAGATGTAGACAGATTGACTCTGTGAATCGGGACCTGGATAAGTTCCTGCAGTGGGGAAGGGCCAATCTCGTCGACTTCAATGCAATGAAGACACAGTATGCAACTTTCACAAAGAAAAGTGGATCATCGGTTCCACAGTTGGTGATGAATGGCCAGCCCCTCGAATCTGGGGAAAGCTTGAAGTTAGTCAACGGACAGTCTGTGGGAATGTATCGTGGCATAAATACGTGTCCATCATCGCCAAGTCCGACACTCTGAATCGGGATCTGGATACGGTCCTGCAATGGGGAAAGGCCAATCTCGTCGACTTCAATGCAACGAAGGCACGTTATATAACATTCACAAAGAAAAGTGGATCATCATGAAACTGCTCGGCGTTACGGTCTATTGAAATGTATCTTAGCATAAAGACGTGGCGCACATCGCCAGATGCGCCTCCGGAAAACTGAGTTATCTTTTTATATCCAAGAAATATTTTACTCCGTTCCAACTTCTTCTCCTGTATAAATCCGCCCTCGAATATTGCTCTCATGTGCGGAGCTCTGCTCCTAAGCATATCCTCGACCTACTGGAGAGCATATAAAGATGAGCGACCCGCCTGATCGAAGACTCAGTGCTGATGTTGGGACTACAGTCGCTATCACATCGACGGCGCGCAGCAGAATGTTGTCTGTTTTACAGATATCATCACGGGAACTGTAACATACTTCGGTGATTCCTGGCATTGTTCCACGCAATTCGGTTTATATTCGCTCCACAAGACAATCCGACGGATCGCACCAGTTTGTGGTTCATATCCCGACGGCGCGATCATCCCTGCAACAGAACTCGTTCCGTCACGGAGAGGTAAAGCTGTGAAACTCTCTCCCGCGCGAGTGTTCCCGGAACGCCACAACCTGCAACTCTTCAAAAAGAACTGCAACAGTTATTTGGTGACATCTCTGGTTTCCCACTCCGCGCTATAGGTTTGCCTCTCACGAGAGACATTTATAGTACGATCGTACTGATTTTTTTTTTTATTAGGCCGAGTGGGCGCCCCGAGATACCATCAAATAACTGTTGCAGTTCTTTTTGAACAGTTGCAGGTTGTAACGCTCCGGGAACACTCGCGTGGGAAGGGAGTTCCACAGATTCCCCGCTCTGTAACGGAACCAGTTCTGATGCAGGGGTGTTCGCGCCGTCGGGAGATGAACCACAAACGGGTGCGAAACAAAGTTTACTCAGCAATGCCCTGTGCCAGACGCGGTCAAAAGCCTTGGAGATATCCAATGCGACCACCCTTGACTCACCATGCCGTTCAATCGCAGATGTCCGTATATCGGTTATACGTGTCAAAAGGTATCCCGTGGACCGCCTGCCACGGAATCCGTATTGACAATCATTCAGAAGTCCGTTGCACTCCAAATACTTAACTAACTCTGTATTGATGACATTTTCCATTACCTTAGATAAAATAGACCGTAATGCTATCGGACGGTAATTTTGTGGGAGACACTTTTTTCCCGTCTTTGGGATTGGCTGAACTCGAGCGATTTTCCAGCAGGCAGGAAAGGTCCTCCGTGCATAAGATAAGCGGAAGAGTCTGCTAAGAACCGGCGATAGTTCTGGAGAAATCTTGCCTTCTGAACCCTTCTTCCTTCAATCTCTTCGAATTTGAGACCACAATACCTCTTTCAGTACAAAACTGGGGAAAGCATCCCCTCAACTACATTCTCTTTTACGATAGAAGATTCCTGGAGCCACAACGTCTTCCGGGATATTCCAGAGGCAAGTTTTCAATACCACCATTAGAAGATAAGCGTAAGCGCAATGTATCTTCTCTATAGTTGTTATAGGTGGACAGCATTTTATAGTGTTAATAGGTCCAATAAGGTGGTCACCAACTTTTGCTTTGCATTTTATAGTGTTAATACGCCCAATGAGGTGGTCGTCAACTCTTGCTTTACAAAACGAACTGACTTTTTCTTTCGTTATTTCATTTTTAAGTGCTAGCAAGATTTTAGCTACCATTCCTCTGCGAAACTGAATCAGCAACCCACTAACAGCTCTTTTTGTAGGCTTGTTGTGTTGTCTTTGTTTTTTTTTTTTCCACCATGTTCACGATGACATGTCACTAATAAAAAGTATTATCACGGCCAGTGCCCTTCTGAATATGGTGCAGTTCTGTGGGGGTTCTTTAAAAAATTCCCAAAGAACCACCCATTTCCTTAAATCAACCTGCCTTTCCCTCACCCCATAAGCCACTTTACCACCCTGCAATCCAGCAGCGTAAGCTACCCTTCATTCGCTTTCACCTGAAAGTAAAACCCCAGCAAGCTTGCACATCATCAAACTACTTCGTCCATATTACATGAACCATATCAACCCAACCGCCTCAGCTTGTCAGCAATTATAATCGACAAACACACGCTGGGCAGCGGATCTGTTGACACAGCTGCAGCGGATATTTCCGACCATTGATCGCCCAAACGACACCCGATCATCGAATAGGACATGACCGCGATCGTTGTTCAAATAATCATCCTAATGATCATGTCCTATGATACAGTTTTCCGAAAACTAACATCCATTGAATCGGACACGATCATGATTGCTATTTAAACAATCATGCCAATGATCGTGACCCACGTACAGTTTTCTTAACCAAACAATAGCCACCCAACAAATCTTCGGTTGGCTTATCGTCACAGAGAAATCTATTGCCTACAACAGTATGATTCTGGGCGATTATGTAAACAGCCGACGTTCCCATGCAGCATTGGTTAAACCAAACAAATGCGCATCTCAGCGTATGACCCTCCGAAATAGCGTTTCTATTTACAGAACACACAGAAACCTATTTCTTCGTTCGGCGATTTTCGCTATCGCTTATATCAACGATGCTAGCAGCCCTAATGCTTGTTCCTTTGTTTGAACAAGTGCAGGATCCATCGATGTCCGCATTTCTAGCAAAGAGTATTGTACCTGACCACCACGGCATAGAAAATTCCATCACGATTGCCGCTAGCGGATGTGGAGTGAAACGGTCATCGTGGAGTCAGATCGTATCCACAGAACAACGCACACGTCCCGGGCACGTTACGCTTCGATTTTTTTTATTAAGTTATCCCTCGCCGAGTACACTCACACCGAGGAGTCGAGATTCTTCCACCGTCGCGTACCCTTGCACAAGAAATTGTCTTGAGACGTTATTTTCAAAAGTCCTCATTCGTTGTTAATTGAAATCGATTCGCGAAATTTGGCTTTGGAAATCAAACCAAAATTAAGTGCTATTGGAAACGAAGTTTAAGGGAAATAGAATACCAAAACAATCTTAAATAAAAAGGATAATTGAAATCGATTGCCGAATATTTGCTTTGGCAATCAAACCAAAATTAAGTGCTATTGGAAACATAGTTTAAGTGAAATAGAATACTAAAACAATCTTAAATAAAAAGAAAACTATACGACAAAACAACCCAGTGCGTTATTTCTTTTTTTCTTTTCTTGGTGTTTGGACTTGTATGAACATCTACGGAGTGGACACTGATGGTGTTTTTGTTGAATCTGCATCCGTGTTGGCGCACTAGCAGAAACCACCACAGTTCTACAACTCGAAAAATCGATCTTTTGCGGGACCATGTCACTGTGATCCAGGACCAATATACATCGAGGCCTCCCTTACGTTATCCTTAACTTCTTCTATCGCTGGCAGTGCGCTTTGACATTTAACACAAAATCTGTTTTTGTACGCTATTTTCGCATAAAAAAAACATATTTCCGATATAGCTCACGTCATAATAAGAATGAGTATCTTTGGCAATTCATCCCACACAGAGTGAACAACAATCATTTCAGGTCAAAAATATGGTTTTATTTCATATCCCGGGTCATTGACTATTAAACTAATGAATCTTATCTTCTTGTTGTGCAAATGGAACAACAATAATGAGAGTCGAATGAAATTAGGACAAGAAATGACTGCAATACGCACATTCAATGGACAGGGTTTTCCCATGACCTAAGAAGTCTACATTGCCCCAGAAGTAGAATAATTTTTAGAAATTTTTCAAAACTTTTGGGTCTCAACCTTCCACCCTGAAAGAATGCTGAATTAGCAAGGTGGACCCAAGATGGGTGGAACTGCACACACATAGGTTCAACTGGCAGCTCGGTGCTGTTGTGGCATTTGGGTAGTAAACTCAGTTTTTTATCCCTGTAAAATGATGCCAATAAAAACGGGAATATGAGAGTAAATCGAGGAGATTTTGGATTTACTTGCGTTACTATCCATGACAATGTATGGGTTAATTACTCAATTATAGAACTTAACAAAGTTCATGACAGAGAACAAAAACATCTGATTAAATACTTTTGCACACCCTAAGCCACACGATTTGATTTCGAATCTGTTGGCTCTATTTAGAACATGATTACCTGTTAAACATTAAAAATACCTTACTTTGTGTCAGAAATATCCTCAATTTTATAAGGACTCGCTGCTGTTATATGTGATGAATCACATGGACATGTGTCGCTGTCCCCATTGTCCTTTTAGCAAACACGCATCCACGACCTTACAGTACATTCAGTCGATGCTTAATCTTCGACAATCTAGAAGCACAATCTCAGAATATCGTCAACGGCGTTGTAAGGGATCGTGTGTTACTTAAAGATTTCATTTTAGATAGTCGAAAATAATATCTGATTTCTTTTATCCTATTTTCTCCCCAAAGTCACAGCTTTTTGGTGGGTTTGTGTTGTTCAAGTTTATTTACGTCAAAAGATTTATGCCATCAGTGGAAAATATCGTTACACGGATAGAACAACGAAAGTAGATACATTCACACCTGACTGGCCAACAAAATTTCGGTGATAAATGTACAAGTAAATTAAAACTAGAAATATAGCTTGAAGATGTGGACACTTTATCCTCACACACTCCTCCGAAGCAGCTCCCAAGTCCTTAACCTGACCATTAATCATTAGCACTTGTTACAATATCAAGAGAATTTGAAGGTAGAAAACACTTGTTCTCCTCTCGTCTCTGGAATATCTATGATGAAATCTGGCAACTAAAAGAGGTCGAGAGTTCTAGGCTATACCGCGTTCTGAAAAGAGTGTGCATTTTGTAATCTCATGGCGTGAGGACGATGTTCTATTTGCTCATAAAGGCAGAACTGTTGCTGTGTCCGACAACTGTAGTTGTGTTTAAGAAGTTTTTCTGTTCGACTTCTAGATAAAAAATTGGAGCATATTGGGAAATAAAAGCTCCTTGTAGACATCCACCACTACGAGTGTACGAATCTCCTTGTATCATCGCGAGTATAAAACGTTAGATGTGTCTGGAAAACGAAGCTTTCAATTAAGAAATTGGACGACAGAGGATAGTGGTGGCGTTGTCACTGCTTTAAAATGAGATATGAGCTAAGATGTTATTGATGTAATTGCAGAAGTCACAAAAATCTCCTTTTTTGTTTTTGTTTTAATTCACTCACGTAAAAAGTATTGTGAACAATCCTTAATATAGCGTAAGCGTGCGTTCGGAATATACAGCATATATGAACGGCATGATGTAGGTATCTGAAATCGTGTTAATGCGAGAAGATTATGGTGAAGGTGCCCCATTTGTGCGTATTATTGCGTCGCTTGGCTAAAGAACGATTTGGAAGAGGACGGAACTATATTGTTATGCTTGTTCGTTGTGGTGGTGAATTTTTAAAAAATGCAATGAGATGTCTTTAAGGCTTTTACAAGGCATGTTCGTCTAAAGATAGAAGTGAAATACCATATTCGGTACGGACACCGAAAACAGCATCGTACGTGGTCGATAAAATAAAGGTACGTCTACGAGCCGACCATAAATTAGAGCACGCATTATACCGAAGTCCTCGTAAAGATTTCCGAAATTAGCATTAATACCAATTACTTGTTGGTGAAATGGTGGAATGAAACACAGGAGACATAAGCGCTACATGTTTCTATCTGTCTTTGCTTACAACGTATCTCGTTCTCCATATATAGGGTGTTCCAACTGTTGTATGTCCGCCGCCGTGCTTCCTCGGTTGAGGGAAGAGCGTGGACCTTTTATTTTTAATCTTAATTAAAACGCAGGAATTAATTAATTTATCTTCTCTCAGAATTTATCTGTTTATTCTTTTCTTCTTATTTGTCTATTGTTTCTGAACTAATAACTTCTTCTCTATTGTAATAACTTCTATCTTTATCTTTTTCTGAACTCCTGACTTCTGACTTGTTTCTCTGACTTCCAAATTTCAACTGATTTTTTCCTATTTAATTTTCTCTGTGACTTTTCACATGAATAAAATTTGGACGAAAATCAAAGTTACTATGTTTTGAATGAATAAAAAGGTGCAGGTTGTTAAATGTGCTGTAACTGACAATATTGTGAATGTTTATGAATGGTATGTATTAAGTGAGAATGTAATATATGTTAAGTGAAGTTTTTAAGGATGTGTAAGGATATTCAGTGTTAAATTTAATAAAGGGTAGTATTCTGGAATACAACACAACAGGGACTTGACAACTTTTTTTCGGTAGTAAATTTTTATAATTTCCAGACGTTGTTCGTTCGTGTACTTAACCATGTTGAGTATACTGAATAAATTGACGGTTACAGTTCGATGATTAGTGAAAGGGTGCGTTCACAAATTAAATTCAAAGTTGTCAAGTCCCTATTGTATAACCCTATATTATCACAAATATTACTCTAGTACAAACTAGATGATGTTGTTTCCTGTTGCTCGGGTATCAGAGATTTCACAGCGGTTCGTATCGGAACTCGAATTTGGATGGAAAGATAAATACATGAAATCGTTGTTCAGTCAAATATAAATTGCCGATTCTCCAAAAATTCTATATGAGAGAGATTCGTGGCGGTGCACAGTGGGACGAGTCTATGGGAAAAACGGCAAAATTAATATCTCTGGTTTTAGTAACTAAAATATGAATATTTTGCATTTAATCTCTTTTTACATTTGATATCTATGCAACGACCTAAAAAAAAGGTATCAACGTGCAAAAATGGCCTGTCCAGCTTTTAAAAAAAAAAGAGTTGAGCAGCGAACTTTATTTTTAAACTCAAAATTTATTTTCTAAGCTTGCGCATGTTTTTTCAAACTTTACTTAAAAATTTAAGTATGTTAACAATTTTATAGTTTAATAAACTTCAAAATATTAATATAAAAGAATTATGTATAGGTATAATAAATTAATTTGAAATAACAAATATGTGCATATGTATGTTAATTATTAATGGCTATCGCTCTCCGATGATGATGTTCCACCTATATCGGCCAAGTCTATTGGTAGCGTAAAACTTTCTACACCATTTCGAAGTAGATAATGTTCAATATGTGGATCTATTTTAGGCATATATAAGCTTTTGAATCTTATATTTGAAATGAGAGGATCCGAAGTAATTAATAAGTGATTTATTTAAAAGCGATTGGAGGTTAACTTCAGCAATGGGTTCCGACGCAACAGCAATTTCGGGTAATAGATCAGATTTATATATTTTCAATTTATAGTAACTGGGAAAGCAGTCTTTGTGAAGGCCATTTACAACAGATCGTAAAAGAGCGTATTTTCTCTTAGAGAAATCCAATCTAAATACAATGCTAGCGTTCGTTGCAGAGTTCACGTCTTATTCGATTTTTGAGGAGACTTTGAAATGTTAGCAGCATAGCTTAGTTCCTCTGAACTGTGCTGCGTAGCTAATTCATGAACCCGACGTTTTTTCGTGCGTTCACTGCATTCCTCAAATCTTTTTGACGGTCTACCTCTGCTCGTGCCTGGTGTATTTAAACTATTTTAATTTCTCCAATGAGTTAAAATATTTGCTGGCAATGTCAAATTAAGGTTTAGCCAGCTTTCATTAACTTGCATACATTTATTTCGCTTTCTTTGGCAATTTCCCCATTTTCTCTTTAATGTCAAACAAAAATACTTGGAAACTCTTTGAATTTCAGGTTCAATATTTTCATCTGACCCTTCTAGACCCAGTAATTCACTTAATTTTTCAGCAACAGCAATTATCTTCACTGGCTTCTCACTCTCAATCCATCTTTGGAAAAGGTCACCGTTTTTGATTGATGGAATTAAGCCTACAAAAACGTCAAAAAATTGCAGAATCGCAAATTTGCGCAAAATTTCGCTTACGGATATGATCAATAGACACATAGAATATCACAAAACATCAAAAATCTCAAAGACGCTTTTTGATGTTTTTTAAAAAATCTTAGCTAAACACAAAAATCACAAAATTTTAAATTTTCCAATTAGACTTGCACTTCAAACGTCACAATACATAAAAATACGAAACAAACACATTTTTCTATATATTAAATATGATTTTCCATACCTTGATCACTATTATTTATCATGATGTAGTTTTTATTTATACGTATAATTAAAACTGACAATAAATTTAATTTATATCAAAAAACACTTGTAATTCAAGATTGCGAAAAAAATTTACTTAGTCAAAGTTTACCGCTCTATAACGTTTGTACCAAATCAAAATTCCAAATGATTTCTTTGGATTTATAAAATATATATATTTATGATGCCTTTCCAATCACTAAAAAGTACCGCTAAAACTGTTGATTTTTTTATTTATTGCTATTGGTCGGTCGTCCCACTGTGCGGTGCCGCCAAACCCCACGGTACACTTACCTTAAAAACTCCCATAACCACAACCCAGTCTGCAAAGGCTTTCGCTAATACAGTTCGCATTAGCATCTTAAATGCTTCACGCATGAAATAGATCCAATTCATATAACCTAAAAGTACCTGTAAGAGAATTCTTACCTGCATTCATTTATTTGAATTCAAAATTCCCCCTTAGAATTCTGTTCCAAACAGCATATCCCTGAAAAGAAAACCTCGGTTCACATATCATGTGACCTTCACCAGGGATCATAAATATTGCGCCGTCTATTTTCCAACTTCGCCATGTGCACGATAAATTTCTTTACATACACATTGGCCGGCGACCTTTTTCTCCCAGCAATAAAATTCTCTGACTCGCACAATGTGCAAACCATAGCAAATACGCATTCCCCGTCTCTTGGCATCAATTTAATTCAAAGCATAAACAATGCAAATATAGAATCCGTTTCCCACAAACGGGTTTCCCTGCATATATAAATGCTAGCAAGGGATTGACCCATTAGCACCTTACCCAAAGTCTATCCGTATATTTACACAAAGGCATCATTCACCTAAGACTTTTATGATGCCCTCGTCTCATCTTTTCTTTTACCACATTTCTTCGCTGTATCGTCGTCTATTTGTTTAGACGCGATGCACTCCATAGATGACGATCTTTTCGATCCTTTTGTCTTTACCACCTGTCTGCTTCGTTTACCCATTGCCCTCGAGCACGTGTAAACCACACAGATCTGAACGATCGCACACATACCACCAAGAGATACTTTACGTTTCTCTGGTGGTAGGTAAAAACGATATCCATATTGGAGAGGATATCTACCACGGCACCATAAACTCACCCCAATAAGCGAATCATCTCTGCGTGAAATGGTTATCGCTGAGTCGTATTCCATCCGTTGACCACGCTGGTCACATCACTCCCGCTCTCCGTCACTGCGGAGATGCGCAAATGTGCACTGGAGTCGTGTTCGCGTTGTTCGAGTAATTTTATTCGGTGAAAGTATTGATTTAAATCCGTCATTTTATGTGTTGTTCAGTTTTGATATACCTTCAAAAATAAAGAATTTATAAGTGAGAAAATGTTTTATGTTACTTTCTTTGTTGGTGCGTGTCTTGTGGCGAAGTTTCGTTTCCTTTTAGTGTCCGTCGGAACAATTAATTTTGATGGAGGAGGAAGTAGAACTCGCACCCATGCCGGTGCCACGACTTCCTCCCCACAATTCCATAAACCAATTCTGTTTTGGTTTTTTTTTTTAATTAATAATGCATTTTTGAAAAGCGGAATTAAGTAACAACTAAATATAATTATGATACAAGGTGGCGCAAAATTAATCTTCCAATTTTGTTTTTTGAATTCCTTTTTCACTAAATAAAAAAAAAATGATTTTGAGTGATGGAAATCTTTATTTGGGCCAGTGGCGCTTCTATGAACCACAGAATCCACAATAGGTCGAGATATCGTCGTTCCACCACGGAACATACTCACCTATATCCAAATTACACGTGCCCACCGACACGTGTCCTCAAAAGTCCTCCTCTCCACCTGAAACAAAAGGTAACATTCATCCTGGAGTCAACCACCCCACGTATCCACAGATACATGGGCCACAAGTCCTGAATAATTTTTCTACGCCTGCACGGCGATCGAAGGACATGACTCACCAACAGAAATTGTGTATCGATCGGTTGAGGATAATTAATTGAACTTAATTATATAACAGGCCGCGCAATGTGCGTCTAAAAACTAGAGTGCCATCCAACGTCGCAATCGAATTAATGTGCCATCGGAAAACTCGTGGTTAGACCGTTTTAATTTGCTTTCCAAAAGTTCGTCCTATGCATGCAATAGAAGACAAGTGTAAAACGGGAAGAAATCCGATGCGGACCCGTATGTTATAAAAAAAAAAAATTATAAAAAAGGTGACTATTCAATCCTAAGTGTCTGACTCTTATGTGTGTCCATAAGTGGATAAACTAATCATAAAGCCGTAGTAATGTATGTGTTGATAAGAACAAAATCTACTAATAATAAAAATTAAAATTAAAATAAATCTCTGTGTTTAATTAGTGACAGCATTCGCTCCGATGTCTTTTGTAGTTTTCGTGGCCAGTGCTGGCAGAGCACATCATTCGCTCTGGTTTCGTTTTGTTTTTTTTTTTTTTTGCGAACAGTGTTCGGCAGAACACTGCATCATCAATTATAGACAGACAAATAATCCGTCAAATTGGTTACCACGACGTGATCTCTGTACACTACAACACATACACTTTCCCATAGTAAACAGAACTTTACCCCTACGATCATGACTTCCGCATAGAGCACCGTCACACTCACCTGCTCCGACGTTCTCTCACTGGGTCGTTCCTCGCTCCGTTGTTCGCACACGAATTTGATGGTAACGAAGTTACTGAGAAGGGAGTACTGTGGCGTTTCTAACAGATACACACACAATACACAAGCAAATAGTGAAGAACACCGAACGAAAATCGAATAAGAAAATGCATAAGAGCCGTATATCATAGCGATAAAATAACAAATCCACAGCAGTTGAGTATACTTGAGTTTAGAAATCGAATTCGTACACGCGGCCAGTAGCCTGATGTGTTAAGCATTGATTCAATTTTTTTTGATTCTAACTGTCATAGCGTCAGTTCGAATCACACGTTCTTCACTATCATCGCAAACGCTATAGACCTTTACAATTTTTACTGTGAAGTGGGAAAGATGATATCCGTCAAGTGGCTGCCGCCAATGTTGATACACATTTGTACCCGTTTTATAGCATTTTCCATGCCTTTCCGCAAGATTTCGGGTGATAACTGTTCGCATATCTGTCGAATATTCTCATTAAGGGCTGCGATTGTCTGAGGCTTGTTGACATAAACCCGCAACTTCAAGTAGCCCCAAAGAAAGAAGTCTGAGATGGTTAAATCGGGCGATCTTGCTGGCCATGCCAAATCGCCAAAACGGGAGATTACGCCTACAGGAAACGCTTCCTTCACAATATCCATTGTGGCTCGTGCTGTGTGTGCGGTTGCGCCGTCGTGTTGAAACCACATGTTCACCAAGCCCCGCTGATCCAATTCCGGCAGTAAGAAGTCGTTTATCATGGCCCTGTAATGTTCGCCAGTAACAGTGACTGTATGGTTTTTGGCGTCCTCAAAAAAATAAAGCCCAATCACTCCTCCCGCGTGAACGCCGCACCACACAGTGGCTTTGAGTGGATGTAATGGCTTTTCGTGCATCACACGGGGATTTTCAGTGCCCCAAAAATGAAGATTTTATTTACCGACGTAACCGGTTTAGTGGAAATGCGACTCGTCGTTCATGATGATTTTCGATACAAAATCGTCCTCTTCGTTGTTTACACAATTATTTTACGCTCTTACGGAGTATAGCGTTCCATTGGTTGTGTGTTTGTAATATTTCTGGTGCACCACTGTGCTGTGAACAGAAGACCTAACGTTGGTCAAACTATCAGGGTAGTGGAGCACGAATTTGAAGTAGTGGAATCCTTTATCTACCTTCGGTCACTAATATCAGCCGATAACAATATGGAAGAAGAAATACGAGAACGGCTGCTCAAACCCAACAAAGCCAACTATGGTCTATCAAGGCTCTTTAAATCCCGAAATTTATCCAGAACATCCAAGCTACTACTGTACAAGACCATGGTCTTACCTGGGTGTTCAATAAAAGGCACTCTGAACTCTTAGCCGCGTTCGAAAGGAAGGTCTTAAGGAGAATTGTTGGCCCCGTATGTGAGGGAGGACGGACGCTACAACCATGAGTTGTACGCAATCTACCTTGAAGTTAATGTTGTAAGAAAAATCAAGCTTGGTAGACTCCGGTGGGCGGGACACCTAGCTCGAATAAGCGAAGAGGAGCCAGCTCGGAAAGTCCTTTGTGGAAGGAGACATTGTGGCAGATCTTGTCTGCGATGGGGGGATGGCTTAGACCAGGACGCCCAGAGCCTGGGAGTGCCAAACTGGATGACATCGGCTCGAAATCGGGACCGGTGGAGAGATTTGTTAAATAAGGCCAAGACCCGATCCCGGTTGTAGTGCCGATGATGATGATGATGACTGTGCTTTGTTCCCCGAGAAGAGTGGGCTACCCTTGTTGTCCTTTATGGATGTGTCGAACTCGTGAGTATTTGTGTTTCCGCGCACTATCGAAGGTGTTGCTGCACGATTCCACTGAATAATGACGAGAAAATAAATACTGTTTTGTACAAGTCACTTTCATTAAACTAGAGAGAAACAAGCAAATAACTGTTTTAGCAAATGCTGCGGTCAACGAACTTTCTTTTCGAAGATAAGTTAAAACTCAA
Source organism: Microdon myrmicae (assembly GCA_963931805.1). Classification (NCBI taxonomy): domain Eukaryota; kingdom Metazoa; phylum Arthropoda; class Insecta; order Diptera; family Syrphidae; genus Microdon; species Microdon myrmicae. Next base: position 105,760,288 of record OZ007497.1, on the reverse strand, counting down.
ACACAATTGTTGCTTTGGCAAAAAGGACATTTAATACTCGGATTTACGATGTAATATGTAATCATGGGCTGCTCGATAGTATAGTGGTTAATATACCCCCTTGTCACGCGGGAGACCGGGGTTCGATTCCCCCGGGGAGCCTCTGGCGCAAGACTAATGATCTTGCCCGGAAAAAACAAATCATTATGGAAAATTTAATAAGCCTCAGGACTTGCTAAATAAGGCCAAGACCGGTTCCCGGTTGTAGTGCCGATGATGATGATGATGATATAATCATGTAATATATTATAACTTTTGAGGAGCTCTTCTCCTTTCGTACGTTACGTACTGACTCTCTTTTCTTACTATCTACTACTTGCCGATTCCGACTCTCGATCCAGACTCTATTTGTATCTTTTTGTTATCTTTTCGAAATCCGGACGCATCACCACTTATCACCGATCCTTTTTGGGGTTTTGTTTGTGTTATCCATCTGGCTAATGCAAACAAGTGTTTGCGTGCACTTCAGATGGGTAACACAAGGTCTGTGGGAATTGGGTGTGAAATTAGAATCTGGGAACATTGGTCTATTTGCAAGTCATAAAACATCGGGGATGTGGAGATATGTATTATAATGTATAGATTGCCTGAATTGTGTGTCGGCGGATCAAATTGAAATGTTTTTGTTTAGACACATGTCCATTTTGAGTTTAGGGTTCAAGGATTTAAAAGTGTTAATCGCACATACCATACATGTGAAGATATGCATTGTGCTTTTCGGATTTTAAGGGGGTATTCTGGTCTAGACGCACGAATTTAACGCAATTTTTGAAGTGCTGTAAAAAAAAGCAATCAATATTTTTACTATTCATTTTTTTATAGGATGTTTATTAATATTTCAAGAATACAGAAAAAAAAATTGAAAGTAAAAAATTCAAAATTCAAAAAGTTAGCAGCTGATGAAGTGGGGGATCTCAAAAAGTTGGCACGCGACCATACCTACGATTAAACCCTCCTAGCAATCTGAAAAAAAAGAGATTATTAATTTACAGAAATGCCTCTATCGTTGGAACTAAAAAAACTTGTAAAAAAAATGGCGACTGCTTGAAAAAAAAATTGTGTACCACTTTTTTTTAGTTTTTCGAATTTTTTAAAAATAGTTAACATTGAAATTTGGGGATGAGGATAGTTCATGCAATAGAAAAGCCTATAAAGAAGACATATACTAAATTTGAAGTAAATCGGTGAAAAATCGTGGGTATTGTTTTAAAAAAGACAGTTTCGAGAAAAACGCGTTTAAAGTTTCACGTAAAGTTTCTCGCGGTCTAAGTCATGAAATGATATTTTAGGTTTACGTATATTCAATATACGTTCAATCTGCCATTCCTGCTGCATACATTGGACCTTCCTCGACTTCGAAATAAGCATCTTTCGCGCTTCTCTCTTCCAACCGAGCAGTTCTGGCCTCCTTTGATGCGTTAGACGCTCGTATCTCTGAGCGGTCAATCCGGGTATTGTCTCGTTTCCCAGCGAATGAATAAGCGTCAGCAAAACAGCCATACCTCCGAAAATAATTTGAATTTTCTACAATCCTCTTAAAGACACATTCTTAGAGGGTTAAGCTTTGAAAATATGAAGAAAAAAAAATGATTTTTTCAAATTTCTAGACCAGAATACCCCCTTAAGGAATTGAATTCAATGTTCGAGAATTGAACGCCATTTGCAAAAATTATAACATCTTCCGATAGGGTGATTAATTTTGCGCCACCCTGTATAACTTACAGAGCTTGTAGGTTAAATTAGTAATGGGATTGTAAAATAAACTTTAGGATTTTGTTTAGGAGTTATATTTTGAAATAAGCCGCCATAAAATAATATATCATCATCATCGGCAATACAACCGGGATCCGGTCTTTATCTTATTTAGTTTAGTTTAGTGTGATGGAAGAACCCTCATTTATTTTTCTTAATGCAAGCTTCCATTAACTTAAATTAAATTAATATCAAAAGTCTTACAGACTATCTTAAAACTAGAGTAAGAAGGAGAAAAAAGAAAAAAAAAACAGGAAGGTGAAGGTGACTGTGCGGTGGGGGAGGTAGGAAGCTAGGATGGAGCGAGTGTATGTGGGGGTGCTAAATTCGGCATTTGAGAGACAGTGGCAGTGCAGAGCATGTCTACGTACTGGTAGGGGGCGGGGTTGATGAGCTAGGGGAAGAGGTTGAAATTTTGGGTGGGGATGGGGGAACTATTTTGAGGGTAGGAGATGAGAGGTAGGATTGCAGAGTAGCGGGGATTATTGGAGGGAGGGGCGGATTTAGGACGGGTTTATTCTGAGACGTCGTTTAAGAGTGGGGATGGAGATGTTGAAATCGAAGGAGGTGGGGAAAGAGTTGGCCTGTCGTAGCATACGCGAGATGGGTTCGTTAGCGCCGAAATAAGTATGATGAGCAGGCACGTAAAACAGTCGTGGGTTACTACGTACGTTACGGGGGTTTGTATGCAATGTTAAAGTGGAGAGCAAGCTTGGGCAATTGATTGAGCCAGACAGAAGGCGGTGGACAAAGATGACATCGGCATGGATTCTGCGCTCTTCAAGTGTGTATAGATCGATGAGACGGAGCCAGCTTGTACATGGTGGTAGAATCTGCCGATTTTCCCAGATAAGTCCGCGGAGGGCGAAGCGCAAGAAACGACGTTGAACTCCCTCAATCCTACGAATGTGAGTCACTTGATACGGGGACCAGACCTGACTAGCGTATTCGAGTAGTGGCCGGATAAAAGTTGTGTATAGTGAGCGGGTAACGTGTGGGTTAAGGAATTCCTTCGACCAGCGTTTGACAAACCCAAGGGCGGCGTTAGCCTTGAGGATTATGTAATCAAAATGTGCGGTAAATTTGAGCTCCTTGTCACATAGGACGCCCAGATTGCGAATCAATTCAACCGATGTTATCGGTTGGTTGATTAAGAAATAGGAGCGTGGGTGAGTGGGGGAACTCTTCCAAGAGAAGGTGATTGTGTTACATTTGGCGATATTCATTTCTAGGCAATTATTTTGGCACCAAGTCGAGAAGCTGTCAAGATCCGATTAGAGAAGTGAGGAGTCCGGGGGAGAGCGGATTGTCTTCAAAATTATGGAATCACCCGCGTAAAGCGAGATGAAGGAGTGATTAATGCAAGAGCCTATGTCATTTATGGTTAGGATAAATAGGAGTGGGCCGAGGTGACTGCCCTGGCGGACACCTGAGGTTGGGAAAAAATCTAAATCGCACGCGGCAGGTTCGATAACTAAGATAGGATGAGACCCACTTAATCAACAGGGGTTCGAAACGGAGGGAGGATAGCTTGAAGAGAATGAGGTTATGGGAGATTTTGTCGAAGGCCTTGCTAAAGTCGGTAGCGACTACGTCGACCTCGAGCAAGTCTCTCCACCGGTATCCGGTCCTTATCCGAGACTTGTTAAATTATCCATAATAATTTGTTTTTCCGGGCAAGGTTATTAGACTTGCGCCACAAAATAATATATATATATATATATTAGTAAATTACAAATATTGAGTTAATCCTGCTTAGCAAACGATAAAATATTCAATCTATAACGCAGTTAAATTGCATCACTATAAACATGAAGCACACTCTTTAAACTAGGATAGGGAAAAATACAGAACGTTACAACTTTTTTGTTTTGCTTTCACTCGCGTTCATTAAGATTATGTCAAGAATTGTATAGAAATCAAGAAAAAAGTGAATATAATCCCCTCGGTGTTTTTCATTATAAACTTTCCGTTGGATAATTTTCAAATTTAGTGCCCCCCACTCATTTCTACCGTTCCTTGTGCACTTTTGCTCATTGCATCCCCTGTAAAAGTAGAAATATTGTGTATCTACATCTATACAACTATATACATTATAATATACAGGAGCATTTATTGTGCTCTACTTGGTGGACCAAAACAGGATGAAAAAAATCAGCCACCTTTTGAATAAAACCCCTAAACTGTCACTGTGGTCTAATAAAAAAAAAAGAAGAAAAAAACAGAATGAAGGCATTAAAAGCCACCGAGAGAATGAATCCCACAACCACTCAAATGCAACTAGGGTTGGAATTTGTTGCCCGACTGAGGCTGCGGCCCCAAACAGCCTGTTTCATATTGCTATGCACGTACTTCTTAAACGCAAGAGCAAGTTTATAGGGATGAATACGATTGTGTTTGGCCAGAAGTACAAACATTTTTTTCCCAGTTATTATATTGAATATTTCAAATGAGATTTTTCAAATAGATGAAAAATACAGTATGGAGATCGAGTTTGCCTGCTCAATCCAACAACACACAGTAAGTGGAAGCGACAGAAAACCCTCGTCCAAAATACTTTCTAAGAGTTCACTTTGTAATAGGTCACCTACTGGATTGCAAGCTATAGTTTTATCTAAAAAATGCTTCTCTAATCTATTTTTCATATGTGTGTAAAACATTTCGCTAAACAAGTGAAAGAAGTTTGATGGTACGAGATTTTACAAAATAATCAGAGTATGGATGCATTGGTTTCATTCGTTTGCGTATGTTTTCTATTTAGGAGCTACATTTCAATTACCACTCTTATCTGTTAAGATTTCAATTAAATAAAATGTAGAAGGAATAACGCTAAACAAGAGGTCTTTAAGGAATTTAAATCAATCTCTTGATCGTCTGTATTATAAACATAGAAAATAAATCATTTTAAGTAAAGTGACTGATATTGAATTACTAGGTGATATGGTATGGGTAGTCTGTTCCATTTGCTCCCCTTTTATGAACACATTCACGGAGTTTAACTCAAATTAATTGCTTACAGGCATACTGTGTGCGTAACTGCTTTGAAAACGAATAGTGATTCTTGGAAATTGGCATTCCAGTTGCCACCCTCCAATGTAGAATTACTCCCACAAATAACCAAAATCGATCTCAAATTAGATGGGATTTCGAAACGTGAAATTTACAGGTTGTGGGAAAAGCTGGGAGTTTGTGCAAACGTCTTGATGCAAATACCTATGTATCTCTGGTACATATTATAGGTACGTAGATATCGTCAAAGATATATTTTCTTATGCAACGTGTTCTAAAAGAAACATTATTCCAGTAGTTCATGGAGCCTGTGGGTGGTCAGCTTTCAATCGAATAAAAGTGGGAAAACTACAAAAACTGGCTTCCTGCAGGCAGCTACACATAAAGGCGCACATTATGTTGTGCTTATGCACACAGTTCCCCCTTTTGGCCAGGTTAAAAAGGACTCAGTCATGTAATGCGCAGATGATTCTGTTTGATGTTCCTTATATATTCGAAATAGTCCTCGTTCCCTAGTTATATGCGTATATAATACTATGGCTTCGTTAGCTCTAATTGTAAATAAACTCAAACGTAAGGAAAGCTAACGAATGTCATAAAAGTAACAACTTTGCTCAAATAAAGATGGACATGAAATAAATGGTTAATTTGAACAAAGACCAGTATATTTTTGCTGATTAGTGAAGGACTATAAGGAGTCTGTGAATATTCGTTTTTATGGTCCTCTAAGTCTTACCATTGTTGTTGTTTGTTAAAATCGCGTTCATTTATCTTTGTTATATGCACTGTATATTGTGAACATTAAAAGTGCATACCGGTGACGCCAAACCCCACGGTACACTTACCTAAAAACCCCCATAACCTCATCCCAAGTCGCATAAGTTTTTGCTAATGCAATCGCATTAAGCACCTGAAAATGCTTCACGCATTAATTAGATCAAATCTGTAATCTTAAAGCCCCTGTAAAGAAAACTTACCTTTTCATGCACCACTTCGCATACAATTTTCCGTAGGATTTCTTTCTTTGCTTATCTGGAATTCCAAACCAATTCGGCACCTTCGGTACCAGACAAAACAAAATGATTCGGTTTGCATACAATGTAGCCATCATGACAGGGACCATAAATATTACGCCGTCTATTTTCCAACTTCGCCATGTGTACGATGAATTTCTTTACGTACACATTGGCCGGCGACCTTTTTCTCCCAGCAATAAAATTCTCTAACTCGCACCATGTGCAATCAGAAGAGCGTTGTTCCTGCATAGGTTTCCTGCGATACCATAAACAATTCATATCGTTTGTGGTATCCGAAAGACATTTTTTTTCATTTAATGAGCGGCTGCTATTTATTTCGCTGACCCTCATTACCGAACGATGCATGAGCAAACCCATTAGCATCCGACGAGTTCGGTTTTATTTGCTTTACCGAAATCGTATCCTAGGAATACACTTTATGCCCTTTCTTTGTTCTAAGTTCGTTCTCATCCATGAAAGAACCATGCACACACACCACTGCACTGAAAGAATGCATTTCTGTGGCGGCCACACCCTTAGGAGAAAAGTGTTTCTATCTCTTCCCTTTTCTTAACACTAACCTACGATGGAATTCAGGTCAGAGTTCTATCCTCGGTGAGTCCCGTGCCATCCGCTGGCCGCCACGGTCACGCGCCACTCCCGCTCTCCGCCGCGTAAATAAATACATACCGGAGTCGTGTGTTGTTCGATTTTGATATTCACCCAAAAACTAAAGGACAAATCTAACGTAAATGTATAAACAAGTGTTAAAGTGAACGAAAACGAAATAAATTGAAAATTAATTATGGACAACTTGTGTTTTACTTACTCCTAGTGTGGACGTTGCGTCGTCGAGTTCGGTTTGTGCTTTTCAAGTTTACTTTCCCGCGGCTGAACATTTGATTAGTGATGGGGGCGGAGTAGAACCCCGCGCCCATGTCGGTGCCACGACTTCGTACCCCACAGGGTACTATGTCGGGGAGAACACCATGCAGATATGATAAATACCGAACTTTAAGAGGTTCATCATCGCACAATCGGGCTCGCTCTCGAGGCTCTGCCCACGCTCGACTGGCATCGGCATTTTGTAACATCAAGGGCATCGGTTTCACCAATACGACTGTCAACGTCGTCCACCAATATTCGGAAACAGCGAAACCTGATATCCTTGCCCTAACTGACACCCAGGTCGATTCGTCAACTGATTCGACATATCTTCGTTGCTCAAGATACGACTTACATTCGAGATTCCGTTTTAAGGGCGGAGTCTGCGTTTTCGCGCGATCCGATCTTGCTTGCCAGAGGATGAAGGCGTTGAAACCCAATAACATGGACATCATATGGTCGTGCTGAGAAATTCTGTTAAACATTTTTTACACAGCTTTTATTGTTAAGGGTTCTTAGTTTAATTTTACACTGCTTTTATTGTTATTGGTTTTTTCATTTTATTTTGCACAGCTTTTCTCTCCACAATATATTCAGTTCACGACTGCAGATACATTAATTGGATGTTATCTTAACTTTTGGTTTCCACCAGAGGTTACGTTTACTAAGTGTTCGCACTCCTTGCCGTACCGGAGAGAATTTTTACATACGCACAATTATTAGTCACAAGTGCCAAGAAAACCGAATTACTATTTTATCTGCACTACTGTGAACGGGAAAGCAAAGTACAATTTTAACGACAACCGCCGGACTGGATGCGCTTCGACATGAATAAACACCTCGGAGAGAAGAGCTTGACTTTTGGTGTACGACGAGTGACGATTTTTCTAACTCCCTCATCAACGACCTCGAAACGTGCGTTCGTTTACGCGATTAATATCTGAGTCCTCTGCGACCGTTGCACTCCACATCCACTAGATGCAATGGCGATGGATTTCCACCGATGTGGGAGGAGTAAATCGGATCTTCTTGGTGGCGACCAATGAACGATCGATTTGGGGTTTAATGGAAGAATTTCCTCATCTGACCGTACACGTCTGGTACAATGCCCATTCGCTGGAAGTGCGGACAATGATCAATCCTGCAGCTGTTCAAACAAAAGAATAAGGAATAGAGGCTGCAGGCATCGTTGATGTAAACGATAGTGGATAGATTTTTTGTGTTGACGTTAAGTCAACAGAAACCTCGCCTACGATGGCGAGGGGCTAGGATGGTTGGGTGCATGTTTGTTTAAGGAACTAATCATAGGGCATGGCCATTAGTATGATTGTTAGGATAGCAATCATGGGTCGTATGCAACTTACCCCGGGTGGCTATGGGCCAACAGATGGTAGAAAAAAGATAAACACAGTGAAATTACTGTGTGTTTGGTTTAGAAACAGATCGTAGGACACGGCCGTTGATTTGATTGCTTAAACAACAATTATAATCATGTCTAGCTCGATGATCGTTATCGGGTTAGGCGATCGATCATCGGAAATTTGGCTTGCAGATGTGCAAGCTAGCAAGTTGCCTGGCGTGTCTTTTTTTGGATCAACGGATTGTTGGAACAAGAACACACAGAGGGATTGGCATGTGTTTGGTGGGCATGTGGCCGCCCATAGTAGCTGATCGGTTCATGGCAGGTGAGCCGAGATGGTTTAGTTGATGCCATGTGTTGATGCCACGGTAAAATGGTAATCTTGCCGTGGGCTTATATTTCAGGTATGAACTGATCAAAAGTGAGCTTTGAACGGCTCATATTCAGGTAAGAGGCTTTGGTGGGTACGGTATTTGTAGGTTGGGAACGGGGAATTGGGTTAGGATGATGGGTGGTTCTTCGGGCGCCTTAAAGAACCCCCACAGATCAAACACCCAGCTCCTGGAATTGTTGTCCTTGGCGATTTTAATGTGCACAATTCCGACTGGTTGGTACATTCTAACAGAACCGACGAGGCTGGGAGGCTGGGAGGCTGGCGGAGATGTTCGCTGTTAGCCACAACTTGACTCAATTCGTGGAGGAACCAACGCGGGTGCCGGATGCCCGAGATGATTATGCGAACATCCTGGATCTGTTTTCGACATCCGAACCGAGTATTTATAGCGTAGAGGTTTCTGCGCCACTGGGAAACTTAGATCACTGATTGGTATCTGTCGCGCAAGCACTTGCATTTCAAGCGAATAACCGGCCTAGGCAGCTTCGCCATGTATGGAAGTATGGGGCTGCTAACTGGGACGATTTGCGAGATTTCTTCGCATCCTTTCCATGGTCGAAGGTGTGCTTCGGTGACTCCGATCTTAACGCTTGCGTGGAGTCGGTCACAGAGGTTCTTCTTCTCGGGATGGAGATCTACATTCCTCATTTCATCAAACGAAGCTCATCTGCTAAGCATTGGTTTGACAAAAGTGCGAGCAGATTACAGCGGCAAAAAGTAGAGCTTTTAAGCAATGGCGCTCCAATCGCACCGATGTTAACAGAACGAATTTTGTTGGCATCAGAATCGCGTGCAACCAAGCGATTGATACCGCGAAGAGAGTTCACAACGACAGAGTGACCAATAAACTCCTTGAGCGCCCGACTGGTTCGCGCTCCTTCTGGTCAATGGCAAGAGCTGTCAGCAATAACGTCGCTTCCTCCTCTTTCCCTCCGTTGGTGACAGACAGCGAGACATTAGTCACGAATCCAAAGGCTAAAGCTAATGTGTTCGCGAATTTATTTTCCGCGAATTCAAACCTCGATACCGGCCTTTTGTAGCCACCTGTGATCTCGCCGGTATGGTCTTCGATGCGGATTGTGAGATTTCGTCCGCGCACTATTCAACGCATTCTACGTGAACTGGATTGTAGGAAGGCAACCGGCCCGGACGGAATACCAGCAATAGTACTTAAGAACTATGCTCCAGAACTATCGCCGGTTCTTGGCAGACTCTTCCGCTTACCTTATGCACGGAGGACCTTTCCTGCCTGCCGGAAAATCGCTCGAGTTCAGCCAATCCCAAAGACGGGAAAAAAGTGTCTCCCACAAAATTACCGTCCGATAGCATTACTGTCTATTTTATCTAAGGTAACGGAAAAAGTCATCAATACAGAGTTAGTTAAGTATTTGGAGTGCAACGGACTTCTGAATGATCGTCAATACGGATTCCGTGGCAGGCGGTCCACATGAGACCTTTTGACACTTATAACCGATATATGGACATCTGCGATTGAACGGCATGGTGAGTCAAGGGTGGTCCCATTGGATATCTCCAAGGCTTTTGACCGCGTCTGGCACGGGGGATCGCTGAGCAAACTTCGTCCATATGGACTTTGCCAACAGCTTTGCGACTGGACGAGGAGCTTCCTCGAGAATCGATCGATCCGGGTTGTTGTGGACGGCGAGTGTTCGGATCTGTATCCTATTAATTCGGGGGTGCCCCAAGGTTCTATTTTGGCTCCAACATTGTTCTTGCTTCACATAAATGATTTGTTGGAGACAACGGATAACAAAGTGTTAAGTTTTGCGGATGATAGTACGCTTGTTTCCTCCTTTTCGAGTGTTCGGCCGATTGGTGCATCTGCGTCGCATCAGCTCAGATGTAGACAAGATTGACTCTCTGAATCAGGATCTAGATAGGGTACTGCAGTGGGGAAGGGCCAATCTCGTGGACATTCACAAAGAAAGGTGGATCATCGGTTCCACAGCTGATAATGAATGGCCGGGCCCTCGAGGCTGGGAAAAGTTTGAAATTGCTCGGCGTCACGGTCTGTGGGAATGTATCATGGCACAAACACGTGTCGAGTATCGCCAAGTCAGGTTCAGGAAAACTGAGCTATCTTTTTAGAGCCAAGAAATATTTTACTCCGGCCCAACAATCTTCTCTTATATAAATCCCAAATTAGACCCGCGCTCGAATATTGCTCTCATGTTTGGAGCTCGGCTCCTAAACATACCCTCGACCTACTTGAGAACATACAGAGACGAGCGATCCGCCTGATCGGGGACTCGGCGCTGACGTCGGGACTACAGTCGCTATCACATCGAAAGCGCGTGGCCGACCTCTGTCTGTTTTACAGATATTATCATGGGTGCTGTTCTTCGGAGATTCGTGGTATTGTTCCACGCAATTCGGCTTATATGCGCTCCACAAGACAATCCGACGGATCGCACCCGTTTGTGGTTCATCTCCCGACGGCGCGAACATCCCTGCATCAGAACTCGTTCCGTTACAGAGCGGGGAAGCTGTGGAACTCCCTTCCCACGCGAGTATTCGCGGAGCGTTACAACCTGCAACTGTTCAAAATGAACTGCAACAGTTATTTGATGGCATCTCGGGGCGCCCACTCGGTGCTATAGGTTCGCCTCTCCCGAGAGAAGTCTAATAAAAAAAAAAAAAAAATAAAGTGGTGCTAGACTCCATTGACCGAAATGGTATTAAATATTGAGAGTTTACTGCTGCGTGTTGGGGGTGGCAAGGTCGAGAGCTGTTGGGTGAGTTGAGTCTTTTGGTAAGAAGAAAAATATGTTCAATGACCGGAAGTTGGGATTCACAGTCGCCCTTGTTTATCTTTCTCTCAAATGACTGGTGGTGCCGTAGTTTTACTGCTTACGGTACAGGTTATATGGGGCTCCTTCATAGTATAGTGGTTAGTATACCCGCCTGTCACGCGGGAGACCAGGGTTCGATTCCCCGTCGGTTCCCCGAGAAGAGTGGGCTACCCTTGTTGTCCTTTATGGATGTGTCGAACTCGTGTGTATTTGTGTTTTCGCGCACTATCGGAGGTGTTGCTGCACGATTCCACTCAATAATGACAAGAAAATAAATACTGTTTTGTACAAGTCACTTTCATTAAACTAGAGAGAAACAAGCAAATCACTGTTTTAGCAAATTCTGCGGCCAACGAACTTTCTTTTCGAAGATAAGTTAAAACTCAAACACAATTGTTGCTTTGGCAAAAAGGACATTTAATACTCGGATTTACGATGTAATATGTAATCATGGGCTCCTCGATAGTATAGTGGTTAATATACCCGCCTGTCACGCGGGAGACCAGGGTTCGATTCCCCGTCGGGGAGCCTCTGACGCAAGACTAATAACCTTGCCCGGAAAAAACAAATCATTATGGAAAATATAACATGCCTCAGGACTTGCTAAATAAGGCTAAGACCCGTTCCCGGCTGTAGTGCCGATGATGATGATGTACGGGTTATATGTTGTTTCCTAATGTATAACTTGTTCACTGTTGACTATTGATATTACTAGTGTGGAGTCGTTTGATTTCTTTGCGTTGGCAATGGAGGAGGAGGTATTGCCACAGCACCCTCTCTCCCTTTTATGTCCCGCTTGGTAAGATTGCTGTCATGCATCAACTATGGATGCACTAGGACTATGTCATCTATGACTCGCTATTGTTGGCGGCCACCGATGTTTCCTCTAGTCACACGGGTCTGGGGAAAAATTTGACATTGAGGAAGCAACCATCGCGTGGATTATAACACGTATCATCTGGGTAACCTATTGCGTTTGGGATGATAGTGAAGAACGCGTGCTTCGAACTGACGCTATGACAGTTAGAATCACCAAAAATTGAACCAAAGCGCAACACATCAGGCTACTGGCCGTGTTTAGAATTCGATTTTTAAACTCAAGTATATTCAGCTGATGTGAATTGTTATGTTATCGCAATGGTATGCGGCCCTGATGCATTTTCTTATTCGATTTTCGTTCGGTGTTCTTCACTATTTGCTTGTGTATTGTGTGTGTATTTGTTAGAAACGCCACACTACTCCCTCCTCAGTAACTTTGTTACGATCAGCTTCGTGTGCGAACGACGGAGCGAACGAGAGAACGTCGGAGCAGGCGAGTGTACCGGTGCTCTATGCGGAAGTCGTGATCGTGTCGTGAAGTTCTGTTTAATATGGGAAAGTGTGTGCTGTGTGTGCAGATCACGTCGGGGTCACCACTTTGGCGGACTTTGATCTATGTCGAAAACTGACGGAGTGTTCCCCCGAACACTGTGCGCAAAAAAAAAAAAACGCAAAACGAAACCAGAGCGAATGATGTGCTGCACAAATGAAACACAAGGATATTTGTTCTTAATCTGTTGTTTTATTTTTATTGTTATTAAATTTAGTTGACACTGGTTGATAATCGTTAGGACATAATTCTAAGTTTTTATTAATACACTAGGGTGTGTATAGTTGTATTTGCTTACACGTTGCCTGGGGTATTGTGTGCAACGTAAACTACTCGGTTGAAAGCGAATGTCAAACTCACGAAAAATTGTATGTACTTAATTTCACTTGTCTTGACTAATACCACACATAGTTACTCCATGGGACACGTTACTTTCCGAAAACTTTAAACTCGGCTCACGTTAAACTAGACACACGTTAAACTCGACTTTCTCTTTATTTTCAAATTTTAAGTCGCGGTTACTTCTGATACTGCATTCGTCTCGCGGTTCGACCTCCTCGGTGGGGTTCGCTGTCCTGTTGCTCGAAGTAGACTGTTGTATCAATTAATTTTTTCTTCCATTTCCAATTCTCTTTCCCTCACATCTCAAAGAAATTTCCCATCATTATTATCATTCTCTTATCTGAAAAAGAAATTTCCCATCTCGGTTCTCATTTCCTTATCTGTATCTTGTTCGAAGAATCGAGCGTACCGCCACTCATTTCTCGATCCTTTGATGGGATTTGTTTGCGTTACCCATCTGGCTTACGACAACAAGAGTTTTTGTGTGCTTAAGATGGGTAACACGGGATTTGATATCGGTTTCTAGATCGCATTTCCAAGTCATAAACATCTGGCGTGAAATCTGCGTTAAAATGTTTATGAATGCCCGAATTGTGTGTCGTCGGCGAATCGCTAAGCCTTTGTTTGCACACGTGCGCTTCTTGGATTTGGTATCTTGCGAGGAAGTTAGGGTGCTAATTGCTATTAGCTTCATGAGGAGAAATGCGTTATTCTGTTTGTTGTCAGAAAAATGCGTTTAATTGGATGAATTGAGTACATGGGGGAATTGCATTGAATTGAATTGAATGGATGAATTGCATGGATGCATTGTGTGGGGGTTCTCTATATCACACGGAGAACTAACTCACAATTCTAACCAGCCTCGACCGCTAACAGCGCGTCACCCTACCCTAACTTGTAAACATGTAAAAACAAATCCCAATCTGCAAGCGCATCCATCCCAAACTTGCAAGAATTCATCTCCCAATCTGCAATGAAAGGCATTTTCCAAATCTCCCAACAAAATACAATTCAACAGAATATATTCTAAATCATCCCCGCATACATTTTCCCAAAATTGCTTCGGTCAATTTTTTATCTAAACCATATTCCTTCCTGGCGACCAAGCAATCTTAATTTCCCCGAAATTCATATGCTGTAATAAAACGCAAGACCGGCTCCCGGTTCTAGTGCCGATGATAATGATGAATAAAACGCATATTCAAACCTACGACGAACATTAACCATCACCACCAACTACAGCGAGCCGCATACATTTGCCCGAAATTACTTCGGTTAATATCTTACCTAAACGATATTCCTCGCTGGCAACCAAGCAATTCCAATTTCCCCGCGAAAATGCATGCTCATACTTGCTCGTGTTCCCAAAGCTAATTTCCCGGTACACACAACCAACGAATCCAACTCAGCTTATACGGCGAGGATTCGCTGGAACTGAATTCCTATGCAAGCATAGTAACTCTTCTCGAAATTCCTCGTAAGTGGCAGCGAGTCGATTGTAGCTATGACTCAATTGCCACGACGCGATGAACTTTTCCCTTCCAATAATTAGTCAGTCGAGATTCAACCGCCACCGGGTCCGGGCATAAAAAGTCGAATTTAATCTATGAAAGGGGTCAGCGGTTGTAGCCTGAGTGCATCGGTTGCCTTACGTAAATTAAAAAAAATTTACGCGAGTTGAGCTAATTAAAGTAATCGTTAAAACCAAAGTATTTGTGTTAAGTTAAATGAACGAACCATTAAGAACTGCACGTGTTAAACAAAATAAAAGAAAACCTATATCCGATTACCCGGCATGTTTTATTCCTTCTTCCCTTCGTCGGTGGTGTATCGTCGTAGTCCATTGTTCGTGGACGACGCATCTGCGCTCATTGTTCCCTTTCACTCGTATTAACATTGTCAGCAGAAGGTGGGGAGACAAGAAAAAGCGGTATTTGTAGAGACACACTTTTCTACGACTCTAGAAACAGTTAATCTTATTCGGTTCCAAAGAACGATGTAACGAAGACGATTTTATAGGTACCGGAAATAGAAAGGTGGGAAGGAAGTGAACCAGGCGGCCGTGTCTTGGCGCACATACTTCCTCATCCCCACAATTGAATTCAATATTAGGAAATTTTGAACGTTTAGTGCGATTGGTTTTTACTATTGAATTCAATGTTGGGTATTTGGAATGTTACCTTTTGTTTCAGGCGAAAAAAGAGCTTTTGAGAACACGTGTCTGTGGGCACGTGAAATCTGGATATAGGTGAGCATGTTTCTTGGTGGAACGACGATATCTCAACCTATAGTGGATTGTGTGGTTCGTCGAACCGCCACAAACCTGCGTATCCTGGGTTTCTGCGCTCCATTTGCAATTCTGAACACCTGTACAATTGCATTAACCATACATCTTTTTAATCTGGAGCCAAATGACACACTAAGAGTCCTCCCTTTTTCGTCGTCTATTGCACCGATCCTCGAGAGCATGCCGGTCCAGCTGAGCTCAGCAAGCAAATAGAACGATGTGATAACAGTTCATCCGCGCAAGGTGAATCAGTCGGCAATTTCGAATACTTCGATCAGTGCCGACTTCGACTCTGAGAACAGAAAGGAATGTGTGAAGTTGGGACAGGTCCAAGGTTGTGTTTGGTAAGATCAGCCGTCAATTAATCAATTCTCAACACTCCTCCTTGATCAATTTACGGCGGAGCGTCTCAAAGACTCTCCTGTTGATTTTCTCTGACGCTGCATGACTTAGAAGTAGGCGAATGGATGCATGGCGGGCTACTGGGCTAAACGTTTCTCCATAATCCACTCCCTCTTTCTGTTCAAATCCTCTCGCCACGAGTCTGGCCTTGAGTCTCCCGTCTGCCTTCACTCGAAGTACCCAACGACAAGTGATCGGCTTCACTCCTTCGGGACAGTCCATCAGCTTCCAAGTTTTCATTTCCATGAGAGAATCGTATTCCTCCTGCATCGCTCGTCTCCACTTCTCATCCTTGAGTGCTTCGCTCACCGGGATATCTTCTGTTTCACCAATCATGGCTGCTCTGTTACTGTTTCCTCGGTTGGACATGTTTGCAACGTAGTCCCTGTACCTTAGTGGTGGTTGCAGGGTCTGACGATCTCGCCAGGTTCTTCCTTCTGACTGCTCTGCTGGCGGTGTTGTCGCTTGGCTCTTCGGTACTTCCATCGGTCTCTTCTGCAGCTTCATAGTCTATCTCGCTGCTACTTTCATCCTTCTTCTCAATCTTGTCCTCGGGTGCTCGTGCCTCAGGTTCAGTGCCTTGTCTCAGTATCATTTTCTCCTCGTCGAAGATTACGTTCTCGGAGCTGATGATGTCATTCGTATCTTTTAGATAAACCCTGTAGCAGAGTGAATCAATATCATAGCCAACCAAAATTCCTTCTTCTAACTTTTTATCAATTTTGCCTCTCTTCTGTCCTTGTATCAGCACGTAACATTCACATCCAAAGGGTCGCAGCTTTTCAATCTTTATCTTTCTTCCGAACCAGAGTTCCGTTGGGCTTTTCCCTGGCACATTGCTGGTTCCAGTCTGGTTGATCGTGAAGATCACATGGTTCATTGCCTCTGTCCACAGTCTTTCGTCCAAGTTCTCGGTGTGTATCACTGTCCTGACTGCCTCGACGATGGTCCTCATTTCTCTTTCAACCCTTTCGTTTTGTTCTGGCGTGTGCACATTCGTAAATTTTTGAAATATTCCCAGCTTGTCCAACATCTGTTTGGTTTTTGTATTTTTCAGTTCCGTGCCGTTGTCAGATCTCAAACACTTGAATCTCCTCCCAAGCTGATTTTCCACGAGTCTCAGGTAGCTTTCTATCATCTCAGGTGCGTCCCCTTTCGTCTTCATGAAATAACAGCTTCAGTAGTGGGTGAAGTCGTCCTTGAACATAAGCCAGTACTTTGCTCCTCCTAACGACGGAATATTCATTGCTCCAGTGTCGACGCGTACAAGATCAGGCGGTTGCTGGGTTCTCTTTGGGGTGATTCGGTGTGGGGCTCGATGATTCTTGCCGTGTGCGCATCCCTTGCACGCATAATTGTTCCAGCCATCAATGTGTTTGATCCCCTTGCGTTTCAGTATGTCCCTCACATACTTCACATTTTGATGGGCGAGTCTCTCGTGTCAAGTTTTGATTGACATTGTCATCAAACTTGTCTCTTCTTCTGTCCTGAGCATCATTTTGTAGAGGTTTCCTTTGCGCTTTGCAATTGCCACAACTTCCCTGCCACCCTGACTGTAAAAGGTTGACTGCTTGCCATTTGCCTTCTGAAAGTGTCCCTTGTCCAGCATCTGACTTATTGAGAAAAGATTAAAGTTGAGTTTTGGAACGTAAATAACATCCTCAAGTACCACTGGATACTATTTCCGACCGTCAAAAGCCTCCATCTCGATGTTCCCGACTGCAACGCCATCTAGCCTGGTTGAGTCTCCAATCACTATTGAGATTGGTTCGTCCAGCTCGACCAACTGTGCAAACCACTCTCGATGAGACGTCATGTGTTGACTGGCTCCGCAATCTTGATACCATGAAGTTACCCTGTCCTTCGAGATGTCACTGTCCACTGTTGAAAAAGCTGTGGTCAGGAACGCCCTTGGTGGCTTTCCGCTTATAGACTTGCTTGACTCTTCCTTGGAAGTGTATTCTTTGGCGAAATGTCCTTTCTGCTTACATATGTTACATGAGTATTTCTTCTTACAGTAGGCAATGTACTTTTCGCACGGTTTGCCTGTGCACTGCTTGATCATGTGACCGTTTCCTCCACACTTGTATCATACGAGCGTTAACTTGTCCTGCTTGCCCTTTGACGACTGCCTTTACTTCTTTGTTTCCGGAGCGTTACAACTGTTCAAGAAGAACTGCAACGGTTATTTGGTGGCATCTGGGGGCCGTGTTGGCGCTATAGGTTCACCTCTCCTGTGAGAAATGTATAACAAAAAGAAACTTCATTTCCCTTAGATTCTACGAAAGTGATGATTGTGTTATGGTGCAAGGCTAATAACCTTGCCCGTAAAAAGAAAATGGAAAATTTAACAAGCCTCGAGACTTGCTAAATAAGGCCAAGACCGGATCCCGATTGTAGTGCCGATGATGAAGATGATGATGATAACGGTTCTTGTGCTAGTTTATAATTCTTTGGTATCAGGATTCTTTTCCGTAATTGTCAAAATTGTTTTTTTTTGTTATGTCAATTAAGAAGTCGATAAGTTTTCTGTTGGGGAAAAATACAAATTAAGGATTTTTTTTTGCAGTTAACAACATGAGGGTAATGTGATAAATGCGAGATCAAGTGTCAATGTTCAATAAACACTCCCCTTTCCAAAGTGAACTGCTCACTAACAAAATAACAAGAAAAACTTAGAAGTAAACATCAAGGAAGAATTGAAACATCTAAAAGAAGCCTTGCCCGTACAATAGAAAAGAAATGGAAATTCTAAAATGGAGCTCATGTATATTTAACATTCACCCTTGCTTCTGCTTTCGCCACTCTCGAATTACACCTATACGTGTCCAGAAATAAGTCGTCCTATCATAAGGCTGCTTGCGCTAATGCCGATTCCATGTTTTGTTTGGCAAAGAATATCCTCGAAACCATATATGCACCTAAAACCAATATGATGCCGACCTTGTATTCGACTCCAAACTTACTCCACGGCAATTCTCTAATATTAATCCATTACCATATCCATTTTTGGAACACTGCAGTACTTTCCAATTATGCGCGGCGAACAGTTTCTAATTCAGATTACAAATGCTCATTCAAACACAAACCATAATAATATCACCAAACTGACTTTAACCATTCTCCCCTCTCTGCGATGTACTGAAGAAAAATATGTGATGCAACGGTGGAAGTGCAGGTGGCGCATCTGAGAGTAGGAAGCACCTTTATGTCATGTACATCTGGTACACTCCAGCCAGCAGCACATCGCCACCACCACATACTCTACTTCTTGTCACGAGTCCACCGAAACTCTAATAAGACAACAATACACTAGAATAAAACAGGAAAAACATTAAAGCAAAAGCGGGAAAATTTGACGGCAACGAAAACCCTAGAAACACGCGCGTTAGTCACGGGTCATTGTTCTAAAAATTGCCTTAAACACTTTTCTGATTGAGTTCAATTCGCCGCCATGTAGAGAGCGAGAAAGAGCGGCAGGCACAACAGGAACGAAACAGACAAGAAGCAGAAAGAGAAGGCACAAGAGAAAATTATGTTTAGAGAGAAACTACTATAAAGCACTTTGCAAGCGCGCCAAGTGGATAAGCAACTGTATCTCGTCACATCGTGGATATGAGTCAAGTTGGCGGAACAGTCGTGGACGCATTACCCAGTCGGTGGGGGTTATTGTGCCGAATTGTGACACAAGCACAATAGGGAAATCTATCGACGCTGTTTGAGTTGCTGAGTAAGATAGAAAACGGAAGCGAATGTGTGGGCCAGGGGCGCGGGCAAAGCGACAATCTGCGCCAAGAACACCGTCGTAAAGTTGGCCGCGATTGCAGTTGCGACATTCAATTTGATACGAATATAGTCTTCGAATAACTGATGTTGCCCGAGCGAGCGAGCGCTCGTTCAAATACCGCACAACAGCGAAATTCCGAGTTGATGAGACACGCCGCAGAACGAGCATGTGCATTGCGATAGTCATGAATGCTTGAGTAAGTGGTCATCATGGGAATGGAATTGGATACAAGGACGAAACCCCAATGAATTTAAATCGCACGGGGGGAATAAGGTTCCCAATTCGTGGACCTATGAATAGTAAAATGTAAACGAGGTGGATGTATCGAACGACCTGTGGTGCTCTTTGCGTCGGTAACTTTTTCAGTCACCATTTGGCTTAGTAAAAATCAAATTTCCCATAAACATTTTCTTTAGTATTAACTAAATTAGGATTGAGATTAATTATTCAAAAGCAGTAATGTCGACTAACTTACATGAGGCAGACATTGCTTTTGGGTTTTTAAATATTGTTAAACCTGAATAAAAAAGTAGAAATGGAAAAATTCGAGTTTATTGAAAAAAATGGGCTGCATATGTAATCGTAAACTAACTTCAATTTATATGGAATTATTTATATTATTATTGTGGCATAAAAGGAAAGTATTTCAAGAATTTACTGAAAAAAATCAACCTTTCGTTTTGGCTCTTTTCCATCATAATAGTAATCCGTTTCTGTCCTTTTCTGGGCAAGAAATGTAATAATGCTCTTTTATTTTTCCAAATATGTATGCGCTTACAATCGCCGACAAGAACACCTGAGCCTCTATCTCAAAATGTTTATTTCTTAGGTAGTGTTAAACATAAAATAATATTTCATTGAAGATTAGAAGAAGGGTACTCAACGTTATACTTTCTTCGGTTGTTAGCCTTTCTGTTTATAGCGTTATATAGGGTTTTCCAATAGGGACTTGACAACTTTGAATTTAATTTGTGAACGCACCCTTACACTAATCACCGAACTGTCACTGTCAATTTATTCAGTAAACTCAACATTTTCATCGTGGTTAACTACACGAACGAACAACGTCTGCAAATTATAAAAGTTTACTACCGAAAAGGAGTTGTCAAGTCCCTATTGGAAAACCCTATATTAGAGAGATAACATGTCAATTGAAAAGTCCCCGGCCTGACACATAGATGCCGGCACTAGAATTAAATCCATTTTTAGTTAGCCCTAACCTTCAAAAGACGCGTGTATAAATTTGACAGATGTCGGATCATTAGTTTGTGAATTATAGTATTTTGAGTGAAGCAACTTCTGTTATTGTGAAAAAAATGGATAAAAAGGAATTTCGCGTGTTGATAAAATATTGCTTTTTGAAGGGAAAAAATACAGTTGAAGCAAAAACTTGGCTTGATGACGAGTTTCCAGACGCCGCCCCAGGAAAATCAACCATCAAGGATTGGTATGCTAAGTTTAGACGTGGTGAAATGAGCACCGAAGACGGTGAACGCAGTGGACGCCCAAAAGAGGTTGTTACCGACGAAAACATTAGAAAAATCCACAAAATGATTTTGAATGACCGTAAATTGAAATTGAATGAAATAGCAGGCACTCTAAAGATATCAACTGAACGTGTACATCATATCATTCACGTATATTTGGGTATGAGAAAGCTCTGTGCAAAGTGGGTGCCGCGCGAGCTCACGTTTGACCAAAAACAACGACGAGTTGATGATTCGGAGCAGTGTTTGGAGATGATCAATCGTAATAAACCCGAGTTTTTGCGTCGATATATGACAATGGATGAAACATGGCTCCATCATTTCACTCCGAAGTCCAATCGACAGTCATCCGAGTGGACTGCACACGATGAACCCACCCCAAAGCGTGGAAAAACGCAACAGTCGGCTGGCAAGGTTATGGCGTCTGTATTTTGGGATGCGCGCGGAATAATTTTCATTGACTATCTTGAAAAAGGAAGGACCATCAACAGCGACTATTACACAGAGTTATTGGGCCGTTTGAAGGACGAAATCGCCGAAAAACGACCGCATTTGAAGAAAAAGAAAGTGCTGCTTCACCAAGACAATGCACCGTGTCACAAGTCAGTGAAAACGATGACAAAAATCCATGAATTGGGCTTCGAATCGCTTCCGCATCCACCGTATTCTCCAGATCTGGCCCCCAGCAACTATTTCCTGTCCTCTGATCTCAAAAGAATGCTCGCTGGGAGGAAATTTTCGTCGAATGAAGAGGTGATCGCCGAAACTGAGGCCCATTTTGAAGCAAAGGACAAATCGTACTACAAAAAAGGTATCGAAAAGTTGGAGGGTCGCTATAATCGGTGTATCACCCTCGAAGGGAATTATGCTGAATAAAAAAAAAACGAATTTTGCCGAAAAAATGTGTTTTACTATGGACGGCCGGGGACTTTTCAATTGACCTGTTAACTCACTTTAATAATTTGAGTTCTGGCTTTCAGTGGAGATTGTTATTGGGTATTGTATTCAGTCCACAAAGATGGAATTTTTGGAAAGAAATGCAAAGCTGGTTAATAACTTACTGTTGCGGATTCGCAATAAATACAGCGGGGAGAATCTAGTACGTTCACCGTCTAGTACACTCCCCGACCAGCATATTCACCACATGCCTGCCAGCCGCCAGCTGACAATGCGTCATCGCCTAGGGACGCCATCGGAATGTCACCCTGTTCAAATGTGACCAACGGTTTTTTGTTTCTACCAGCTCTATGTCGCGAGTGCACCGCTGCTAGTCCAATCAACAGTTCGTGTCCTCCCACTGCAAACAGCGTCACGGTATTAAATCGAAACAAACTCCCTAAAATAGGATTAATTTACTTTCTTTACTAAGTTAAACACTGAAAGCTGAACAGCTGCATGTCGTAACGCTCCGGGAACACTCGCGTGGGAAGGGAGTTCCCCGATCTGTTACGGAACGAGTTCTGATGCAGGGATGTTCGCGCCGTCGGAAGATGAACCGCAAATTGGTGCGATCCGTCGGATTGTCTTGTGGAGGGCATATAAGTCGAATTGCGAGGAACAATACTACGAATCTCCGAACAGTACCCCTGATAATATCTGTAAAACAGACAGAGGTCGGCTACGCGCCTTCGAAGTGATAGCGACTGTAGTCCCGACGTTAGCGCCGAGTCCCAGATCGGGCGGATCGCTCGTCTCTGTATGCTCTCAAGTAGAGAGGGAGAGAGCGAGAGAGAGAGTGGAGGAGCATTTTTTTTTAAAAGAAGAGCAGAAAGGCCGTTACCATCGAGGCTGTACTCATCTGTCAGATGCATTAATTTATCTTGAACTTGGTGTTGAATAAGTTGAGAAACAAAACAGCCGAGGCAAAAATCGGACACGTCTTTGAAGTGGGAAGGGTCAGCCCTAAAAGAGTCGTCTGTGAAGGATTGTTTAAAGAATGAAGCGAAAACATTGGCAATAGTTTGGGGATAGGTTGAAGTATTCGAGTTATAGGGAAGAGAGGTGTGACATTCATCAGATTTGCGTAATTAACAAAATGCAAACAAGTTTTTGGGTATTTAATTAAATTGGAGTGCGTTTTAATAAGATAATTGTGGTAGTGAGAACTTTAAAGTTCGGTTAAATTGAAAAGGGAAACAAGATAGTTGGAGTAGCCATGGAGAGAATGTGTTCTAAGGAAAATGTCCCACAGTTTATTCCCCTTATTTCGAAGAGTACGGAGATTGCGGTTATACCATGGGGGTGATGAGACAGATATTCTATGTTGAGAATAAGGAACGGGAAATAGAATCCATACTTCATAATAGATTATGATGGGTGCACCGTGTTCTACCGCTAGATGGTCAATGCAAAATGTTACTTTGCTAAGACACTCATTTATAAGCCGGAAATTGGCTTTGCGGAAGTTATAGAAAAATTAGTTACGGCGTAGGGAGGAGTGCACTCGGGAGCCGTGATAAAAGGACGAGAGAAACTTGGTGTAGTGATGTGACAGTTTTCGTCTTTGTCACAGAAAATCAATTCTAATTTAATTTTACCTGCAATCTTGGTGTCAGGAATGGTCAGGAATGTACAGTGTTCCCGCTCTCGGCCAGATTAGTCCTTTCAATGGGGAATGATTTAGTTAGAATCCATAGATCATATATTGAAGCTCCTCTCTAGAAACAGCTCTCCAGGTCAGTGATCAGCATTTAATTGCAAATAGATGTTCGTGACACTGTACAAAAAATTATAGTTGATTGTTTTTGCACGTTCACACTCGGGTCATATCTGAGTCAGGATTTATATGAAGGGTGAATTTTGGCAACCGAATCATTTGAAAGAATCTGACACTGAGAATTTTAATTAATTATAAGATATATTTTTTTGGCGCAAGGCTAATAACCTTGCCCGTAAAAAGAAATTATTATGGAAAATTTAACAAACCTCGAAACTTGCTAAATAAGGCCAAGACCGGATCCCGGTTGTAGTGCCGATGATGATGATGATGATGATGATGAAATATATTTAAAATTCTTCAAGCAATTTTAACACTTTTGGGAATCTAGTGTATTTTTGAAAACACTCTTATTATTTTTTAATTTTCTAGATTTACTTTTAATTTTAAACCAAAAAAGGCACGGACTTCTTTCTTTTCCTAACTCAAGCAAATTCTCCACCGGAACGACGAACAACCGTATTTTCTGCTCTTCCTCTAATCAACTCCAAAAAAACGGAATTCCAAAACCGTATATCAAAAACATTGACCTGTTCTCTCTCTCGCTCCCCATTAACGTCCACTTCGAAAACCGAATTCGAACTCGAAGAGCTGCACGATCCACACCCGAATCGGGGCGTGTTCGAAAACTCACTTGTGGATCGCGCAACTCCTTCACCACCTTATCATCATACCATTTTAAAACAAATTATATTAAAATTACAAATTATCGAATGATGGTGGTGGCGGAAACCGTACGTAACAGTGATACTCAATTGTTAAGATGGAATTCAGGGGTCAGTTGTGAAGCCATGGTCAATTTGCCTGCCGATATGAATTGGAACATTGCTGACATAATAGATTTTTGAGTCTGTGAGGAATTAGACATTCCTTGGTACTGGTGGGGTATGAGATGTAAAAGAATTGATTGTCTGATACTGTCCATTGGAATTGAGGGAGGTAAAAGTCGTCAAAAACTATGATATTGTCTTGGCAAGTTCAGTTCAATTAAGTGGTCGATTACAGTTATTGCGAGTTGTGTAACAATTTTATTTTACAATGTACAATAAATAAATAAATATATATATATATATATATATATATATATATATATATACACCATCATCATCGGCACTACAACCGGGATCCGCCCTTGGCCTTATTTAACAAATCTCTCCACCGGTCCCGATTTCGAGCCGATGTCATCCAGTTTGGCACTCCCAGGCTCTGGGCGTCCTGGTCTACGCCATCCCTCCATCGCAGACAAGGTCTGCCGCGCTGTCTCCTTCCATACATCCTGCCACAAAGGACTTTCCGGGCAGGCTCCTCATCGCTCATTCGAGCTAGGTGTCCCGCCCACCGGAGTCTACCGAGCTTGATTTTTTTTACAACATTAGCTTCAAGTTAGATTGCGTACAACTCATGGTTGTAGCGTCTCCGGAATAGTCCTCCCTCACATACGGTGCCTTTCTCCTCGAACGCAGCCAAGAGTTCAGAATGCCTTTTATTGATCACCCAGGTCTCGGATGAGTACTGGTAAGACCATGATCTTGTACAGTAGTAGCTTGGATGTTCTGGATAAATTTCGGGATTTAAAGAGCCTTGATAGACCATAGTAGGCTTTGTTGGATTTAATCAGCCGTTCGCGTATTTCTTCTTCCATATTGTTATCGGCTGATACTATTGACCCAAGGTAGTTAAAGGATTGCACTACTTCATATTCGTGCTCCACTACCGTGATAGTTTGACCAACGTTAGGTCTTCTCTTCGTAGAAGTTGCCACCATGTACTTAGTTTTCCCTCATTAATGTGCAGTCCCAGTTTTTGTGTTGCCTGCTCGATCTGGGTGAAGGATTCCTGTACCGCCGATTCGGTCTACCGATGATGTCGATGTCATCTGCCTAGGCAAGTATCTGGCTGGACTTGGTGACAATAGTCCCTCTTGTTGTAACGCCAGAGTCACGGATTGCTTTCTCCAACGCCAGGTTGAAGAGGAGGCAGGCCAGACCCCCCCCCCCCTGTCGGAGTCCATTATTGATGTTTATTGGTTTGGACAGCAATCCCGCTATGGTCAACCTACAAAGTCGTATCAATTTGTGTCGAATGCCGAATTCTCTCATGGCATTATATCGTTCTACCCTGGCTATGCTGTCGTAGGCGGCCTTAAAGTCTATGAATAGATTATATAATGGAATCTTAAATTCCTGACATTTTACCATCGCCTGCCTAAGGGTGAATATCTGATCATATATATATATACATATATATATACATATATATATATATATATATATATATATATATATATATATATATATATATATATATATATATATATATATATATATATATATATATATATATATATAATTTGATACTCACGTGGCTGTTGTGTGGAGTTACCAGCAGCACTAGAATTTGAAGGTCCTTTTAATGTTGGATTCTCAATGTCGTTTTCACACTTTTGGAAATGAAATAACTTACACTCTATGTTAATATAATGGGTTTTCCAATAGGGACTTGACAACTTCGAATTTAACTTGTGAACGCACCCTTTCACTAATCATCGAACTGTCATTGTCAATTTATTCAGTAAACTTAACATTTTCATCATGGTAAAGTACACGAACGAACAATATCTGCAAATTATAAAAACTTTCTACCGAAATTTGGAATCGGTGACCGCAACTTTAAGAGCGTTAACTCCAATTTTCTGTCGTAATTCTCGCCCTAGTAGACAGGCAATAACAAGTTTTGTGCAAATATTTGAGTCTACATATTCGTTGTGTGATGTTGCCGTGCCAGTGAGACAACCGGTTGGTCGAAGTGTCGAAAATATCGCTGCCGTCCAGGCGCCCGTAGCAAACGATCCAAATCAGTCAATTCCACGGCGTTCTCAAGAATTGGGCATCGCCCAGACCACTTTATGGCGAATATTGCGTAAGGATCTTGGTTTACACCCATTACAAGATCAAGCTGACTCAAGAATTGAAGCCGATGGACCATTTGAAGCGACGTACGCTCTCCGATTGGGCTCTGGAAAATATGCGCCAAGATGATGAATTTCATCGCAAAATCATCTTCAGTGACGAAGCTCATTTTTGGCTCAATGGGTTCGTCAATAAGCAAAACATGCGTTATTGGTCGGGTGATATTCCACATGTGCTTCATGATTCACCACTTCATCCACAAAAAATAACTGTTTGGTGCGGTTTACATGCCGGCGGCGTCATTGTGCAATATTTTTTCGTCGACGATAACGATCGTCACGTTACTGTGAATGGCCATCGTTTTCGCGCCATGATTACCGATTATTTTTGGCCCGAATTGGAAGATATGGACTTGGGCGACATGTGGTTTCAACAGGACGGTGCCACAAGCCACACAGCACACGATACAATCGATTTATTGAAGAGTAAGTTTGATGAGCGTGTTATCTCAAGAAATGGGCCAGTCGGTTGGTCGCCTCGTTCGTGCGATTTTAACGCCTCTAGATTATTTTCTTTGGGGCTACGCCAAGTCATTGGTCTATGCCAACAAGCCGACGAAGTTGGAAGAGCTCAGAGCCAACATTGAACGCGAAATAGCGGCCGTTTCGGCCGAAATGTGTGGCCGAGTCCTCGAAAATTGGGTCCAACGAATCGACCGCTGCAAACGTGCCCGCGGTGGCCATATGAACGATGTCGAGTTCCATTCATAAATGTTTTGATTGTACCACAAGCCGATAATAAAGTTTATGAAATATCTTAAATGGTTTGCGTTTTATTTAAAAAAGAAAGTTGCCAAGTCCCTATTGGAAAACCCGATACTTAAGCCTTCCAAGTTACATTTGTTCTGGTTGCTTGGGACGTTGAATCTTGAGCCCCCAGTTGTCAATGATGATATGAGGGCGAAAATTAGTTGTCAGACGATTGATCCGAACCTAAAGATGAATCCTTTTCGTTGCTAATAGTTGCTGTAACTATTGCTGCTCGTTATAAGACTGTTGGGTCGTATCGCGATTGATATTTATTCTCCGTTATCTGTTTGATATGTCCTTAGGGTTCTTGAGTTTTTCGTATTTTATTTATGCCTTTTATTTTCAACGCCTACTAAATTTTTGCTTTTCTTTTATTCCAGTAGTTTTTTTTATAAGTTTTTATACTTTTAATTTGTTATTTTTCGGAGAAAGAGAGAGAGATAGAGGATTTGATTTTCTAACAGTAGGTATGTAATTAAGTAACCATAACAATGTCTCTACAGCTTACTTACAAATTAAGCATATGCGCCACAATATTTTCATTTTAGCCACCAACGACCTTAAACGGGTGATTAAATTGTATGTACTGTTCTTACAACTACAATGGCTATGGGCCTTAGTGTAGTCCTTGGCGTAAGACTAATAACAAGGCTAATAACCGTGCCCGTAAAAACGAATTATTATGGCAAATTTAACAAGCCTCGTATATGAACCGAATACACAACGACGACCACGGAAACGAAAATGGCTAAACGATTTAAGAATTTCCTCATGGAACGTCCGCCCACTGTACAGAGCTCGAGCTGCACAGCAACTAGCCAATGCGCTGTCCGAATATAAGGCTGACATAGCAGCATTACAAGAAATAAGATGGGCGGGGAGTGTTGTTATTCAAAGAAACTAGTATGACATTTATTACAGCTGTCATGCAAAACACCATGTGCACGGGGTAGGCTTTCTAGTCACCCAAAAACTGCAACCTGCCATTATCGGCTTTAATGCAATAAACGAAAGGCTATGCACTCTTCGCGTGCGAGG
Organism: Microdon myrmicae; assembly: GCA_963931805.1. Taxonomy (NCBI): domain Eukaryota; kingdom Metazoa; phylum Arthropoda; class Insecta; order Diptera; family Syrphidae; genus Microdon; species Microdon myrmicae. The sequence continues at coordinate 105,731,874 of OZ007497.1, read as the reverse complement.
CAAGTTTAAGAACATAAGCCGCATAAACGTTCACGGACCTACAGAGGAGTCCCCAGACGATGAAAAAGAACAATACTACGAGAACGTCGAATGGGCCCTCAACGTCTGCCCAAGATACGATGTGAAAATCGTTCTTGGTGATTTGAATGCCAAAATAGACCGGGAGCCGGTTTTCAGGCACTACACAGGTTCCCATAGTTTGCATGAGAACACTAATAACAATGGACTACGAGTCATCGAACTGGCAGCATCGAAAAACTTGATCGTTGCAAGTTCCAAGTTTCCGCGTTAAGATATCCACAAAGCCACCTGGGTATCACCTGATGGAGCCACTCGCAACCAAATTGACCACGTGTTGATAGTCTTACGTATTGCATCCCCGGATCAGGTTCGAATCAACATGGCTGCCTTACGCAATGAGAATACCAGTAACGCATTTGGTCATGCGTTAAGACTCGCCCTCGAAGAGCTCGACGGAGGGAGAGTAAGTCCTGGGACCGGAATGCCGGGCGTAGAAGAGAAATGGGCACGCCTTAAGGGGGGAACCTCATGTAAATAGCCTGTTTTTCAGGAATTTTTTTTGAAAAAAGTAAAGCGTAGATTAATTTGCAATTTAAGGCACAATTTATTTACGTTATAATATTTAAAGAAAATCTTTTTTTAAGACTAATCGTTAACAATAAAACGGTGCAATGGTGGCTTGAAAACAGCGTCTTGAAAATGCGCTGTGCAGCATACAAGTCACAAAAATGATCTGAGACAAAAAATACAAAATGGGTTCTTTTGTTTATGCAAAGACGCCCAGCATGACGTTCCCCTTTTATTAAAATTTGCAAAAATGGCGAAGTTTTGAAAAAAAAGGATTTTTTTTTATAAACAATTGTTAATAACAATGTTTTAAATAAAAAAATAAAATCGTCATGTCGGGGCCAAATATCTATAGAATTTCTATACCAAACTTCATAAAGATCGAATGATTAGTTTTTGAGCTGCGTTGCACGGCGTGCGAAATTTTGCGTTTCGAGAAAAAGTTTGAATAATAGAAGAATCGTGAAAAAATTTTTTGCTAATCTGCGATCCCAGGGCCATAGAGTAGACCTTCCTCTTCTTAAAACTGTTCTAATTGAGCCGTTTTTCCTGTTGTCGAAAAGTACGAGCCTCTTTGGTGGCATCCGCCCAATTAGACTGTTTACTTTCTTTTGAAAATAAAGTACAAGGAGATCTCGGATCATTTTCTATCTTTTTTTCTCGTATTTTTGAGGAAATTTCCTATCAATTTAGGCAAAAACAAAAAATGGTTAAAAAATTTCATTTTACATGAGGTTCCCCCTTTAAGAATATTATTATTATTATTATTTATTGGCCTGTAGGAAACCGGTAGTTCATCACCTCACTGATTCGACTCCGCCATCGTCCCCTGTCCTGTGCACTCTCCCTCCAGGTCCAACCTTACATTATCCTCCCAACTCCCTCGCGGCCGCCCTGTCGGTCTCTTTCCCGTTGGTCTACCGTCAAGAATTCTGCGCACGGTCCTATCGTTGCCCATTCGCGCCACGTGTTCGGCCCATCTTAATCTTCGCGACTTGATTACTCTCACTATTGTAGGTTTGCGGTATTGCTCTTCCAATTCGTGGTTGTGGAGTTTCCTCCATTGTCCTGCTTCCTCGTCATATTTACCGCCAAAGATACCCCTTAGAACTTTATTCTCGAATACGCGGAATTTGTTTTCTTCCCGTTTTGTGAGACACCATGTTTCGCATCCGTATAGAACAATCGGCATGATTATGGTTCTATATACACTGAGCTTTATGCTACGTGATAACAGTTTGGATTTCAGCAGTTTACTGACTGCGTGCCAACTAGCGTTGCCGGAGTGTAGTCTTTTGAATACCGTCATTAGTACTGCCAACTCCATCTTAGGCAGTAGTCGTAGAGATCGGAGCGACCGGTTTGATGATGAGTGCAAACTAGCGACTGAACGTAAGAATGTTGCATTACGGGCAATGCAGCAGTCTCATAGGACGCGGGTGCGCGAGGAGAAATACAAGGAGCTCAGAAGATCTGAAAAAATACTTCACAGACAAAAGAAACGCTCAGCGTTTAGCGGTAGAACTTCCGCGCATGGTAAGGACCTCGCTCTCTGCTTTCCTCTATTTTACAGACTAGATTTTTTTCCCAGGCACTTTTCTTTTGTCTGTGAAGTATTTTTTCAGATCTTCTGAGCTCTTTATATTTCTCCTCGCGTACCCGCGTCCTACGAGGCTGCTGCATTGCCCGGTATGCAGCATTCTTACGTTCAGTCGCTAGTTTGCACTCATCATCAAACCAGACGCTCCGATCTCTACGAGTACTGCCTAAGATAGAGTTGGCAGTACTAATGACAGGATTCTTAAGGCGTGTCTATTTCTCTTCTACGCCCGGCATTCTGGCCTTAGGACTTACTCTCCCTCCATAGAGCCCTTATAGGGCGAGTCTTAACGCATGACCAAAAGTGTTACTGGTGTTCTCATTACGTAAGGCAGCCGTGTTGATCGGAATCTGATCCGCGGATCCAATATGTCTCCGTAAGGCACTCCGCGCTCGGAAAACTGTACCAACAAGATAGTAATCTGAGTCAACGTTGGCACCTCGGTACGTTCGTACCGTCATCAGGCTCGAGGAGTGGCGGCGATCTATCAACACGAGGTCAATTTGATTGCGAGTGACTCCATCCGCTAATACCCAGGTCGCTTTGTGGATGTCTTTACGGGGACACCTGGTACTCACAACGACCAAGTTCTTTGAAGCAGCCAGTTCGATGACTCCTAGTCCATTGTCATTAGTGTTCTCATGCAAACTATGGGAACCTGCGTACTGTCTGAAAACCGGCTCCCGATCTGAAATTGTTGATTTAAAAAAGTGCTGCTTATTCGTCGAGGGTCTACGGTAAGGAAGGTCCAGACGAATACGTTCAAGCAGATATCTATTCCCGGGTATATAAAAAGCTTCTTGGATCTGTACTGAGCTACTGGCGTTGCTCTCATGAACTGGCATGGGTCGACTATAGATTGTGATTGATCTTGCGGTGTCCTAATGACCGTAAAAATTCGTAGATAGATAAAAAAACGTAGATTGTTTCCATATGTCAAAACTGCATCGGGGTCCTTTTGATGTGGTACGCTCATGATCTGGTGCAGGTCGGCTACAGATTGTAATTGACCCTATGGTGTTCTTATGTCCGTAAAAAATTCTCCTGGGAGACATAGATGGGTTCCATATTCCAAAACTGTTGTGGATACACCAGGGTCCTATTGGATGCAAGTTCGCAGCCCCAAGAGGACCTTGGATAGGGCGTCAAGCCATTGGCTGGAAAAAAGTGTGGCTTTGTGTGGCTGGTGCTTCGTTCTATCATCCTGTTGCATGCAGGGTGTTAAGTGATCGTGCGGCTCTTGTGGCACTAGAGTACGTCGGTCAGCTGTTTAAAAATGTTGTATCAAACTGCAGTCCTCGATCTGCAATGAGTATTACGGAACCCGAAATGTGTAACCCAAGTTGAATAGAATGTCTTTGTGACGCTCTCTGCAGTCACTGTCCGCAATGGTATTGCTTCCGGCCACCGTGTGAAATGATCGATCATTGTGAGAATGTACGTATATCCTCTCAACGGCGTTAACCGATGAGAACATGGATGAAATGGCCCTCGGAAAGCTTGTATTATGCAGGTTGCGAAAGGTTGTGTCAACCAACTTTACAGGGTTGGCATTGCGACCAGGAGCGGTGCGATTGTTTGAGGTTTTTGTCCGTACGAAGATTTTTGGCCATCTTGTCGGACCGCTGCAATGGTCGCGCGTCGCCTGGTCGGGCTGGGTTATGGTATGATTCAAAAATACGCCTTCGGAATTTGTCTGGGATGTAGAGGTCGAATCATCGCACCAAATTTCGTATTTTGAATCGGTGGAAGAGGCATCTTGCAAATTTAAATCGGTCGTCACTTTTAATAGTGACACGAGCTGACGGTCTTCTTATCGTGTCGGTGCTCATTCGACAGCGCCACGCAGTTAAATCTTGTCGACTCGTGAGAGAGCGGCTGCTGATATGTTCTGTGCACCCAGCACGTTTCCGGTTTGGGTGCAAAATGTCGAATGAAGTTGAGGTGTCGAAACGAGCAGTATACTTCTACTGGATTGTTATATAATATTACCACAATAATGGCGTAAAACTTTTCAACTGATGCAGACGTCATGCGTCGTAGCGCCATGGAAGGAGGAAATGGTCAATTACATTCTCACAACCCGAAAGTAACAAGACATACCATAGAGCATGCTATATAGAAGAGCAAGCCGAGATGTTTCAAGCATGTATACATAAATCATTGGATTCCTGCTTGCTATGAGCTAATTGGAGGGACGTAAAGTTACATATTACCTTGGACAAAAAATCCATTATTCTTACGTTTATTTCAAGACTTTTCTTAACCTTATTCGGATTGTCCGATTTGAGTCGAATTGCTCCGTTTTGTTATAAACGTGTGTTCTTATTTTATTTTTAGACTGCACCCCTCAAGGAATTCTTGATTACTATTGGAAAAAAACTCTAATATGTCATCTTGTTTTGTTACTAATCTCTTAACACTAAAGAAATGTTGCAATGACAAAAAAGGATGGTAATCTCTTGGTTTCTATAAGGTGCTAGGTCAGGTCTATAAAGTGGATGAAACCAAGCTCTCGGAGTTTCTGGCGAATCATTACAAACCTGCGTTACCTGACATACAATACCTACTCCGTTGATCAAGTCTGGTCGCTTATGGTCAATTGCTAACTTAAACTGTCCACGCAAGATCCCTTTCTTTTAGATTTACCTTGTTATGTCGGCAATTTTTGATTCCTTGGTTGTATAGTTTACTTCAGATCGTAAATACCGTAAATTGCTGAACATCTCTTGCGATTTCTACTAATTTTTAACAAGCTACTGTTGCCCTTGGGTTTTGGTGTAGAAGAGTAATAGAGGTACATATGTGTCGCACTTAAAGAGCTAAACGAACTTAACCGGTGGACTTCACTGATTGTTGTGCGAGCTTTGGAGTATTTCATGTGTAGAATAAGACTGAAATGAAGACTTATCCAATAAATAATGTGACAAGGATTTATTACTTATGTGTAGAAGGTGGATCTACAGGCCACACAAATTGCAAATATGCACTGAAGCGATCGTTCTAGTCTTTCTTACATCGAAAAATACAAAACCCTTTTTTTCTCTTTCTGGTGTTTTTAAGACCCCTTTCGTAGCGATATCTGATATGGAAGGAATTCAATATAGACAAAATATAAATATAACTTCCCGTCCATTTAATGGCGCTATTAATCTGATTTTCTAATTCCATCCATACATATAATTTTTTTTCTACATTGAAACTAGATAATGAATGTAAACACTTTGAATTCCAGGTATCTGCGGGTCAACATCTGCATTTAAGCGGCGACCTCAAGAGTAACGTGTCAGTAGCTACCCAGCAAGGAGTTTTCTTTAATCAGCAACAACAGGCTCAACAACAACAGCAGCAGCAACAGCAGCAACAAAATCAACAATCCTCGCAGCATACGCAACAAGGAAACAATAATCTCAATAATAATCCACAAAACCAACAATCTAATCAAACAGTCAACAATGCACCTGGTGAGTTTCAAAATTTGTCTGTTTTGTCTGGTATTTAACTTTGCAACCCTCTTATTATATTTAAGGTGCTGCAAGTGACTCCTATACAATATCTCAATCCCAATCGATGAATTTCACCAATCAACAACAACAACAACAGCAAACTCTTAGGCAACGACAAAGTCAAGCTGCAGCGGCGGCTGCAGCTGCTGCGGCAGCCGCAGCGGCAGCGAATGCAGTCGGAATGGGTGGCGGTGTTCCAGGATCTGGAACACCAGGAGGTGGACCATCAGTTGGAGGTTCTGGAAACAGTGGCTCTAATAGTAATGTTCCAAATCAAGCCTCTGGAAACTCATCAGTATCTGGTGCTATGGCAAGCATGAGTCAAATGACTGCAAATGTAGCCAGCACCAACATGTCTATGGGACAGGGAGGAATAAACCCCAATATAGGTGCTGGTAACATGCCACAAGGAATGAGTCAAATGTCCCATAGTAACAGTGGTCCTGGCGGCATGGGTGGCATGGGTATGGGTGGTATGAATGGTATGTCAGCTCAAATGGGTGGCATGAGTGCAATGGTGCCAAATACACTGAATCAGGCTGCTGCCGCTGGTCAAATGGGTCCGAATTCCATGATGATGTCTGGTGGTCCGATGGGTATGAACCAGGCTAAATATCTGCAACAGCAACAAATGATGCGAGCACAAGCTATGCAACAGCAACATATGGGTAGTAATAGGCCACCACCGCCCGAATATAAAGCGACACAAGCTCAATTAATGCAAGCTCAAATGATGCACCAAAGCTCGGGTGGACGGTTCCCAAATGCCGCAGCACAAGCAGCTGCTATGCGAAGAATGAGCCAACAGCCCATTCCACCTTCGGGTAAATAATACATTTTACAATATTTCTAATATACAAGTAAATAAAAATGTCATGTGTTATTTTGAACTTTTTCAGGACCTATGATGCGCCCACAACATTCGATGTATATGCAACATTCCGCAGCGAGTGGTCCTCGCTCAACAATGGGCCCCTATGGTGGTCCAATGGGTGGGGGACCTCAGAGACCCCCTAACGTCCAAGTAACTCCCGATGGCATGCCGATGGGCTCTCAACAAGAATGGAGACATATGATGATGTCCCAACAACAAAGTATGTCCTTCAATGTTCAAAGCAGTGGCCCCGGCACTATGAGACAACCACCCAATGGCGGATTCAATTCCGGTAGGAACCTGTCATAGTTTACAGAGTAATCAATTTATATATGTATATGCATCTCTTTCACAGGTGGTTTCATGTCGAATTCGGGCGCGAACGGAGGATTGACAAATGGTCCGAATGGCATGTCGCAAGGTCCTAATTCAGGCATGCAATTAACACCAACTCAAATGCAACAACAATTAATGCGACAGCAACAGCAAAATCAGCTTGTTGCTGCACAACAAAATCAACAGCAGCAACAGCAAAGTATGATGAGTAATATGAATCAAAATCAACAAGCTGCGGTAATGCAGCAAATGTTACAACAACAACAGCAACAACAGCAGCAACAACAACAACAGCAACAGCAGCAGCAGCAACATCATCAACAGCAAACACAACAACCAAACATGATGGCTCAAATGCAAATGGCTTCCATGCACATGTCACAGTCACAACAACTCACAATTCAACAACAACAACAGCAGCAACAATTCGTTCAACAAACAACCACAACGTCAACACATCAACAACATTCACAACAAATGATTCAAATGACTGGCGGTGGTGGTGGTGGATCAAGTAATGCTAACACAGTTCAAGGCCCTGTATCAGGAGGATCATTGACAACACCAGCAACATCAATGCAAACTTCCAATGCATCCATCAGTCAAACAATCAGTTCAGTTGTTGGCAATACCAACGATTTATGTCTTGAGTTTTTGGATAATCTACCGGTTGGTGATGCTAGCAACTTCTCCACCCAAGATTTACTAAACTCATTGGACAATGATAACTTTAACATTCAAGACATTTTGTAGTAAGACGATGTGTATGGTCTGATGGTGTAACAATGTTTGTAATAACTTGCCGAAATGGTTGTCGCGCTCTCCGATTCAAAAGGAAATCATTTTTTAATTTCCTATTATTTTGTTTTATTTTCTGATTTGATTTTATTTTTATTTACTGTTAAACTTGGCAGGTTGCTAGAGGCGACATGTTATATATATTTAAGGTTAATAATTGATCATTCCACTTTTTACCTACACCCGTAGCTTTCGTAAAAGCACAGTTGATACATCGAGTAGAATGAGCCTCTTAGAGGGAGAAGGGGGATTATTTAACTTGTTTTTTATTTGAATCATATTTGTTGGAAATATTTTTATAAAATCTTGATCTTTAAAAGGGTTCTTTCATGCAGTAGAACATACTGTTGTAGTAGACTAGTGGATATCGTTAAATAATCTCGAAGCCCACAATTTATTAGACGTACCGAACCATGAATCTGAGACGATAGAACCACACCACGGCTGAGTGCAGACCACGACGTCGATTACAGAGTAAACTAGACTCATCGAATTCCATTTTATTACTGGACTTCCAACCAATGTAGTGATTTGAAGGCATACACTTAATGAAAAACGAAAGTATGGCGAACCACCGTGGACCTTAAAAGGAATCCGGCTGTCGGTCAAGGAAACGATGGCTCATCGAGGATGAACCTGAAGATTAAATATAAACTACGTTAAGCATGTGAATCCCAAGAGGTTGACTCTTGGGATGACATGACCATCATCAAGTTGGGGAAATAATGTTGGAGAATGATTATTTATGTTAACTGAAGAGATGCGGTGGCAAATGTTTTTAATCAAAACACACGTTATGCTGGACGCACGGTCATCCCCAGCAACCACACATGAAACGAAAATGCAAGAGGGGAAAGTGCTACTTATAACAACGGACAACTGCTATGTCGTTTGGTGGATTCTTATCCACCGGAATCTTGGTCGATCGCCACGCGAAGCAGCCCCTTCCTAATATACAAGTAAATTTAACAACTTCCTTGATGACGAGCTTCTTTGACCGCGAGCTTCCTTGATCACAAGTTTCCCTGATCGCAAGCATCTTTGACCATGAGCTTCCTACATCGCGAGCTTCCTTAATTACGAGCTTAACTGGTGAAGAGCTTCCCTGAACTCATGTGACTAAACCTAAGAAAATTTGACACATTCGTCCTTTTTGTTTGAGACATGCCTTCTGCTATTTTTTTTCTACAATTTTGTAAGCACTTATTTAGGAAAGGCGAATATATAGTCTTGCATAGGCGCCCTAAGATGCAATTTTTCTCGACAAATCTATCAGTCAAGCTCAGTTGTCAAAGATTTTCTCCTTACTACTTCACGGAGCCTATAGTTTAATTGGGATGGTCTTTCAAATTTCTTTTATTTATGGCTCGTCGTATTTATATATCTATGCATGACTCTATTAATTTTGGTTCGGATCATCCAACTTGATTCAAATAAACACCATTTTGATTTATATTAGAATCTACTATAATGGCAACTGTGTAATGCCTCGTTAATATAAGCCCTGTTCCCTACGGTCGAAAACTCACCAACGTGATTTTCACAATTTGCTCTCAATACCGATTTCTTATCATTAATCAAGTTTTGCTGCAATAAAAAGAGAAGATATTCGCTTGATAATAAGTCCGGACCGTATTGTGAGTAATAAAAATTTCCGAAATAAGTTTCTGGGGTTTCTGACCAGTCAACATAGACACGGGTCGCTCCACTGCTGATGGAATACAACACATATCGTTGGGTTGATTTTTCGTCATTCGGGTGGTTTGGGCTTGTTGATTTTCCATAAACAAAAGTCCAGAGTTGGCAGTGATTGAATTTATTGACTTACTATCAAAAGTACAAATTCTTTTGTACATTCGAATAACACTTGTTCTGATAAACAAATTTGTCGCTAAACAATTTACGGATTGGTGCGCGATACTTTATAAAAATTGAGATTACAGTTTGGATCCAGTTTTCCTTTCGCCATTCAATTTCCCTGGTTTTTGTGAATCAGTCGGCAATTTCGAATACTTCGATCAGTGCCGACTTCGACTCTGAGAACAGAAAGGAATGTGTGAAGTTGGGACAGGTTCAAGGTTGTGTTTGGTAAGATCAGCCGTCAATTAATCAATTCTCAACACTCCTCCTTGATCAATTTACGGCGGAGCGTCTCAAAGACTCTCCTATTGATTTTCTCTGACGCTGCATGACTTAGAAGTAGGCGAATGGATGCATGGCGGGCTACTGGGCTAAACGTTTCTCCATAATCCACTCCCTCTTTCTGTTCAAATCCTCTCGCCACAAGTCTGGCCTTGAGTCTCCCGTCTGCCTTCTCTCGAAGTACCCAACGACAAGTGATCGGCTTCACTCCTTCGGGACAGTCCATCAGCTTCCAAGTTTTCATTTCCATGAGAGAATCGTATTCCTCCTGCATCGCTCGTCTCCACTTCTCATCCTTGAGTGCTTCGCTCACCGGGATATCTTCTGTTTCACCAATCATGGCTGCTCTGTTACTGTTTCCTCGGTTGGACATGTTTGCAACGTAGTCCCTGTACCTTAGTGGTGGTTGCAGGGTCTGACGATCTCGCCAGGTTCTTCCTTCTGGCTGCTCTGCTGGCGGTGTTGTCGCTTGGCTCTTCGGTACTTCCATCGGTCTCTTCTGCATCTTCATAGTCTATCTCGCTGCTACTTTCATCCTTCTTCTCAATCTTGTCCTCGGGTGCTCGTGCCTCAGGTTCAGTGCCTTGTCTCAGTATCATTTTCTCCTCGTCGAAGATTACGTTGTCGGAGCTGATGATGTCTTTCGTATCTTTTAGATAAACCCTGTAGCAGAGTGAATCAATATCATAGCCAACCAAAATTCCTTCTTCTAACTTTTTATCAAGTTTGCCTCTCTTCTGTCCTTGTATCAGCACGTAACATTCACATCCAAAGGGTCGCAGCTTTTCAATCTTTATCTTTCTTCTGAACCAGAGTTCCGTTAGGCTTTCCCTGGCACATTGCTGGTTCCAGTCTGGTTGATCGTGAAGATCACATGGTTCATTGCCTCTGCCCACAGTCTTTCGTCCAAGTTCTCGGTGTGTATCACTGTCCTGACTGCCTCGACAATGGTCCTCATTTCTCTTTCAACCCTTTCGTTTTGTTCTGGCGTGTGCACATTCGTAAATGTTTAAAATATTCCCAGCTTGTCCAACATCTGTTTGGTTTTTGTATTTTTCAGTTCCGTGCCGTTGTCAGATCTCAAACACTTGACCCTCCTCCCAAGCTGATTTTCCACGAGTCTCAGGTATCTTTCTATCTTCTCAGGTGCGTCTCCTTTCGTCTTCATGAAATAACAGCTTCGGTAGTGGGTGAAGTCGTCCTTGAACATAAGCCAGTACTTTGCTCCTCCTAACGACGGAATATTCATTGCTCCAGTGTCGACGCGTACAAGATCAGGCGGTTGCTGGGTTGTCTTTGGGTTGATTCGGTGTGGGGCTCGATGATTCTTGCTGTGTGCGCATCCCTTGCACACATAATTGTTCCAACCATCAATGTGTTTGATCCCCTTGCGTTTCAATATGTCCCTCACATACTTCACATTTTGATGGGCGAGTCTCTCGTGCCAAGTTTTGATTGACATTGTCATCAAACTTGTCTCTTCTTCTGTCCTGAGCATCATTTTGTAGAGGTTTCCATTGCGCTTTGCAATTGCCACAACTTCCCTGCCACCCTGACTGTAAAAGGTTGACTGCTTTCCATTTGCCTTCTGAAAGTGTCCCTTGTCCAGCATCTGACATACTGAGAAAAGATTAAAGTTGAGTTTTGGAACGTAAATAACATCCTCAAGTACCACTGGATACCATTTCCGACCGTCAAAAGCCTCCATCTCGATGTTCCCGACTGCAACGCCATCTAGCCTGGTTGAGTCTCCAATCACTATTGAGATTGGTTCGTCCAGCTCGACCAACTGTGCAAACCACTCTCGATGAGACGTCATGTGTTGACTGGCTCCACAGTCTTGATACCATGAAGTTACCCTGTCCTTCGAGATGTCACTGTCCACTGTTGAAAAAGCTGTGGTCAGGAACGCCCTTGGTGCCTTTCCGCTTATAGACTTGCTTGACTCTTCCTTGGAAGTGCATTCTTTGGCGAAATGTCCTTTCTGCTTACATATGTTACATGAGTATTTCTTCTTACAGTAGGCAATGTACTTTTCGCACGGTTTGCCTGTGCACTGCTTGATCATGTGACCGTTTCCTCCACACTTGTATCATACGAGCGTTAACTTGTCCTGCTTGCCCTTTGACGACTGCCTTTGCTTCTTTGTTTCCGGAGCGTTACAACTCGTAACTGTTCAAGAAGAACTGCAACGGTTATTTGTTGGCATCTGGGGGCCGTGTTGGCGCTATAGGTTCGCCTCTCCTGGGAGAAATGTATAACAAAAAGAAACTTCATTTCGCTTAGATTCTACGAAAGTGATGATTGTGTTATGGCGCAAAGCTAATAACCTTGCCGGTAAAAAGAAATTATTATGGAAAATTTAACAAGCCTCGAAACTTGCTAAATAAGGCCAAGACCGGATCCCGGTTGTAGTGCCGATGATGATGATGATGATGATTGTGTGTCTTTCTTCTCTTCATGGCTTACGTAGTAGTTGTGTGGCGTTTCTAACAGATACACACACAATACACAAGCAAATAATGAAGAACACCGAACGAAAATCCAATAAGAAAATGCATCAGAGCCGTATACCATAGCGATAACATAACAATTCCACATCAATTGAGTGTACTTGAGTTTAGAAATCGAATTCGTACACGCGGCCAGTAGCCTGATGTGTTGCGCATTGGTTCCATTTTTTTAGTGATTCTAACCGCCATAGCGTCAGTTCGAATCACACGTTCTTCACTATCGTCGCAAACGATATACTTGAAGTTCCTAGATTTCGTAGTTTAGGGATCGGTTAACACGCTTCAGTGGCCACCTCGGTACTGATCCTGCACCAGTTCAACTGATGAATTTGTGCTATAATGACGTTTAGACTATACATTTGATGTCATTATCATCATCGGTCCTATAACTGGGATCCGGTCCTGGCCTCATTTAGCAAGCCTCTCTACCGGTCTCGATTTCGAGCCGATGTCATCCAGTTTAGCACTCCCAGGCTCCGGGCCCACCACATCCCTCTATCTCAGACAAGCTCTGCCACGCTGTCTCCTTTTATACACGAAGGACTTTCCGGGCAGCCTCCTCCTCGCTCATTCGAGCTAGGTGTCCAACCCACCGAAAACTCTCGAGCTTAATTTTTCTTACAACGTTAGCTTCAAGGTAGATTGCGTACAACTCATGGTTGTAGCGTTTTCGGAATCGTCCTTTTAATGAGCACCCAGGTCTCGGATCCATACATGAGTACTGGTAAGACCATGGTCTTGTACAGTAGTAGCTTGGATGTTCTGAATAAATTTCGGGATTTAAAGATCCTTGATAGACCATTTGCGGCGCAAGGCTAATAACATTGCCCGTAAAAATAAATTATTATGGAAAATTTAACAAGCCTCGAGACTTGCTAAATAAGGCCAAGGCCGGATCCCGGTTGCAGTGCCGATGATGATGATGATGATGATAGACCATTTGGCGCAAGGCCAATAAGCTTGCTCGAAGAAAAAAACATTATTATGGACAATTTAACAAGTTTCGAGACTTGCTAAATAAGGCCAAGACCGGATCCCGGTTGTAGTGCCGATGATGATGATGATGATGATAGACCATTTGGCGAAAGGCTAATAACCTTGCCCGGAAAAAGAAAAACAATTTATTAATATGGACAATTTAACAAGTCTCGGATAAGTACCGGATATCGGTGGAGAGACTTGCTAAATAAGGCCAAGACCGGATCCCGGTTGTAGTGCCGATGATGATGATGATGATGACGATAGACCATTTGGCGCAAGGTTAATAACCTTGCCCAGAAAAAAAAACAAATTATTATGCACAATTTAACAAGTCTCGGATAAGTACCGGATACCGGTGGAGAGACTTGCTAAATAAAGCCATGACCGGATCTCGGTTGTAGTGCCGCGGATGATGATGATAGACCATTTGGCGAAAGACTAATAACCTTGCCCGAAAAAAAAAAACAAATTGTTATGGGCAATTTAACAAGTCTCGGATAAGTACCGGATATCGGTGGAGAGACTTGCTAAATAAGGCCAAGACCGGGTCCCGGCTGTTGTGCCGATGATAATGATAGACCATAGTAGGCTTTGTCTGATTTGATCAGCCGTAGGCGTATTTCTTCTTCCATATTGTTATCGACTGCCACTGTTGAGCCAAGGTAGTAAAAGGATTGCACTACTTCAAATTCGTGTTCAGCTACCCTGATAGTCTTCTCTTCCGCGGATGTTGCCATCATGTATTTTGTTTTTCCCTCATTAATGTGCAGTCCCAATTTTTGTGCCGCCTGCTCGATCTGGGTGAAGGAGTCCTATAAAGCCGAATCGGGTCTCCCGATGATTTTATATCACCTGTGTAGGCGAGTATCTGGCTGGACTTGGTGACAATAGTCCCTCTAGTTGTAACGCCAGGGTCACGGATTGCTTTCTCCAACGCCAGGTTGAAGAGGAGGCGGGCCAGACCGTCTCCTTGTCGGAGTCCATTAAAGATGTTTATTGGTTTGGACAGCAATCCCGCTATTTTTACTTGAATAGTTACGTTGGTCATGGTCAACCTACAAAGTCGTATCAATTTGTTTGGAATGCCGAACTCTTTCATGGCATTATATAGTTCTACCCTGGCTATGCTGTCGTAGGCGGCCTTAAAGTCTACGAATAAATGATATAATGGAATCTTAAATTCCAGACATTTTTCCATCGCCTGTCAAAGGGTAAATATCTGATCAATCGCTGATTTGCCTGGGATAAAGCGACACTGATATTGACCAATGATGACTCTAGCGTATGGGGCTATCCGATCTTGTAGGATAGAGGAGAGTATCTCTTAGGAGGTACTCAGCAATGTTATACACCTATAGTTGCTGCACACTGTGATATCTCCCTTCTTATGTATGGGGCAAATCATTCCACGACCCCAACCTTCCGGCATCTCCTCTTGCCCCCATACGTGCACCACGATCTCATGAACTATGTGATGTAAGGCTGCTTGTTCTTGATTGATCAGCTCAGCTGGTATGCCATCAGCTCCGGGCGTTTTATTTGATTTGAGCTGTCTTATGGCATCCTTGGCGGCGGGAGCATTTGTTCTCGATCTTGCATTGAAGGATCCTTCAATTCTTCTGTAAGCTGACCATTGAGCTATTCATTGAAGTGCACTTCCCATCGCTCCAGAATGCCTTCAGGATCGGTGATCAGATTACCCTCTTAATCCTTGCAGTAAGTGTAGCGTGGTGTGTACCGCGCCACACTGCAGATTATTTGGTAGAATTTCCGCGCATGGTGCGGACCTCGCTCTCTACTTTCCTCTATTTTACAGACTTGACTTTTTTCCCAGGCACTTTTCTTTTGTCTGTGAAGTATTTTTTCAGATCTTCTGAGCTCTTTGTGTTACTCCTCGCGTACCCGCGTCCTATGAGACTGCTGCATTGCCCAGTATGCAGCATTCTTACATTCAGTTTCTAGTTTGCACTCATCATCAAACCAGACGCTCCGATCTCTACGATTACTGCCTAAGATGGAGTTGGCAGTACTAATGACAGTATTTCTAAGGCATGTCCATTTCTCTTCTACCCCCGGCATTCTGGCCCCAGCACTTACTCTCCCTCCGTCGAGCTCTTCGAGGGCGAGCCTTAACGCATGACCAAAGGTGTTACTGCTGTTCTCATTACGTAAGACAGCCGTGTTGATTCGAACCTGATCCGCGGATACAATACGTCTCCGTAAGGCAATCCGCGCTCGGAAAACTGTACCAACATGATAGTGATCCGAGTCGACGTTGGCACCTCGATACGTCCGTACCGTCATCAGGGCCGAGGAGTGGCGGCGGTCTATCAACACGTGGTCAATTTGGTTGCGAGTGGCTCCATCAGGTGATACGCAGGTGGCTTTGTGGATATCTTTACGCGGAAACCTGGTACTTCCAACGACCAAGTTTTTCGATGCTGCCAGTTCGATGACTCGTAGTCCATTGTCATTAGTGTTCTCATGCAAACTATGGGAACCTGCGTACTGTCTGAAAACCGGCTCCCGACCTATTTTTGCATTCGAATCACCAAGAACGATTTTCACATCGTATCTTGAGCAGGCATTGAGGGTCCGTTCGACGTTCTCGTAGTATTGTTCTTTTTCGTCGTCAGGGGACTCGTCTGTAGGTCCGTGAAGGTTTATGAGACTTAAACTTAAACTTGCCTCGCACACTAAGAGTGCATAGCCTTTCGTTTATTGCATTAAAGCCGATGATGGCTGGCTTCAGCTTTTGGATGACTAGAGACCCTACCCCGAGCACATGGTGTTTTGCATGACAGCTGTAATAAATGTCATCCATCTTATTTCTTGTAATGCTGTTATGTCAGCCCTATATTCGGACAGGGCATCGGCTAGCTGCTGTGCAGCTCGAGCTCTGTATAGTGAACGGACGTTCCATGAAAAAATTCTTAAATCATTTAGCCATTTTCGTTTGCGTGGTCATCGTCGTGTATCCGGTCCATATTCGAGGCTTGTTAAATTTGCCATAATTAAAAATGTATTGGTTATTAGCCTTGCGCCAACCTTTCTCGGGATGTCGCTGCATGCATTGGTTTACTACTTGGCGGGTGCCAAAGTAGCTATCCAGGGGTGTCACGTTGAGACTGCATGTCAACTTGGATTGAACAGGGACAAGGACCGTCCTGGCCTTCGGCGGATTGAAAACAATCAGTAACTTTGCCCTCTATGTTCGCTCCCATCCTCCCTAAATACTTTTATGTATGCACAAAAAAATGCTGAAATTTGCGGAGTCAAGTCGGTGAGGTCATGAACTTCCGGGTTCCTACAGCCCAATAAATAATAAATAATAATAATATATTATATCATCATCATCGGCACTACAACCGGGAACCGGTCTTGGCCTTATTTAGCAAGTCCTGAAGCTTGTTAAATTTTCCATAATGATTTATTTTTTCTGGGCAAGGTCATTAGTCTTGCGCCAGGGGCTCCCCGACGGGGAATCGAACCCCGGTCTCCCGGGTGACAGGCGGGTGTACTAACCACTATACTATCGAGGAGCCCCTATATATTATATAGTTTTTTCTAAAAAAAAACATCGACAAAATAGCCCTGTATGTTCGACGCAACCTTAATATAGATTCTACTTTGGAATAAATAAATTTATGACCATAACTGCATTAAAAGCACTCTGTCTGGAACCGCTGAGGAATACAATTTTGAAAACTTGGATTTTGATCTCATGTCGCCGATGTATGCCACATTGTTGACCGTTTATCTAACAGGCATTTGAATATACTTCGAATATCTTTCAATTCTTTCGTTTTCTAGCGTAAGGAATTGTACTAGAACGTAATTATATAGCAATGTGAGGTTTGATCAGACATGTGTCCTACAAGGCAATCTGATGGATTCCATCTACTTATGATTCATCTCCCAACGACATGTACATCTTTTTATCAGAATTCATTTTCTTACAGAACTGGTAAGCTATGCGAATGGTACTGAAGCGCTACATTTGCAAGTATTCGAAAAAGGGTTATCTGTGCTATAGGTTCGCTTCCTTTTTTTTTTTACTTCTCCCAGGAAAGCCGAACCTATAGCGCTTAGTCAGTGTCCTGAGATGCTATTTTGTCTGGACCGGGTCCAACAGCTAAGCTCTGAAAGATGCTCAGCGGTTTCTCCCAACCATTTCTCGAAGCCTATAACTTAATGGGGTGGTATTTCACCGGACAGCTGGGCTTTGGAAGCCTACCTACTAATCAGGTCACTTACTCCCTGAAGTATCTACAAAAAAACTTGTCGAATCTTCTTCAAAAGCTCGTAACCTGAGCTTCCGGCTTTCGCCCTTGGTTTGTACGAAGACTCGATTGTACATTCAAATATGATAAAGGGTATTCCAATAAGGAAGATATGTTTTTAAAATTAAATAATTAGTTTTTTACTTGGGATGATATATTTTGAAACGTCATGGCAGCATATTTGAAATTGTAGAAATGTCACTAGTAGTCATTTGACTCTAAAGTAGTTGAACGTTAAAATTAAAAAATGAACGTTTTGCTTTCATCTCAAATATACTGTATTATATTTAATTTCAAGACCATAGCGGCGTTATGGGGAAATCCCCTATTGGGAAATCCTTTACTCAAACGATCTGTTATTCCTTATAATGTGTTTAATCCATCCCAATGCTCCTCGATAGCATAGCTGTTAGTATACCCGTCTGTCACTCGGGAGACCGGGGTTCGATTCCCCGTCGGGGAGCCTCTGGCGCAAGACTAATGACCTTGCCCGGAAAAAAAAAAAAACAAATCATTATGGGACATTTAACAAGGCCAAGACCGGTTCCTGGTTGTAGTGCCGATGATGATGATGATGAATCCATCCCAATGGATGTAAGTAGGTTATGACATTACATTGTCATTACATTGTACCTTCTCAGGTTGAACCGCGTAGTTTGTGCTATTCTGAGAATAGATCTATCAGCTTGCTATGTGTTTCTCCGAAATTGTTACAAGTTACGGACTTTAAGAAGTTCGACTGCACCATGAATGTTATAGCCACCAGTTTTATTTTTACCTAAAACTTGTGGCATCATTTGCCATATAATGTCATTACTTTTTCTGAAATTATTCCCCTCCTACCCTAAATCCGTCAAGCTCCTGCGTTCTATCTGCGTTCTTTTAAACAAGAGCAGCTAAGGAAAAACAGCTTATAACATTTAGTACGTCTTTAAAAAAAAAAAAAGGCTTATATATAAACATGCCACCTCTTGCGACTCTGCATCAATGAATAAAAAAATTGAATTAAAATCATAAATTGAAAAATGAAGCATGACTAATTGGTGATATTTATTACGTGTTAACATATATTTTTTACAATATGAAGTCAAAAGTTGTAAATTATAATTTTTATTAGATGTTGAATCCGCTTTGCGATTTGTACCATACGAACAAGAATTTTTGCTTTTTTTGTAATATTAGAATTAAAAACAAGAGAAATAAGAAAAAAAAATCAAAAAAATCACATGCAACACACCACATTAAGAGAACAAAATATACATATACATTTACATTGGGCAGTAGTATGACTATTATGTATTATTATTAAACAGAATAAAAATCATTTTTAGCAATTGTTAAGAACATATTTCAACACGTATAATCATAAATTAATGAGTATATATATTCGAGCGAAAGAGAGAGAGAGGGAGAGAGAAAGAAAGTGAGAGCGTTTTACAATGTATAAATTGATAATTTAAAATGTATTTATATCTCCTTGTTTATTTTGTTGGCCAACCGTTTTTTTCTTCTTTTTTATTCAATGTTACTTAAATTGTTTTTTCTTTTTGTTTAAAAAGGGATTACCCCGTTTTTCGTTTTACTTTTTTTTTGAAACTTATTGACTAATTACAGGTATGTATTTTCCCCGTTTATTTGTAAAAACAAAAACTACTTTATACAACAATTAAGGGACGAAAAAATAAAATAAAATAAAAAGATATTATATAGTATAAAACTTACTTCAATTATTATAAAAATTTACACTGTAGAAACAATGTTTAATAGAACATATACAATTTATTTAATGATGAAAAAACAAAAACAAAAATATATACCAAGTAAATTATCCCAAAAATATTAAACTAAAGGGAAATTATCAGTGAAATTTTTAGAATTAAACATTAAAATACAATGCAAAAACATTTTATCAGTTTAATTGACAAGAATAAAATTAAATTTGTAGTAAAAAAAAAATGCGGATGGATAAATTTATTCAACATACTTATGCTATGGTTATGAAATTAAAATTAACACAAAATTGAAAATCAAGGATAACTATTAGAGATCACATCTTTGTAGTTAAATTGTAACGTTTAAGATTAAATCAGAAATTAATTTAAAAAGAATACGAAAAAAACAAAAACAGAAACAAATGAAAAAAAAAATTAAACAAACACCTTTAAGAATAAATAAAAAGATATTCTAAAAGAAAAGTATTTTAATACGCTAGCTAAATTCAAAGAGATATATCGGGTTTTCCAATAGGGACTTGACAACTTTGTATTTAATTCGTGAACGCACCCTTTCACTAATCGTCAAACTGTCACTATCAATTTATTCAGTAAACTCAACATTTTCATCATGGGTAAGTACACGAACGAACAACGTCTGCAAATTCTAATCATCGAACTGTCATTGTCAATTTATTCAGTAAACTCAACATTTTCATCACGGTTAAGTACACGAACGAACAACGTCTACAAATTATAAAAATTTAGTACCGAAAAAAGTTGTTAAGTCTCTATTGGGAAACCCTATATTAGAGAGATAACTCACTTTAATAATTTGAGTTCTGGCTTTCAGTGGAGATTGTTATTGGATATTGTATTCAGTCCTCAAAGATAGAATTTGTGGAAAGAAATGCAAAGCTGGTTAATAACTTACTGTTCCGGATTCGCAATAAATATAGTGGGGAGAATCTAGTACGTTCACCGTCTAGTACACTCTCCGACCAGCATATTCACCACATGCCTGCCAGCCACCAGCTGACAATGCCTCATCGCCTAGGGACGCCATCGGAATATCACCTTGTTCAAATGTGACCAACGGTTTTTTGTTTCTGCCAGCTCTTCGTCGCGAGTGCACCGGTGGCTAGTCCAATCAACAGTTCGTGTCCTCCCACTGCAAATAGCGTCACGGTATTAAATCCGAACAAACTCCCTAAAATAGGATTAATTTATTTTCTTTACTAAGTTAAATACTGAAAATAAATGTTAGACATTTTTGGTTGCAGTGTAGCTAGATTGCTTGCATGCCCGTGAGTTTATAATTAAAAGTCAGTGATTTGCCGGAGACCTTCGCAAAAGGGCTGAATATCAAGAGGAACTAACGAATAGATTTAGCATTCTAGAGAATGTGCCAAACTGGATGACATCGGCTCGAAATCGGGACCGGTGGAGAGGTTTGTTAAAAAAGGCCAAGACCGGATCCCGGTTGTAGTGCCGATGATGATGATGATAATCATATCAAATGGACTCTCCCAACAGCTTTGCGACTGGACGAGGAGCTTCCTCGAGAATCGATAGATCCGGGTTGTTGTGGACGCCGAGTGTTCCGATCTGTATCCTGTTAATTCGGGGGTGCCCCAAGGTTCTATTTTGGCTCCAACCTTGTTCTTGCTTCACATAAATGATTTGTTGGAGACAGCGGATAACAAAGTGTTCAGTTTTGCGGATGATAGCACGCTTGTTTCCTCCTTTTCGAGTGATCGGCCGATTGGTGCATCAACGTCACACCAGCTGAGATGTAGACAGATTGACTCTCTGAATCGGGAACTGGAAGAAGTCCTGCAGTGGGGAAAGGCCAATCTTGTCGACTTCAATGCAACGAAGACCCAGTATACAACATTCACAAAGAAAAGTGGATCATCGGTTCCACAGCTGATGATGAATGGCCGGGCCCTCGAGGCTGGGGAAAGTTTGAGTTTGCTCGGCGTCACAGTCTGTGGGAATGTATCATGGCATAAGCACGTGTCGAGTATCGCCAGGTCAGCCTCAGGAAAACTGAGTTATCTTTTTAGAGCCAAGAAGTATTTTACTCCGGCCCAACTTCTTCTCCTATATAAATCCCAATTAGACCCACGCTCGAATATTGCTGTCATGTTTGGAGCTCGGCTCCTAAACATACCCTCGACCTACTTGAGAGCATACAGTGACGAGCGATCCGCCTGATCGGGGACTCGGCGCTGACGTCGGGACTACAGTCGCTATCACATCGAAGGCGCGTAGCCGGCCTCTGTGTGTTTTACGGATATTATCACGGGTGCTGTTCTTCGGAGATTCTTGGTATTGTTCCACGTAACTCTCCACAAGACAATCCGACGGCTCGCACCTGTTTGTGGTTCATCTTCCGACGGCGCGAACATCCCTGCATCAGAACTCGTTCTGTTACAGAGCGGGGAATCTGTGGAACTCCCTTCCCACGCGAGAGCTCCGGAGCGTTACAACCTGCAACTGTTCAAAAAGAATTGCAACAGTTATTTGATGGCATCTCGGGGCGCCCACTCGGCGCTATAGGTTCGCCTCTCCCGAGAGAAGTCTAATAAAAAAAAAAAAAAAAAAACGCGCCATGTTCCTTAAAAGCAATTTGGTTGCACCATCAAGCAACCAACATTACCCGAACCATATCGATGAAATATCTCCTAATGTGTCTGCCACACAAGCGCAGGGGATATTTCTTCTTTTCCTTTTTTACCTATGCCCACATCGGTCGGTCACCCGATCCACAAGCAATGGTTTAACCCCCACCTGGCCGCAAAAGGGAATCGAGTTCTCGTTAGTGTGAATACGCGAACATCCCTGTATCAGAACTCGTTCCGTTACAGAGCGGGGAAGCTGTGGAACTCTCTTCCCACGCGAGTGTTCCCGGAGCGTTACAACCTGCAACTGCAACAAAAGAACTGCAACAGTTATTTGATGGCATCTCGGGGCGCCCACTCGGCGCAATAGGTTCGCCTCTCCCGAGAGAAATCTAATAAAAAAAAATAAAAAAAAAAAACACGAGAGTTCGACCCTCTGAAGACGCCAGCAACGTGCGCCCGATCAGCATAGATGCCTTACGCGGTGCCGATCGGGTAAACAATCTCATGTTCCTATGCCACGATGGCTTGCACCAGCTCCAACCACTTCGTGTAACATTTCCTTTTATAGAATTATAATGTCCACGGTTCGCATGCTCATGGGCACACCGCATCTGGGTGCGTGCACATCCTCACCGCGACCAGGGTATGAAAGATCATCCCCTATTGGTCACCGAAACGATGGATGGATTTTGGTATTCTGTCGTTTCCGTGGTAATAATCAATCGCGATACAGATTATGTGGAGGCAAGTCGGTCCACCACGTTAGATAAGAAAAACGTGTCGATTGTCAACCGTTAACGAGTGCGCAGGTCATGGTTTTATAGAGTGGAGATCTGGAAATAGTAAATTTGAATTTGTTTTATGGAACTGTGCCCGAGGAGGACCAAATTCGTGTCGTGAACTCTTTAATCCAACTAATTAATAAATAAGTGTGCATCACTAATTAATGTACATCAACCGGTGATCAAACCGTTTAATTTGCTTTTCAACTTACATAAACCGGTGATTGAACTCTGTAATTTAACTTTTAATTTATCAAAATAAAGTAGTATCAGGAGTGAACCCAGTTTTTTATTCATAAAGTAAGAATCGTTGACACTAGGTGAGTGATAACAGTCAGCTGAGCTTAGCGTTCCGGTAAAACAGCGATCGAGTAATTTAGTGAATCTGTGTCCTTGTGCCGCCTTACTGAAATACTCGAACACACAACGAAGACCGCAACCACGAAACTCCACACATCCACTTCTCATTATGTTGAAGAATCTTTTAAATGTTTTCCCTCCTGGTTGTACAACTACAAAAGCACAACCATAAGTTAGAAAATATTAGAAACAAAGGAGCGCCCAGCAATATATATCGAATGTTTATTTTCAGACCCCAACAAATGGTGAAACAAACTTCCACACAAAAACTTTAAAAGGCAGTGTACCACACAAAATAGTTCCCACGTAACCGAACCGTTACTATCATCATCATCATCGGCACTACAATCGGGAACCGGTCTTGGCCTTATTTAGCAAGTCCTGAGGCTTGTTAAAATTTTCATAATGATTTGTTTTTTCCGGGTAAGGTCATTAGTCTTACCGTTACTATGCATTATAATTATTTAAATGTTTAGTGTGGATTAAAAAATGCATGGTACAGTAAATCTAATACCGAACTAAATTGAGAATACTATGCCTTGTGAGTAGGGCGTCAGAATATACTCACAGCTAGGCCGGCTTGTCATAAGAGGCGACTAAAACTCGAGTGGTAGGTGGGGTTCCGACGCCCTGTCGCCCAGTGAAATACCATCCCATCATGCTATAAGCTCCTTGAAATGGTCGGGCGAAATCCCTGGTCTGCTTTTGGAGCTTGGCTGATAGACCGGTTCGAGAAAAGATTGGTTTAGGTGGTAAGTCGGTCCCAATGTGAGGTACCACCCCGTCACGCTGTAAATTCCACGATATCGTCGGGAGAAATTTTCGGCTATGTTTCGGATGCTTGGCTGATGGCCCGGTCTTGCACGGAGATAAGTCATGATGGTACCTTCAGAGATAAAGAATTCCGGAGGTAAATTAGTTCCCCATTCGGATTTCCGGTGGGGACTATGTCAGGAGGAACATCATGCAAATGTTTTGATGAATAACCGAACTTTAAGAAATTCGTCATCGCGTTATCGGGTTCTTTCTCGAAACTCTGTCGACGCTTGACTAATAACGACATTTTGTAACATCAGGGGCATCGGTTTCACCAATACGAATGTAAACGCCGTCCACCAATATTTTCAAATAGCGAAACCTGATATCTGTGCCCTAACTGAGACCCAGGCCGATTCGGCAACTGATTCGACATATCTTCGTTGCTCACGATATGACTTACATTCCAGATTCCGTTTTAAGGGTGGAGTCTGGGTCTTCGGGTGGGCCGATCTGGTTTGCCAGAAGTTGGAACTTAATAACATCGACATCATATGGTTGAGGATCGTGCTGAGGAATTCTGTTAAATTTCTTTGTTGTGTTTACCGCTCCCCGAACGGCGATCAACCAGTGACATTTTTCGAATATCTTTCCCATTACGTCGACTGGATACAGGTCAACCACCCGGCTTCTGAAATTATCGTCCTTGGCGATTTTAATGTACAGAATTCCGACTGGTTCGGGCATTATAAGAGAACTGACTGGTCTGGGAGGCTAGCTGAGCTGTTCGCTGTTAACCGCAATTTGACTCAACTCGCGGAGGAACCCACGCAAGTGCCGGATGCCCGAGGTGATTATGCGAACACTCTGGATTTGTTTTTGACATCCGAACCGAGTATTTATACCGTAGAGGTTTCTGCGCCACTGGAAAACTCAGATCACTGTTTGGTATCGGTCGCGCAAACACTTGCATTACAAGCGAATAACCGGCCCAGGCGGCTTCGCCATGTATGGACGTATAGGGCTGCTAACTGGGACGATTTGAGAGATTTCTTCGCATTATTTCCATGGTCGGAGGTGTGTTTTGGAGACTTCGATGTTAACGTATGCGCGGAGTCGGTCACAGAGTGGAGGCGTTAGAACCCACTAACTTGGACATCATGTGATTGAAGGTCGTGTTGAGGAATTCTGTTAAGTTTCTTTGTTGTATTTACCATTCCCTTAATGACGAACGACTGGCGATACTTTTCGAACATCTTTCACATACCGTCGTCTGGATAAAGATCAACCACTCAGCTACTGAAATTGTCATCCTTGGCGCGATTTTAATGTACACAACTCCGGCTAGTTGGTACATTCTAACAGAACCGGCGAGGCCGGGGGACTGGCGGAGATGTTCGCTGTTAGCCACAATTTGACCCAATTCGTGAAGGAACCGACACGAGTGGTGGATGCCCGAGGTGATTAATCGAACATCCTGGTAGCCGCATGCATTTCAAACGAATAACCGATCTATGAAGCTTTGTCATAAATGGAAATATGGGGCTAATAACTGGGACGATTTGCGAGATTTCTTCAAATCCTTTTCGTGATCGGAGGTACTTTGGAGACTCCGATGTCAACCCATGTGGCGCAAGGCTAATAACCTTTCCCGTAAAAATAAATTATTATGGAAAGTTTAACAAGCCTCGAGACTTGCTAAATAAGGTCAAGATCACATCCCGGAATCGGTAACGGGAATAGTTCTTCTCGGAATGGAGATTTACATTCCATATTCCATCAGACGGAATTCACGCGATAAACCTTGGGTTAATAAAAAAAATTGGGAGCAGATTACAACGGCAAAAATAGAGCTTTTAAACAATGGCGTTCTAATCCCACCGAGGGGAATAGAAAGAATGTTGTTAGAGTCAGAAAAGCATGCAACCAGACGATTGATACCACAAAGAAGGCTTATACCCACACAGTGACCATTAAACTCCTTGAGTGCGCAACTGGTTCGCGTCCCTTTTGGTCAAAGGCAAGGGCTGTCAGCAATAACCTCCCCTTCTCCCCCCCTTTCCCATTAGTGACGGATAGCGGGACACTAGTCACAAATTCAAAAGATAAAGCTAATGTGTTCGCGGATTCAAACCTCAATGCCGGTCTTTTGGAGCCACCTGTGATCGCGCCGGTACGGTCTTCGATGTGGGATGTGAGGTTCAGAGTTAAAATAAATATTATTATTATTATTATTATTATTATTATTATTATTTATTACAATGCAAGTAAATTACATGGTAACTTAAAACTAATAGCACTAGCGACTAAGGCTTTCGGCTAGAATATAAATATTAAATATTGTGTACACTAGATTTTGTAGCTTAACTAAGGTTAGTAGTTTGTAGAGCTTATCGATATTAGATGATGATGGTTGGGATATGATGTTGAGGATGTCGTCGTTGTAATGTTGGCGAACGAGGTCTTTTACCCCTGCACATTCAAATAGTATGTGTTTGGAGGATAGGTTGGAGTTGGATGTACAGATGTGGCAGGTAGGGGGATTACTCCTGTTGATTAGATGTTGGTTGGTGATAAATGTGTGCCCAAGGCGCAGCCGGAGGAAGCACCTGATTTTATGTTTTGCGGCTGTTGGTGGATATGTGATGGGTTCTCTTCTGGGGTTTACTACTGCATACATATGCCTGTAGTCTGCCCAGTCCTTTTGTTCTAAGTTGTGGAGCTCACTATTAAAGTATCTATGTAAGTCCTTGCTGTTTTCAACGAAAAAGGTTCTTAGGGGTTCCTTGATGGCCAGTTTTGCAGCAGCATCTGCTGCTTCGTTGCCTGCTATCCCACTATGGCTTGGCACCCAGAGAAGCTTTATTTTGTTTTGTTTATAGAATAAACTATGCTTGATCAAGTGAATGATTCGGTTTCTATTGTTTAGGTTCCTTATTGCATGGATGGTTGATAGGCTGTCTGTACAAATAAGTGTCTTGTCCTTTTTTACTAACTTAATTGCTTCCAGTACAGCGGTTGCTTCGGACGAAAATATGGAACAGAATTCGGGTATAAGTCCCTTTCTCATTACTATTTTTTGCGCTGTTGACTACCGCAAATGACGTGCCGTCCTCTGTTTTGGATCCGTCGGTGAAAAGTAGGTTCCACTGGCGGTGTTGGTTTTTGATATGTTGATAATGTCGTTGGTATTCTAGGTGGTTTGTTTTAGTTTTTGGGAGTAGGCTTAAATCGATGTTGAATATCTTAGGTGATAATAACCATGGGGGGTGAATTGTCCTTGCCTTTTGTGGTTTAATGTTTATTCGGAATTGGTGCGCAAGTAATATTGCCTGTCCTAGGGCCGACAACTACCTTTGGGGCCGTTTCCTCCTAAGGATGTGTTTAATATCCTCCACTATGGGTGTCTCCGGTGTGGCGGTAAGTTTGACAACTAGCTTGGCTGAATGGTACTTCATTCGATTTTCAATCGTCGGGAGTCCACTTTCTGCTAGAATGTTTGTTATTGGGGTGGTTCTGAATGCACCTGTACTTATTCGGGCTGCTGCGTGATAGGCGGATTTCACTAGTTGTAGGTTAGTTTTGCTGCATTTCCCGTATATTGGTAGGCCGTAATCTATTTTCGATAATATAATTGCTCTGGTGATGTTTGTTAGTGTATTAGTATGAACAAAACTCTTTTTTTATCCTAAGTATTTAATGATATTTAACCTTAGATCTAAGTTTTTCTTAAGAGCTAGACATTGATTTCTGAAGTTGTATTTACTGTCAAGTTGTAGACCTAGAATTTTTAGTGTATTAACATTGCTGATGGTGGAGTTTTCAAAGTTAACTGTTAACAATTTATTACAACTGTGTTTTTTACATATGTGTAATATTTTGGTTTTCTTGTTTGAGATTTTGGCTCCGGAATAATGACCCCACATTCTAATATGTGAGAGAATATTTTCAAAAGTTTGACTGATAAATTCTAAATTGTTGACATTACTGAATACAATGAGATCATCTGCGTAGATACAATATTTTACAACTTTATATTTTGCCAGTATAATACTTAGATCTTCAAACGCTATTTTGAATAAAACCACTGAGAGTGGTGATCCTTGGGGGATACCGGTTTCTAGATTGTGTACCCCGGAACAAACGCCGTTGGATTTTACCCTGAATTTCCTATTAGACAAGAAAGATCTGATAAAATTGAACATATTACCTCCTATTTCCCATTTTTGAAGTTTGTTCAGTATGACGTGGGGGCCGATGCGGTCGAAGGCCTTTTCGAAATCTATGGTTAGAATGGAGGTATGCTTTTTGCAGGAAAGTGCAGAAGTAATGTAGTTATCAAGGTGAAGGAGGGCATCCATTGTACCTCGACTTTTTTTTAATCCAACTTGCTGCATACTTATAAGGGTATATTTCTCTAAATACCAGTTGAGCGTTTTTGCGATAATTTTTTCTAACAATTTGCCTAAGCAGGGGAGGAGGGAAATAGGGCGATAGCTATTGATTGTGTCGGTTTCCCCATCGGACTTTAAAATAGGTATGACAGTGGATGTTTTCCATGTTTGTGGTATGACGCCTGATTTATAAATGTGGTTAAATAGATCTAGTAGACTCTGTTTCATGATTGGAGGGCTGTTTTTGACCATAGCATAATCTATTCTGTCGAAGCCCGGGGTTTCTCCTTTTGCAGAATGCAGACTGGATTCAAATTCTATTCCCCTTATGGGACTTTCTATGGCATTGAGATAGGTGTTCCCTAGGGTGGTTATTCGCATTGGGTGTTCCTGCATTTGTTTTTTTGCTGCGTGGAACTTTGGATGAAAATTAAACTTTATATTTGCCCAGGATTCGGCTAGATGTTCGGCTATTTTTTGAGGACATGTAAGTATGTTAGTGCCGGTATTTATTGCCGTAATGCCAGGGGGATTATAATTGCCTGTGAGCGTTTTTATATCAGACCATATCTTTTTTGGGGTGGAATGGACATGTTGGCGGCCGCTCTAGTCATTTTTGTAATAATACCTGCTTCTTGGTTAATATTTTGTTTTGCGCTATGGGAGCTAAGGAATTGTGTGGTTAATGTTTGAAATTTATCCCAATTGGCACGGTCAGATTGGAACTTGGGGAGGAGTTTGATCTTTTTCTTATTGCCGTTGCCAGTCGAGACAAAGATTTTAATCGGGAAGTGATCGCTTCCATGCAGATTGTCTAATATTTCCCAGTTAGTTATAGGAGAAAGTTGTGCTGATATTATGGAAAGGTCTACGTTTGTAAAGGTTTTGTGTGTGGAAAAGTGGGTTGGCTTGCCGTTATTCAGTATTGCCAAGTGGGATTGTAGCAAAAATTGTTCAACGATTTTACCTCTTTTGTTTGTTGTTCGTGATCCCCATATTGTACACCATGCATTGAAATCTCCCACTAGGAGGATTGGTGTGTGTATGTTTTGAGTTATGTTATTCAGATCCGCAAGATTGAATGGTTGGTTGGGTGGGATGTAAATTGAGATAACAGTTAAACTTAATTTCCCTGTAAGTTCGATTGTGGTTACCGAGAAAGGGGAAGTAATGTTGAGGTGTCTATGGTTAAGGGCCCAATGTATTAGTATACCGGACCCTTGTTTAGAGGAGTTGTTTCCTCTGAGGTTGTTGAAGTAGGTTTTGTATTCCCGAGGCACTTTAGCATTTGAGGACTGGGGTAAGTGAGTTTCTTGCAATGCTATGATCGCTGGTTTTAGTTCCTTTATAAGGATCTGTAGTTCGTGATAGTTATTGTGGAACCCATTCAGGTTCCACTGAAGCATTAAAAGATCGTTTGGGTTGTTGTTAGTGTTTGTTGTGGTGTTCAAAGTGGGGGAGTCAATATAACGGTGATTGGTTATCTGACTCCGCGCCACACAGCTCGTTTCACTCAGTTGTCCAATCCGCTCGGATTGGTTTGAGTGAAAGTCGCCCTGTGCCGCGGAGTCAATGTGTTGGTGACAGAGATTAGGATCATATCTTTCCATGATCAGGTAAAGGGAAATTTTCCGTTGAGTCTAAACGGGATTTTTGCATTTCTGCTGGAGTGTGTTTCGGTTTGTTTGTGTGTGTTTGAGTTTGTGTGGGAGAAGCGTTTCGTGTTTTGTTTTTTATTGTGTTTTGTTGTACGATAGGGTGTTTTCTCTTTTCTATTTCCTTTAAGGTTGCATAGGAGGTGGAGGGAAATATATGTGTTTCTTTGGTAGCAGTTTTGTTTGCGGGCATTGGGTCTTATATGTGTTTTGTTGGGACTGAATTGGCACCAGTTGGTGTTTTTAATGCGGAAGCGATTTTTTTTTCATTTGTTCCGAATAGAGATCATTATTTGTTGTTTGTAAGGGGTTTTGTTCTCTGTATATGCGTTTAGCATCGGATAAGGATGTTTTAGTTTTTGTTTGTATTATTAAAATTTGTTGGTATTGCATATATTTTGGGCATGTAGAGGAAGATGCCGGGTGGGGGCCGTGACAGTTTGCACAGATTGTTCTTATGCATTCAGTTTCAGGGTGGGGTGGAAGATTGCATGTATTGCATGCCGTTGTATTTTTGCACCATTTTGCCGTGTGGCCTAGTAATTGGCATTGTCGGCAACGCATAGGCCTCGGAATGTATTCCTTGACCTTGGTGTTGTACCAGCCGATTTCAATTGTTGTTGGTGGTTGAAGACGGTCAAATGAAAATAGCATTAGGCCCGTGGGCTTCCTTTCTCCATTCATCATTTTGGTGAATTTAAATACATTAACAATGCCTTGGGAATTCATTTCTGATAATATATCAGGTTCTGGGACGTTTATAAGACAGGGGGCGTAAACGATTCCTTTAGAGATGTTTAGTTTGGGGTGTAGTCTTATGTCGACCGGACAGATTGATTCGAATCGTTTGGATTGGATGAATCTATCTGCTGTATCTTGGTCTTTGACTAGAATTAGTATGGAGCCATCCCTAAGCAGGGTTATTCTTTCGTACTGTGTACTAATAGAATCAATTATTCTCTTCAGCACAAAGACGTTAACAGATGTTAGTGGCCTTGAAGCATCGGTTGGGTGAATTTGAATAAACCGAGGTGTTTTTAAAATTGCTTTGTTCGGCAAAGCAGGGAAATCGAAAGACAATGGGCTGCTGGATTGTCTTTTCTTTTTTGTTGGTACGTTGGTTGCAGAGCCTGAGAGTGAGCATTCTCCCAGTTCTAGGAACCTGTTGGCGGTATGCTGGCTTGGCCTTGGGCCATATTTTGGGTTTCTTACCTGATGTGTCTTTGTTGTGTTTTGTTTGTGAATTCTTAGGAGTTTTATCTGTTGTCAAAAATTTCTCTTGAAATACTTTTACTTTTTTAAAAGGTAGTCACTTCACTTGTTAACTGGCGCACTATTCAAAACTGGTGTTCTCTGTAAGAGAGTTCGCGGCTGACTGAACTTAAAATAAATAAAAAGACACGATCTTTCATTTTCAACACTTTATTTTTGGGAGCGTCAATCTGATGACTTTTCCAGTTCGAAGTTAAAATAAATAAAAAGACATGATCTTTCATTTACAACACTTTATTTTTGGAAGCGTCAATCTTATGACCTTTCCAGTTTGAACCTAACTTAAGACTAACTTATACTTCTATTTTACTTAACATCTAACATTTTCGGGTACAGCAGAATGTACCACTGGTAGTTGTGCAAAAAGGGGTCGACACACAAAATATCTACCTGCGTAGGACTAACATGTAATTTTAAGTGTGAACCTTTCGGGGATGGGTATTTAGCATATCGTTGCGTTGTAGTGACGAGTGGTGCACACGTGTTTGGTTTTCGTGTTTTGCTGACATGCGACAATTGTGATATGTAACAGTTCAGCCCGCGTACTATTCAACGCATTCTACGTGGATTGGACTATAAAAAGACAACTGCCCCAGGCGGAATACCAGCAATAGTCCTTAAGAACCATACTCCAAAACCGTCGCCGGTTCTGGCAGATTCTTCCGCTTATCTTATGCACGATAGGAATTTCCTACCTGCTGGAAGCTGGCTCGAATTTAGCCAATCCCAAAGAAGTGGAAAAGGTATCTCCCACAAAATTACCGGCCGATAGCATTACTGTCTATATTATCTAAAGTGATGGAAAATGTGATCAATGCCGAGTTCGTAAACTTAATTGCCGCGAATTCAACCTCGATGCCGGTCTTTTGGAGCCACCTGTGATCGCGCCGGTACGGTCTTCGATGTGCGATGTGAGTTTCCGCCCGCGTACTATTCAACGCATTCTACGTGGACTGGACTATAAGAGGGCGATCGACCCGGATCGAATACAATAATAGTTCTTAAGAACTGTGCTCCAGAACTATGGACGGTTCTTTTCAGATTCTTTCGCTTATCTTACGCACGAAGGTCATGTGGGGGGCGAAGTCGTGGTGCCGGCAGGGGTGCAGGGTTCCACTCCGTCCCCACAATCTGTCAACTACACTCAACGATAATTGTTCCACCGAACACAAAGAACGATCACCAAGAAAAGGGAAGTACAATGTCGCTTTTATTTAATTTCTTTCTTTTTCGGAACTACTATAGACGTAAGGAATTTAACAATTATTTCCTTATTAAATGACAAGCCACTCTAAAGCGCAACTGACATTATTATAATTAACTATCACTGACCCGAATACATTTTCTTTGTCGTTAATTAAACTAAAACACACTGACTAAAAGCGTCTCGACGGCGTAAAAGGAATAAACACGACTCCGGGGCGTGTGCACTCCGATGCACACGCTAAAGGGGACGACCGCTCTGGTTAGTGGTTGGATTAAGACTCAATGATTCAACCCTCGTTTGGGGTGAGTTTGATGGTGTGGTGAAAAGGAAATGAAATTTCCTTTGACCAGCGACCAATGAAAGGCGATCTCTGGCACGCTGTGGTGTGCGTTTGTGTTCGTATAGGTCTTTGTTTGCTCATGCATTTCGGCAAGGGACAAACGAAACCGAAAAATTGAAAGGGAATAATGGCATTGATGAGATGTGAGTTCGACTGAGTAAACAAGATGTATCTCATTGGGTGCTAATGCATTTGGCTGTTCGTGGCATCTCTGGCTGCAGTAGAAACCGGGTTCGTGTTTGCATTAGGAAATGCGGTAATTGTTTGTCGATTGAACAAACGAATCGCTGGTCGGTTTATTGCAGCTGCATAAACAAGCTGACCGACGTTGCTTTGGTCGTTGGACAAAGGAATCGCCGGCCAATGTGTATCTAGGGAAAATTGTTGTACACATGGTGGGGCTGGGAATAGCCGGCGCAAGGATAAGATTTCCTGATTATGTGGTTACACTATATGTGAACCGAATTGTTTCTTTTCAGGAATATGATTGTTTCGGATTCATGGTTATATGCTCAGGAAGAATCTATTACATCATCTAGTACTCTCCCCGACACATATTCACCACACATGCCAACAACACGATGACAGTGGAGAAACTGTCATCGCTTGCACTGTTTACTGTTGTTGGTTCTGGATCCTTACTGACTTACTGTTTTGTTGTGATTGCATGAAAATTCAACCAATAAAGGAAATTGTGAATTGGACATTGGTTGGATTATTTTGAGTTTTACCATCAACCAACTCAGGCTTTCGCCAGTCGCATCGGC
Source organism: Microdon myrmicae (assembly GCA_963931805.1). Classification (NCBI taxonomy): domain Eukaryota; kingdom Metazoa; phylum Arthropoda; class Insecta; order Diptera; family Syrphidae; genus Microdon; species Microdon myrmicae. The sequence goes on along the minus strand of OZ007497.1, from coordinate 105,698,378 downwards.
TTTACATCAAATTAAACAAACATCGATTCATCGGGAACTTCATGCTACAGGAGTTATACGAAGGTATTGCTATTCCGTTTATTTAACTACACATTTAGTTTCAGGCAACGTAATCTACCGTCGCAATTCCCCGAACGACATTCCTCGTCCGACGGAACAACATCGTATAAGATCTCGGGTGACGACATTCCTCGTCAGGATCGAGACAAAACACATACTGTCTGCAGCCCACCTTCACCGCGCTCACATCATCGGAGAAATCATCGCCAGGTACCAGTTCATCGTAGTAAAACAAGGTGTATCCCCATTAAATAATAAAGTAAATAAAGGTTAATCTCCTGAAGTAAAGATCTCGGACTTTGGTTTGTGTGGTTCCTTCCTGCCTTTTCATTGGATTCCTCTCGTCAAGGGAATGGTGGGCAAAACCCAAACACTACTGCAACATTTTCTGAAGTGTGGACAACAATGATGCTTGGTCTATAAAGAATTCTTCTCGGAAAATGCATATGAACTATGAATGCTTGAGAATTCTTTTAGGAAAATGCCCTTGTGGGAGAAATTCTTTTTACAGAGACTTAAGGGTTATGCATTAGATAACCTTAATGCGTGTAGCTTTGTAGGTGTTAATGCCATTGCATTAGCAAAGAACAATGGGGTTATGGGAGCTTCCAGAAGTTTTTAGGTAATTTGGGAAGGTGAGTAGTGGCGTTTATGGAACCGCCACAGACATTTCCTACCTGCTGGAAACCCGCTAGAGTTCAACCAATCCCAAAGAGGTGGAAAAGGTATCTTCCACAATATTACCGGCCGATAGCATTACTGTCTATGTTATCTACGGTGATGGAAAATGTCATCAATGCCGAGTTAATTATTTCGAGTACAACGGACTTCTGAATGATAGTCAATACGGACTCCTTATCGGGCGGTCCACGGGAGACCCTATGAACCTTAAAACCGATATATGGTCGTCTACGATTGTATGTCCAACAAGCGTTGAACACACCTTCCACTAACACCGGGTTCTTGTTGTGTTGTGGGCTGGGTGCTTGCGCCAGGAACACGGTGGTCTCTTGGCGTGCAGCGACGTTGGTTCCGTCGGCTGGAATCAATTGCTAATATTTGCGTTTTCAATGGACAAAAGATTACCTGAATGCCTGTTGTACCAGACATAATCCTCCTCCAAATAAGTCTCATTCAATGGAATAAATAACACGGGTTGGATCTTATCGACAATTGGTCTGGTTTATTTCTAGGATGACCTGGATTGACAGAGATTAATATTATTGCAACCGTGTCGCTTCAAATGGTTAACGAAGAAGTGTCAGCAAAAGTTTGTTTATGTCGTTTCCTTGACAACCAAATTCGATTATGCCAGCTAGTTGCTGACATTTGTTATATTGTTGCCAAGGGCAGCATTCCATTGCTGCTTCGCTGGTTGCATCCAGTGAATCCGCAACAACGATCGAGCGGCATGGTAAGTCAAGAGCGGTCGTACTGAATATCTCCAAGGGTTTTGACTGCGTCTGGCGCGGGGCATTTCTGAGCAAACTTCGTTCATACGGACTTTCCCAGAAGCTTTGCTACTGAACGAAGAGCTTCCTCGAGGATTGATCGATCCGGGTTGTTGTGGACGTCAAGTCTTCGGATCTGTGTCCTGCTAATTCCGGGGTGCCTCAAGGTTCTACTTCAGCTCCAATCTTGGAGCCAAACAGAGTTGTCTTTTTAGAGCCAAGAATTATTTTACTCCGGCCCAACTTTCTCTCCAGTATAAATTAAACCCGTGCTCGAATATTGCTCTCATGTTTGGAGCTCTGCTCCTGAGCATACACTCTACCTACCTGAGAGCATACAGAGACGACCGATCCGTTGATCGGGGACTCGACGCTGATTTCGGGATTGCAGTCGCTATTACATCGAAAGCGCGTAGCTGACCTCTGTCTGTTTTACAGATATTATCACTGGGACAGCTCTTCGGAGATTCGTGGTATTGTTCCGCGCAATTCGGTTTATATGCGTTCCACGAGACAATCTGACGGATCGCACTAATTTACTGTTCATCTCTCGACGACGAGAACCTCTCTGCATCGGAACTCATTCCGTTACAGAACGGGAAAGCTGTGGAATTCCCTTCCTACGCGAGTGTTTTCGGAGCGTTACAACCTGCAACCGTTCAAGAAGAATTGCAACGGTTATGTGGTGGCATCTCGGCTCTATAGGTTCGACAATTACGAGAGAAGTATAATAAAAAGGAAACTTCCCGCAGCACTTTCTTTATTTACACATCATTATAATCGTTTTTGTCCTTTTGCAAAATAAAACACGTTTTGATTCTGGGTAAACGATTTTTAATCTTAATAACCAACAACGTTCATCCTGTGTTATTAAAAATCAAAATTATGTACGTAGATAACAAAACAGCGATATCCAAGAGTTACCTCTTCTTGTATACACATGGATTCAAAGAGAATGTAGGCAGTAATGTATCTTTGTCAACATTTCGAACCTTTTTGAAATCAAAAAAGCAAAATAATTTAACAGATGAGTCCTTTTTAGTTAATGTAAAACCACACTTCTCAACCGCTTTCACAAATTGATTAATATCGTCAAAACGCGATTGAATGTCGGCAATCAATAGCAGCCCGCCCTTCTTCAAACATCGGTTGGCTTCCAACAGAAAGTCATTTAAGTTCGTCCCCATCAAGGACAAGCAATACACTGCTACATTAAGACATCCTGTTTCGAGAGGAGTATCGGCCATATCGCATGCGATTATGTCCTGTCGGTCACTCACCAGATCTATTGAAAACACTTTATTGGGCAGTGATTGGGCCAGTTTTCCTTCTCCACAACCAAAGTCTCCCACGACGAAATCCTTGGGGAGTTTTTTAATCGACTTAATAATCCTGTTTAAGGGGTTCATGGGCCATTGTTGCACTTGGTGTTTATAACCATTGTGATACGCTTCAAATGCGCATTTGTCTTGTTTGAACAATTCCACTGCCGACTGACTGGGCATGGTATAGAGTTGTTCATTGATAAAGCGAAATCTTCCTCCGACTAGACTGTCTTTCAGCTTAGCTTGAAACTCCGATGTGGTCTTCGATACCAGTGCTAAAGGAGCCTTGGATATGTCATTTTGTTTTTTCTTTTCAATACGCCCTTTGATTATAGATTTATTTTTTTTAATTGTGGCTTGTGTGGTGGCAGGATCTTCTTGTGTCTGCTGCGATTTCGGTTTTTTCTTCCGTTTAGTGGAATTCGCTTGTTGGATATTCGGGACCGATGCAAACTTTAGTGGTGCTTGACCTTTTCCCCAACTACCGACCGAAAAAAACTTTTTCATTGTATATACTAATTATAATTAACAAATTAATATAGATCTACTTTAATAACAAATCAAAACAACAAGTTGCAAACGTCTGATGACAGTGACAATCCATGACAGCCCCACTTATCGAACAAACTACTTGACATGTGGTCTAAGTGTCATCAGTTGCACGTACGGTGACACTGTTCAGTAAGTGTGAATAGAAAAAATATAGGAAGTTAAATGAAAGTTTTTATTCGTCCGAACACAACTAACAATAAGTAATAACCTAAATACAATAGTCATTTTAGTTTGATGTTTTCCCGTAGTTAACACACTTGGGGTTACTTCGAGCTTATAATATGGGTTTATTAAATTTTCAAATTGCGAAATTTAATACTTTGTATTAATTTGAGGAAAAAGAAGTCCATGCTTTTTTCGATATAGATAGATATATGTAGCTATTGTGATGGTATATTTGCACAATAAAACCTATGTAATTAAATATTGAGGGTGTAGTCACTGTTGACCCGGAGGGTTGGGTTCGAGATGGGTAACCTCATGGTGCTATTTCACTACATGTCCCTTCTTCAACTTAACGTAGCTACCTGGTGGCTGTTGTGATGGGGTTCTTTGGCGGTTTTATCTGGGTGGGTGAGGTGACTGGTGTTCCGCCGAACACTAAATGTACAACGAACACTAAGCAATGACAGGTACAATAAAATTCACTGTGAGATTGTTTTCTTTTATCGCTTGCCCGCCTTTTTATTATTCTGTTTAAATAAATAGTTCCATTAGGTAGTATTACAAAATAAGTGCACTTAATTCTGGGTTCTTAACTATTGTTATTGAAACAGAAAAATGTTAACTAAAAATGAGTTCTCCAAATGATTACAAATTAATACTTCGATTTGTTCGTACTATTACACAGATATCGCTTTACAACGTTAACTAAAAATGAGTTCTTCGTCAAGATTGTAAGTTAATACCTCGATTCGCTTAGGCACTATTACCCAGATATCGCTCCACGAATGTTAACTAAAAATGAGTTCTTCGACAAGATTGTAAGTTAATACTTCGATTCGCTTAGGCACTATTACACACATATCGCTTTACGAATGTTAACTAAAAAATGAGTTTTCCAACACGATTGTACATTAATACTTCGGTTTGGTTGTACTATCACACCGATCTCACATAACAAGTGTTAACTCAATATTCGCTTTCACAAAATTATCTAAAATGAAAAACTTCGTGCGCACTCCATAGGGGCCCAGGCTCGACTCTCTTAACTTGTTTAACGTGGAGGCCCGACTTGCCTCCACGGAATCCGTATCGCGATTGTCTATTGTCACCGATGCGACAGAATACCAAAATTCCATCCATCGCTTCGGTGACCATATACGGGATGATCTTAGTAGATGATCACGGAGAGGATGTGCACACACACATATGCGGTTACCTCGCACGCTGATGCTGTGCACGAGCAAGCGGACCTTGGATATAATAATTCCATAAAAGGAAATGTTTGCATCTGGGCAAGTATCATGAACACAATACTTGGGGTGTTTACCCGATCAGTGATTGCGTAAGGTATCTCGTGTGTGTATTTACACTAACGAGAACTCGATTCCCTTTTGCGGCTAGGTGAGAGTTACCAATTTCATGTCGATTGGTTTAGCGACGGATATGATTGCAGCATGGAATAAGGCAAGAGTATCTCTTGCTTGTATGCCGCAGTTCGATGGGGGAAATATGCACTGTGGTGGTCGAGACATGTTGGTTGCTTGGTTGTGAAACCAAATTGCCTTTATGGAACATGAATGTTTCATGTGCTTCTTGTCATTAAGGAATATTGACGGCGCCCTGCGCTGGTTAGTGTTATGTTGGTTTCTTACTGGTGAAACCGAATTGTTTTAGGAAAATAATGGTGCCTTGCGATGCTGCCGTAAGCGCATAAATAGATTTCTCTCTCAGGTAAATCTCGCCGATGCATTGAATGCATATTGTAGGGGGAAAACCTATAAAGGGAGAACGCCTGCAGGTGGTTGTGTGGGGCTTTTCAGGGCCCGAAGAGCCATACATCGCTCGATCCCCACCTTTCCAGGCGAACGACTTACCTCTCGGTCGAACTTCAGCAAGGTTGCGTAACCTTGCTACGGCATTTACCCTCAGCCAAATCGCCGGAATTAATACGGTTACCCAATCGGATAACCGTTTTGAATTTATGTTAGGCAGCTTACCTATTCTGTAGGGGATTTCCTTCCAAACCCCTTTTTCTCCAGCATCACCACTGAAAACATTAAATCCACGGCAAAGCTTATCACCTTGCCGTGGCATCGAAAACTCACCCTCGGCCAGACCATATTCCCTAAAAAACATTAAGCCCACGGCAAAGCTTATCACCTTGCCGTGGCATCGAAAACTCACCCTCGGCCAGACCATATTCCCTAAAAAACATTAAGCCCACGGCAAAGCTTATCACCTTGCCGTGGCATCGAAAATTTACCCCCGAGGCGTACATCATTTCCTGAAAAGAACATAAGTCCATGGCAAAATCATCACATTGCCATGGCATCTGAAATCTTATCTTTAGGCATACATTCTGCCAGGGCATCTCGTTTCCATAGCCTTAAGCTATGGAAACAACAATCAACAAGAGTTCCTTGTGACTCGTTGTATTTGTTTACCCCCGGCATAACATGCATACGGCTATTGCCTCTATTGATTTACTACCGCCGACAAGGTTTCTGTTGACGCAAATCAAACATGTCCCTGTTTACCAGCAATCGCTGGCTTCCAATTATCGTCCCCATGTTCAGAGATAGCATTCAAACAACGATCACCAGCAGCCAGAAAATGTTTACTTACAACATCTGGCAATGGCTGCACCCTATGTTCGTTGCGATGTTTAATCATCGGCAACCGAAGTGATGATTTATGGCCTTCCATTAGGATGACCAAATCATCGGTTTCGGGTTTTCACACCCCACATGCTTGTGTTTACTTTCTTAGAAAATGCACTAGCGATGTACCTCCATCCACCACGGTCGCCGAACGATCGTATGCATGGCACACCCACACATGCATAATGTATGACTACCCCGTCCGGTCCAATCACGATTAACTACATCAAGTTAATCGTGTAACTCCGCCTCCTTTCCAGTTTCTTTCGGGATTCTTTCCCTTTAATGATTCCCAATGGGATTAGTCAGTCAGATTTCACCAGTCGAAGGAGTCACCCGCGTCGCCGTCGGAGTAATAAATGTGTCTGATTATATGACAGTGAATCCCTTCGTTACACATTCGTGTCCGAAGTGCCGAATGGTAGAGTACCAATTTTTATTCAATTGTTTTCCCCTGTCGTGTCGGTGGTGTAATTCAACGAATATCACCGCAATTAACTTTTATTAAGAATCACCAGGACAGATAAAAGAACAAGTCGTAGGAAGCATGCGCAACGTGTAGTACTTTTAAATCATTAATTACTATTAAGGCGGTGGAGCAAACAGCTCGTGTATTTTAAAATCATAATAAACCAGTGAAACATTAACATCAAATTACTGACTCGAGTTTCATTTTGCTTTTTGTGTGTTCGGTCTCCTTTGTGAACAATATTTCCGCCAGTCGATTTCTCTTAGTGAAACAGCGGTGGTGTTTTCGTTGTATCTGCGTCCGTGCCGACGCACTAATAAAAACATCCACATTGGTGACCGCGACTCGCGAACACGCGCCGAGCATACGTTGTACGTGCTACTTAGTGACTTTAAAGTGAAAATTAAAATCGCGCAACCTTCGTGTTTCAAACTTTAATCGTTTGCATTGGTGACACCTAGCGTAAACACGCTACCCTTTCGAACTTTGTCGACGTATAACTGCCATATTATAGCTCTGGCAAATCCGGTGACTTTTCGCAAAAATTAAAACAATAAAAGGGTACGCCCCAACGCCAGCCCAACAACAGCACCTGGCATAACATCACCATCAGCAGAGCAACACCACCTCAACTAGTGCAGTGCGAGTGCTCCCAACATCATCGGATGAGAAACACCTCCCAACACGACATCACAAGTTAACAACAACAGGTATCTTCCTTGTTCTTATTTTCGTTTTTCTCCATGTAAATTTGGTAAATGTGAATTAAAACCAAAAACCTATTTATGTAAGCTAAAAATGTTTGACAAATCTTAATAATAGAATAGATATCAAATCTTCAAAAATTTAACTGAAATTATAGATAACGGAAAATTAATAGACGTGTAAAATATATAACATAATTTAGATCGAATTTTGATTCTGAATTTACATCTCATTGTTGAAAGGCAAAACCCCCACAAGGGCGAAGTCGCAATATCTAATTTAACGCAGACACCTAATGTACTTTTGTTCGCACACTAATAAAACCTGAGTTTAACCCATTCAACTAAATCGATTTGCAATATATGATAACGGGCAAAAATGCTACATAATTGACCGTGCGAGGTACGGCATTATTTTGATAAAAGTAAACATAGTAGTCAGTTAAACATGTTAATTCTAATAATAAAATTTTTCATTTCCTTTAATTGAAAAACAATCAAAAGAATAAAAATAAGACATATATTAAGAAGGCAATGCAAAGTCGAAATAAATAAGTTAAACTATTTAAAGTAACATACAGAAGTATACTGACGAAAACTTTAAACTAAAACGCAATTACACGTATTTATATTTAAAAAAAAACCAAAAATTGTAATAATTCACATTCGTATACACCATATCGAATAGAAGTAATGGACCAATTTACATAGAAATACATCGCAAACAAGAAAATAATAACTGACAAAATTTTTTTTTCTTCTTCAAATAAATTTCCTCATTATTTAATCCGTTGCAAGTTTAATCAATAATTTTTTTTTTTTTTTTACATTAAAATTAAAGTCAAAAACGATTGAAAGAATTGTTACAATGCGAATTTTCAAGTTTTTTTTTAGTAATATTCAATAAGCAAATTTATGGTGTTCTAGGATAAAATATTTGAAATGGTACATCCTTGTTAGTTTACTCAATTGAAGTCTTTTTCTTTGTTTTACCAGTTTTACCAGTTAATTATTGACTTCATCCTATTGATTTATTACATCTATAAGCGAAAATTAAGCTACCCCAAAAATACAATAAAAATATATCTGTTGGGCTGAAAACTAATAACGCATATAAGGACGCAACAACTATTCTTTTTGTTTTCCTGCTACAATTAAAAATAATAAATTTTGTAAACCCCTTCAGGGTGTATTGAAACATCAAGCAGCATTATGCGTTAAATAAACATACACTCGCACACTTTTAGACACACAACACAGAAACTCGGTTACTCACCTTTTCATTTAGCTTAAACCGAGTAGATATTTGGAATTTCACGAACTCACACCCGACAAACCGACCAAATTATCGCGATTTAAAACCTATTTGCAAATTGAAATTTTTAATCTAGTCAGCTTCCAATTTCGTTATAAAATTAAAAAACATTTTACATTAAATAGAAATGATCCGGAATTGAATAAATTTAATAAGCCCCTTCTGGGTACAAACAAGCACCAACACATTCAACTCCACTCGACTCGGCACGATTATCTTTTGACTCCACCTCCGACCTTCGCTTGACCTATTTTGATTTGTGAAAACCTTTGTTTTGGGACGTTCGACAGTTCTCTCAACTTCCTGCAACTCCCTTTGACTCGTTGGCGACGTCCTTGCAACCGTTTCGCGTTCTCTTACGTCCATTTCTGCGTCCTCCGTGGTGAATATTTTGATTCCCTCCTACTCCGTTGATTTCAGTCCTGTTTCGTACAAAACACTATGGTTGTCACACGAAATAGCGCTGCCCAAAAGGCCCAAGAACAACCCGAGCCCCTGGAATTTCACGACGCCTCCAGCGTCGATTTCCCCACCGAGCAAGTCGATGCTGACCTAGACTTGCCCGGACAATCTACTCCTCTGGCACCACCCGTTGCCCCCAGCGTCGTGAACCGACCCCAACCTACTCCCCCAAACGCTCTCCCAACCTCTTCCAACGCCCCTGGTATCTGCCCTTTGGCAAATTCCGGCATTTTAATGCCCACAACTGGTGCCAGCACCTCACAACAACCCCAAAGACCTACAGAGTCCCAAGAATTCCACGATGCTTCCAGCCTCGGGAATGGGACTCGTCACCCTAATATAGGACTTCCCCCCTTCGATGAGGAGGACCCAGACCTGTGGTTTGCAGTGGCAGACCGCATCTTCCAGGCCTCAGCCTTGCACGACGAACAACTTCGTGCAGTTGAGCTGTTGAAAGTGCTTGACCGCACTCAACGACCGCATGTTGCACACTTAATAAGGTCGTCCGGCCGCAACCCATATAGCAACATGCGTGAAGCTCTGCTCGACGCTTTGGACGAACCTGGAAGTATGCGGCAACAACGTTTAGCCGCTGTAACCAACCTTTCTGGGATGAGACCATCTCTTTTCCTGACCCATTTACGCTCTATAGCGGGGACCAGGATTGGGGACGACCTAATAAAGCCTCACTTTTTGAGGTGTCTTCCCCAGCATGCCCGTTCGGCACTTATAGCCCAACCCAATCAGAGTTTGGGCTATTTATCCAAAATTGCGGACGCAATTATGGAAAGCTCAGATCAGTATTCTGAGCCTCCAGCGTACCAGGTAGCGGCGGTTTCTCAACACGCCGCCCAGCCTGCACGGCACCCCCGCCTGCCTTTCTCAGCCCATGAATTGGTCTCAACTCCCCATCCTCCTCAAACCCAATTACCTTTTAGAGGGCCCGCCTCAACCAATTTCCCTCAGGGGAATCCAGTGGCAGGCCCCAACCCTAACCAAAGAAATTCGCCCACACAACTAACTCCTGCTGACCTCCGGGCGCTCCAAACCTCACTTCTCCGCGAGATAACGCAATTGCGCGCGGAGGTGAGGAACAATCCTCGAAGCGCCCAGAACCGAGCCATGCCGAGCCGTCCTCTCAATCGGCAAAATTCCTACCAAACTGCCCCTCAGAGGGCCTATATGCCTCAAAACGCCCCACAGAGGGCCAATTCCTCTCAAAATGGCCCTCACCGGGCCAACTCCCAGCGAGCTCCGGCTCGACCTCCCCGTAACGGCAATGCCAATAGGCAGAATATACCAGATAATGCCGTTACTCTGCCTTGGTGCGCCAATCACCAGCGATATGGTGATCGCGCATTCAATTGCAAAGCGCCTTGTGGTTGGACGCAACCTTCCACCAACCAGAGGCGCTCTTTAAACTAATTTTGCCGACCGACACCCTCGCGCAATCGGCCGGCACCCCTACGATAAGTCGCTTAACCATCCGGGATTCGAAACTGAATATCGCTTTTACTGTCGACACCGGCGCCGATATTTCAGTCCTCCCGCGATCGTTTGCTCCGCGTAACCGCGTGCCAGCCGCACTTAAATTGTCAGCTGCAAATAATACGCCGATACTTACGTACGGACGTAAAAAGCTGACACTTCAATTGGGTCTTGGTCGTCCGATCACTTGGCGTTTCGTCATTGCGGACGTAAATGAACCCCTGATAGGTTCCGACCTATTAGGTGCACATAATCTGTTGGTCGATTCGACCCATAACAGACTTGTGGCTCCAGCCGCACCCCCCTTGCCCATGAGGGCATCACCAGCGGCAACTTCAGGGGCCACAGAATGCTTAGACCCATTCCAGGTTATGGTACAGGAATTTGTGAGTACAACAATTCCTCTACCTAACCAACGCCGACATAAAGCCACGGTGTTTCATCATATAGAAACACGTGGTCCCCCGGTGAGCCAGCGTCCACGTCGACTGGCTCCGGAAAAATTACGTGCGGCGCGCGCGGAGTTCGAGCATATGATCGAACTAGGTATCTGCCAACCGTCGGACAGTCCCTGGGCAAGCCCACTCCACTTAGTGAAGAAACGTTCTGGTGAGTGGCGCCCATGTGGCGATTATAGGCTGTTGAACGCAGCAACTGTCCCGGACAGATACCCAATTGCACACCTCTACGATTTTTCGTACAAGTTACGAGGGTGCAATGTCTTCACTACCCTGGATCTCACCAGGGCATACCACCAAATTCCGGTGGCACCTGAAGACATCCCCAAGACCGCAGTCATTACACCTTTCGGACTCTTCGAGTTCAAAGTGATGACTTTCGGCCTCAGGAATGCCGCACAGACATTCCAGCGGTATATCGACACGGCTTTACGAGGTCTTAATTGCTGCCATGCATACCTTGGTGACATTCTCATCGCCTCCAAAGACCTCGCCGAACATAAACACCACTTACGTCAGGTCCTAGAGCGCCTCCGCGAATTCGGTCTTGTCATCAACCCAGAAAAGTGTCAATACGCCAAAGAGCAAATCACCTATCTGGGTTATGTCGTTGACAACCAGGGCATTCGCCCACTTCCAGACCGTGTGGAGGCCCTCATGAAGTATCCCAGGCCTACTAACGTAAGTGAGCTGCGTCGATTTTTGGGCATGCTTAACTTTTACCGCCCAACCCTGAAGAACGCCGCTCAGATTCAAGCTCCCTTAAATGAATTTTTGAAAGGAGCTAAGCGCAATGATAAGCGCCCCATCAATTGGACAGAAGTCTCTGATAGAGCATTCCAACTGTCCAAAGAACAATTGGCAAATGCCACCTTACTCCGATACCCTCTCGAGGGAGCGGCACTTTCTATCCAATGCGACACATCGGATACCGCAATCGGAGCCGTCCTCGAACAGGACATTGAAGGCCGTCCGGAACCACTTGGTTTCTTTTCAAGGAAACTGAGTCCCACTGAGCGACGTTACAGCGCCTACGACCGTGAATTGCTCGCGATCTACAGCGCTGTTAAGTACTTTCGTCATATGATAGAAGGACGTTCGCTCTCTATTTTAACAGACCACAAACCATTGGTCTATGCGTTCCGGAAGAAGTCGGGAAATGCCTCCCCGCGACAAGAGCGTCAATTAGACCTCATTGGGCAATATTCTACGGAGATTAGGCATATCTCCGGTAAACAGAATGTCACGGCGGACGCCCTTTCTCGAATCGATACGATTCATTTGCGTACCGCCTTGAATAACACTGACCTTGCCCTAGCTCAAGAGGAGGACGAACAGCTCAAGTCCCTCCTAACTGCCGATACGGCACTAGAGCTTAGGAAAATTACCCTTCGCGACCCTTTGGGCGAAATCTGGTGTGATGTCTCCACTGGAACCGCTAGACCTTACATTCCCGAGAAACTTCGTAAGGGCGTGTTCCAGGTTTACCACAACCCTGCCCACCCCAGCGGCCGAGCAACAGCCGCTGCTGTCCGTCGCAAATTTATTTGGCCCCGGATGAACAAAGACCTCACCGGTTGGGCCCGTGCTTGTCTCCAGTGCCAGCGCTGCAAGGTAGCGCGACATAATGTACTGGAGCCAGCGCAATTCAAGCTTCCCACGGCACGCTTCGCCCATGTCCACATAGACATAGTGGGACCGCTTACTCCATCAAGAGGATTTTCTTATATCCTCACTATGATGGATCGCTGCACGCGATGGCCAGAAGCGACACCTCTCCGGGCAGTTACTGCCGAATCAGTCGCCAAGGCCTTTTACTCAACTTGGGTCACACGCTTCGGTGTACCAACCACCATTACTTCGGACCGAGGTCCACAATTTGAGGCGACAATTTTTAGGCAGCTAACAGATCTTCTCGGCTGCCAAAGAAGTCGTACCACCGCCTACCATCCGCAATCAAATGGGATGATAGAGCGCTGGCATAGATCTCTTAAAGCCTCACTCATGTGTCATAATGACACACAATGGTTTGACGCCCTTCCAACTGTCCTCCTCGGCCTGAGGACAAGCATTAAGGAGGACCTGGGTGCTTCGGCAGCAGAGCTTACCTATGGTACCAACCTCCTTCTTCCAGGAGAACTTTTCCTGAATGGCGAAACACCGCGTGACCAACTTCGTGAATTGGGACATCTCCGCGACCTGCTACGTAAGGTTAGGGCAACCCCTGTAACCAGGCACGGCTCCAAAAAACTTTTCGTCCACCCTGAACTGCACAGCTGCACGCACGTCTTTGTCAGGGTGGATAAGGTCAAGAAACCCCTCGACCCACCTTATGATGGCCCATTCAAAGTCTTCCGCCGCATCAGTGACCGCGTCTTCGAGATCGACATTAGAGGCAAGCGATCCACGGTCAGCGTCGAAAGGCTTAAGCCCTGTTTTCTGGAAGCTTCCGCTCCAGAATTGCTTCCTTCTACTGACACCGCTCCTACGCCACCAGCACAACCTCCCCGTACTCGCGCTCATACGCGCGCCCATAACCAACTAACCACCCCCTAACCTGCCTTACCTGTTTCGTGACTACGTCACTGGGGAGGGAGTGATGTGGGGCTTTTCAGGGCCCGAAGAGCCATACATCGCTCGATCCCCACCTTTCCAGGCGAACGACTTACCTCTCGGTCGAACTTCAGCAAGGTTGCGTAACCTTGCTACGGCATTTACCCTCAGCCAAATCGCCGGAATTAATACGGTTACCCAATCGGATAACCGTTTTGAATTTATGTTAGGCAGCTTACCTATTCTGTAGGGGATTTCCTTCCAAACCCCTTTTTCTCCAGCATCACCACTGAAAACATTAAATCCACGGCAAAGCTTATCACCTTGCCGTGGCATCGAAAACTCACCCTCGGCCAGACCATATTCCCTAAAAAACATTAAGCCCACGGCAAAGCTTATCACCTTGCCGTGGCATCGAAAACTCACCCTCGGCCAGACCATATTCCCTAAAAAACATTAAGCCCACGGCAAAGCTTATCACCTTGCCGTGGCATCGAAAATTTACCCCCGAGGCGTACATCATTTCCTGAAAAGAACATAAGTCCATGGCAAAATCATCACATTGCCATGGCATCTGAAATCTTATCTTTAGGCATACATTCTGCCAGGGCATCTCGTTTCCATAGCCTTAAGCTATGGAAACAACAATCAACAAGAGTTCCTTGTGACTCGTTGTATTTGTTTACCCCCGGCATAACATGCATACGGCTATTGCCTCTATTGATTTACTACCGCCGACAAGGTTTCTGTTGACGCAAATCAAACATGTCCCTGTTTACCAGCAATCGCTGGCTTCCAATTATCGTCCCCATGTTCAGAGATAGCATTCAAACAACGATCACCAGCAGCCAGAAAATGTTTACTTACAACATCTGGCAATGGCTGCACCCTATGTTCGTTGCGATGTTTAATCATCGGCAACCGAAGTGATGATTTATGGCCTTCCATTAGGATGACCAAATCATCGGTTTCGGGTTTTCACACCCCACATGCTAGTGTTTACTTTCTTAGAAAATGCACTAGCGATGTACCTCCATCCACCACGGTCGCCGAACGATCGTATGCATGGCACACCCACACATGCATAATGTATGACTACCCCGTCCGGTCCAATCACGATTAACTACATCAAGTTAATCGTGTAACTCCGCCTCCTTTCCAGTTTCTTTCGGGATTCTTTCCCTTTAATGATTCCCAATGGGATTAGTCAGTCAGATTTCACCAGTCGAAGGAGTCACCCGCGTCGCCGTCGGAGTAATAAATGTGTCTGATTATATGACAGTGAATCCCTTCGTTACACATTCGTGTCCGAAGTGCCGAATGGTAGAGTACCAATTTTTATTCAATTGTTTTCCCCTGTCGTGTCGGTGGTGTAATTCAACGAATATCACCGCAATTAACTTTTATTAAGAATCACCAGGACAGATAAAAGAACAAGTCGTAGGAAGCATGCACAACGTGTAGTACTTTTAAATCATTAATTACTATTAAGGCGGTGGAGCAAACAGCTCGTGTATTTTAAAATCATAATAAACCAGTGAAACATTAACATCAAATTACTGACTCGAGTTTCATTTTGCTTTTTGTGTGTTCGGTCTCCTTTGTGAACAATATTTCCGCCAGTCGATTTCTCTTAGTGAAACAGCGGTGGTGTTTTCGTTGTATCTGCGTCCGTGCCGACGCACTAATAAAAACATCCACAGTTGCAGTGGACGGTTGGGCATGCTAAATTGCAAGGCAAGCAATGGCGTTCGAATGGAACCGCCATAATACATGTTTCTATAGTATACTATAGTATAGTATACTTTCTTACCCCTAGATGGCAAATGTAAGTAGTGGCGTTCGATAGAACCGCCACGGTTCTACTCCCTTCCAAATTGGGGTTGTTTCTCCTCCCCGTTCTAATTTTTTTTACATGTATAATATTAGGGGTAAATGTTAAACCCTTTTCTACAATCACAGTCCTTAAATTAACTTACTGGCTCTATACGAGCTCTCTAAATTACACATTCCAACTTGATTTTTATATATGCCATTCGGCGTACACCTTTTTTTTTTTTGTTTCTTATATATATATATATACATGAAATAAGTCATATATTAGAGGGACTCCTCGTTTACATCTATATGTATACATTATTATTACAATTTTTTATTTATTTTTTTAAATTATAACAAACAAAAACTTCAAAACGAAACGAATAAAACATAAAATAAGAAATAAGAAATAAAATAAAAATAAAAGTAATGAGGAAAGGAGGACAGTGGGTGGGGGGGGGGGGGGGGGGGGGGGGACAAGAGGAAGGAGACCGTTGCTCTTGAGAGGCATACTATATCTGAGGAAGTGAAGTCCTCTCCTCGTTGAGAAGCCACCACCATTTGGGAGATGTTCGATCTTTGGCTGATTTATCTCTTTCACTGATCGCCGTTCTAAAACGCATGCGGTCTGGGGCATTGGAGATATCACTATCATGGAGAATTCGTATGTCCCTGGTACCACGGAGAGCGTGGTAAATAATCGGGACTCCATGCACGTCTTGGATAAGGCCTTTTTGATCCAAGAAAGGGAACGCTTCTGGGGGAATAAACCCATTCTGGAGGGTATTCTCCAGATACATATCATTGGGATAGAATGCTCCCGAGATAAGATTATTGTCACTGCACATTGCCCTTGCTGCGTGACCACGAATAATTTTAATTATGAGTTTAACTAACTCGACAGTACTAAGGTTGTAACACGACTAAAAAAAAATAACCCGCGTGTGTACGCCAGTGCTTGATATTCGACTTATTAAGCGACGTGACCTGCCACTGTGATGGTTGAGTAATTACTGAATGGGAATTAGGGATGATTGGGTAATTTTGATTTTGCACAACGATCAGCCAATGGTAATTGCGCCTTCCTGTGCATTCCCCAATTCTATCCGCTCATTGAGGTGAATTCATACTTGTGTATTCGTTCGACGGTCGATGGGCGTAGAAAGGATGAAGAAATCAAAAGGAAAAGCACAATAACACAGGGTTGATCTGGCTTTGGTGTGCTTGTGAAAAGCACGATGTTCAAGCACAAGCAAATCCACAAAGCTACATGGATATCACCCGACGGCGTAACGCGTAACCAAATATACCACTTCCTCATAGACTAAAGACACCACTGGAATATCGTTAACGTAAGATCATATAGAGGAGCAGATTGCGATCATCTTCTAATGATGGGCAAAATCAGCAGTCGGGTCGCAGCCAACCCGCATGGGCAGCCACGGAAGACGAGCAAAAAGTTCGACATTGATAAACTAAAAGACCTGCACGAAAGGGCTGAATATCAGGACGAACTCACGAATAGAGATAGCATCCTAGAGAATGGGAGTAGTGAGGACGAGGAAACCAATAATCTAGGCACTAAATGGGCATCGACCAGAGACACAATCAAACAAACAGCCCAATAGGGATTAGGATTTAAGAAAACAATTAAGTCCAAACCCTGGTTTGACAATGAGTGCAGGGCGAAGATAGAACAACGTAAAGACCTCAGAGTGATCCACTTAGAAAGATATGATGAAGTCAACGCAGAAAGATATGCGACATTTCGGAAAGAGACAGCCACCGTTTTCAAACACAAAAAACGCGAATGGGAGAAGACTCGGATCGAAAAAATCTTAAAAAATGCCAGAGCAAAGAATATCAGAGGTATGTATGCCGGCATAAACTAAATTAGAAATGGCCACCGAGGGAGAGCGAAAATAATTCGAGAAACAAACGGCTGTCTGGTGACAGAAACCAAATATATCGTGACGAGATGGAAGCAGTACTTTGAAAACCTGCTCAATGTGCGCACCTATCAACCACAAATAAACGCACCAGACGTCCATACAGCCGAGCCTCAGATCCCAGAGCCCTTTTTCAACGAAGTTGTAGACGCAATAAACCAATTGAAAAACAACAAGGCTCCCGGAGTCGGCTGCATACCGGCAGAGCTTGTGAAGCATGGAGGAGAGGCAACCGCTCGAAATACCCGCCAACTAATTAAAACAATATGGGATAGGAAGGTCACTCCGGAAGAATAGAAAACCCCAATAGTCGTCCCCATTTTCAAGGATTCCGTAGGAAACGGTCAACGAGCGACCAAATGTTCACAATAAGGCAACTACTGGAAAAGAAGTGGGAATACGGAGAAACGGTTCACCAACTGTTCGTTGACTTCAAAAAAGCCGACGACTCAGTCGCAAGGCAAAGTCTCTACCATATTGCAGTTAAGCTGGGATTCGGGAAAAAATTTGCCGCCCTCAGTCAAATCTACATGAACGAAAACAAAGGGCGAGTTAGAATAGAAAACCACCTCTCAGAACCATTTGAAATCCGGGACGGACTAAAACAGGGCGATAGCCTCTCACCATGCCTTTTTAACCTTGTCCTCGAGTATGTTATCAGAAAGGTACAAGACGACAACACGGCCAGAAGATCCCTGAACGGGGTCACACAAGTGCTCGCATATGCGGATGACATCGCCGTTTTGGGCGGTCGCACTGGGTATGTTTTGGGGTGCCTCTAGGTTCTATTTTGGCTCCAACCTTGTTTTACTTCACATAAATTATTTGTTGGAGTTAACGGATAACAACGGATGATAGTAAGCTTATTCCCTCTTTTCCGAGTGACCGGCCAATTAGTGCACCAACGTCGCACCATCTGGGATGTAAACAGATCGATTCTCAGAATCGGGATCTGGATAAGGTCCTGCAGTGGGGAAAGTCCAATCTCGTCGACTGCATCGAAGACACAGTATACAACATTCATATAGAAAAGTGGATCATCACTTCCACGTCTGATGATGAAAGACCAGGCCCTCGAATTTGGGGAATGCTTGAAATTGCTCGGCGTCACGGTCTGTGGGAACGTATCGTGGCATAAACACGTGTCCTGCGCCTAAGGAAAACTAGGTTATCTTTTTAGAGCCAAGGCATATTTTACTCCGGCCCAACTTCTTCTCCTTTCATCATCATCATCATCATCATCATCGGCACTACAACCCGGATACGGTCTTAGCATTATTCAGCAAGTCTCTCCATCGGTTCCGATTTCGAGCTGATGTCATACAGTTTGGCCAGTTCTTCACTATCGTCGCAAACGATATACTTGAAGTTCCTAGATTTCGTAGTTTAGGGATCGGTTAACACGCTTCAGTGGCCACCTCGGTACTGATCCTGCACCAGTTCAACTAATGAATTTGTGCTATAATGACGTGTAGACTATACATTTGATATGCCATTATCATCATCGGTCCTATAACTGGGATCCGGTCCTGACCTCATTTAGCAAGCCTCTCTACCGGTCTCGATTTCGAGCCGATGTCATCCAGTTTAGCACTCCCAGGCTCCGGGTCCACCACATTCCTCTATCTCAGACAAGCTCTGCCACGCTGTCTCCTTTTATACACGAAGGGCGTTCCGGGCAGCCTCCTCCTCGCTCATTCGAGCTAGGTGTCCAACCCACCGAAAACTCTCGAGCTTAATTTTTCTTACAACGTTAGCTTCAAGGTAGATTGCGTACAACTCATGGTTGTGGCGTTTTCGGAATCGTCCTCCCTCATATACGGGGCCAACAATTTTCCTTAATACCTTCCTCTCGAACGTGGCTGAGTGCCTTTTATTGATCACCCAGGTCTCGGATCCATACATGAGTACTGGTAAGACCATGTTCTTGTACAGTAGTAACTTGCAAGTTTTGGATAAATTTCGGGATTTAAGGAGCCTTGATAGAGCACAGTAGGCTTTTTTGGATTTGATCAACAGCCGCGTATTTCTTCTTCCATATTGTTATCGGCCGATATTATTGACCCAAGGTAGTTAAAGGATTGCTCTACTTCAAATTCGTGCTCCACTACCCTGATAGTTTGACCAACGTTAGGTCTTTTCTTCGCAGAATTTGCCACCATGTACTTAGTTTTTCCCTCATTAATATGCAATCCCAGTTTTTGTGTTGCCTGCTCGATCTGGGTAAAGTATTTGAAAAGACTATTAACAGAGTTCAGTTTGGCTTTAAGGCGGGTCATGAAACCACACATGCCGCAACTAAACTGGTCTCTGACATACAATGGAATAAATGTAACATAGGTACCAATGCACAGGTGCCCGTCTGATTGAGTTGGAAAAAGCCTTTGATACCGTTTGAATCGACGGGTTATACGATGATACGATAATGAAATTTCACTTTGGCAATCGGAGAATCCGGGTTTTACCGAATTCAGTGACGATAATCTGTCAATTGACATTAATGCCAATGGTGCAGTGGCTAATAGCCTTTTAATAACAAGGGAAGGAATCCGGAGTATCTTCGACTCATTAAGAAGCAAAAAGTCAGTAGGAATAGATGGAGTACCTAACATCGTACTCAAGAACCTGCCCCCAATGGCAATAGATATATACACGGTCCTGTTTAACAACGCGTTGAATAATGCATATTATCCCGCGCGTTGGAAAACGGCTATCATTCAGCCCATCGCAAAAAAGGGCAAAAACTGCACAAACCCAATGAACATGCGTTCGATAAGTTTACTCCTAAGCATCAGTAAAGTATTTGAAAAAACCATTAACAAAGCTCTGGTAAAATGGGTAGACGACAACAGCATTATTCCAAATAACCAGTTTGGCTTTAAGGCGGGTCATGAAACCACACATGCCGCAGCTAAACTGGTCGCCGACATACAATGGAATAAATGTAGGAACCAATGCGCAGGTGCCTGTCTGATCGACTTGGAGAAAGCCTTTGATACCGTCTGGATCGAAGGGTTGTATTACAAACTGGTCAGACATGGCATACACAAGCGTTTACTATATGTACTTTACGACATGTTAAAGGACAGGAGGTTCGTGGTCAAAAATGGTAATGTGACCTCTAATAAAACGTATAATATCAAGAGTGGCTTGCAACAGGGCGCGGTACTTTCTCCGATTCTTTTTAACATTTACATTAGCGACTTTTTAGATGCACTTCCGCAGGCTATTGCGTACGCAGACGATCTCATAATTTACAGAACAGCTCCGAAAGTTGAGATCATAAATAGTTTCATACAGCGAGACTTCAACAACGTGCAGCGCTATTGCGATGACTGGAAACTTACGATTAACTTCCAGAAATGTGAAGCCACGAACGACACAAGGAAAAACTGGCGAAAGCTAGTTATCGTGGGACCGCATGGAGATAAACTGGAAACCAAGAGTTTAGTTAAATACTGGGCATCTGGCTAGATCAATATTTGTATTTCAACAGACATGTCGAGGCTGCTTTGGTCAAAGCTAGGAAAAGTTTGCTTTGACAAGGAGGCTATTTCCCAGTAGCCAACTTGACAGTAGGGTAAAAGTCATATGTTACATGACGCTAATTGTTACATATCCATAACAGAAACATGACATGAATATAAAATAAGCATCACAAAACGAATATATCTCTATAATGTCGTTTGAATGCAATTATACTCGTATTTTAAATACCTAAATTACCTATTAACAGGTAGACATTCTTGTTACTAGCTGAGGTACAATCTATTAAGATTGCAATGTTAGATTTTAAGTAAAAACACAATTATAAATTAGTCTTAAGATAGATTCGAAGGAGGGAACATCCTCTATAATAAAGATAAATAAACGGAAAGATCGCGTTCGTTTTCTTTTATACAAAGTTTGCTGCTAACGAAAGATCGTTGGCTCAAAACTGTAACTGCTAATCAGGCCAATGCTCATTTATGGTTGTCCAGTATGGTTTAACATAGGTCCAAATTTGATGGAAAAGATTCGGGTGTTCGAAAGGAAGTGTCTCAGAACTTGTCTCAGATTATATCGAACACCGGAAACGGACTACAAAAAGTAATACTCAAATGAGACTTTATATAATGAAGCCTGCATAAATGGGGTGGATCATTTTATGATCAAATTAATCAGAGGACATATTACGAGAGCAATAAGCTCGTCCAATGACCTAATTTTCGGGGCTTATTATCCAAATACCCTGTACTATGAGAACGTGCGTCGCAATGGTTTTGTTCCACCAGAGGCGTTCCTTGATTTGGACATGAAAGGGCTTATACAGGATAGATCCGGAGTTCCGCTGATCTATCATGTAAGTAGATCATCCGTAGACGGGCGATTGTGCTACGACCGGGAAGTAACGCGCACCGAAGAAGAGCTCTTGCTCATCAATACGGCTATCTCGTACAGAGACCGGGACGATAGTATTGGACAACAGTTGTGGTGGTTGAATGGCATATAAAGACTTGGATATCAATGTCGGTATAGAATAACAGTATCATCAGCCAGCTTACATAGACTTAGCTTTTCTAGAATTAGGGTAGTATAAGATTTAAGTTAAGTTAAGTTAAGTTCTTTGAAATAAAATTAAAAAAAAAAAGTAGGTTACATTTTAAGAAAAACACGAAAAAAAAATTCAACACAGTTTTCAAAATTTTTCTTTGTCATTTAAATAATTATAAGTACTGCCACAAACAAAGTTCTGTCGCCGAAATGCAAATTATACAATAGTTATGTAATGTTTAGCTTAGAGCGTCTGCGTAGGACCAGTAAGTTATAATATAAAATAGTTAAGCTAGAATTGAAGCACTTTTGTCTAGCATGTAATTTAGAAACTATGAAGATAAAAAGAAAATAAAAAAATGTTATTAAAAAAAAGGATTGCACTACCTCAAATTTGTGCTCCACTATCCTGAGAGTTTGACCAACGTTAGGTCTTCTCTTCGCAGATGTTGACACCGTGTACTTAGTTTCTCCCGCATTAATGTGCAGTCCCAGTTTTTGTGCCGCGTGCTCGATCTGGGTGAAGGAGTCCTGTACAGCCGAACCGGGTCTACCGATGATGTCGATGTCATCTGCATAGGCAAGTATCTGGCAGGACTTGGTGACAATAGTCCCACCAGTTGTGACGCCAGAGTCACGGATTGCTTTCTCCAACGCCAGGTTGAAGAGGAGGTAGGCCAGACCGTCCCCTTGTCGGAGTCCATTAAAGATGTTTATTGGTTTGGACAGCAATCCCGCTGTTTTTACTTGACTAGTTTCGTTGGTTATGCTCAACCTACAAAGTCGTATCAATTTGTTTGGAATGCCCAACTCTCTCATGGCATTATATAGTTCTACCCTGGCCATGGTGTCGTAGGCGGCCTTAAAGTCTAGAAATAGAGGATATAATGGAATTTTAAATTCCAGACATTTGTCCATCGCCTGTCTAAGGGTAAATATCTGATCAATTGCTGTTTTGCCTGGGATGAAGCCACACTGATATTTACCAATGATGACTTTAGCGTATGGGGCTATCTGATCTTGTAGGATAGAGGAGAGTATCTTATAGGAGGTACTCAGCAATGTTATACACCTATAGTTGCTGCACACTGTTATATCTGCCTTCTTATGTATGGGGCAAATTATTCCGTGATGCCAATCTTCCGGCATCTCCTATTGGTCCCATGCACCTCGATCCCATGAATTGCGTGACGTAACGCTGTCCCTCCTTGTTTGATCACCTCAGCTGATATGTCATCAGCTTGAATTGATTTGAGCTGTCTTATGGCTTTTTCCGTTTTCTCAATGCTTGGTGGCGGCAGAAATTAGACCCTCGCTCGAATATTACTCTCATGTTTGGAGCTCTACTTAAGAGCATATAGAGACGAGCGATGCTTCTGATAGGGGACACGGCGATGCCGTCGGGACTATAGTTGCTATCACATCGAAGGCACGTACCTGACCTCGGTCTGTTTTAAAGATATTATTACAGGGACTGTTCTTCGGAGATTCGTGGTATTCTTCCGTGCAATTCGCTTTACATGCGCTCCACGAGACAATCCGACAGATCGCATCAATTTGCGGCTCACCTACCAACGGCGTGAACATCCCCTCTCCGTGCGAGTGTTTCCGGAGCGTTACAACCTGCAACTGTTCAAGAAGAACTGTAACAGTTGTTGAAGGGATCTCGGGGCGTCGTGCCGTCATCATATAAAGAAAAGAAAAAAAAGGTAAACAAAATTATAAGTCATAGTACGCTGAAAGGCATAAACAAAATACTAGATATTGTGACGCATATGACAATCAGCTGTGATATCTGGCAGGACTCCAAAACAAAGTACTAGAATATTCTAGAAAGTACTAGGAAACTGGAGACTATGAGCAGTAGAAAATTCGAGGCTATGGAACGGACGAAAACGAAACGCCGAATCAGAATGAGGAAAAACGATATAAATACGCCGCACGCAAATCAAGCAAGAAGTAAGCAGTAAGGAAGCGGAGTAAAGAAGCGATAGGAATTAAACGATAAGTCTCGGAAGTGAAAGAAGAGTCACCGAAATATTAGCGAAATATCAAATAACGGTTGTTATTAACAGACTAATAAAGTGTTTACAAAGAAAATCGATTTAACGGCTCTTATTTATTAAAATAATTAATCCAGCGAACCCTGAGCTCGCTACAATTGGTGTCAGAAGTGGGATTAATTAAATAAGTCTGTGAAAGTGTGTTGTGACGATGTCAGATCGACATTTGGAGGATCTTCGCGTTCCTGAGTTGAAGAAGAAACTTCAGGACGGGAATCTGGATAGCAGAGGACAGAAGCAAATTCTTCGACAGCGTCTGCAAGCAGCAATGGAGGAAGAGCGTATTGATGTCGACATATATGTTTTTACGATTGGGCCAGACTGTCCGGATGAAGAAGAAACAGCGCCTCAGTTGGACATTTCGGAGATGTTCAGGATGATGATCACAAAATTGGACTCGCAAGCTACAGATATTAACTCAAAATTGGACGCGCAAGCTGCAGATGTTAATGCGAAATTGGATTTTTTGGATAAGTTTCAACACTTTAAGGAAGAAATTCAGTCACAAATTCGAAACGAAGTAGTAAATCTGGATCTAAAAAACGAAGCTGAATTTAAGAAAGTCACCGATGAAATAAGGCGAATGGAAAAGAGACTTGAGGGTGTTGAGAGAAATAAGACATCGCCTAGCAATCAACATGACTACAAAGATACAAGGATGCAACCGCCAACCTTCGATGAAACGGGACCCTTCGCCATATTTATACGTCAGTTTGACGCCGCGGCCAATTATAATAAGTGGTCGGATGAGCAAAAGTCAACATCACTAATCTTGTTACTCCGCGGGGCGGCTGCAGAATTACTACAAACCATACCGGCAGAGAAGCAAACAGATTTCCAACGGTAAGAGACGGCCTTGAAGATAGGTATGGAGACAACCACATGCAGCAGGTCTACCACATGCAACTGCGGAGCAGAAGCAGAAACCTGGAGAAAATCTTCAACAGTTACAGGCAGACATTGAGCGATTGGCAAACTTGTCTTATTCAAATATGACTAAGGAATTTCTGAACGAGGTAGCAATGGATGCATTTATAATTGCACTCCAAGATCGGGATTTGCAATAAGCCGTTCGTTTGGCAGGGAAGAAGACGACTAATGAAATACTGACGTTCGCATTGGCATATGAATCTGCTAAACTGGCTACCAGGAGTACATATAGAGTCCGAGAAACGTCCGTCGAGGAATGTTCCTGACAAAGAATCGGCCATGTACAACGGACAACCCCGAGGCCTGATATGAAGTGTTGGACATGCGGCGAAGTCGGCCACATCTCTGTTGACTGTAGGAAACGTCGACGAATGGATGAAACATCAATTGAGAATTGTTATTCATGCGCTAATCACAAGAGAAGCCTTCAGCGTGATTCAGACTTGGACAGCACCACGACTGAATGTAAATGCTTGAATCAACAGCTGCTCTTAAGACCAGCCGATAAAACGTCATTGAGGAGAACAATCGCTTATCAACTGATCTAGCAGAGAGGCAAGCTGAAATTTTGACCTTAAAGCGTCGCCTTCAGGTTTCGGAAGTAGAAATTGATCGTTTAAAACAAGAGGCGTACGACCTCCGACATGTACGAGTAGAAGTACTAGATGGGTGGACGAGTGATGCTATACGCGCAGCTCAACTTCAGGATGAAGATATGTCGCTTATCCTGGAACACAAAGAAACGAACGAGCGGCCAACTTGGAACAATATTTCCGACAAGAGTGGAACATTTAAGGCATATTGGGCACAATGGAATTCCTTGCTGGTGGAAGATGGAATTCTAAAGCGTAAATGGGAAGCCGCGGACGGAAAATCCCATCGAATGCAGATTCTAATCCCACCATCAAAAGTGAAGGATGTACTAACATGAATGCACGACGGGGCCTCCGGTGGTCATCTGGGAGTTAATAAGACACTTTCAAAATTACGATCTCGCTTCTACTGGCTTCATATAAGAGATGACGTCGAGTCTTGGTGTAGGAAGTGCACAACTTGCACTGCGTCCAAAGGACCAACCGCAAAACCAAGGAGCGCTATGAAGCAGTACAACGTGGGTGCCCCTTTCGAGCGAATTGCCATTGATATCTCAGGACCATTCCCAAAAACAAACGACGACAACAAATACATGTTGGTTATCATGGATTACTTCAGCAAGTGGGTGGAAGTCCTTCCAATTCCAAACCAAGAAGCAACAATCATCATTGAGCAGCTTATCAATAATTGGATCAGCAGATATGGAGTTCCCTGTGAGCTTCATTCCGATCAAGGCCGAAACTTCGAATCACAGATATTTCAAGGCATCTGTGCGGCACTGGGCGTAAGGAAAACCAGGACCACACCCTTACATCCGCAGTCAGACGGAATGGTCGAAAGGTTCAGCAGAACAATAAAAGAGCATTTATCGAAGGTCGTTAGTGATCACCAACGAGATTGGGACAAATATGTACAAACCTTTCTCATGAGTTATAGATCGTGTTACGTGGATAGCTCGTCCGTCGCCCTTGTTTTGTCAGAACGCACACTCGGCTGCATTAACGAATAAAAAATATTAATTGATTGAAGTGTGGTTAACAAACACAATACCAAGCTTGTTTTGAAAGCCAATCGGATGCGGCTGAGACGTGCTTTGGATTGGATGCGCCGGGCGTGTAAACCCAGTTCCTTCGGCGATGGTGGCTTTGGCTAGTTTCGAAGTCGACCATCGTCGAATATGAATTTGTTCGAAAAGCGAAGATGCTGAGAGAGGGCTGACAGAAAAAGGGGAGCGAACGATGGTTGAGAGTAGACCGTTGTTGATGTTAGGAGACGGTAAATTTTGAATTGTGTGTGCGGTTAGCAGAAGAAAAAAGAAACTAAAAGGAAAAAGAGCTGTTGGTTCGTCTTCTTTTTCGTTGTCGATAACAAGTAAAATTTGTTAAGAGTTCTTCCAATTCTTGTGTTGTGATTTTAAAATCCGTCATCTGAGTAAATGGTCGGTGAACGTATGCTAGTATCGTATAAGTTGCGGCGTGTGTTTTTTTTGCCCGTATAATGGTTACGAAGAAGCATGTCCGATTCTTCCTCTAAGAATTAAGACTAAACGACGAGAGTAGATTGGAAGGGGGAAAGGAAAGGAAGAACCCACGTTCTGGACCTTGTAACTGTAGTAAAGTGGCTGACCCTGGATGGAAGCTGTACCAAGGAAGAAATAAAAGTTATAACGAGGAGAAGCTGTTTTTCTTTTTTTGCGACTAAAAGGGTGGGAGAGTAAGTACCTAGGGTACTACCCAGGTACGTATACAAAACTTGATACCCTATAAATCTTAACTCAACCTTCGCAAAAGTTATCAGGCGACCAAGCCTCCAGGCCGACCTTAATCAGCTAGGCAAAGCAATACTATATATATATTGTAGCGAGCTTAGGGTTCGCTGGATTAATTATTTTAAAATAAATAAGAGCCGTTAAATCGATTTTGAATTAATGTAACACTTTATTAGTCCGTAATACAACCGTTACTTATACCGTACACATAACGATTTCTTTACTTATCGCTTCCGTACTTATCGCGTCTTTTACTGCTTACTTCTCACTCGAGACTTATCGCTTGCTTCACTGTCTTACTTATAACTCAACTCCCGATCTGCGTGCGACGTATTTATACCGTTTTTCCCCATTCTGATTTGGTGTATCGTTTCCGTCCGTTCCATAGTCTTGAATGTTCTATTCCAGTTTTCCAGTACTTCCTAAAATAATCTAGTACTTTGTTTCGGACTTTCCCGAAGATTCCAGTACTGATTGTCATATGCGTCACAATATATATATATGTATATATATATATATATATATATATATATATATATATATATATATATATAAACATCGGCTGCATGAGGCTTACTTCCCATGATCCACAGGAATAAGAAGTTACAACTGGATACATTTATATGAGTAGCAACGTATTATAACCCAACTAACAAATATAATGTTACACACGATACGACACGCCATTCTCCAGCAAGAATTATATTTGGACGAGAGATACGATTACCAGCCGATCTGCGATTCGGAATACCTCCAGACGCCATAGATAAGACTGAAGACTACGTATCCGAATGGAGAAATCGCCTCGATGAGATTCATCATTTGGTTCGAAAGCAAATCAAGGTAACAAGTGACAGGATGAAAACAAGGTACGACATTCGAGCCAACGCATCCGGATTTAATGCAGGCGATAACGTGTGGCTCTATAACACTCATCGGCGAAAAGGAAGGTCTCCGAAGTTGCAGCAACATTGGGAAGGACCGTATAAGATTCTCACAAGAATTAACGACGTTGTCTATAGGATTCAGCGCAGACCGAACGCCAAGATGAAAGTGGTACATCGTGACCGACTGGCGACTTTTGTTAACCCAGGAGACCAGTGAACTTAGTTCGGGACGAACTAATCTAGGCAGAGGGTTTTTTTTTTTTTTGGTTTGGGTAGGAAGGTGGAAATCTTCAAAAGATACCTCTTGACCGATCCAGAGGCATGCCGGGTTTTACCGACTAAAACCACCTCCCGCCAGACGCATATTCCCGTTGATACCCGCGGAACTTTCTTTTAGATATTCCATCGCGGGGCGGGACGGAGTTTACCTGTTACTCCGCTCGTCGCGTCGCAACTGCTGCATCATTTCACAGAGAATACTATTTGTTACGGACCATGCCTGTTTTGAGCTAAGCATGTATTCTATTACACCTCCCGGAGTAACTGTCCGTCTCATATGTCTCTCCAAAATCGTTCGTGCGGTCTCGAATCTCACGCACTCTGTGAGTACGTGTTCCGCACTTTCTATTTTGCCTTCACAATACAAGCAGTATGGGTGATTCACATGCTTATACTTGTGCAAGTATTGCCAAAAGCATCCATGTCCTGATATTAGCTGAGTCAGGTGGTAATTCAGCTCGCCATGTTTTCTTTTCACCCAAGTTTCTATATCAGGTATCATGGTGTGGGTCCATCTTCCTTTGGTGGAAGAATCCCACCTTCGTTGCCATTCTCTTAGGCTTGAGAGCTCTAATTGTGACAGCATTCTCCAACGACTCTCTTGAGAGACCTTATGCAATGCAGCGCCTTCTTTAGCTGCAATGTCAGGTGGCGTCCTCCCGGCCAGAATATTTACAGCTTCTTCGGATACCGTTCGGAATGTACAACATACTCTTAGTGACGCCAGTCTATGTGCGGAGTTCACTCCCCTCATGTGCGACTTATACTGTGCGGCTCCTGCCCATATGTGAGCTGCATACATTATAATGGAGGTGTTGACACTGGTTATGAGTTTCCTTATGTGGGGCCGGTGTCCTCCAACATTGGGTAGCAGTCTCGCTAAAACTTTGCATACTCTTGCCGTTTTTTC
Organism: Microdon myrmicae; assembly: GCA_963931805.1. NCBI lineage: Eukaryota > Metazoa > Arthropoda > Insecta > Diptera > Syrphidae > Microdon > Microdon myrmicae. The sequence goes on along the minus strand of OZ007497.1, from coordinate 105,668,985 downwards.
ACTCGTTTTCCTCAGGTGGTCCTTGAAGCTCAACCTGTTGTCGAGTATAACACCAAATTACTCAATATATGGACTGGATCTGATTATTTGTCCTTCTATTTACAAATCAAGGTGTTCAACTTTCTTGCGGCTGCTTATTAAAAATGCCTCCGTCTTATGTCCAGCTAGTTTCAAGCCGGTTATATCTAGCCAGCATTTAATGCTCTGGATTACTTGGGAGCAAATATTCTCCAGGTCATTTAGATGTTTAGCTACGCCCACTATTGCCACATCATCTGCGTACCCAATGATTCTAACTCCGTCCGGTACATTGACCCTGAGCACACCATCATACATTATATTCCATAACAGCGGACCTAATATAGATCCCTGGGGTACACTGGCTGTTATTTGATATTCGTGTGGTCCCTCATCTGTATCATACAGCAGTCTTCTATCCGAGAAATAGTTTGCTAGTATACGCACCAAGTAGTGTGAGACTTGTAGATCGCGCAACGCTTCAAGAATCCAATTCCAATTCACCGAGTTAAACACATTTTTAACATCTAGCGTCACAACTGCGCAATATTTCTTTCTACCACCTAGCCATCATGGTCCAGCTATCGCATTGCGAGCGATGTCGCACACCACAGATAGTGGCTTGCCGGTTGATCTTCCTTTCCGGAATCCATACTGCGATTCAGAGAGCCCCGATGTCCCCTCAGTGGATTGTTCCAGGCGAGTAGCAATTACTCGCTCAAGCTGTTTTCCTGTCGTGTCCAACATGCACAACGGACGATAAGACGTCGCCGCCTCTGGATTCTTGACTCCTTTTAGAATAAGCCGCTGTTTTTTCCATCGTTTAGGAAATTGTTCTGTTTGAAAGCAGGTTGTGAAGAGACTGCTGAAGACTTCCGGGTTTTTTGTTAGAGCAGTCTTCACTACAGCGTTAGGGATACCATCCAGTCCCGGGGTCTTGTTTTTTTGACAACCCTTGCAGCCTAGAGCACCTCACGGGAGGTATCTCTCCTTCAGTGATACTCCACTCCTCTTGCACTCTCAACACCTCATCACACTGTGGGAAGAGAACAGCAACGATTCTTGCCATGTCAGTTTTGCTTTTTTTGCATTTGACTACTGTTACTCTGTAGTCTTTTCATGAGTATCCTGTAGGCGTTGCCCCATGGGTTGTTATTTAATTCATCCTTTAGGGAGGGGGACTTTTGCGGATCACATTCCTCAACTCTTTCCGTTTGTTGACGAATTCCGCATGCAACTGTGGGTAGGTGTTACGGTTTCTTGTCTTACAGTCTTAACCTGTTGCGATTTCTGAGTTCGATTTCTGAGTTCCACCAATACACTCGTTTGATAGCCCCTGCTGGTTGTCCTTGTCGTGGCATAGAAGCATCACATGCGGTAGTTAGTCACTTTATGACTTTTTCAGCCTGCCTGTTCGCATCGGCCTCTGCATCAAACTGTGCGATTTGGTCTTCCAGTATATAATCGAGCAGTTCCGCATCGAGGTCCTTCTCTTTCCACCCATTTTTTTGGGCTCTCTTCGCCAATTTGCCAGTGATGATTCCCCTGTGCGGTAATATTTCGTACATCACGGCTTGGTGGTCACTGTGGGTGTAGGTGTCCCAAACTCGCCACTTCATACTTCTTGCCAACATGGAGCTGGCAAATGTAATGTCGATTTTGGACCGGCCTCTCTCCTTTATGAAGGTGTCATCAATACCATCATTAAGCAACACCACATCTAGGACTGCGAAGGCTTCATGTAGTGCCTGGCCTCTATTGTTGGTCCTTGTGCTTCCCCATTGAAATCATTGCCCAAGCGTTGAAATCTCCAGCAACTATAAGAGGGCTGTGGGGCTTTTCAGGGCCCGAAGAGCCATACATCGCTCGATCCCCACCTTTCCAGGCGAACGACTTACCTTTCGGTCGAACTTCAGCAAGGTTGCGTAACCTTGCTACGGCATTTACCCTCAGCCAAATCGCCGGAATTAATACGGTTAACCAATCGGATAACCGTTTTGAATTTATGCTAGGCAGCTTACCTATTCTGTAGGGGATTTCCATCCAAACCCCCTTTTCCCCAGCATCACCTCTGAAAACATTAAATCCACGGCAAAGCTTATCACCTTGCCGTGGCATCGAAAACTCACCTCGGCCAGACCATATTCCCTAAAAAACATTAACCCCACGGCAAAGCTTATCGCCTTGCCGTGGCATCGAATATTCACCCCCGAGGTGTACATTATTTCCTGAAAAAAACATTAACCCCACGGCAAAGCTTATCGCCTTGCTGTGGCATCGAAAATTCACCCCCCGAGGCGTATTTTATCTTCTAAATAAAATGCATAAGTCCACGGCAAAATCATTGCATTGCCATGGCATCCGAAATCCAAACATGGGCATACATTCGGCCAGGGCATCTCGTTTCCATAGCCTTAAGCTATGGAAACAACAATCAACAAGAGTTCCTAGTGACTCGTTGTATTTGTTTACCCTCGGCATAAATGCATGCGGCTATTTGCCCTATTGTTTTGCTATCGCCGACAACGTTTCGGCTGACGCAAAACAAACATGACCCTAATAACTAGCAATCGCTGGTTTCCCGATTATCGATCCTCACCAGCAGGGACCGTAAAACGAGCCGCGAACTGGATGCAGCCAGAAAATGTTTACTTTTAACATCTGGCAATGGCTGCACCCAATGTTCGTTGCAATGTTTAATCATCGGCAACAGAAATGATGATTTATGGCCTTCCATTAGGATGACCAAATCATCGTTTTGGGTCTTTCACACCCCAGATGCTATTATTTGCATTCCTAGAAAATGCACTAGCGATGTTGCCCGCCATCCACGGTCGCTGGACGATCGCATGCATGGCATACGCATACATGCGTAATTTATGCCTATCTCACCCGGTCCAATCACGATTAACCACCTCGAGTTAATCGTGTAACTCCGCCTCTTTTTCAGTCTCTTTGAGGTTCCCTTTTCTTGGATGATTTCCAGGCAGTCAGATACCAACACCCGGAGAGTGCGCGCGAGCCTTACTGTGTCGAGTAATTTTAATCCGTAGTAAATGTCAGTGCCATTAAATGTAAAAAACAGTTGTTCCAGTCAGATTTTATCCACAGTCGGGTACGAAGATATATGTTTTAGTGTGCAGGATTAACTCTTTATCTAGCCAGACACTCAGATCGAGACCGCGGTGTTTAAAAGAGTCGCGAGCAGTAGTTCGGTAAACAAAGGAAGTCGAGTTTCTCCGTTTTTTTTTTTTTTTTTTTTTTTTTTTTTTTTTTTTTTTTTGTTTTATCATCCACGGTGCGTCGATATAATTCGTGTGTTCAAAGACTCGCTGAATTTCAAAATCAGCAATAAGTTTCGAAGTCCGTCAAACATTAATACTAAATCTAAGAACAGTTTAAACAACGTTGTGCAATGAAAGTCAAACATAAATACTAAATCTAAGAACAGTTTAAACAACGTTGTGCAATGAAAGTCAAACATAAATACTAAATCTAAGAACAGTTTAAACAACGTTGTGCAATGAAAGTCAAACATTAATACTAAATCTAAGAACAGTTTAAACAACGTTGTGCCATGTAAGTCAAACATAAATCCTAAATCTAAGAACCAAGTAAACAGCATTGTGGAATAAAAACGTGACGTCAAATAAAGAACATTGGATACAACTAAAAGAATAGTTTTTCTCTTCTCATCTTCTCTTGTGCGTTGGTGATTTGTCTCCCCCTCGGTGGTGTATTTATTTCTCCGGCTTTTTCTTGGATTTGGTGCGTCGTCAACAGCGACAATCGGTGGGTGTTGGCTGAATCCGCACCCGTGCATGGTGTATAGCCCAACACGACCACATTGGAGACCCCGAATTAGAACACGCCACCTCGAGATAAGTTGGTGCCAAAACAGCGCGAACCATATTGGTGACACCTAGTGGAAATACGCCACCTCTTGAACATTTTTTTTTAAACTTTCCCGGTGCCAGAGAAGCCTAAGAACAATAACCAGTATCAGTGAGTGCTAATTATCCAATGACGACTACCAGTTTACCAGCTCAGCGTTGCCGCAAGTAACTAGGATTCCCCAGCAGGACAAAAACCCCAGCCTCTCCAAGATCGCCGGGCCGAGGACTTCCGGCATTTACAAAAGCAGCTTAACACCAGCAACCGCAACATTACACCAAGACCAGGTACTTTCGTTTTTTTTTACCTTCATTTATTCTTTTACAAAGAACCCGTGCAATAGCACAATCTTTAATTAAGTGATCACCAGTTAAATAAACTATTATATATATATGTATTAGTGCTCTCTTAAATTATTGGTACGCAAAGTAAGATGTAACATTTTTTTTCGCACAAAATTAAAGAACGTAATACGCAATAAATATACAATACCTACGGCATTAGACTTTATAAAATTAAGCAGGCACGATGTTAGAATATCCTCTCTAATAAATAAGTAGTTTAACCGTAGTAAGACTCAATAGTATGCTATTAAGTGTTCACACCGCGTACAATATTGTAAAAGCCGAAAGAAAATACCAACCTGTCCTGTGAAAGTTTTGCTAACACTTAAATGAATAAGTCAAAACACGCGTGTCCTACCAAATGTTTTACTTTAAATTAAAGAGGAATCGTTTTGATACAGCCGCATAAGCCGTCTAGGCACTTACAAAAATAAGTTGAGACAGAACATCTGTTGAAGTATTCGGAAACCTAGTTTACCTAAACGCAATAAATTTACACTGTCAGCGCCATCACTACTATAGTTTTCACCGGTCACGACCTATTCTTTTTTTTAGTAATTAAAGATAACTAAGAGGAGAGTTAACACTGTAAACAAACAATAACATCCTTAATAATTCGCAGTTCCTGTTCTTGTTTTTCTCTCTAGTATTATTAAGTTTTTATTAGTGTCTTTAAAATTTTTTTTTTAATTTTTATTTTGTCTTTTACCAAATAAAAAAGGAACTCGACTGACTTTTACAAACGCTACGCGTAGTAAAAAGGTCCTACACTTTGATCTAGTTGTTCTGAAATTTAAATAAAAAGACAGAAATAATCCTACAAGCAACTAGAGAAAATCTTGTAAGCTCCTTCAGAGCTCCCAAATACGAAATTGAAGAAAAGTAAAACAATATTTACCAACAATACTAAACTTTGTAAATTAATCATACATAGCTGTTCAAAAAGAAACCGCCCAAGAATACAAAAAAAATAATAATTCACATAGAATAAATTTCATACTGTTAAAAAGGCTGCAAATAACGAAATTTGTAATTAATTGTCATACTATAACTGGCGTTCCAAACTTTAATAAAATAAGTAAGATATATCTGCAGCACACACAAGGAGACTTTAACGTTTCTCAACACTTAGAGACACACACGCGCGAAAGTAACTTAAATATTTTCCAATTCAATCCCGTTTTAATCATTAAATTAACGTTTTCTTCAGTTTGAAATTAAGTAAGACAACACTATAGTTCCGCCTGTCCTCGTTAACTACTCCACTCGGCTACTCTCGACTCCCCGTGATTTTTTTTTTAATATCATTGGCCCCTTTTCCTAACCACGAACTCCAACTAGGGGAGTTTACTAAGTTTTTAAATCGAAATCTCATTAAGAGATAAATAACGGTAATATCCCCAATTACAACCCGCATTACACGACTTTTCTTTGGCGATCTCTCCCATTTCTCCGCGTCCTCTTACGCCTTTTATTTCAGTTTCGTGTTACTATCCATAATGGTCAACACGCGAAACACCATGGCCAAAAAGGCCCTGGAACAACCCGAGCCCCTTGAGTTTCACGACGCATCCAGCGTCGATTTCCCAACCGAGCAAGTCGATACTGACTTAGACTTGCCCGGACAATCTACTCCTCTGGCACCACCCGTTGCCCCCAGCGTCGTGAACCGACCCAAATCTTCTAACGCTCTCCCAACCTCTCCCAACGCCCCTGGTATCGGCCCTTTGACAAATTCCGGCATTTTAATGCCCACAACTGGTGCCGGCACCTCTCAACAACCCCAAAGACCTTCAGAGTCCCAAGAATTCCACGATGCTTCCAGCCTCGGGAATGGGACTCGTCACCCTAATATAGGACTTCCCCCCTTCGATGAGGAGGACCCGGACCTTTGGTTTGCAGTGGCAGACCGCATCTTCCAGGCCTCAGCCTTGCACGATGAACAACTTCGTGCAGTTGAGCTGTTGAAAGTGCTTGACCGCACTCAGCGACCGCATGTTGCACACATAATAAAGTCGGCCGGCCGCAACCCATATAGCAACATGCGTGATGCCCTGCTTGAAGCTTTGGACGAACCTGGAAGTGTGCGGCAACAACGTTTGGCCGCTGTAACCAACTTATCCGGGATGAGACCATCTCTTTTCCTGACCCATTTACGCTCTATAGCGGGGACCAGGATTGGGGACGACCTAATAAGGCCTCACTTTTTGAGGTGTCTTCCCCAGCATGCCCGTTCGGCACTTATAGCCCAACCCAATCAGAGTTTGGGCTATTTATCCAAAATTGCGGACGCAATTATGGAAAGTTCAGATCAGTATTCTGAGCCTCCTGCGTACCAGGTAGCGGCGGTTTCTCAACACGCCGCCCAGCCTGCACGGCACCCTCGTCTACCTTTTACAGCCCATCAATTGGTCTCAACTCCCAATCCTCCTCAAACCCAATTACCTTTTAGAGGGCCCGCCTCAACCAATTTCCCTCAGGGGAATCCAGTGGCAGGCCCCAACCCTAACCAAAGAAATGCGCCCACCCAACTAACTCCTGCTGACCTCCGGGCGCTCCAAACCTCACTCCTCCGCGAGATAACTCAATTGCGTGCGGAGGTGAGGAACAATCCTCGAAGCGCCCAGAATCGAGCCATGCCGAGCCGTCCTCTCAATCGGCAGAATTTCTCCCAAAATGCCCCTCAGAGGGCCTATATCCCCCAAAATGCCCCACAGAGGGCCAATCCCACCCAGAACGGCCCTCACCGGGCCAATTCCCAGCGAGCTCCGGCTCGACCTCCCCGTAACGGCAATACTAATAGGCAGAACACACCTGATAATGCCGTTACTCTGCCTTGGTGCGCCAATCACCAGCGATATGGTGATCGCGCATTCAATTGCAAAGCGCCTTGTGGTTGGACGCAACCTTCCACCAACCAGAGGCGCTCTTTAAACTAGTTTTGCCGACCGACACCCTCGCGCAATCGGCCGGCACCCCTACGATAAGTCGCTTAACCATCCGGGACTCGAAACTGAATATCGCTTTTACTGTCGATACCGGCGCCGATATTTCAGTCCTCCCGCGATCGTTTGCTCCGCGTAACCGCGTGCCAGCCGCACTCAAATTGTCAGCAGCAAATAATACGCCGATACTTACGTACGGACGTAAAAAGCTGACACTTCAATTGGGTCTTTGTCGTCCGATCACTTGGCGTTTCGTCATTGCGGACGTAAACGAACCCCTGATAGGTTCCGACCTGTTAGGTGCACATAATCTGTTGGTCGATTCGACCCATAACAGACTTGTGGCTCCAACCGCACCCCCCTTGCCCATGACGGCATCACCAGCGGCAACTTCAGGAGCCACAAAGTGCATAGACCCATTCCAGGTTATGGTACAGGAATTTGTGAGTACAACAATTCCTCTACCTAACCAACGCCGACATAAAGCCACGGTGTTTCATCATATAGAAACACGTGGTCCCCCTGTGAGCCAGCGTCCACGTCGACTGGCTCCGGAAAAATTACGTGCGGCGCGCGCGGAGTTCGAGCATATGATCGAACTAGGTATCTGCCAACCGTCGGACAGTCCCTGGGCAAGCCCACTCCACTTAGTGAAGAAACGTTCTGGTGAGTGGCGCCCATGTGGCGATTATAGGCTGTTGAACGCAGCAACTGTCCCGGACAGATACCCAATTGCACACCTCTACGATTTTTCGTACAAGTTACGAGGGTGCAATGTCTTCACAACCCTGGATCTCACCAGGGCATACCACCAAATTCCGGTGGCACCTGAAGACATCCCCAAGACCGCAGTCATTACACCTTTCGGACTCTTCGAGTTCAAAGTGATGACTTTCGGTCTCAGGAATGCCGCACAGACATTCCAGCGGTATATCGACACGGCTTTACGAGGTCTTAATTGCTGCCATGCATACCTTGATGACATTCTCATCGCCTCCAAAGACCTCGCCGAACATAAACGCCACTTACGTCAGGTCCTAGAGCGCCTCCGCGAATTCGGTCTTGTCATCAACCCAGATAAGTGTCAATACGCCAAGGAGCAAATCACCTATCTGGGTTATGTCGTTGACAACCAGGGCATTCGCCCACTTCCAGACCGTGTGGAGGCCCTCATGAAGTACCCCCGGCCTACTAACGTGAGTGAGCTGCGTCGATTTTTGGGCATGCTTAACTTTTACCGCCCAACCCTGAAGAATGCCGCTCAGATTCAAGCTCCCTTAAATGAATTTTTGAAAGGAGCTAAGCGCAATGATAAGCGCCCCATTAATTGGACAGAAGTCTCTGATAGAGCATTCCAACTGTCCAAAGAACAATTGGCAAATGCCACCTTACTCCGATACCCTCTCGAGGGAGCGGCACTTTCTATCCAATGCGACGCATCGGATACCGCAATCGGAGCCGTCCTTGAACAGGACATTGAAGGCCGACCGGAACCACTTGGCTTCTTTTCAAGGAAGCTGAGTCCCACTGAGCGACGTTACAGCGCCTATGACCGTGAATTGCTCGCGATCTACAGCGCTGTTAAGTACTTCCGTCATATGATAGAAGGTCGCTCACTTTCCATCTTAACAGACCACAAGCCATTGGTCTACGCGTTCCGGAAGAAGTCGGGAAATGCCTCCCCCCGACAAGAGCGTCAATTAGACCTCATTGGGCAATATTCTACGGAGATCAGGCATATCTCCGGTAAACTGAATGTCACGGCGGACGCCCTTTCTCGAATCGATACGATTCACTTGCGTTCCGCCTTGAATAACGCTGATCTTGCCCTAGCTCAAGAGGAGGACGAACAGCTCAAGTCCCTCCTAACTGCCGATACGGCACTAGAGCTCAAGAAAATTACCCTTCGCGACCCTTTGGGCGAAATCTGGTGTGATGTCTCCACTGGAACCGCTAGACCTTACATTCCCGAGAAACTTCGTAAGGGCGTGTTCCAGGTTTACCACAACCCTGCCCACCCCAGCGGCCGAGCAACAGCCGCTGCTGTCCGTCGCAAATTTATTTGGCCCCGGATGAACAAAGACCTCACCGGTTGGGCCCGTGCTTGTCTCCAGTGCCAGCGCTGCAAAGTAGCGCGACATAATGTACTGGAGCCAGCGCAATTCAAGCTTCCCACGGCACGCTTCGCCCATGTCCACATAGACATAGTGGGACCGCTTACTCCATCAAGAGGATTTTCTTATATCCTCACTATGATGGATCGCTGCACGCGATGGCCAGAGGCGACACCTCTCCGGGCAGTTACTGCCGAATCAGTCGCCAAGGCCTTTTACTCAACTTGGGTCACACGCTTCGGTGTACCAACCACAATTACTTCGGACCGAGGTCCACAGTTTGAGGCGACAATGTTTAGGCAGCTAACAGATCTTCTCGGCTGCCAAAGAAGTCGTACCACCGCCTACCATCCGCAATCAAATGGGATGATAGAGCGCTGGCACAGATCTCTTAAAGCCTCACTCATGTGTCATAATGACACACAATGGTTTGACGCCCTACCAACCGTCCTCCTCGGCCTGAGGACAAGCATTAAGGAGGACCTAGGTGCTTCGGCAGCAGAGCTTACCTATGGTACCAACCTCCTTCTTCCAGGAGAACTTTTCCTGGATGGCGAAACACCGCGTGACCAACTTCGCGAATTGGGACATCTCCGTGACCTGCTACGTAAGGTTAGGGCAACCCCTGTAACCAGGCACGGCTCCAAAAAACTTTTCGTCCACCCTGAACTGCACAGCTGCACGCACGTCTTTGTCAGGGTGGATAAGGTCAAGAAGCCCCTCGACCCACCTTATGATGGCCCATTCAAAGTCTTCCGCCGCATCAGTGACCGCGTCTTCGAGATCGACATTAGAGGCAAGCGATCCACGGTCAGCGTCGAAAGGCTTAAGCCCTGTTTTCTGGAAGCTTCCGCTCCAGAATCACCTCCATCTACCGACACCGCTCCTACTCCACCAACACAACCCCCCCGTACTCGCGCTCAAACGCGCGCCCAGAACCAACTAACCACCCCCTAACCTGCCTTACCTGTTTCGTGACTACGTCACTGGGGAGGGAGTGATGTGGGGCTTTTCAGGGCCCGAAGAGCCATACATCGCTCGATCCCCACCTTTCCAGGCGAACGACTTACCTTTCGGTCGAACTTCAGCAAGGTTGCGTAACCTTGCTACGGCATTTACCCTCAGCCAAATCGCCGGAATTAATACGGTTAACCAATCGGATAACCGTTTTGAATTTATGCTAGGCAGCTTACCTATTCTGTAGGGGATTTCCATCCAAACCCCCTTTTCCCCAGCATCACCTCTGAAAACATTAAATCCACGGCAAAGCTTATCACCTTGCCGTGGCATCGAAAACTCACCTCGGCCAGACCATATTCCCTAAAAAACATTAACCCCACGGCAAAGCTTATCGCCTTGCCGTGGCATCGAATATTCACCCCCGAGGTGTACATTATTTCCTGAAAAAAACATTAACCCCACGGCAAAGCTTATCGCCTTGCTGTGGCATCGAAAATTCACCCCCCGAGGCGTATTTTATCTTCTAAATAAAATGCATAAGTCCACGGCAAAATCATTGCATTGCCATGGCATCCGAAATCCAAACATGGGCATACATTCGGCCAGGGCATCTCGTTTCCATAGCCTTAAGCTATGGAAACAACAATCAACAAGAGTTCCTAGTGACTCGTTGTATTTGTTTACCCTCGGCATAAATGCATGCGGCTATTTGCCCTATTGTTTTGCTATCGCCGACAACGTTTCGGCTGACGCAAAACAAACATGACCCTAATAACTAGCAATCGCTGGTTTCCCGATTATCGATCCTCACCAGCAGGGACCGTAAAACGAGCCGCGAACTGGATGCAGCCAGAAAATGTTTACTTTTAACATCTGGCAATGGCTGCACCCAATGTTCGTTGCAATGTTTAATCATCGGCAACAGAAATGATGATTTATGGCCTTCCATTAGGATGACCAAATCATCGTTTTGGGTCTTTCACACCCCAGATGCTATTATTTGCATTCCTAGAAAATGCACTAGCGATGTTGCCCGCCATCCACGGTCGCTGGACGATCGCATGCATGGCATACGCATACATGCGTAATTTATGCCTATCTCACCCGGTCCAATCACGATTAACCACCTCGAGTTAATCGTGTAACTCCGCCTCTTTTTCAGTCTCTTTGAGGTTCCCTTTTCTTGGATGATTTCCAGGCAGTCAGATACCAACACCCGGAGAGTGCGCGCGAGCCTTACTGTGTCGAGTAATTTTAATCCGTAGTAAATGTCAGTGCCATTAAATGTAAAAAACAGTTGTTCCAGTCAGATTTTATCCACAGTCGGGTACGAAGATATATGTTTTAGTGTGCAGGATTAACTCTTTATCTAGCCAGACACTCAGATCGAGACCGCGGTGTTTAAAAGAGTCGCGAGCAGTAGTTCGGTAAACAAAGGAAGTCGAGTTTCTCCGTTTTTTTTTTTTTTTTTTTTTTTTTTTTTTTTTTTTTTTTTTTTTTTTTGTTTTATCATCCACGGTGCGTCGATATAATTCGTGTGTTCAAAGACTCGCTGAATTTCAAAATCAGCAATAAGTTTCGAAGTCCGTCAAACATTAATACTAAATCTAAGAACAGTTTAAACAACGTTGTGCAATGAAAGTCAAACATAAATACTAAATCTAAGAACAGTTTAAACAACGTTGTGCAATGAAAGTCAAACATAAATACTAAATCTAAGAACAGTTTAAACAACGTTGTGCAATGAAAGTCAAACATTAATACTAAATCTAAGAACAGTTTAAACAACGTTGTGCCATGTAAGTCAAACATAAATCCTAAATCTAAGAACCAAGTAAACAGCATTGTGGAATAAAAACGTGACGTCAAATAAAGAACATTGGATACAACTAAAAGAATAGTTTTTCTCTTCTCATCTTCTCTTGTGCGTTGGTGATTTGTCTCCCCCTCGGTGGTGTATTTATTTCTCCGGCTTTTTCTTGGATTTGGTGCGTCGTCAACAGCGACAATCGGTGGGTGTTGGCTGAATCCGCACCCGTGCATGGTGTATAGCCCAACACGACTACAGGGCTCTTATCTCTAGCTTCTTGTGTTATTCTGTCTAAAAAGCATTTAAAATATTCCATTTCCCACCTTGGCGGAGCGTAACAACAGTAGAAATGAATTCCTCTGATCTTAGCATAGGCAATTCCTTCCAGCCGCTGGACACTTCTACATTCCATGGGAGAATTTCCAGTTGTCCAGATGGCCGCTGTTCTGCCGCTGTCTTCCTCACATGTAATAGTACTAGTGCCAGGCATCCTGTACTGTTCATTGATGAGTACCACGTCGGCACCATATTCCTTAACCGCTTGAGAAAGGAGATCTTGTGCGGCTCCACAGTGGTTTAAGTTGATTTGAATGCACTTAAACCTGTCCATTTTTATTGAGAAGATTGGCCATCGCGTTTTTAAATGCTCGGCATTTGTAACTCCCTGTTGAGTGGTGGTTACCGCCTTCGCATCCTGATTCGCAGAACATGCATTTGAGTTGTGCTTTACAACCCATTGCTTTGTGGCCTTTTTCTCCGCATTTCAAACAGTTTTCCGAACGATCTTCTTCGGATTTGCAGAATTTCGCCACATGACCGTATTGCCAACATCTGAAACATCAAGTGGGTGCGATGTATCCTCGAAATCTGCATCTCACCCATCCAACCCTTAAGAAACCTGTAGCCAGCAACATGCTAGCTTTTTCTCTTGGTAAGCGGATCATGGCAGCCTGCGTGCCATCTGGTTTAATTCTTAGGAGGGTAGTGTGACGCATATGACAATCAGTACTAGAATATTCTAGGAATCCGAAACAAAGTACTAGACTATTCTAGAAAGTACTGGAAAACTGGAGACTATGAGCAATAGAAAATTCGAGGCTATGGAATGGACGGAAACCAAACACCAAATCAGAATGGGGAAAAGCGGTATAAATACGTCGCACGTAGATCGGGAAGATAAGCAAGAAGTAAGAAGTAAGAAGTAAGCAGTAAAAGACGCGATAAGTACGGAAGCGATAAGTCAAGAAGTCGTTAAGTGTACGGTAAAAGTAACGGTTGTTATTAACGGACTAATAAAGTGTTACATTAATTCAAAATCGATTTAACGGCTCTTCAATTCAATTCAATTCAATTTTATTTGGTAGATAATTACATTTATGGTATATTTTACAACTAGTACTTAAGAGATTTAGGATAGCAATTCCTTTACAACTATAATCTTAAATCTATATAACGACAATAGCACAATTTTAATGAATAACAAAAAATAAATTAAGGGAAAACTACAATAAAAAACACTTATTTGAATCTTAAGACTAATATTGCACGGGCTTTCGGTTATTTTATATAGTAATGACCTCGATATAATTTTCATAGACAGAGTACATATGTAGTGATTTAGGATATCGCAAGACGGGAAACGAGAACATTGTCAGAAAAAGAACAATTGACGAAGAAGTTTCGATTGATTTTGTCAATAAGGAACTCTACCGGTCTAACGTTAGCGTTTTCATGTAGTTCATGTGTCGAATAATGCCATGGCAAATTCAGCAACATTTTCAATATTTTATTTTGACACCTTTGCAATTTTATTTTGTGTGTGCGAGCACAATTACACCATACAGGGGCCCCGTACGGGAGTATAGCTTGAAAAATGGTTTTAAATATTATAATTTTGTTTTCGATGCTAAGCTTTGACTTTCTACACACTAATGGATACATAACTCTTACGACTTTGTTTATTTTGTCAATCGTGGTAGTGATGTGTTTTTGAAAGATAAGTTTTTTATCTAGAATAATACCTAGATATCTACAGTCTTCAGACCAATCAATATCAACTGCACACATACTGAGCTTAGTGCCATTTGGTAGGTAGCAGAGTTTCCTACATCTCGAAAACCAGACAGCTTGTGTTTCATTACAATTTATTTTTATTTTCCATTTCCTGTAATATACTGGTAGTTTGTCAAGAGCTGCTTGCAAAGAGTTGTAGACATTAGTGAATAAGGCACCCGAAGAGAAAATGGCCGTATCATCGGCAAACATAGCTACCTGAATGTTTTCACCTAGACATGGTAAATCTGCGACAAACAATGTGAATAATATGGGACCAAGGACCGAGCCTTGGGGTACACCATAGTGGATTTGGTGAGTAGAGGATATGTCGGTTCCTATACTCACAACAAATTTTCTCGAACGAAGAAAGCTCTGGATAATTTTGATAAGCGGCATTGGCAGCTTAAGCTTCGGTAGCTTATAAATCAAGGCATCGTGCCATACCGTATCAAAAGCTTTTTCGATGTCTAGAAGAACCAGTCCCGTTGACTCCTTGTCGATGAATTTACCAGCTATGTGGTTTTTAATGCGCAAGACTTGTTGTATTGTGCTGTGATCACTACGGAAACCGAACTGAAAGTTTGATAAGATGTTATTGTCTTCCACAAAACGATCAATCCTTTCCTTAATGATTTTTTCTAAGAGCTTACTTAGACAGCTAAGTAGACTTGTGGCGGTTCCGCCAGATCCCACGGTACGCTTTCCTTAAACACCCCATAACACCCATCTTCGCATATAATTTCGCCAGTGCAAATCGCATTAGGCACCTGAAAACGCTACACACATTAATTGGAGCAAAGCTATAGTCGTAAAGCTTCTGCAATTCTTACCTTTTCAAGCATTCCTTCGCTTACAAATCCCCTGTAAGAGTTCTTACTTTCCTATACTGTTCTTTTTATTTCGTAATAATATTTTCAAAAAAAAAAGTCTGTGACCGCACATTTTACAATTCAGAGATTTGATAAGTTATATCTTACAACTGAAACATTATCTTGGATAAAGAAAAGAAAAATATGTATAATTAATAATTAAAAGAATAAATCGAAGGAAAATACGAAAAAGAAAAACCTTCATTTAAAAAAAAAAAAAAAAAAAAAAATTTAATAATAAAAAAAATAAAACCAATAATAAATAATATAAAATGTAAATATTTACATGAAATTATGACAAATTAAGCAAGAAGCTGGGTTATGAGAGGATTTTCAGAACTTTCACAGCTGATGTTAAAGTTATATACTAGTTTACGAATTCTTTCAGAAATCAATTCAACATCCGCCCTTCCGTGGAGACTTAAGGTTGAATAGTGCCAAGGGAGGTCTAGCATCATTTTCAAAACTTTGTTTTGTGATACCTGTAACTTCTTTAAATGGCACCTTGCAGCGTTACCCCATACTGGACACCCATATAACAGTATAGCTTCGAAAATAACTTTATGAATAATAATCTTGTTTTCATTTGTGAGTAAAGACTTGCGATTAATAAAAGGGTAAAGCATCTTAATAGCAATACTCATTTTATTAAGAGTACTTTGAATATGTTGTTTAAATGTGAGTCTTGTATCGAGATGAACTCCGAGATACTTTACGGATTGCTCCCATGCAATCGTGGTACCATTTATTTGCAGCTGACTGCTGGGAAGATAGCAAGCTTTTCTCTTTCGTGTAAAAAAGATGGCTTGTGTCTTCCCGACATTTAGCTTGATTTTCCATTTCATATAATATTTTTCAAGTATCTCGATCGCATGCTTTAGATTTGTCTCAACGTTGAGAGAAAATTCATGCGACGCAAATACTGCAGTGTCGTCAGCGAAGATAGCTGATTCACACTGCGGTAGATTTGGAAAATCCGAAGTGTAGATATTGTACAAAGCTGGACCAAGTACTGAGCCTTGGGGGACGCCACAATCAAAAAATATCAATCTAGAAACATCACAATTGACATGAACCTGAAAACATCTATTGGATAAGAAACTCTGGACGACCTTACACAAATACAAAGGAAAGTCGAACCGTATCATTTTATATATTATCCCATTGTGCCATACGGAATCAAAAGCTTTTTCAATGTCTAACAATATCATGCCCGTTGATTGACCACGTGAACGATGGTCTAGAACATGGCTGCAAATTCGTTTAACCTGGTGCGAGGTGCTGTGAAAGCGTCGAAATCCAAATTGGATATCGGGGAAAATATCTTTATCTGAAACAACTTTTAAAATATGTTGTTTCAGGATTTTTTCAAAAACTTTACTTATGTTGCTAAGTAAACTAATTGGCCTGTAACTTTCAGGTTTATCTGGGGCTTTTCCAGCCTTAAGGATAGGTACAACCATTGCTTTTTTCCAACATTGAGGAAAGTATTGACATTTAAGGCATGCATTGATTATAAATGTTAAGTATTTAATTCCAATATGAGGCAATTGTTTTAGATAGGCATTCTTAACTTTGTCTAGTCCTCCTATTTTTCGTGTTTGCAAGCACTTGATTACATTTCTTACGTTTTCTTCTTCTACAAATGCATTTAGAGGAGTTAATTCGTTTGTGGTGTCGAATCTTTCGATTCTGTTACCGACAAGTTCATTAGTTTCAAATTCACCCAAATGCTGAGAGACCAAGTGATTTTTTGAAAAACTTGTTCCAAATAGGTTTGCTTGTTCAAAACCTGTAAAAAAAGTAGTAGAAGAATCCTTCAGAAATGGTATTTTACGGTTTTTATTCTTGATTAACTTCACTACATTCCAGAACGGTTTAGCATTTTTATCCATAACGCTCAGTTTTTTGTTCCATTCTCTATTACGATGGATTTGTATCTGGTCAGTAATGCGCTCATTAAAATGGGAAACCATTGATCGAGAAAAGGGCTGACGGTAATTCTGCCAGTTTCTTCGATGAATGTTTCTCACTTTAATAAGCTCTAAGATATGGATTGGAAGTTTTTTAAAAATATCTTTTTTTAATCTTTTGGGAATACTTTCATCAACCGAAGAAATTATAGCTTGTGTAAAGTTTTGTACAATAAGGTCAACATCATCTTTACAAGACACACTTTCAAGATTTGTAGTACTATTTTGAAGGCTCATTTTAATCTTTGATTTGAATGAATTCCAATTAGCATTCTTCATGTCCAGGAAATATTGAATCTTTCTTTCACCCAACCAAGAAAGGTTACAAAAAACAGGATTATGATCTGAACTGAGAGCACTTAACGAAACGGGTTCTGTTATAAGACCAGGGACATTTGACACAAACAAGTCAAGGACAGAGGGGATGCCACGAGAACCTGCGGGAAAATAAGTTGGACAAGGTGGATAAAAAATATTAATTGGTAGCGCCAATGGAAGGGCAGCCAATATATTGCCCCAAGCATTTGCTCTTACACATCCCCAATCTCTATGCCGGCAGTTAAAATCACCACCTAATAGAAATTCACCATTAATTGTGAATAACTTTTTTAAATCCTGCTTGAGCCATTTTCTTTTAATATCCGACGAAGATCCACCAGGGAAATAAACAGAATAGATTTTTACTGTCTTATGGTTTCTTAACTTAATCATTACACCTACATTCTCCACAAGCCTAGTTGGAATTACAGGTAAAAGCGAATGTTGAATTGACTTCCTGATAAGAATCGCCACTCCCCCACCCATTTGGTCCACTCTATCAATGCGATAGCAGTTAAAGTCAGATGATGGGAGTCTTGTATCAAAATTAAGCCAAGTTTCTGTTACTAGAGCAACATCAACTTTATAGCTATTTAAAAAGTTTAAAAAGTCATGAAATTTATTACGTATGCCTTTAGCATTCCAAGTAATTATTTTTATATGTGTATCTGCCATTTTACTTAACATTATTAGTGTATAAAAACTTAGTGGCTAAATGCGCGATCACATTAAATTGTTCTATTTTCGTTTTACAAACTGATAAATTTGAGATCATTTCCATGCACAAGGAATTTAGTTCCTCGATTGTGAAGAGTGCTGAATTGTTGTTGGGTAAATTATTGTTATTGTTTGATGAAGAAGCGCCGCGTGAGTCATTTTCCCATGCATTAATTGTTGGTGGTAAACTTTGAATTCGCGGGCTTGAATTTGGAAAGCTTCTGCTCGGAGCATTGGTCAGTCCCAGTCGTCGCTGTGGCTGTGGAAGCGTAGGAAAATCACTCATAGAGGCAAACGAAATCGATTTTTGGCAAGCTCGATGATTAGAAATTTGAGTTGATGCAGCGATATGAGTTCTTGGATGGATCTTGGATCTTCCAGATGATCTTTCTTTTATTTCTAAGTATTCAGATCTACTGGTGCATGTGACGTCAGTAGCTTTATGATTGCCGTTGCAGTTGGCACATTTATTTACCGAAGCGTTATTACATTCGCTTGTTTTGTGTGAACCAGCGCAAGTAGCACAATATGTTTTTATGTGACAATTTCTCTCACCATGTCCAAACATTTGACAATTAAAGCATTGTGTCACCTTACCTTTGATTTTCCTTTGGAAGTTCCAGTTCACTTGGGTATGAAAAATTGAGCGATAATTTTTTTTAAGTTCACTTAATTTAATTGTTCCATTTTCAAAGTGAATGAGATAAAAAAAATCAGTAAATTGATCATTTTTTTTTTCAATTTTTTTAACATCAGAACATTTTAAGCCAAGCGAAATGAGTTCAGCTTTGAGTTCATTAGTTTTTATATCATCCAGTCCATACAAAATAACTTTGAAAGTTTTAGCACTTTTAATATCATGAGAAAAATATTGACAGTTATCCTCTTTTAGTTTTTCTAACACAATATTAAATGATTCAATAGTTCCGAACATTATTTTTATGCCAATTGTTAATTTTTTTATTGAATAACTGGATATTTTAAGCTTTTTCATGAGGCTATGCACATATTCTGGTGATTTTTGCAGCACTTTGATTGGTGGCACATACACTTTTCTGATTATTGGCGAATCAGTTTCGTCCATTTCAGAATTATCTGTATCTGGATGGCATTGTAGGGGAGTGAATTTATTACGGTAGGGGTTTTTACCAAGCCCACTTGTTGGATGCATAGTGGAACGAAGTTTTTTATCCGAGGACAAGCAATTGTCCCCGGTATCAGGCGATCTATCGCGTTTGGGAATGGTTGTAATGAGAACTCGCGACCGAGATGAACACGTCAAACGCAGTCGAAAGCTCCGGGTGAACTGATCTTACTTTCCTTATCATAAATTATCCTGAAAAGAAAAACCCCGGTTCACATATCATGTAACCATTCCAGCCAGAGATAATTATCATGGCGTCGCCTATTCCCAGCTTCATTCATGTATACGATAAATTTCTTTATGTATACATTTAGCTGGCGACGTTTTTCTCCCAGCACAATGTGCAACCCAAAGCAAATACGCATTTCGCGTCCCTTGGCATCAATCGAAATCCAAGCGTAATCAATGCAAATGGGTATTCAATACGTATCCTTTCTAGCGATGCCATAAACACCATTTCCCAGTAACTTCGCTAAAACCAATTAGCACATTTTCTCATCGGAACATCGTCTCTTTGTTTAGCCGCACATGTTCCAACAAAGATTCCATTGGCATCCGACGGTTTTATTTGTTTTACCGAAATCGTATCCTAGGAATGCAGTTTATGTCTTTCTTTGTTCTAGGCACACATACCATCATGACCACGATGAGCGAGTGAGCTCTGAACGAGCAAAATATCGTTGAGTCAAATTCCATCCTTCGACCTGACCAGATCGTGTCTCCATCGCTACCCTGGTGCGCACAGGGGAGCGATAATCAGCGATAAACCTCGGTGTCGAGTGCGTGCTAACGTCTTATTTTTAATCGGTTGTGTTGCAGTGCGTGGTGCCTTTAAAGTAAATCGGGAGTTATGATAGTTTCATTAAAATTAAATAATAGAAAAACAATAAAAACTATCACCACCAACAATCCTTTGCGTTTTGTTCTCCTGTGCTGCAGTTTCTTTTCGGCGTTTGACGGAACAGTTTTCGGAACAATTAGTGACAATTGGATGGAGGAGGAAGTGAACCGAGTGTCCGTGTCTGGCACATACTTCCTCCCCACAGACTAATAGGTCTGTAGCTTTCGGGGCTGTTCTTCGGTTTGCGGGTTTCGGGATAGGTATTACTTTTGCTGTTTTCCAACAGTCCGGAAAATAACAATTCCTAAGACAAGCGTTGAAAATGAACGTTAAATAGTTACTTGCAGCAGGTGGAAGTGCTTTGATTAATCTGTTGTTAATGTTATCGAGACCCGCAGCCTTTTTTGATTTCGATTTTTTTATCAATTCTTTAACTTTGCTGATATTAGTTGCGTAAGTACTTTCAGCTGGTGTTTGAGAAAGTACATGGATAGTGTTAGCAACTTCAGCTTCAGTATACGCGTAGCTTAGATGCATAGATATGGAGTGGTTCTTACTAAACGTGTTAGCAAGTAGGTTCGATTTCTCCACTGAAGATATAAACAACTTGTCGTGAACTTTAAACGGAGGAATACTTGACCCTCTCTTTTTCATAATTTTTGATATTTTCCAGAACGGTTTGCTAGCTTTGTCAAGAGAGGAAAGGTGTTTATTCCAACACTTGTTCCTATATGTTGAGATTTCGTTTTTAATGGTATTATTTAAGACTTTAACATTAACTAGAAAACAATCGATTCTATAACACAGCCATTTTCTTCTTTCAGAGTTTCGTAGCCTAATCAGATGTAAGATATTTTCAGGAAGCGGTGCCTTATCAACTGGAGCAGTGGAACATTTAGGTATCGCAAGATCGGCCGCTCTATTGATAACAGAAACAAAATTGTTACATAGGATATCAATGTGCTCGCTGCAGGTTATAGAATTTAGGCTGGTATCACCTAGAACCAAGCTCGTGTTTATATATGATTTATAACAATTCCAGTTGGCGGCGGAATAGTTGTGGTATAAACTGGTACGATTTACAGCTACTGTATGATTCACTGTGAGACTGATCGGTGGGTGGTCTGAACTTAACGCATTTAGAGTTAATGGTACTGTGCAGTAATTGGAATATTAGTGATATATAGATCAAGAGTTGAGGGGTTCTTGTTAGCACTCGCTGGGATATAGGTAGGGAGAAGTGGATAAAGTATGGAAAAACTTGGGCTGGATTCAGTAACTAGTAAAATGTTACCCCAGCAGTTTGCCCTAAGACAATTCCACGACTGATGTCTGCAGTTTAGATCACCACCAATAATTACCTTGCTTCGAGTGTTGACTCTATACAATTTTTGCAGATCCCGCTTAAAGTAAGTCCATTTCTCAATGTTTCTATTTCCTCCAGGGAAATAGACCGAAAAAAGACTCACCTTGGAGTTGTCACTTAATGTTACATCTATACTAATTTCCTCAATTAACTTAAGGTGCAATGAAGGACGCAAGGAATGTTCTATATATTTTTTCACAACAATGGCGACACCTCCACCACTAGCATGTACCCTTTCTAGGCGATAACATATGTAATTTTGATGTGAGAAAGAAATGTTTTGTTGAGCCAGGTTTCTGAAACAAGTGCAATATCAATACCAAAATTTATCAAGAAACTAAAAAATTCATGCTTTTTGTTTTTGATGCTTCTCGCATTCCAAGTTATGATGTTAAGAGAGTTTCTTAACATGTTTTTTCCGAGTATATGTACTTAATAGCTAATGAAGTAATGACGTTAAATTGGTTAGCTTTAGTTTGACAAGCACTAAGCTTGGTTACAACTTCATTAAGAAGAGAGTTTATCTCGCTAAATGAGAACAAGTTATCATTAGTTATAGTTTCAGACGGATTTTTCTTCGTGTGTGTCGTATCACTGTTGGAAGGTTGCTGGGTTTGATGGATGCCAGAAGCCCAGGTGGATGAAGGAAGTGAAGGTTGACGCACAGATCGGGGTAGTGGAGGAAAATTATCAATGGATAATCGGTCGGGCAGTGGCTGCTGTTTGTCACTCGGAGGGTGTAGGGACGTTGTATTTCCTGTACCACGTCCACGTGGGGATAATTTGCGGCGAATGTCTATGTACTGCTTTCGGCTTATGCATTCTGGATCGGTGGATTTATGTGGCCCACTACAATTTGCACACTTGATGACCTCATTCGTTTTGCATTCGGATGTTTTATGGTTTCCCGAACAGATTGCACAGAAGCTATTTATGTGACAATGCATCGAGCCGTGACCGTAAAGCTGGCAATTGTGACATTGTGTGACCTTACCTGGATGATGTTTTTTAAAGTCCCGGCGAACGATGGTATTGAACAAGGTAGAGTAGTTCCGTTTTAGTTTGTTTAATTTAACAGTACCGCGATGAATGTAGACGATGTACAGGTAGTGTTTGTACAGGGCTTTTGTTGACGAGTTTAATGTGATGGTTTTAACATCTAGGCACTTAATTACGAGTCCAATTAGTTCATTTTTCACAATATCGTTGTTAATCAAGTCTAATCCTGATAACACTACCTTTAATGGATGATTTTCCTTACGCGAGTGGGTAAAAAACTCACATTTTAACCGTAAGAGTTCGGTTCTGATTTTGTTGGGGCACATATTTTTTGTCCGATATGTTTTTAATTAGGTATTTGTCTATCTTAATGTTGCTCAAAATATCACGCACTTTAGCACTAGTTGTTTTTAACACCACAATTGGCGGAACGGTTTCTTTAGGAAGTTCTGTGCACTGTTCGTCATTGTTCGGATCCATTTCAGGAGAGTCTTCCATCAGACTTTGAAGTGGTTGAAAAAAGTTAATGTTTGAACACATTTTAGATTTTTCTAGCACTTTATTGTTCACTTTTGAAAGTTTATCGGGAGGAGTTTGGCCTCCAATAACGGGGTCGTAACGCAACCGTTTGCGCTTAATTTTGTTTAACACACGTGGCCCAGGGGCCAATCTTTGTATGCGGAAAACGAGGCAAAGAAAACAAGATAATGGTAATTAAAGTGTGATAATTATTGTGAAAATAACGGTTGATTAAGATAAATAGCACGAGCAAAACTGTGAGACAAGTTGTCTGTTTGAAAGTCAGCCAGGTACTTAACGGCTCTTATTTATTAAAAATAATTAATCCAGCGAAACTTAAGATCGCTACAATATTATATCATTTAGAGTGCTTGGAAAGAATCAGTAAGTTAACATAAGAATATTTGTAAAATAAGACATGGATGTAGTCCTACATAAAGAAAAATATGTAATTTTATTTTGAATTAAAATAAATATGGACTTCAAATCAAAAAAAAAAAAAAAAAGGCGGTTACGCCGTGTTTTAAAAAGATTTCACATCCTTTGGCGCAATCTTCAAAAAAAAAATTAACTGGTTCGTAATGAAAACAAAGTCTCTTTATCATGACATTATATGACATTTATTTATCGTATTGTTGCATGAATTGTTATTGCATTTTATACTAAAAGTAATATTAAATGTAATAAATCTAGTGCAATCATAATTGTTGCTGCTTTACCTTGTTGAGAATTATTATAATACATAAAATTTAATAATTGCATATTGTTGGTGTTGTTGTCATTGTTGTTTTTAAATATAAACTAAATATATTTCATTATGCATATTTTCATATACTGACTCTAATTATCTGCAACGAATACTCTCTGAAAAACAAAACAAAGCCCTCAACTAAAACGTTTACGGTTTATCTAACAGATGCACATTGCTCTACTCTTTTATCAATTGTCTAAGGGATTTTTAATTTATTCATTTATTTCTTTTTAATTTCACTTTTTGTTATAACATATAATTTGTTTTTGCTGTTTTCATCGTTAAATATGTGTCGGTATATAAAGTTAATGTCTAACGTTAATGTTAATGCCTATTGTGCATATTATGTATTAAATGAAAAAAAATATTAAATATTGATACGTAAATATTTCTTTTCTTTCATATTTTCTTAATTAAAAAAAAAGTGTGACTAATATCACTTTTATTTTATTTGATTAATTGTTATATTCTTGTAAATAAATTACGAATATATTTGTTTTGAATTTATTACGTTTTTCTGCTCCTTTAATCATTTAAATTAATTTAGTCATATAATACTTTTTAATTTGTAGTTGCTATCTATATTATACTTTTTGTTTTTACTTTTGGATTACATGCTGTAATCCCGGCACATTAATACTTGGATATTAGTGTGCTTTTTCGTAATTAATTCTTTGTTTAATAAAAATGCATTTGAATTTATTTGTTCATTGGCGTGACTGGTGAACGTCTAACGATAATTGATGTAAAATATTTTACGAATAATTATTATCTTCGGAATTCTGTGCAGCGTGCTGAGTCAAAAGTATGTTTGAATGCAATTGTGGTGAGTTTAGTTAATAATGTGTTATCATTTGGCAAGGATATTAGACAATTTTATAAATCGTGTATGAAACGAGAAGACAAGAAGGTTTTGGCAAATGTATGTTCAGTGCTTTTCGATATTAATGTTGAGATATTACATTGCTGGTTTATTAAAACGTTGGCAAAGAATGTGGGGTAGTCAGAATATATCGTATCCAATGCCGAATGGTTTTTCATATTTCCACCATGTCACATAAGTGGAATTTTAGCATAATTAAGAGAATGGGTGGTTTAGAAGACCCTTAATTTTTAGTGAATCACCTCAGTGAAAATAACACTGAAATCATACCATTCTGACTCGCACCATGTAGTAGAAGAGTAAATTAGAATAAAAATATGTTATTATAGTGATTTACTTTCTTATATTATCTGGCAATGTATACTATTTTTGAAAGAAATTGGTGATGGAGTGTATTTCCTACTTTTTAAATATTGTGACGCATATGACAATCAGTACTAGAATATTCTAGAAAGTCCGAAACAAAATACTAGAAAACTGGAGACTATGAGCAATAGAAAATTCGAGGCTATGGAGCGGACGGAAACGAAACACCGAATCAGAATGAGGAAAAACGGCATAAATACGTCGCACGAAGATCGGGAAGATAAGTAAGAAGTAAGAAGTAAGCAGTAAAAGAGGCGATAAGTACGGAAGCGATGTCAAGAATTCGCTAAGTGCACGGTAAAAGTAACGGTTGTTATTAACAGACTAATAAAGTGTTACATTAATTCAAAATCGATTTAACGGCTCTTATTTATTAAAAATAATTAATCCAGCGAACTCTAAGCTCGCTACAATATTTAAGGTTTTTCGAATACCTTTCCAAAACCTTATATTGAAATTTGCAGCACCTAATGAACAATCGACAGTTTAATCGGGGGATACGGTAACCACCGTTTATGGTCTTTGGTGGTCATTTTGGGGACCTTCCTCGAACACTGCTTGCCATAATGCAATGTTCTGTCATGATATTTTCAATCTTGTTTTACTGTCCTCAGGCATTTGTTCACCTAGCTTGTGAACCGTCCAAGCTGATCTTCAAGCAATTTCTCCACCTATGCAATTGTTTCATCCGAAATCGATCGGAACTCTGTTCGTCATTAATATCTGTACGCTCGTCCTTGTTGTTCTTTTTAACTATTTAAGGTTTTTCCAATACCGTTCCAAAATCTTCTACTGTCCTCAGGCATTTGTTCACATAGCTTGTGAACAGTCCACGCTGATCTTCAAGCAATTTCTCCACCTATGCAATTGTTTCATCCGAAATCGATCGGAACTCTGTTCGTCATTAATATCTGTACGTTCGTCCTTAGAGTCTCTGATTCACTTCCATACGTTTTACACGTCCTTACACTGTGGGCCATAGAACTTGCAAAACTAAATGTCAATAACTGCACATAATTCACAATCGGTGCGGAAGAAGCGTAGGGCCGCCCAGTAAAAAGAGAGTGTTGCAGCGAGCTCTAGACGTGGGGATGTGAAGGAGAGGAACCAAACTAAACATTGTTCATGGATCTCACATTTGGAGTAATTGGAAGTATTTCAAAATAATGAATGCGCATGGCCTTCGGATCAAGTCAAAGAATGTTGTTAAATATCTGGGTGTTCATTTGGACAAATGTTTGTTTCTCGGTGAGCACATAAATGAACAGTTGAAGAGGAAGAAAACGGCATTTATGTCCGTCAAAAACCTTCTCTAATCGAACTATCTGAGATCCGATGTGAAGGTAATTTGCTACCAAGCGTTTGTACGTCCTATTTAGACCTATGCGGGTGTAGTATCATCATCACCATCGGCACTAGAACCGGGAGACGGTCTTGGCCTTATTTAGCAAATCCTGAGGCTTGTTAAAATGTCCATAATGATTTGTTTTTTCCGGGCAAGGTGATTAGTCTTGTGCCAGAGTCTCCCCGACGGCGAATCAAACCCCGGTCTCCCGCGTGACAGGCGGGTATATTAACCACTATACTATCGATGAGCCCGCGAGTGTAGTATGGTGGAACATTAATCCATCGAATATGGAAAAGCTAAGAATATTTGAAAGAAAATGCTTCAGAGCCTGCTTGCAGATGTACAGAAACGAGCACTCCAACATTCGTCACTACATTTCCAATAAAAGACTATATGACGCATTCGAGTGTGCAGAATTGATGATACAAGGCCGAATCATATATAAACGGTAATTTTACTTTTTTGGTTAGCAACAAGTTGCGAGCTAGATAATCTTGTGCGTGGCTGTTGTTCGGTTTATGAAGGGTACGGGAATGGGCTTAACTAGCGGTCGCGCTCGACTTTGTAGTCAGTACAGCTGTGAGCGAGCAAGAGGTACATACCTCTGTTGCGAAACGGATTATTATAAAATTTTTAACAAATAAAGGCGTTAAACCTTCGGAAATTTTGTTCTCTATTGAAGGCGCAGTTTGGTGATGATACACTGTATCAGAATCGTGTGTATACGTGGGCCAGAGAATTTAAAATCGAGCGAGAAGTTATCGAAAATGAAAGTCCTGATCGACGCCCAAGGATAAGTCGTACAGATGACAACATCCGTGCCGTTCGACAAATTATTGAAAGTAATCGTCGCTTATACTACTGTACAATACCATGGTCTTACCAGTACTCATGTATGGATCTGAGACCTGGGTGCTCAATAAAAGGCACCCCGAACTCTTAGCCGCGTTCGAGAGGAAGGTCTTAAGGAGAATTTTTGGGCCCGTATGTGAGGGAGGACGGACGCTACAACCATGAGTTGTACGCAATCTACCTTGAAGCTAATGTTGTAAGAAAAATCAAGCTCGGTAGACTCCGGGACACCTAGCTCTAATGAGCGAAGAGAAGCCTGCCCGGAAAGTCCTTTGTGGCAGGGTGTATGGAAGGAGACAGCGCGGCAGACCTTGTCTGCGATGGAGGGATGGCGCAGACCAGGACGCCCAGAGCCTGGGAGTGCCAAACTGGATGACATCGGCTCGAAATCGGCATCGGTGGAGAGATTTGTTAAATTTGTGCAAAAGTGTGTAGATCACGGAGGAGACTATATTGAAAAATGTTGATAGTATAGTTAGCGTGTAACATAATTCAATAAATGTATAAAAAGTAATTACCGTTTATATTTGAATTCTGACCCTTGTGAGAAATCATTTCGTCCGGTCGGCAAATGTAAAAGACAATGAACTAATCCTAGGATTGCTCTATCCTAAACCTGAGTATTTCAGAAATATATTAGAAAGTGAAAATGACTCTCTATGTTTATTTGTGCGCTTAAAGTCCACTTTCAATGTGAATTGATGCGCATTCACAGATTGACGGCTATCGCGGGAAAATGTCTGAGGGGCCGAACACATTCAGCAAGTTCAGTTGAGCAACGACCGTGGTAATACCTATAGAAAAGAGATAGGCATGATACGTTGCGCCTGTGTTCTAACGACGGAATTGATCGACTTACGGCTGAGTCCCCTAAAAGTTTCACTGCTCGTTTTTGCATCCTGTCGAGCACGTGTTGTGCAGTTTTGGATGCGCCTGACCAAATATGGGAGTTGAACTCCATTTTTGGATGAATATACGCCTTGTAAATAGTGGCTAGGTTGGATGGAGTGAAGTATCTTTTGCATCTCTTAAGGAACCCCATACATTTGGCTGCACTTTTCGCAGCTTCAAATATGTGGTCATTCCAGTTAAGAGTCGAACTAATTCGAGTGCCGAGGATTGATAGTTCCTTGACTTCGTTGATGCAAGTGCCGTTCATAGACAGTATATTTACTTTGGGTCTCGCCTTTGACGACAACAGGCAGCACTGAGTTTTTAAGACACTGAATTCTACTCGGTTAGATAATTCCCATTGATATATCTTGTTGAAGTCTGAATTCAATGTATCAAGCATAAGTTGGTTGGTAGTGACGTTCGAAGAGTTTGGACGGGGGTGTTCGTATGAGTATGTGAAACTCAACGTGCTATCATCAGCAAACGAGTGAATTGGGTTGTGAGTAATTGACAAGAGATCATTTATAAAGATCAGGAAGAGAGTGGGTGAGAGTACCGAACCCTGGCGAATACCTCCATTAATTTGATGGGAGACAGATTTGACACCTCTGGCGCAAGACTAATGACCTTGCCCAGAAAAAACAAATCATTATGGAAAATTTAACAATCCTGAGGCTTGTTGCTTGCTTAAATAAGGCCGAGACCGTTCCCGGTTGTAGTGCCGATGATGATGATGAGATTTGGCACGATCAAGAACCACTTGAATTGAACGGCCAGAAAGATAGTCTCGTATCCATTGGATCAGGGAATTGTCCACTCCATATGAATGCAATTTTGACAAAAGGGCTGGATGCCAAACTCTGTCGAAGGCTTTTGAAATATCCAATGCGACTACCTTGCTAAATGTATACTCGGTTATGATGGCGCAAAGCTAATAACCTTGCCCAAAAAACAGATTATTATGGAAAGTTGAATAAGCCTCAGACTTGTTAAATAAGGCCAAGCCCGGATACCGGTTGTAGTGCTGATGATGATGATGATGATATGTCCCGCAGTTAGATGGAAATTTGTAAGATCTCTGTTGGGTTAGAGTTTAACTTTATATGCGGTTATGGTAAGTCGCACAGTCTATCACACAAAGATCACGCTTGGTGTGTTTATTGAATTTGAATTAGGTGTCTTCTTCTTTGATTCATTTTAAATCTTATAAATTAGAGAAAGCTGGCTATATCATGGCTATAAAATTTTAGGTAACACAGGCTATTTTAAAAAGAGGTTATATCTGTATTTTTTTTCCAATTTTTTTATATTGGCTTAAATTACGCCAAAACATTCCTGGATTAAAAATCAATAACGTCCGAGTATAAAAAAACTCTAAAATGTTTTCAAAATCAATTTTTTTTAGAGTAACTCTGAGATGTAATAAAAGCAAATTTTGACTATATCGTTGACAATGCGTTTTTGAATCTCGCGGTCATACATATGCCCATAACTAATAAATGAGGGTTCTTTTTTTTTTCTTTTTATTTACTGGCCTGTAGGAACCCGGAAGTTCATGACCTCACCGACTTGGCTCCGCCATTGTTCCCTGTCCTGTGCGCTCTCCTTCCACGATCGATCATCCGATCCGATCTCCTCGAGGGTTCTGCTCTCACTAAGCTAAACTAAACTAGACTATATAGTACGTGTTTACTATTGTAAGAGAACGTGTTTCGTCGATAACCTGTACGCTGTAGTTCGAGACGTAGTTGCGTATTTACTGTTGTTACTTTCCTTTATAATTTATTTAAACGTTCTGAATTACGAATGATAAAGTGTATGATGGCCGCAAGGGCACTAAAGAAAACTATTCAACGAGAAGAATGAACGATGAAAAGTGTGATAGGGAAGGGGATGAATCGTTTCGCTACGGTTTCATCAATTTTCCGACTGTTTTTAGTACTATTTGTCAAGTTGTGGTATGTAGAGAATGCAAAGGTGACGTGACAATTCAGAGGGCAACAGACGTGGGGTTGGCTCCAAAACTATTATAAACTGCAGGAATTGCAGGGATTATTGTATAAACTATAGCGTTTGAAATAATAGTGAAGAAGATCGTATGATTCGAACTGACGCTATAACAGCTTGAATCACGAAAAAAATTGAACCTAAGCTTTACCCATCAGGCTACTGACCGTGTTTTGAATTTGATTTCTAAACTCGACTATACTCCACTGATGTGAATTATTTTTGTTATCGCTAAGGTATACGGTTCTGATGTATTTGCTTATTCGATTTTTCGTTCGGTGTTCTTCACTATTTTTGCTTGTGAATTGTGTGTATCTGTTAGAGATGCCACAAAACAGTTGCACATTAATTAATGATCGAGCATATGAAGTCAACACACGTATGATTTTTGCAATGCGTCTGCTTGGTATTGGAATCAATGGCATTAAAAAGTTATGCGCTTTCATGGACCTTCCAAAGCCACTTTTTTAAGTAACGTAGGATTATATTATTTCTTATATTGCGATTGCTATCGAACGCGTGTGGGCTTTATGTTTGACAACTGCAGCTGAAAAAAAAAACATGTATTGTCTGTAGATTATATGGACAAACTAACAAGCCTCGGATATGGACCGGATACATAACGACGACTACGGAAACGAAAATGGCTAAACGATTTGAGAATTTTCTCATGGAACGTCCGCTCACTACACAGAGCTCGCACTGCATAGTAGCTAGCCGATACCCTGTCCAAATATAAGGCTGACATAACAGCATTACAAGAAATTAGATGGACGAGGAGTGGTGTTATTCAAAGAAACGAGTATGACATTTATTACAGCTGTCATGCAAAACACCATGTGCTCGGGGTAGGCTTTCTAGTCAACCAAAAACTGAAGCCTGCCATTATTCGCTTTAATGCAATAAACGAAAGGCTATGCACTCTTCGCGTGCGAGGCAAGTTTACGAACATAAGCCTCATCAACGTTCACGGATCTACAGAGGAGTCCCCTGATGACTAAAAGGAAGGATTCTACGAGAACGTCGAACGGGCCCTCAATGCCTGCCCAAGTTACGATATAAAAATTGTCCTTGTTGATTTGAATGGCAAAATAAGTCGGGAGCTGGTTTTCAGGCACTACGCAGGTTCCCATAGTTTGCATAAGACCACTATTGACAATGAACTACGAGTCATCAAATTGACAGCAATAAAGAACTTGGTCGTTGCGAGTATCAGGTTTCCGTGTAAAGAGATTCACAAAGCCACCTGGGTATCACCTGGTGGAGCCATTCGCAACCAAATTGACCACGTATTGATAGATCACGGCCACTCCTCGAGCCTGATGACGGAACGAACGTACTGAGGAGCCAACGTCGACTCGGATCACTGTCTTCTTGGTATAGTTTTCCGAGCGTGGATTGGCTTACGAAGACGTATTGCATCCGCGGAACAGGTTCGAATCAACACGGCTGCCTTACGCAATGAGAACACGAGTAACACCTTTGGTCATGTGTTAAGACTGACGGAGGGAGAGTAAGTTCTGGGGCCAGAATGCCGGGCGTAGAAGAGAAATGGACACGCCTTAAAAATACTGTCATCAGTACTGTCAACTCCATCTTGTTCAGTAGTCGTAAAAATCGGTGACTGATTTGATGATGAGTGCAAACTAGCAACTGAACGTAAGAATGCTGCATACCGGGCAATGCAACAGTCTCATACGACGCGGGTACGCGAGGTGAAATACAAAGAGCTTAGAAGATCTGAAAAAATACTTCACGCACAAAAGAGGAGTGATTGGGAAAAAAATCCTTGTCTGTAAAATAGAGGAAAGTAGAGGTCGAGGTCCGCACCATGCGCGGAAGTTCTACAAACTGTCTGCCCTGTGAGTAGGGCGTTAGAATATACTCACAGCTAGGCTGGCTTGTCGTAAGAGGCGACTAAAGGCCGAGTGGTAGCCGGGGTCCCAACTCCCTGTGCGCCCGGTGAAATACCACCCCATCAAGCTTTAGGTTCCGTGAAATGGTCGGGAGAAATCCCTGGCCATCTTTCGGAGCTTGGCTGATGGACCGGTACGAGAAAAGGTTGGTTAGGTGGTAGTCGGTCCCAAGGTGAGATACCACCCCGTCACGCTGTACATTCCGCGATACCGCCGAGAGAAATCTTCGACTATGTTTCGGATGTGTGGCTGAAGGCCCGGACTGACACGGATATAAATCATGATGGTACCTTCTGATATAAAGAATTCCGGTGGAACTATGTCAGGGGAACATCGTGAAGATATTATGATAAATAACCGAACTTTAAAAGGTTCGTCATCGCATAATCGGGCTCGCTCTCGAGGCTCTGCCCACGCTCGACTGGTAATGGCATTTTGTAACATCAGGGGCATCGGTTTCACCAATACGAATGTAAACGCCGTCCACCAGTATTTGTAAACAGCGAAACCCGATATCCTTGCCCCAACTGAGCCCCAGGTCGGATCGTCAACTGATTCGACATATCTTCGTTGCTCAGGATACGACTTACATTCGAGATTCCGTTTTAAGGGCGGAGTCTGCGTCTTCGCCCGGTCCGATCTAGTTGCCAGAGGATGGAGGCGTTGGAACCCAATAACATGGACATCATGTGGTTGAGTCCCGTGCTGAGGAATTCCCTTAAATTTCTTTGTTGTCTTTACCGCTCCCCGAATGACGATCGACCGGCGACATTTTTCGAACACCTTTCACATACCGTCGACTGGATAGAAATCAACCACCCAGCTTCTGAAATTGTTGTCCTTGGTGATTATAACGTGCACACTTTCGGCTGGTTGTTACATTCTAACAGAACCGACGAGGCTGGGAGGCTGGCGGAGATGTTTGCTGTAAGCCTCAACTCGTGGGGGAGCCAACGCGAATGTCGGATGCCCGAGGCGATTATGCGAACAACGTGGATCTGTTTTTGACATCCGAACCGAGTATTTATACCGTAGAGGTTTCTGTGCCCCTGGGAAACTCAGATCACTGCTTGGTATCTGTCGCGCAGGCACTTGCATATCAAGCGAATAACCGGCCTAGGCGGCTTCGCCATGTATGGAGGTATGGGACTGCTAACTGGGATGATTTGCGAGATTTCTTCGCATCCTTTCCATGGTCCGAGGTGTGCTTCGGAAACTCCGATGTTAACGCTTGTGCGGAGTCGGTATCAGAGATTATTCTTCTGGGGATGGGGATGTATATTCCACATTCCACCAACCGAAGTTCGTCTGATAAACCGTGGTTTGATAAAAAATGCGAGGTGATTACAGCGACAAAAAATAGAGCTTTTAAGCAATGGCGCTCCAACCTCACCAATGTTAACAGAACGAATTTTGTTAGAATCAGAAACGCGTGCAACTAGGCCATTGATACCGCGAAGAAGGCTCACAACGACAGGGTGATCAGCTCCTTCGGTACCCAACTGGTTCGCGCTCCTTCTGGTCAATGGAAAACGTTGTCAGCGGTAACTTCACACCCTCCTCTTTCCCTCCGTTGGTGACAGACAGCGGGACGTTAGTCACGAATTCAAAGGATAAAGTTAATGTGTTCTCGAATTTATTTTCAGCAAATTCAAACCGCGATCCCGGCCTTTTGGAGCCACTTGTGATCTCGCCGATGCGGTCTTCGATGCGGGATGTGAGATTTCGTCCGCGCACTATTCAACGCATTCTACGTGAACTGGACTGTAGGAAGGCAACCGGCCCGGACGGAATACCGGCAATAGTCCTTAAGAACTGTGCTCCAAAACTATCGCCGGTTCTTGGCAGACTCTTCCGCTTATCTTATGCACGGAGGACCTTTCCTGCCTGCTGGAAAATCGCTCGAGTTCAGCCAATCCCAAAGACGGGAAAAAAGTGTCTCCCACAAAATTACCGTCGAATAGCATTACTGCCTATTTTATCTAAGGTAATGGAAAAAGTCATCAATACAGAGTTGGTTAAGTATTTGGAGTGCAACAGACCACTGAATGATCGCCAATACGGATTCCGTGGCAGGCGGTCCACGGGAGACCTTTTAACACTTATAACAGATATATGGACATCTGCGATTGAACGGCATGGTGAGTCAAGGGCGGTCCCAATGGATATCTCCAAGGCTTTTGACCGCGTCTGGCACGGGGCATCGCTGAGCAAACTTCGTTCATATGGACTTTCCCAACAGCTTTGCGACTGGACGACGAGCTTCCTCGAGAATCGATCGATCCGGGTTATTGTGGACGGCGAGTGTTCTGATCTGTATCCTGTTAATTCATGGGTGCCCCAGGGTTCTATTTTGGTTCCAACCTTGTTCTTGCTTCACATAACTGATTTGTTGGAGACAACGGATAACAAAGTGTTCAGTTTTGCGGATGATAGTAGGCTTGTTTCCTCCTTTTCGAGTGTTCGGCCGATTGGTGCATCTGCGCCGCATCAGCTGAGATGTA
The DNA here is from genome assembly GCA_963931805.1 of Microdon myrmicae. Classification (NCBI taxonomy): domain Eukaryota; kingdom Metazoa; phylum Arthropoda; class Insecta; order Diptera; family Syrphidae; genus Microdon; species Microdon myrmicae. Next base: position 105,634,578 of record OZ007497.1, on the reverse strand, counting down.
GACAGATTGACTCTCTGAATCAGGATCTAGATAGCGTCCTGCAGTGGGGAAGGGCCAATCTCGTCGGCTTCAATGCAGCGAAGATACAATATACAACATTCACAAAGAAAAGTGGATCATCGGTTCCACAGCTGATGATGAATGGCCGGGCCCCCGAGGCTGGGGAAAGCTTGAAATTGTTCGGTGTCACGGTCTGTGGGAATGTATCATGGTATAAACACGTGTCGAGTATCGCCAGGTCAGCCTCAGGAAAACTGAGCTATCTTTTTAGAGCCAAGAATTATTTTACTCCGGCCCAACTTCTTCTCCTATATAAATCCAAATTAGACCCGCGCTCGAATATTGCTCTCATGTTTGGAGCTCGGCTCCTAAACATACCCTCGACCTACTTGAGAGCATACAGAGACGAGCGATCCGCCTGATCGGGGACTCGGCACAGACGTCGGGACTACAGTCGCTATCACATCGAAGGCGCGTGGCCGACCTCTGTCTGTTCTACAGATATTATCACGGGTGCTGTTCTTCGGAGATTCTTGGCACTGTTCCACGCAATTCGGTCTATATGCGCTCCACAAGACAATCCGACGGATCGCACCCGTTTGTGGTTCATCTCCCGACAGCGCGAACATCCCTGTATCAGAGCTCGTTCCGTTACAGAGCGGGGAAGCTGTGGAACTCCCTTCCCACGCGAGTGTTCCCGGAGCGTTACAACCTGCAACTGTTCAAAAAGAACTGCAACAGTTATTTGATGGCATCTCGGGGCGCCCACTCGGCGCTATAGGTTCGCCTCTTCCGAGAGGTCTAATAAAAAAAAAAAAAAAAAAACGGCTGATATCAAAAAATTGCTATCACGTAATATAAAACTCCATGTTTATAGAACCATAATCATGCCGATTGCTCTATACGGATGCGAAACATGGGCTCTCACAAACCGGGAAGAAAACAAATTCCGCGTAGTTGAGAATAAAATGTTAAGGAGTATCTTTGGCGGTAAACATAATGAAATGGCAGGACAATGGAGGAAGCTCCATAACTATGAATTGGAAGAGCTTTACCACAAAACCTACAATAGTGAGAGTAATGAGGTCGCGAAGATTAAGATGGACCGCGAGAATGGGCAACGATAGGACCGTACGTAGAATTCTTGACGAAAGACCAACTGGAAAGATACCGATAGGACGACCGCGACGGAGATGGAAGGACAATGCAAGGTTTGACCTTGAGGAAATCTGATCAGGTGGTCAAGCGTGGAAGGAGAGTGCAAAGGACAGGAAGCTATAGCGCAGCCGAGTCAGTGAGGTTATGAACGTCCGGGTTCCTATAGACCAATAAATAGTAACAAAGACTAAATATTAAAAGTGGTGATAGATAATAGTAAAAGTAGTGAATGATAATAGTAGTAAATAAATAATGTTGCACATACTAAAAAAAGGAAACAACGATTGCAGCGCTCTCCCCTTTATCAAAAACTTTTCTGCTATACACAAAATTAAGTTGTTATATTGTAAACGTTTATACTCGTATTTTTCGAAGAATCACTGATAAAAAAGAATGCTTTTGTAACACACTTGTTCGGAAATGTATTTTGGTATAAAAATAAATAAAAGAGTCAACAAAAAAAATACAAATAATGTTATTTATTTATTTTTTAGTTTTTTTTTCTTATTGAGCAGAAACAAACCTGTTGGTGATATTTTGTTAAAAATGTAAAAAACAACTCTCCCAAATTAATATCCATTGTAAATAAGATGTAAATATTATAAATCGATTTTGAGTGGATTTTGATGCTCTTGAGGTATGGAGAATACCGCATGAGTTTGTCAATCGACATTGGATTGTGAATCAATTGGACCGACATCGAATTGTGAAAATAATGAATTGCAAAAATAGAGCAAATTAAAAACCTGACAATGTCAATCATCGACACCAACAAGTGGAACTCTATGAGATAATTGATTGCCACCATGAGCTTGATGTTTGCAGCGCGAACACGAGTGATTTAATATCAGTAAATCCATAATCCAAGATAGAAATGTAGGTGACAAAAGTTGTGCATTATTCTCCCCATAGTAGTTAGCGAAAAATTAAGATCTCGAACAATAGAGTCTTATATTTTTATGTCGAGTTTACGGGAAACTCATCGGATGTGTCAACTTCTTTACCAACTCCGCCACTAATTCCAAACCAATGGTATATAAAATGGTGCAGTGGGTGAGATGATTCTATTGAGCTAGGAGGTGACCAATCCCACCACTCCTGTATTATGATAGAGGTATATTAGTCCAATGAGCGTAGAGCCACATGGTATCCTCTTTTCGTTTTGAGCAGGTCCAAAATCTTAGATATCTCCGAAAGCATAAATTTCCCCTTAGGCCCTTCCAGTCTGCTCGATTCATTCTGACTTCTCGTTTCAAAATCTTCCTTGCATCCTTACTTTTCATATTCCGACATGTTTTGTTAGAAAATAATCGTATTTTTATGTTATTTTTTCATTAAGGTTATTAAAGTTACATGGACCATAACCAGTCTCTTATTTTTAGTCCCACCGGGTTCGGGTATTTGCGCTTATATAGAACTCATACCTATAAGCTCTAAGGACTTTTCCTTTCGGTGTTGGTGTAAAAAATTCAAATACATTAGTAGAATTCGTTCTAAATAGAATACAAAAATCTTGTTTGTGTGTTATAGCTAATTGTGTGTGTTGCGTTTTTGTTCTTTTTTATAATTAACTTATGCTTAACAATTAAATATTGATTAGAATTAAATTAACATTATCTGTTTTGAATTGTATACTAAAATTCTGTGTTTACTTCCTATTGACTATGTAAGCGGTTTGCTTTTGGCACTGCTCCGACGATGCGAACACGGTTTCCGGGGGTGTTGATGTTAGCCGGTGCTGGGGTGGTTCCTCCACTGGATATGACGCTGCCAAGTTTGGAATGCTTAGTATCATGGCAGTCGCAGAATTGTGGAGGTGGAGCCAATACAAGGTTCTCAGTACAGGTCGTATTTCCAATGGCTCCGACTCCATTATTGGGCCCGGACATTGTTTCAGTATCACTATCGGCCTCGATTGGAGGTGGTAATTGCACTAGAGATACAGCCGCTCGGGTAGCACGTGCCATTGCAATAGTGGCGGCTTGTTTGCGAGTGAGTGAGTTATGACGCTGGAATGCTTTTGCTGGTGGGCTGGGACTTAGTTCACCATCGTCCTCGCTGCGTCGCTCTTCATCTTCGTCATCGCTGTCGCGATTTTTATTGTTGAGACTGATGTGCTTGCTGCTGGCTGCTGTAGTTATGGGTTCTTCATGTTTTCGAGGGATCGGCCCAGATATCTTGGATGCAATGACAGGCGAAATGCAGGGTGTTAAGCGTTTGCTTGTTATGAGAAGAGTCTTAACTTTGGTTGTTGGTACTGTCGATGGGTTACAAGATTGTGGCTGGATTAGTGGCTGCGGTTGTGGCGTTTGCGGCTGTGGTGCTGGCAATTGAGGTTGTTGTAGTTTTGTTATTGGTGCTTCTGGTTTGATATTTGTTAAACCTGTTGGGGCAGATGGCGGTTTCTTTTTGATGGTGTCCAAATTGTTGCTGTTTGGCGGTATAATGTTGTTAATCGTGATTTCTTGATCGCTGCTTACACCCGAGGAAGAATTGTCGCCTTCTTCGTTGTGTTCAGGAGCGTTTGGTGGCGAACGAGAGTTGTTATTGGTTTGACTTGTTATATCGCCGCCATTTTGGTTTTCTGGTTTTAATAGGTCGTTGGGATAAGACTTTGATGACTTTAGGTTGGTACGTATTCGTTGGATTTCATCCACTGAGAACGAGTGCGATAGGGAACCACCCGAACTGCTTCCACTGAAAAAAAAAAAATTATTAAAAATATGAAATGGAAGCAGTTGTATCTAATGCCGCTAACCTTGTATGACTGTTACCACTCGTCTCGGGCATATCTAGTAAACCAATTTTTTCGTTGAGTTTTGTGTTCCTGGCAACTAGGATGGAATTCTCATCTTCGCCATCAGATTCGCTGAGGCTGTAGTCTGGTTCAGGAATTGGTGGAGCGGGGCCCGATGGCAGCGGTAGTCCATTTTGTGATTGCAAGTATTGCTGTTGAAGTGGTTGTTGTCGGATAGTGTGCTGGTCTACAAATTGTCTCGTGGGTTGAGCATATTGACACTTTTGAACTGTTTCAGAAGTAGGTTGTTTCTGCTGCTGTTGCCCAGTTTGTTGTTGTGGATCGGACTGTACCACAGTATTGGTTATTTGTCGATTCTGTAACGAAAAAGTAAGTATTAAAAGCAATAGATTGTTATATGGTCTTACTTCTTGTGAAGCTGCTCGTCGAAGCTTCCAGCCGACCAAGTTTCTGAGATCCTGTGGAGATGCGTAAAGTTTTGCATTTGTCGACGGGTTGAATGTAGAAGCAACGCCGTCGGCCGATCCGCATCCGTCAGTCAGATCAGTCCGTTTTTTTAATTTCTGCTGGAGTGTTATGGTGCTTTCATATTCAGACGTTCCACGTGATACGTCGACTTTAACAACTTGACCGATCGGAGGCGGTGGCGGCGGATGTGTTGGAGGTGGTAAGTTTAATCGCTGCATGGATGCATGAAGTGTCGCTACGTCGTCTTGGGAATGATGACCTTTACCAATAGCATTCCAAATGGACGAAGACGAATTGTTAAGATGTGTATTAAGGTCTGGAGTGGAATGAAATCGTTTCAAATCGCCCACTCCTGAACCGACTGTTGGTATTGGACACGGTTTTCCTCTAAGTGTTCCATTCTTGGTCTTTTTACGTTTCATATCGGCCACACTAGCATAGACTAATGGTCCTTTCATAGGAGAATTGCTGCTTGGTGGTGTTGCAGTTCCGCTGTCTGTTCCCGATTGGAACCTAGATGTGGTCATCATAGTTGAATATCGATTAATACCATCAGCTGCTTCGCCTTGCTGTCGTTGAAACAGTTCTTCTAGTTCAGCAGCGGTTATTCGGCTTGATGTTGGCCGGGCTTTAATACTTGCTGTACGTAATTGTATTGGAGTACTAGGGTTCTGAGTTGGAGTTGTTGATATGGATTCGATGGAACTAGATTTCGCTGGAATGTCTTCGTCATCCTTTTCACCGCCATTCTCTAAGCCTGCTACCATTGACTTAGCTCGAGCTCTACCAACACTAAGAGTGGTTTTTGGATCTCGTCTTGGTGGAATCGGAGCTGGCATTCGACCGCTTCCTCCTACGCCTGGTTGACCAAGGGACATTTTGCGTGGTAGAGTAGAACATTGGCGCACAGCTTGAGGTGTACTTGGTCCTTGGTAGTGTTGTACATGAAATTGTTGATTTTGTTGATGTACCGCGGTAATAGCAGATTGTAGTTGATGCGGAAATTGTGGTGAAATGACGGTCATAGAAACAAGGGCACCCGATGATCTTATCATATCAACGACTTTTTCATGCGATGCTGCTCTCACATCTTCACCACCTATAGCAAGAAGAAAATCTCCAGGTTTCAATCCAGCCATATCAGCTACTCCACCAGGATCAACATCGTCTAAATACTGAAGAGCTGGAAATCTATCGGACGGTTTTAGTTGCATAAGAGGTGAGGATGCTTTAGCCCCGCGAAGTATGAATCCAAATCCACGTTTAGCTCGATGAAGAATAACCGTGCGGGGTTGTCCCATTGTTCTGAAATATTGGAAGAGAAAAACATTACAATTTGGTGGCTGTAGTGAACGTATTGATTAAGTTTTGAAATTTGGTATTTCTTCCAAACTTAGTAAAGGAGTATAAGAACCTTCGACTGGTAACCTAAAGGTTTTTTATGCGCTGGCTGGTGCTGTCGATGGTATTCCCAGGAAGACCTAACATGAAATAAGCGAGCCAATTGCTGGGAAGACCCGGCATAGCAACATCAGTAAGTCGAGTTTCAAGAAGACGGCACAACCAACAAAGAATTATTTGATTACTGGGAATACGCTATACACATATCAGCGGTACGCACAGTAGCTACACACATAATAGCGGTGCTAGCATCACGACGTGAAATGTAAATCTTGTAGACCTTTTTTTCAATTACGTGTACAATAAATTTATACATAGAAAGATACTTTTTGTTATTTTGAAGGAAGGTGTTTTCAATCCGCTCTTCATTTTTCAAGTACGGAGTATAGCGTTTCGACGAAAGTGAAGAGCATGTGATTCGAACCAACGCTATCATGGTTAGAATCACTAAAAGATAGAACGAAAGCTCAACGCATCAGGCCACTGTCGCATGTACGAATTCGAATTCCAAACTCAAGTACACTCAACTGATGTGGAATTGTTATGTCATCGCTATGGTATACGGCTCTGGTGCTTTTGCTTATTCGAATTTTCTTTCTGTGTTTTTCACTATTTGCTTGCATATTGTGTGTATCTGTTAGAAACGCCACAGGAGTGGTCAGCTGCATTTCAGCAGCATTGTTTTAGGTACCCCAGAAACCGGTAGCAACGACGCCTCGCGAGGAAAAGGGAAGCAGTTTCTTTTACTTTCAGGTATCGTTGACCTCGAGCCGAATCAACAACAACATTCGGTCCTTCGACCCGTAACACCAACGACAACTGGGTCCATTTGAGCTAAAGCGACGATTACATTTTATCCTTGGAGCCGGATCGACGATAACAAGTTTGGTCCTTCGAGCCGGATTTTGGTGGAAACGAGGATACCTGTCGTCAGAGCGACGAAATCAAGGAAGATCCTGTCACGCATCACTGGAAGAGCACCAAGTACCTATACTGAGGTAGTTCGCACCGTTCCAGCTGCTCGTACGGAAAGAAGAGTATCCCCCACATATCCCGTAGAAGATTACACTGCACCTGTCCATGTGCACAGGGGAAGAGGGGCACTTCAGCCCATCACCGGACCAATGAAATCAAGAAGAGATTTGCCACGCTTCATTGGAGGAGCATCGCTTACCCAATCCGAGGTAATCTGCACTGTACCAGCCACCTACACGAAAGGAAATGTATCCCCACATGCCTCGGTGGAGATCAAACTGCACCATGTGCACAGTAGAAGAGGAGAACTAGAGCGCGTAACCAGACCGGTGAAATCGAGGAAGGCGCTGCCGTGCCCCGTGGAGAATCGCCGACTACCTACATTGAGGTAGTCTGCACGGTACCAGCCGCCCGCATAGAAACAAAGATGTATTCCACGTACCTTGTGAGGGGTCACATTTCCGGTATATATTCCGGTATATGGTAAGCGCCCATCAACGCCACAAGAACAGAAGAGAACCTAGCCGCACCCCTCACCTCTAGACAGACAACACCAGTTTATAAGTTAGAGAGAGCATCGCATCATTGTTGGGACATGAACAGAAAGTATGCCATGATCAAGACGAAATCGGACAGAAGCGAGATGCTGCCCTGCGCAATATCATGATAGATCTACAAAAGCAGAAGGAACGCTTTGATAAGACCCACAGAAGACTAACCACTTTAAGGTAGAAGACTAGGTACTGGTAGAACGGGAGCCTGCAGCAATCGGCGAGTCCCAGAAGCTTGCTTCAATTTAGTGGCGACCATACACTGTGACGAAAGTATTGGGAAATGATCGATATGTCTTGAAAGATGTCCCAGGGACGCAACGGACCCAAATGACACTTCAGGCAAAATGAAAAGGTGGTGCGTTCCTTTTGGCGACGACAGCTATTCCGAGGGCGAAACAGATGAAACGGAATCAGAACACAGGACATCGGCGTCCCCGATCCAAGGATTCCAGGAAGACACGAGGACGAGTCTTAATTCAGGATGGACGAGCTGCAATACACCTTTCCCACCAATAGCCGTAATTTTAAATGGTGAAGAACAATTCTGTTCAGTATACCCCCGACTTTGGCACGTCTGACGTCTACTTGTGTTCTCGGGCACCGAACGAACGCTAACTTCACTGTTCGTTGAGTGTGGAGTATAAAGAGAGCGCATGACGGACATTCGTTCTCTTTCCGGTGGCGAACGTCTGGGTGGATACAGGAGCTATACGATTACTAGAAATATACGACCTTTAACATTCGTTGAAGTTAAATTATTCGCTCTACATTTACCAACCAACACTTTGTCAATCAATTTATTTTCATCATCATTATCATCATCATCGGCACTACAACCGGGAGCCGGTCTTGGCCTTATTTAGCAAGTCCTGAGGCTTGTTAAATTTTCCATAATGATTTTTTTTTCCCGGCAAGGTTATTAGTCAATTTATTTTACTGTTACAATAACTAACAATAACACAAATATTAACAATAACGATTGTTATAATATAACATTGTAAAACTAAAAATGCGAAAATTGGACCTCAATGCGAAAATTGGAAAGGAAGATATCTTCCAACCAACTATAGGTAAAGAGAGCCTACACGAAGTTTCAAATGATAATGGAATTCGAATTGCCACGTGGGCAGGGTCAAAAGATCTGGTAGTGAAAAGCACGATGTTTAAGTACAAGTAACCAAATAGACCACTTCCTCATAGACAAAAGACACCACTCGAATATCCTTGACGTAAGATCATATAGAGGAGCAGATTGCAACTCCGATCACCTTCTAGTGATGGGCAAAATTAGAAGTCGGCTCGCAACAAACCCACATGGGCAGTCACTGGAGACGAGCAAAAAGTTCGACATTGATAAACTAAAAGACCTACGCGAAAGGGCTGAATATCAAGAGGAACTAACGAATAGATTTAGCATCCTAGAGAATAGGAGTAGTGAGGAAGAGGAAACCAATAATCTGGGCACTAAATGGCCATCGATCAGAGACACAATGAAACAAACAGTTCAACGGGTGTTAGGATTTAAGAAAACAATTAAGTCCAAACTTTGGTTTAACGATGAGTGCAAGGCGAAGATCGAAGAACGTAAACGCCTCAGAGTGATCCACTTAGAAGGATATGATGAAGTCAACGCAGAAAGATACGCGAAAATTCCAGAGCGAAGAACATCAGAGGTATGTATCCCGGCATAATAAATTCAATTAGAAATGGCTCCCGAGGGAGAGCCAAAATAATCCGAGACACAAACGGCTGTCTGGTGACAGAAACAAACAATATCGTGACAAGATAGAAGCAGTACGCGACAATTCGGAAAGAGACAACGAGACTTTTCAAATACAAACGCGAATGGGAGAAGACTCGGATCGAAAAAATCCTAGAAAATGCACGAGCAAAGACTATCAGAGGTATGTATGCCGGCATAAATTCAATTAGAAATGGCTACCGGGTGAGACCCAGAATAATCCGGGACACAAACGGCTGTCTGGTGACAGAAACAAAAAATATCGTGACAAGATGGAAGCAGTACTTTGAAAACCTGCTCAATGTGCGGACCCATCAAGCACAAATACTCGCACCGGACGTACATACAGCCGAGCCTCAGATCCTTTTTCGACGAAGTTGTAGACGCAATAAACCGACTGAATAACAACAAGGCTCCGGGAGTCGGCTGCATACCGGCAGAGCTTGTGAAGCATGGAGGAGAGGCAACCGTTTGAAAGATCCTCCAACTGATTAAAACAATATGGGATAAGGAAGTCATTCCGGATGAATGGAAAACCGCAATCGTCGTCCCCATTTTCAAAAAAGGCGACAGATCTGACTGCGAAAATTACAGAGGAATATCATTGCTCCCAACCACATACAAAATACTAACAAATGTCATACTGGCGAGAATCACACCGTACGCAGAAGAAATACTGGGAGACTGCCAATGCGGATTCCGCAGGAACCGGTCAACGAGCGACCAAATGTTCACAATAAGGCAACTACTGGAAAAGAAGTGCGCATACGGAGAGACGGTTCACCCACTGTTCGTCGATTTAAAAAAAGCCCAAGGCTCAGTCACAAGGCAAAGACTCTACCATATTGTAGTTGAGTTGGGAATTCCGAAAAAATATGCCCCCCTCATCAAATTTGCATGAACGAAAACAAAGGGCGAGTTAGAATAGAAAACCATCTCTCAGAACTATTTGAAATCCGGGACGGACTAAAACAGGGGGGTTGCCTCTCACCGTGTCTTTTTAACCTTGTGGTCGAATATGACATTAGAAAGGTCCAAGACGATAACATGGCCGGATCATCCCTGAACAGCGTCACACAAGTGCTCGTATATACGGATGACATCGCCGTTTTGGGCGATAATCTAAGAAACTGTAAATAAAATCTGTGAAATCATCATGCAAGCGGCAGAAGAGGTGGGACTAGAAATAAATGAAGACAAAACAAAATACATGATTGCGGCGAGAGCAGGGAATACATATAAACGTCAGAGGCAAGATATTTGAAAAAGTTAAAGAATTTAAATATCTGGGGGAACGATACTGACGGCCGGTAACGCAATGTCGAGGGAAATTAACAAAAGACTGCATTCCGGCAACGGTAGTTGCACACAGTCAGTAAACTGCTGAAATCCAAACTGCTATGACGAAACATAAAGCTCCGTGTCTATAGAACCATAATCATGACGATTGTTCTATACGGATGCGAAACATGGGCTCTCACAAAACGAGAAGAAAATAAATTCCGCGTATTCGAGAATAAAGATTTAAGAGGTATCTTTGGAGATAAATATGACGAGAAGGCAGGACAATGGAGGAAATTCCACAACCACGAACTGGAAGAGCTATACCGCAAACCTACAATAGTGAGAGTAATCAAGTCGCGAAAATTCAGATGAGCCAGACATGTGGCGCGAATGGGCAACGATAGGACCGTGCGTAGTATTCTTGACGGTAGACCTACGGGAAAGACTGGTAGGACGGCCGCGACGGAGATGGGAGGACAATGTTAGGTTTGACCTTGATGAGATCGGATCGGCTGGTCAAGCGTAGAAGGAGAGCGCGCAGGACAGGAAACGATGGCGGAGTCGAGTCGATGAGGTCATGAACTTCCGGGTTCCTACAGTCCAATAAATAAATAATAATAATAATAATAAAACTAAAAATACGTTCAAAAGAAAATCAATTTGAAAAATTCGAATTTTTAAATCAAATTAGTAATAAGGATACACGTATACACCCTACGCCCTAAAAAAACAAATCATTATGAAAAATTTAACAAGCCTCAGGACTTGCTAAATAAGGCCAAGACCCGCTCCCGGTTGTAGTGCCGATGATGATGATGATACACCCTACTCATATGACGAAGAATAGCTTCTGCGGTCGTTTAGACCTGGACGCTGATATAAGTAAGGAGACATTACGTTCCTCATTCCATGTTAATGAACAGGATCATCTATGGGTATATGGATTTTTTCGACAAACCACCAAATCTTGTGACTCCTACTCCACCAGTTGCACTATATCGCTAAGATCCATTCCGATACAATATTAATGAGAAAAAAGTAATCGATTCAACAGTTTTGCATAAATATATTATAATTACTTACGGTTTCTTTATTCGTGGAGCTGTAGAGCTGTTATACTGAACACCTCCGCCATTATTTGTAACCGCAGGTTGCCGTTGCATTCCTGGTGATCCCTGATATATCTGTTGCTGGACTTGTTGTTGTGGCTGTTGGTGTTGTCCTTGTATTTGTTGTTGATGAGAATGGTTGATACTCGTTGCCGTTGATACGTTCGTAATATTTTTTTGACGTAGATTTACTTCTTGAACGCAGTCAACTGGAAAAAATCCTGAAGCATTTGTTCCACGAATGTAGCCTTCCAATAGACCATAATCAGTTGATCCGACAACTTCGATAACATCACCTGGTTGCAGCCTTATGTGTCCCACAGAATTTCCAGGATATGGTTCTATGCATACCACTGTTGTACTGGGATGACCAATAGAACATGCAGCGCTATCCGAGTTCGTTCCTACACCAGAGGAATCGCTAATTATGTCGCTGGTGTCACCCAGACTTTTATCTGCAAAACGAAAAGCAAAAACATGTGAAATGAGAAAATGTCAGGGATTTCTCTCTAGCTCATCGTTCTTGTTTAAGTTTTGTAGTCCCTATGTTTTTGGCACAGGGCCAAGTGAAAATTACTTACTTCTGTTTTTGCTAGATAGATGGGTATGAGACGATTGACGTAGATGCTACTAGAAAAAATATCTTCACATCGGCGAAACATGCATGAAGGAGTGCAAGGACACTGCGATTCTTTCTAAGTAAACTAATACATTCTCAAAGTCGTGCATCGATTGAAGTACTTACACTATACCCAGTAAAGAAATGACCTGCTATTTGGCAGATGCGACCAGGTTACGTATGAAGTTAGAGATTTTTTAGGCAGATGTTTTATGCTTTTGGATTGATTCGTTATATGAGTTAGACATCTTTAAACTTTGGAAGTCCTATATGTATACGAATAGTGGTTTTTTAGGGTGGCATAATATGAACATGGTATTGGTTTATTGATAAAATAATTTTATGCCATTAATGTTCAAATATGATTTCTAGATGTGGGTCCCGCTACGGACTCGAATGAGGCGCAAATTCGTAGTGTAATTTTTGACCGTTTTTTTCCAGCAGCTGCGGCCGTTTATTATTGCCGCCTTGTTAGTGTTCTAAAATCTGTGGTTTATTAGATTAGACTGGAGGGTTGACACGTCCCTGCAGAAAGTAATCAAGAAATGTGACATCATACGAGGGTTGCCTTTTATATTTCGGGATTAGAGAACAAAAACAAATATTGATCATCGAAAATCACTTTATTGTTTTTCAAAATATTCCCCATGTAGATCTATACACTTTTGCATGCGTTTGAATTGTCGAAGCACTTTTGCCACTCTGATTGAGGTATCTCCAACACATGCATTCTAAATGCAGCAACCGCTTCTTCAGGTGGCGAAAAACGTTGACCTCTCAGTTTGTTTTTTAGGTACGGGAATAAAAAGAAGTCATTCGGTGCCAAGTCAGGACTATACGGCGGATGACCCATCAAATCGATGTTTTGGGTGCTCAAAACTGCAGTTGTCGCAGCCGATGTGTGAGAGCTCGCATTGTCGTGGTGAAGAGTGATCCGTCTTCGGCGGTTGGTTTTCCTGATTTCTTGGAAGACAACTGGCAAACAAATGGTTGTGTACCACTCAGAATTGACTGTTCTGCGTTGTTCTAGTGGTACGGTTGCGACATGTCCAGTTTTTCCGAAAAAACAGGCGACCATTTGCTTGGAAGTACTTCGTGCGCGAACAACTTTTGTTAGATTTGGCTCATCTTGAAACACCCAGACAGTCTACTGCTGTTTACTTTCGGACTCATACGCGTAAATCCACGATTCATCACCTGTCACGATGTCATAGACGTGTTTCGAAGCACCGCGACCGTATTTTTTGAGCATTTCTTTCGACCAATTGACACGAGCCTTTTTTTGGGCGATTGAAAAATTGTGTGGGATCCAACGCGAACAAATTTTTTTGACAGTTCGCTGGTCCCACTAACGCCTAAGGTTGTCTCAATCTCACGATAGGCCACATGACGATCTTCCAATATCAGTTCGCGCACAGCATCAATGGTTTTCGGAACAACAACTGATTTTGGACGACCTTCATGAAATTCATCTTAGAGTGAACTACGACCACGAATGAATTCACCATACCATCGATAAACACTAGTCCTTGATGGAGCTTTATCGCCAAAAATTGAATTAAGTTCATCCATGCACTGTTGCTGAGTTAATCCACGCCGAAAGTTGTAAAAAATAATCGCACGAAAATGTTGACGATTTAATTCCATTTTTGGGCCGAGATGAATCTTTTAAGTTACTGTAAACAACACAAATAGCGCTCGTATGTCAAAACGTTCTGAGTGCGTATAACCTCAAAAATGTCCAACTTTACGACAGAGCTATCAATTGCCGGATTGCAACACTAGGGTTGCCAAATCCCGAAACATAAGAGGCAACCCTCGTAAGATCGTACTGGGCAATGGACAGGTCTAATCCGTGAAATTATGACCACACGGAACGTTTTTTCGCAATAAAGCTGTGTAGCACGTCACACTGTATTGCTGAGGTCGAAAGTTTCCCACATTAGCGCGAATCGATTGGAGAACGAGAAAGAAAAATCCATATTCATGGAACTATGGACCTCTCTTTTGACGGTACGGATCTGTATCTTCTTAGAAGAAATATCGACTAATGACTCCACTAGGCCAGAAAGGAATATCTCATAGGCATATGTTAAAATAAATTCAAACTTGTGCTTGATGGAAAGGTGACATTCCATACTAAACAATGTACCCTTTTTTTGATTGCTCGATTAAGTAGTCAGTTATAGGGTGTAAAATATGTAAGTTAACGACGAGAAAATATCGTTTATTTTTGCTTTGATAATGTCAAAAAATTATGGTCCCGATACTGTCGCACTTATTTTGCACAGTTTTGGTTTAGTCGATTTTGTTCCGTTCCTATTCCACGCAGCTAGGCCCTTCGTTGAAAATATCGATAAAATCTTGGAATTGATCAAACTAGACTGGTACGTTAGCAGTCGCAGCATTGCCGAGGGGCTAAAGATCGACGACTAAAACAAACCGTCTGCGTAAAGGTGGATTCAACAAGATGCGCAATGTTTAGGTGCCACACAAATTAACACAACAAAGGATGTTGGATTGAATTTTTATCTGCAAAGTTTTGGCCAATTGAAAGAATTCGAGCCAAAAATCAAACGATGGTGATTGGAGATGGGAAATATGTTAGAAACGACAGTATTGTGTGACAGCGATTGTGTTCTCAGCACTGTGAGGTGGTTCAAACGGTGGGTAAACCAGGAGTCACAAGCTGTAAAGATATGTTAGGTGGGGATGGAAAAGAATCATCTACTATGAGCTTCTACTGTGGCAACACACCTCACCAACACATGGTGCACAACGAAAATAAGTGCTAGCAGAAGGTAGTAAAAATCCAACATGCGTCTGGGTCGATCCGGAGATATCTTTTGAAGTTTTCCAACTTTCCACCAAAAATAAACAAAAATAAAAAATAATTCAATTTCTGCGATATAAGACCAGTTGTACAAGACTAAACAAATGATTACAAGAATTCCCTAATTTCTCTTTTCCATACTATGGGTTTTACAACTTTTGAGACTCCGATAATTTAGTAATGAAAAGAAAGAACTACATGATTTGTTAGGTAATCAAATATAAATACAGCGAACAGAAGTTTGTTAAACACACAGCAAATGTTACAGGTAAACGATGAGGTCATTTCCTGAAAAAGTTATACCATTGAAGCAGTTAAAAGGAATTTTGAAGAAAGACGGAAAAGCGACGTCAGAAGATATTATAACTCAAACTCTAAAGTCAGCCACGACGAACTCTCCCTGGAAAAGTGCCAGGGTGATCTGGAAGGAAAAGCTGTGGCGTTTCCAACAGACACACACGCACACGCAACCGCACTGAAGAATTCAGGTACAAAAGAAAGTAGAAGTAATCATCAGAGTCATATACCCCAGTATTAATGTAGTAATCAACAACTTAAGCAGCGAGTGGTTGGTTTGATGCGTAGGTGCACCTTAACCTTTCCGTAGTGAGGGTTCGAATCAGGTTCTTTATTACTTCGAAAAATGTCTTACAAAGAGTTAAAAAATAATAATAATAACAATGAAGGATCAGTAAATGTTTATACGACAGTGCAAATAAAATACACTGGAACTTAGAACACTGTCAGGACATGAGATGTGATGTAATTTTTCTGCAAATTGAAAAGTCATCAATTCATTTATAGACATTTTACATATAAATACGTACTCGCCCACCTTGTATCGAAACTGAGAGAGCAAATGATCAACAATCTCACGAAAAAAATATATTGGTGAATAATTTAATCCCCCACTTGGTAGAAACCTTGACGTGGTGCGGGAGCTTAAACTACACTCAGGCTATGCTGACGGAAGCATACGCTTCCAGTAGGGCCACCCATGTCAGAGAGGCTAGTGAGGAGTAACACACAAAGATCTACCACCCCTAATCCATGGTGTTACGCGTCACCGTGCCCATTGGATGGTTTGCAGCCAGGGGTATACCAGCTATATTATAACGGCGCCTCTCTGACACCGGGCCGAATCAGAGTAGTAAGCAGACCTTACCACATCAAAACGGGGCTCTGATGTGGCGGACTATTTGAAACCCCAAGACTTGTGGGAACAAAAATGAATAACCAATATACACAAAACAATCCCACGAAAAAATCGGTAGGCGTAGATGTAATGAGCCGACACTACCATAAGGAAGAAATCATTAAGAAAACACCGACTCGGCAAAAAGAAGACGTAGAGAAAAACGGAAAAAGCGGGATATACGCGTCGGCACGTGGAATGTTCGAACCAGGCGCGATACAGACGGTAGAAGAAATCGCGAAAGAATATAAAATGGACATCGTCGCGCTTCAGGAAGTCCGACTCCCACATCAAGTAATCGAAACCCACGGGTTTACACTGGCGTGTGGAGGTACCGATACACATAACCTCGGGACTGGCTTCATCATAAGCAAGAAGATTACGCCCCATGTAAAAGATGTGCAAAGACCGAATGTCGGTGCTAAAAATACAGGGCGCGTGGTATAATTATGTACTTATAAACCGTACACACCCCAACAGAATCTACGGCCGAAGAAACGAAGGACACATTCTACGAGACCCTAGAGGAAGTATTCGATGGGATATCATCATTCGATGTTAAAATCCTTCTCGGGTACCTCAATGCGAAAATTGGAAAGGAAGACATCTTCCAACCAACAATAGGTAAAGAGTTTCAAATGATAATGGAATTCGAATTATCACGTTCGCAGCTTCAAAAAACCTGGTAGTGAAAAAGCACGATGTTCAAGCACAAGCAAATTCATAAAGCCACATGGATATCACCCGACGGCGTAACGCGTGCCCAAATGACCACTTTCCCATAGACAAAAGACACCACTCGAATACCCTTGACGTAAGATCATATAAAGGAGCAGATTGCAACTCCGATCACCTTCTAGTGATGGGCAAAATTAGAAGTCGGCTTGCAGCAAACCGACATGGGCAGTCACGGGAGACGAGCAAAAAGTTCGACATTGATAAACTAAAAACACCTACGTGAAAGGGCTGAATATCAAGACGAACTAACGAATAGATTTAGCATCCTAGAGAATAGGAGTAGTGAGGAGGAGGAAGCCAATAGTGTGGACACGAAATGCACATCGGTCAGAGACACAATTTAAACAAACAGCCCAAAAGGGATTAGGATTTAAGAAAACAATTAAGTCCAGTCCTTGGTTTGACGATGAGTGCAAGGCGAAGATCGAACAACGTAAACGCCTCAGAGTGATCCGCTTAGAAATGATATGATAAATCCAACACAGAAAGATACGCGACGATTCGGAAATAGACAACGAGACTTTTCAAACGCAAAAAACACGAATGGGAGAAGACTAGGATCGAAAAAATCATAG
The DNA here is from genome assembly GCA_963931805.1 of Microdon myrmicae. Classification (NCBI taxonomy): domain Eukaryota; kingdom Metazoa; phylum Arthropoda; class Insecta; order Diptera; family Syrphidae; genus Microdon; species Microdon myrmicae. The sequence goes on along the minus strand of OZ007497.1, from coordinate 105,617,170 downwards.
AAAATGCCAGAGTAAAGAACAGCAGCGGTATGTATGCAGGCATAAATTCAATTAGAAATGTCTACAGAGGGAGAGCCAAAATAATCCGAGACACAAACGGCTGTCTGGTGACAGAAACAAACAATATCGTGACAAGATAGAAGCAGTACTTTGAAAACCTGCTCAATGTGCGCACCCATCAACCACAAATACTCGCACCAGACATACATACAGCCGAGCCTCAGATCCTTTTTCGACGAAGTTGTAGACGCAATAAACCGACTGAAAAACAACAAGCTCCCGGAGTCGGCTTCATACCGGCGGAGCTTGTGAAGCATGGAGGAGAGGCAACCGTTTGAAAGATCCTCCAACTGATTAAAACAATATGAGATAAGGAAGTCATTCCGGATGAATGGAAAACCGCAATCGTCGTCCCCATTTTTAAAAAAGGTGACAGATCTGACTGCGAAAATTACAGAGGAATATCATTGCTCCCAACCACATACAAAATACTAACAAATGTCATACTGGCGAGAATCACACCCTACGCAGAAGAAATACTGGGAGACTGCCAATGCGGATTCCGTAGGAACCGGTCAACGAGCGACCAAATGTTCACAATAAGGCAACTACTGGAAAAGAAGTGCGCATACGGAGAGACGGTTCACCCACTCTTCGTCGATTTAAAAAAAGCCCAAGGCTCAGTCACAAGGCAAAGACTCTACCATATTGTAGTTGAGTTGGGAATTCCGAAAAAATATGCTCCCCTCATCAAATTTGCATGAACGAAAACAAAGGGCGAGTTAGAATAGAAAACCATCTCTCAGAACTATTTGAAATCCGGGACGGACTAAAACAGGAGGATGGCCTCTCACCGTGTCTTTTTAACCTTGTGCTCGAGTATGACATTAGAAAGGTCCAAGACGATAACATGGCCGGATCATCCCTGAACAGCGTCACACAAGTGCTCGTATATGCGGATGACATCGCCTTTTTGGGCGATAATCTAAGGAACTGTAAATAAAAACAGTGAAATCATCATGCAACCGACAGAAGAGGTGGACCTAGAAATAAATGAAGACAAAACAAAATACATGATTGCGGCATCGTATATAGCCTTTCGCATTCGACCTTGTATCACGTTGGAAGAATGCCATAGATGCCAACGGATCCTATTTTGATTCAAGAAAAAAGTACAGAAAAATAATATTGCTTTTAAATTTATACTATAAAATCAGACATTTCATGTGGTACAACCCAATACTATAGAACTTGACATAGTAATTAGACCTACTGGTGTCATCTGTCCCAAACAGCTGCCTGGTCACAGAAACAAACAATATCGTGACAAGATGGAATAAGCACTTTGAAAACCTGCTCAATGTGCGCACCCATCAACCACAAATAAACGCACCAGACGTACATACAGCTGAGCCTCAGATCTCAGAGCCCTCTTTCGACGAAGTTGCAGGCGCAATAAACCGATTGAAAAACAACAAAGCTCCCGGAGTCGACTGTATACCGGCAGAGCTTGTGAAGCATGGAGGAGAGGCAACCGTTCGAAAGATCCACCAACTGATTAAAACAATATGGGATACGGAAGTCATTCCGGAAAAATGGAAAACCTCAACAGAGAAAATGACAGAGGAATATCTTTGCTCCCAACCACATACAAAATACTAACAAATGTCATACTGGGGAGAATCACACCGTACGTAGAAGACATATTGGGAGACTACCAACGCGGATTCCGTACGAATCGGTCAACGAGCGACCAAATGTTCACAACAAGGCGACTACTGGGAAAGAAGTGAGAATACGGAGAGACGGCTCACCAACTGTTCGTTGACTTCAAAAAAAAACTACGGATCAGTCGCAAGGCAAAGACTCTACCATATTGAAGTTGAGCTGGGAATCTCGAAAAAATATGCCGCGCTCATTCAAATCTGCATGAATGAAAACAAAGTGCGAGTTAGAATAGAAAACGACCTCTTAGAACCATTTGAAATCCGGGACGGACTAAAACAGGGCGATAGCCTCTCACCATGTCTCTTTAACCTTTAATCAGAAAGGTACTAGACCACAACATCGCCGGATCATCCCTGAACGGGGTCACACAAGTGCTCGTATATGCGGATGACATCGCCGTTTTGGGCGATAATCTAGAAACTGTAAGTAAAAACAGTGAAATCATCATGTAAGCGGCAGAAAAGGTGGGCCTAGAAATAAATGAAGACAAAACGAAATACATGATTGTGGCGAAAGCAGGTGGACCTCAGAGAACACACATAAACATCAGGGGCAAGATATTTAAAAATGTCAAAGAAGTTAAATACCTGGGAACAATACTGACGGCCAGTAACGAAATGTCGAAGGAAATTAACAAAAGACTACACTCCGGCAACGGTAGTTGGCATTCAGTCAGTAAACTCCTGAAATCCAAACTGCTATCACGAAACATAAAGCTCTGTGTCTATAGAACCATAATCATGGCGATTGTTCTATACGGATGCGAAACATGGACTCTCACAAAACGGGAAGAAAACAAATTCTGCGTATTCGAGAATAAAGTCCTAAGGGGTCTCTTTGGTGGCAAATGTGACGAGGAGGCAGGACAATGAAGGAAACTCCCCAGCAACGAATGGGAAGAGCTATGTCGCAAACCTACAATAGTGAGAGTGATCAAGTCGCGAAGATTAAGACTGCTTGGTGGTGCAACCAAATTGCTTTTAAGGAACATGGTGCGTTTCATGCGACCATGCCCTTGTGAAAAATACTTATTTGTTGCTGATGAATTTAGGGTCAGCGAAAATTATAGTTTTAAAGCATTTCAGGTGATAGTTTGCGCAAACGATGGAAAGGTAAGTGTATGTTTTCCAGGTTTTTGGTGCTCGGACATGTGGCGCGAATGGGCAACGATAGGACCGTGCATAGAATTCTTGACGGTAAGCCAACGGGAAAGAGACCGACAGGGCGGCCGCGACGGAAATGGGAGGACAATGTTAGGTTGGAGCTCCTCGGATCGGAGGGCCTAACGTGGAAGGAGAGCGCACGGGACAGGGAACAATGGCAGAGTCGAATCGGTGAGGTCATGAACTTTCGCGTTCCTACAGGCCAATAAATAGTAGTAATAGAATAATTTAATATTAAAACATCTATGAAAGCGAATTTACATACTGTTAAATGTCTACCCTCCTGGCGCAAAACTAATGACCTTGCCCGGAAAAAACAAATCATTATGGAAAAATTTAACAAACCTCGGGACTTGCTGAATAAGGCAAATAACGGTTCCCGCTTGTAGTGCCGATGATGATGATGTAATGTCTACCCAGAATTTCTCAATAAAACATCAAATTTGAATTAATCATCATTTCATCATCATGATTTATTATCGCTTTCAAAGTAGGCCTCTCCCAAGATAACACTTGTGCCAACGATTCATCCAGTCACCCATGCACGTTTTATATGCCGCGTTCGGGATCGATTTTAGCTCTCTCTTCATCAATCGACTCGAAATGTCTTCCTCGAAAAGGAAATTTGAGTTTGGGAACCAGGAAAAAGTCACAAGGGCCATATCTGGTCAATACGGCGCTTTTTCGATCATATTAGTTTGAGCTTTTGGGCAAAATCCGAGATTTGTTTTTCCACAGATTCGGCCTCTTTTTATGAACACTCTTGCAAATGCTTCATAACGCCTAGAAATATTCCTTAACGCCCCGAGATGCCACCAAAAAAGGGTGGCAGCTTGACCTTGCGGAAAGAATTCATAGTGCACCACACCAGTATAATCAAAGAGAACAGTAAGCATGGCCTTAACTTTTGATCGATTTTGTCCTGGGTTTTTCGCTTTTGGCTTGTTTTGGCAGCAGCATTTGAAGACTTATTTGCATGTCATACTCGTAGACCCGTATTTCGTCACTAGTTACGACACGTTGTATACATGTAGAGTGACTGGCGACTCGAGCATATCCTTAACAACTGCTTTTCGATGCTTTTTTTGCAAAAAATTCAGCTCTTTTCGAACAAGCCTTGTTGTGATGGGTCTCATATATAAACTATCGACCAAAATCTTACAAACTGATTCGTGTTAAAAGTTTTGTTTTCGGGCTAGATCTCTCAAGCTATAACGACGATTTCCAAACACCAATTCCTTCACTTTGGCGATGTTTTCCTGTCACAGAGCGTTCGTGCGGGGGAAATCACTAACGGCTTGACGGCCAATTTTGAATGTTTGTACTATTCATACAGTTGTGTTGTCAGTAGAACTTTGGCGCCAAAATGTTCAACGATTCTGCATAAGAAATTCTGTTGGAAACACAAAATTGAATGCAAGCTCTTTCCTCAATCAAACTATCCATTATAAAAATCGAAAAACATACTTGAGATGAATCAACAAAATCAGCACCTGTAAACTAATTGACAGATGGCGCTTAAACTGGACGTCATCAGGTCTCACAGTGGTGCCAAACTAGTGGCAAAAGAAATTTGACAATAGGCTCATGCGGGCACTTTAAATAATAAATTCAGGGTAGAGATTTGACAGAATGTATATTGGTAGAGAAACTTTGAACAATGTATTGCGAAGTGGTCAATAAAAAATTACGAGTTTGACATTAACCCAATTAAATAATTGGTATGCGTGATTGTGTTCATAAGCAGAATAAGTTGCAAAAAACATAATTTAACAAGTTCTAATTCAATATGGAGTTATGCCACTCAGAAAGTATAAAAGAACCCGTACGGTATCCGAATCGGCGTATCTTCACTTCCAAGGAACCACCGCTAAATAAATTGAGAGAAAGATGAACGTTAACCAATATCTCTCCCTATAAAAAGTGTAAGTTAACTTAGAACACCCGACTTCCGTAATTTATTCTCTAGATTGCACAATTTGTTACAGTGTTAGTACTAAATAATATTAAGAATAAAAAGAAAAAAAACAAGAACCAAAGTTAGTAAAAAAATCATGAATTCAACTTAATACAACTAAATGTCATATAAAAGTATAGAAAAAACACGAAGAAATAATTTTACACAAAATAATATAATAAACAAAAATTGAAGATACCTGTGACAATGCTGATGTCGTCCTCATGTGATCGGTGACCAGATGATCCCTCAGATAAACTCGAACTAGCCGAACTGTAAGGCATATGCTCAGATGGACATGGAGATGGTGGGCCCCGACAATTGTTTCGTGTCAATGTACCCAATAGACTACTACGAGATAGGCTACTGTTGCCCGACATCCATCCAGAACGACGTTTTGGATTATATCGTGGGGGACCACGGAACGGTGCTGTTGAGGTAAAATTTGTTGTTGATGTTTTCGTGATTTTATAAATACACTCTAATAATATTTGCTTTCCAATTTTTGTTATTCTCTATTCGAATTTTGTCTTTGTTTCAATTTGATTTTCATTTGGGGCTTTCATTTTCAGCTCAGACAACTGGGATTGCTTAAGTTTTCTGGAGATTGCTTGTCGTTTCAATTAGCTATTTGTTTATTTTAAAATAAAAACCCTCAACTACGTGAAATTAAAATAAATTAAGTGTATAAAAAAGTGAACTTAAGAAAAAATTATTTGTTGGATATCAAGTGAAGGTGGCAGTAGGTTATAATGTTGTTTCTACTACTACATGAGCCCTTTATCAGATTTTCGACCTACCATGTCAACATGAAGCAGATGTACGTTGAGCCATAGTATATTGTGTTTAAGATTTGTACACAGGACATAATTATAAAGGAGTTGTTATTAGTTTAGTTTAGTGAGAGCAGAACCCTCTTTTATTTCACTTAGTACAAGCGTAAAAAAATTTAAAAGTAAAAACTTACGAACTAACTTAAAAACTAGGGATTACGAAAATTAATTTAGAAAAAGTATGAAGGTGATATGGTGGGAAGGTGACGGTGTACGTGATTCGGTGGCGAAGACCGGGAAGTAGGATAAAGGGGCGGGATGATTGGAATGTGTACGGGTAGTAAGAGTGTAGGTGGTGGGAGGGGCAAGGTCAGGAGGGGAAAGAGAGGAGGCGACGTTTGAGTGCAATAGGAGTGAGGTAGAAATCGAAGGAGGTAGGGTAAGCCTTTGCCCACCTTAGCATTCGAGAAATGGGTTCATTACAGCCAAAAGAAGTGTAGTGGTAGGGCAGATAGAAGAGTCAAGGGTTTCGAACGTTACGGGGGTTGGTGTTTAGTGTGATGGTGGGGAGCAAGCTAGGGCAGTTGATTGTGCCGGAGAGGAGACGGTGGATGAAGAGGATAAAGGCAAGAGTTCTGCGCTCCTCAAGTGTATTGAGGTTGATCAGATGGAGCCGGCTTGTGTAGGGGGGAAGAATCCGGGGATTCTCCCAGTTCAGTCAACGGAGGGCAAAACGCAGAAAATGACGTTGCACGCTCTCGATTCTGCGGATATGGTACGAGCAGTGTGGAGACCAGACCTGACTGGCGTATTCAAGAAGTGGGCGGACGAAGGCAATGTAGAGGGACCGGGAAACGTAGGGATTCGAGAATTCCTTAGACCAGCGTTTCACAAACCCAAGGGCGGAGTTGGCCTTAAGAATGATATCATCGATATGTGGGATGAAGCTGAGCTCCCTGTGAAATAAAATTCCGAGGTCACGTATTAAGGATACGTATGAAATCTGCTTGGTGCAAGATTAATGACCTTGCCCGGAAAAAACAAATCATTATGAAAAATTTAACAAGCCTCAGGACTTGCTAAATAAGGTCAAGACCGGTTCCCGGTTGTAGTGCCGATGATGATGATGAAATCTGCTGGTTTAGCAGGAAGTAGGAGCGTGGGGGTGGGGGTGGACGTTTGTGGGAGAAGGTAATGGAGTGACACTTGACAACATTGAGTTGCAGGCAGTTATTACGGCACCAAGTTGAGAAGCTGTCGAGGTCCTGTTGGAGAAGTGAGGAGTCGAGAGGAGAGATGATTGTTTTGTAGAGTTTGGCGTCGTCCGCATAGAAGGAGATGGATGAGTGTTTAATAACGGAGTCGACATCATTGATGGTAAGGATAAAAAGGAGGGGGCCTAGATGACTACCTTGGGGAACCCCTGAGGGGGGGAAAAAAAGGATCGGATAGGGAGGATCTGAATTTGACACGGTAGGACCGGTCTTTCAGATAAGAAGATAACCATTTGATCAATAGGAGTTCGAAACCTAGGGAGGACAGCTTGAAAAGGATGAGATTATGGGAGATTTTGTTAAAGCCCTTCCTGAAATCAGTGGTGATAACATCGACTTCGTTGCCATTCTCTAAGGCACGGAGAGTATGGGAAGAGAACTCGATCAGATTCGTTGTGGTCGAACTACCCGACAGGAAACCATGCTGGTTGGGTGAGATGATGGATTTACAACTAAAAGATAACACATTGTAAAGGAGCCCTTCGAACAGTTTGGGGATATGAGACAGTTTGGCGATGGCTCGGTAGTTGCTGATATCATTTTTAGGTCCCTTTTTATGTATAGGGGTGACATAGAAGAATTTCCAGATACTAGGGAAGGTCCCTTGAGAAAGGGATAGGTTATAAAAATCTTTGATATCAGGAGAGAAAGAGAAGTGGAACATTTCTTTAAAAATACAGACGGGAGTCCATCAGGTCCAGGGCTGAACTCGTCTTTGAGTAAGTTTAGTTTCTCCTCAACTACGTGAGGCTAAATAAGTTGAGGGGTGAAGGGACCAAGGGAGAATTCGGGCAAGTCATTGAAATACGACGGATTGGGTTCGAAGGAGACGTCTGTGAAGGATTTATTGAAAAACGACGCGAACAGGTTGGCAATAGTTAGGTTGTTGTTTGACGTAGTCGCGCCATAAGAGAAGGAGTTAGGATAGGCGTCGGATTTACGTTTATAATTTATAAAGTGGAAAAAGGATTTAGGGTCATTGATCAGATTGGATTGTGTTTTAATAAGGTGTTTGGAGTGGAAGGAGTTGTAGAGTTCGGAAAATTTATAAACGGAACCGAGAAATAGATCGCATTTTGAGGAAAATGTTCCATAAGTTATTCCTTTTGTTCCGAAGATTGCGGAGATTGCGGTTGTACCATGGCGGCGAAGAAACCGATGACGTGCGGCGAGAATAGGCGACATATAAGGCAACGGTATAGTAAATCTCCTTATAGAGAGCGGCCGTAGTATCTTCTACACCCAAATGATCAAAACGAAATGCTGTTTTGCTAAGATGCTCATTTAGGAGGCGGAAATTAGCCTTGTGGAAGTTGTAAGAAAAGCAGTCAGGAGATAGAGAGGGCTGGGTGTCGTGATCGAGATATAAAGATAAGAGCAGTGGGGGTGATAATTATTGATGGTAGAGAGGGCGTGTGGGCTGGGGGCAACTGAGAACATGGGTGGGTCGGTTGAGAACACAAGGTCCAGCTGTCTCCCCATATGATTTGGGACATTGCTAATTAGATGGAGGCATGAGTCGGTGAGGCCGTTTATAAAAATACGTTCATTAGAACTAGTGGGGTTAGAGACGAAGAAGGCTTGGTCGTCAGCTGATGTCTATTGTAGGTGGGGGCGGTTAAAATCGCCAAGAACGATTGGCAATTAGAGATGAAGTGAATCTGTTATGAGTGGCGAGCAGCACTCCACGGCATGGGGAGTTGGAACCTTCTTGATGAGCGTCGTTATCGCGAAAAGCATTGAGGGGGGGGGGGGGGGGGGGGGGGGGAATAGTTCAAGACTACTGATACTAGGAATAAGGTTGGTCTCCGTCAAAGCATATATGTCGAAGGGGAGGGAGTGCGCCTTTTCCAGAGTCGAATGAGTTTTGGAGCGGAGACCTCTAACATTCTAGTAGACGGTTATGGGGAGCGTATTGATATGATACGAGGGACCAAGGGGTGGCTGAATAGGGGCAAAAGTACTTTTGATTATTGGGAAAGGTAATTTTGTTGTCAATATAATGGCGAAATGCCGAGAGATCTCTTAGCAGCTTATTAGGGGGCATATCGAGATTTTAATGGAAGTTTATGAACAGGCTGCGGAGGCTAGGGACGTTAGTAGGTAGATCTTCCTGCTGGGTGGAGGCCATTACGCTGGTTTTCGTTTTACCTTCGTAACAGACAGAGTCGGCTTTGTCGTGGAGGAAAGCAAAATAGAGGCGTACATTCTCATAGGTCACTTTGTTCCTAAATTTAGACAGGGCATACCGGTTGTCCGAAGAATTAATGGCTTGCTGACGGAGTTTGACAGATGGTGGGAGTACAGGGTCAATTAAGGGTCGGGGGGTTTTGGAGTTTGGTGGATGGTGGATGGTCCGGTTTAAAGTTGGGAAACAATGGTATGAGGTCACCCTCGGAAGTAAAGAATGCCAGAGGTTAAGGCAGCCCTCTTTCCAAGATGGGGGGCTATCTCAGGTGCAACAACTTGGGAACTACTATCTTTTACAAAACCTAACAATAAACAGCAGCTCTCTGGTGAATCGTCTGGTTGGGAAATAATGCGGATACTGAATTTAAGTTGTCATTTTGTAATGTCACAGAATCCAACGTCACTAAAATGAACAAATTCTAATATCGGGTTTTCCAATAGGGACTTGACAACTTTGAATTTAATTTGTGAACGCACCCTTTCAGTAATCATCGAACTATCACTGTCAATTTATTCAGTAAGCAACATTTTCATCATCGTTAAGTACACGAACAAACAACGTCTGCAAATTATAAAAATTTACTACCGAAAAAAAGTTGTGAAGTCCCTATTGGAAAACCCTAGCGTTATACAATAGGGACTTGACAACTTTGAATTTAATTTGTGAACGCACCCTTTCACTAATCATCGAACTGTTATTTACAAGCAGTGAAGCCTGATAGTTAGGTCCTTAACCGAGACTCATATGGTCTTGTAGCGGTTCTACGAACCATACAACTCCTTACAGTTGAGTTATCCTTTCCGCCAAGGAACTCTACACACCTTTCGCAGCACACGTGCCCACAGACACGTGGCCCAATGGTCATTACCATACCTGTAACAAAGGTTATATGAAATTGCAACAACGTTGAACCCGATATCAAAAACCAAGGAACTTAACGTTCAAAACCTTCCAATATCGAGTTCAACGCATCCATACATGGTATTCTACCCCAATTCAAAAGGGCAGCTAAAGCATCGCATCTAAGCAATGCGTCAAATGCAGCAAGCATCGCATACAGATCACCCATCTCCCATCCTAAACATCAACGCGACCTTCCCAAGGAAATACTATTGTCGGTAAATAAAACGAACAACGGTTGCATACACTGGTAGCTAAATGCAATTAGCACCTAAATCCCTGGCATGACCAATTGCAAAGGCACGCTTATGTAAACAAGGCATATCGTTTAGCTGCCGTCCAATGGTCGTGCAATCATAAACATCTTAACGTATATTGCTCGCTAGATGTTTATGATTCGAAAAGACTAACAAAGGAACGATACCAATCCCACGGTTCCTTTTATTACCCATTGGAAACACTCAAGAGCATTGTTAGCTTAAGCCATATGGCTAACCTAAACATATCCCATAGTCCGTGCACCCATCCGAAGTGCATGCGATCCTTTGCCCGCATGCCAGATGTTAGTGCAAATAAACTACGGAAAGATCGGAGAATAAGCGGCGGCATCCGATCCTGAAACAAAAGAAACATGATTCCGACCACCAGCAACGAATGGTGATAATGATGATTATTGGGTAAGATTTATCCTTTCCAGATCTTATGGGAAATTCTCCTTTGAGATGCAAAGGGAAATTTTATGCTGTTAACAGACACGATGGGAAATTCTCTTAGCGGACAGGATGGTAAATTCGGTGCAGAGATGCGCTAGGAAGATTTTCCTTACGATGGGGGATGCGAATACAGTTAGTCGACTTAGAGCATCAGTCTATATCGGGCAGCAGGACAGCGAACCCCACCGAGGAGGTCGAACCGCGAGACGAATACGCTAGTAGAAGTAACCGCGACTTAAAAGTTTAAAATAAAGAGAAAGGCGAGTTAACGTGTGTCCAAAGTTCGTAAGTTAACTTACAGTAAAAGCGTCAGGAGTGCGTAATACGAATCGCGACTTGATGTAAACTCGGAATTGAAAAAAAATGTTAATAGACAAAAGTATACACTAAAAATAGTTCGTGTTTCATTTATGTAAAATAAACAGACCTGGTTCACCTAAATGTAGTTCGTCGCTTCCTTTGCCACCGTGTTTTGCTTCGCTTGTGTATTTCCCTCTGCGGTTAACAGTGTTCGGCGGAACACTGCATCATCAAACATTTGAAAACGACATTCAAACCCGCCAAAGTCTCGCTAACTGATTCGATTCATCTTACTTACTCCGCATAGGATTTCCACATGAGATTCTGAATTAAAGATGGCGTCTGCTCCTTCACTGGATCTGACCCAATTTGCTATAAGGAAGCAGCATTCCAGTCATATAACTTGGTTTTTACTTGGCTGACAGTCGTGTTTCTCTTGGGAGAAACGAATCTATAGCACTGTTTTTGCACAGTTACAAATTGCACGGCTCTGGAAATACTTATGCTGAAAGAGAGCGCTACAGCTTTTGAAATTTTAATATATAAGCATACGAGGGTGCTCTGTCGCACTAGTATATCTCCAGAATCATCTGGATCTACCATCTGGTCATTTTCTCCAACGTTGGTTGGGCAACGTCCGAAGCTTAGTCAGGTAATCCTCCACAACACATTGTGGAACCTATACGAGGGTGGTCTGAAAAGTTTCCGACCTCTGCGTGAATATAGCAGCACTCGGGAATAAAAGCTAGTGAATGTAGTTGTGGTTCTTTTGATAGTTACTCTCCACAATTTCAGCCATTTTGGAAGCGTAGTTTTTATTTGACCGTCGTTTGGGTGAGTCGATGTGAGTGTTTTTGTGAAAATGGGCAAAATTGAGTATCGATCTGTCATTAAATTTTTGTTTTCGAAAGGCAATACGCCCACGTAAATCAAAGATGAGTTGGACTCTATGTATGGGGACTCTGCAAATTATATGACGCCAAAACAAAATCACTGCTGTGTCTAAGCGGTTTATTTATCATATGTCTATGCTTGGTTCATGACGTTTTGGATGTCGAAAACGACTAACACTTAGTGCTGGAGCCACCTATTGACAAACAGCTGGAACTTAATTACCTCCGGAGATTGGCGCTGCGGAGGTCCGGATGTCGCAGTAGTTTATCTCCAGAATCATCTGGATTTACCATCTGGTCATTTTTTCCAACGTTAGTCGGGCGACGTCCGAAGCTTAGTCAAATATTCTTCCACACCACCTTGTGGAACCTATACGACGGTGGTCTGAAAAGTTTTCGACTTCTGCGTAAAGATAGCAGCACTCGTCAATAAAAACTAGTGAATGTAGTTGTGCTTGTTTTGACAGTTACTCACCAAGGACGCGTAGTTTTTATTTGACAGTCGTTTGAGTGAGCCAATGTGAGTGTTTTTGTAAAAATGGACAAAATTGAGTATCGAGCTGTCATTAAATTCTTGTTTTCGAAAGGCAATACGCCTACGTAAATCAAATATGAGTTGGACTCTATGTATGGGGACTCTGCGCCATCAATTACCACAGTGAAATTTGGGGCAGCTGAATTTAAACGTGGCCGTGAGAGCTTGGGAGACGACGAACGTTCGGGACGCCCAAAAACTGCAACAACTGACGCTAACATCGCTAAAGTTCACGAAATGGTGCTAGACGAATTAAAGTGAGAGAGATAGCAGAGGCCATGAAAATGTCCAAAGAATGTGTTTGTCACATATTAAATCAAGATTTAGGCATGAGAAAGCTGCCCGTGCGTTGGGTGCCGCGTTTGGTCACGTTAGACCAAAAACGTGTTTGAATGAACATTTCCAATGCTCTGTTGTCGCAGTTTAGGCGCATTAAGTCCGAGTTTTGGCCCCGATTAATTACTGTCGACGAAACTTGGATACACCATTATACGCCCGAAATAAAAATAAGGTCAAAACAGTGGACTGCAAAGGAGGAATCGGTTCCAAAAACTGTTTTTTCGGCTGGGAAAGTGATTTTGGGATGGTCATGGAGTTAATCGATTATCTTCAAAAAGGAAAACCATTACAGGAGCATACTACGCATCATTACTTGACCAACTGAAAGCAGAAATTGCGGAAAAACGGCCACATTTGCAGAAAAAGAAAATCCTGCTTCACCAATACAACGCCGTCTCACACCTCAGTCATCCACGAATTGCGGTTTGAACTGCTTGACCATCTGCCTTACTCACCAGATCTAGCCCCAAGCGTTGTTCCTTAATCTAAAAATTGCGCTCGGAGGACAGAGATTTTCGTCAAATGAGGAGGCAATCACCTTCGTGAACAGTTATTTTTCAGAGAAAAACGCCGAGTACTATTTGGGCGGGTTAGAGAGATGGGACCATCGCTGGGAGAGTGTAGGAGACTATGTACAAAAATAAAAATACATTTTAAGAAAAAATGTCTTGTATCTTTGTAAGGTCGGAAACCTTTCCTTTAAATTATGAGACCCAGGTCGATTCGTCAAATGATTCGACATACTTTCGTTGCTCAGGATACGTCTTACATTCGAGATTCCGTTTTAAGGGTAGAGTTTGCGTTTTCACGGCGTCCGATCTGGCTTCCTAGAGGATAGAGGCGTTGGAACCCAGAAGCATGGACATCTTGTGGTTGAGGGTAGTGCTGGGGAATTCTGTTAAAATTCTTTGTAGTCTTTACCGCTCCCGAATGACGACGACTGCTGAAACTCTTCCATTTGTCTTCTATGTGTAGTGGCGTATTCATACTTCGAAAGGCCAACGACGCAAGTCTAGGTGATTGGTCCGCAATGGAACAACACCCAACGATAACCGAGCACATCGAAAGGTGATGTGGGTGACTAATAATCCAATAATATTCATTTGTGCTGAAGACCTTTAACGAGAGTTGACATGGGTTTTCTTGGCGCAATATGGCACGGCATTAGAGATGAGTAAAATGTGGACCCACCATGAGAGGAGCTGAATTGAGTTCACCCCATTAGTTAAGCAAGGTGGTTTTGGTATCAATAGACCGAATCGAATACAATTCTGTTAAATGAATGTGGTGGCTCGGGTTGAACACGCGTCCTAGAGATACACAATAAGTCAGAGTTAGACGTAAGAATCCATGCAATTCTTCGAAATGGTGCAACATCTTCTAACGAATTTAAAGGCTGGATGAGAATGGACACACAAATAAGTGAATCAGTATAGGAGGGAATAAAGCCATGTATTAGGCTGTACCACATGAAATGTGCAATTTTCGCTTAGTCGGAAATAAGAACTTTTCGAGCGAACATCTGTGCCAGAACGTTAAATTTTCTTTGTTTTTTATGAAGTAAAGTGGTACGTGTGCTTGACGTGTGCGAATTTTAGGGTTCGTTACAAGTAGTTATTTTTTTTTCTAGGAATTGTTTACCATGCTGTCGGCAGTTCAAATTCGAACCCTCTTCCTTTATAAATTTAAAATAGGACATAATGCGAAGCTGATCGTAACAAAGTTACTGAGGAGGGAGTAGTGTGGCGTTTGTAACAGATACACACACAATACACAAGCAAATAGTGAAGAACACCGAACAAAAACCGAATAAGAAAATGCTTCAGAGCCGTATACCATAGCGATAACATAACAATTCCACATCAGTCGAATGTACTTGAGTTTAGAAATGAAATTCGTATACACGGCGGTGGCCTGATGGGTTGCGCTTTGGTTCAATTTTTGGGTGATTCTAACTGTCATAGCGTCAGTTCGAATCACATGTTCTTCACTATCAACCCAAACGCTATAATATTTTATATATATACATATGCCAGAATTCAGCTGATGGTATCCTTCAGCGGATTTATTTCATCAATCATCTTAAAGCGTTGTTTTTTCATAGCTCGATCAGGATCTCAGGAATTAAAATAAGTCAGAGGGCCATCTATCTGGCGAATACAGTAGCTGAGATAAAATAAGGGTTTTGTTTGTCACAAAAAAGAAGAGAGGTGTAAATGAAAGTTTTTGGCTTTCAAAAATAAACAAAATATTCAAAACGGCTTAACTGATTGATTGATTGAAGGGACCCCCATTTTCATTTAGCTTAATGCAAGCTTAAAATTAACTTAACATAAAACCTTACAGACTATCTTAAAATGAGTAGTGGTTAAGACCGTAATCAATTATTCAATCGAAAAAAAGGAGAAGAAAACCAGGAAGTTGAACATTACTGGGTGATGGGGGAGGTAGGAGGCCAGGGAAGAGCGAGTGTATGTGGGGTTGGTAAACACGGCCTTTGTGCGACAGTGGAGGGCATGTGTACGGACTGATACAGGGGCGGGGGTTAGTGAGCGGGGGGGGGGGGGGGGGGGGTTGTGGATGGGGTTGGAAAGGTGTAGGGGAGAACTAGTTTGAGGGAGGAAGAGGAGAGGATTGTAGGGTAGAGGGGTTATTGAAGGGAGGGGGCGGATTTAGGACGGGTTTATTCTGAGACGTCGTTTAAGAACGGGAGTGGAGATGTTGAAATCGAAGGAGGTGGAGAAAGAGTTGGCCTGTCGTAGCATACGTGAGATGAGTTCGTTAGCGCCGTAAGAAGTGTGATGAGCAGGCACGTAAAACAGTCGAGGGTTACGTACGTTACGGGAGTTCGTATGAAATGTTAAAGTGGAGAGCAAGCTTGGGCAATTGATTGAGCCAGACAGAAGGCGATGGACAAAGATGATGTCGGCATGGATTCTGCGCTCTTCAAGTGTGTTTAGATTGACTAGAGGGAGCCGGCTTGTGTATGGTGGTAGAATCAACTGATTTTCCCAGTTTAGTCCGCGGAGGGCAAAGGGCAAGAAACGACGTTGAACACCTTCAATCCTGCGAATGTGAGTCACTTGATACGGGGACTAGACCTGACTAGCGTATACGAGTAGTGGCCGGATAAAAGTTGTGTAGAGTGATGATGACATAGGCGTTAAGGAATTCCTTCGACCAGCGTTTGACAAACCCAAGGGCGGCGTTGGCCTTGAGGATTATGTAACCAATATGTGCGGTAAATTTGAGCTCCTTGTCGCATAGGGTGCCCAGATCGCCAATCAATTCAACCGATGTTATCGGTTGATTCAGTAAGAGATAGGAGCGTGGGTGAGTGGGGGAACTCTTCCGAGAGAAGGTGGTAGTGTGACATTTGGCGATATTCATTTCTAGGCAATTATTTTGGCACCAAGTCGAGTATTGAAAGTATTGAAATACGTCAGGAACATAGGTATCAATAAAATAAGTTTTATCAAACTAGCTATTTACCATTACTTTTGAACATGTCGTAGAAAGTGAGCCATATTCATTAAATTGTAACTGGGAGATTGAGCTTAGGACATTCAGATAGAAACTTTCGAGATACGATGGGAACAAAATAGATGAATAGTGGTATCAATACCTGCGTTATTGTTTTGTAACTACAGGCACAACCTCCCATCAACTACCACTCAATCATTTAAAAAGTGATGTAGTTTCACACTTTCTTGACTTGAAAGGTTTTTAGATGGTTGGAAATCAATGAGTCCTTCTTTATTACCTTCTCAAAAATTTACTTACGTTTTCGGCAATGTTTCTTTTTGAAGAATTGGGTATCCATTGTTTATCAATATTTTTAAACATTGAGCATTGTTAATATTTTCTATCGAATAAGTATAGAACACAACGGAGAATGAACATTTAACAATTATGAATGAAACAATCAAAAATATAGGAATGTATCCGAAAGCCGAACAATAAGGCAAGCAATCTAGAATTCGAGATGTGCAAACACGAAATTAAATTAACGAGTTTAAGTTTTTTTTACGATCTAAAACAAATTCTAAATGTTATAACATTCAAGTATAATGTAGTTGTATGCATACGCGGAATACAAGCAAATAAGAGGATGATGATGCTGTGATGATGTGATGATTGTTATTATAATACGAAACGACCGATAATATGTACTGCTAGATGCAGACCTGTAATTCAGACAATCTCTTTAACTATTTTAACTGATTGCCATTTCCACTTATTGGTTTGGGCGATAGGTTGAGTGTGAAATCAAACAGATGGATCGCAAGCGTGTGATAGTCTCCAAGTTTGGTCGTACTTTGGGACAATAAGTCCTATATCTCTAATACGACAATGTTATATGATGTTATACCGCAAGCGTTGATGAAATTCATAGAAGGACTATAAAATACCCTCTCCCTTCACTTGTCAATGATGACATAATGTAAGGTGTTGGATCAAGTATAAGGAGCAAAGAAAATCATTGGTATAATTTAAACTATCCAATGGCATCTTACAATCTGAAATCTTAGAAGCTTCATATGGTATCTGACCAGAAGGAGTTTTGAAAAATCATCAAAATACTTTATCTTACATATACCTGCTTTATATGATGAAGTATATTGTAAATTTAAAATTACAAAAGTAATCTACAATGGGAGACGATTGGTCCATGAGTTTGGAGTATAACGTGAATTGATGGGGCGATTTAATCTAATGTAACGACAAACAATCCAAAAAACAAAAAGAAAAAGAATTAAATAAAAGTTGTTTATATGCGAATATATATATACATACGGTATTTCAAATTTAAACTAAACGATTGTGCAAAACGTTTAACAAAGAACTGCGCAACTCATATCATGAATATTAATTCTTCAAGTATTTGAAATATAATATTTAATGGGTGTGAGGGATTAACAAAAATTGTTAAACAAGTAAAAAGTCGAACACTAGAAAACTCTTAACTTACCTATCTCTTCGGACTTGTAATTCTGAATAATCTCGGCCAGCTCTAGATTCCCAGCAATAACTGCAACCTTTTTAAAAGTTGAAAAGAAAAATGTGAAGATTGATGTTAAACGAATCATTCTATTATATAGAAGATGCAATAACAACATTTTGTGTAAATACATAAAAAATACAAAAAATAAACATACGAAATTAGTTTGACAATAAAAATTAAAGAATCAATAAATGATAATTGAACCAAATTTCTTTACTGTTACATATGTTATTTTTGCACATGGGTTTTAACTTTGTAAACATTTATCGCCGGAAATGTGTTTTCTTAATGTGGTGAATATCATTACTACGTCTTTTTGAGATACATTAATATTTAATTTGTGAGTACTATAAACGTATAAAAACATTAATTAATTCTATTATGCAGTATTTGTTAGTAGAAGAATATTTTTGTGTTTGTTACATATACATAGAGTTCTAATGTCTGACATCTTGTACATGTGCAAGTCAACTTGGCAATATTTGCGCTTCTACAGCTCGGAATAAACATTTTCGGTGTAATGCAAACCACGGCGAATGTCATCAATAAATGCAGGATACACTATAGTTGGTACTATAGCTTTAATATTAAATATCAAGAACAGACGTTTGTGTTCAATGCAGTGCGTGTCTTTACATGAAGTGTGCTTCTAAAATGGAATTTGACATAACTATAGAAGTTAAATTTTTTTTTTATTTTGTTTTTATTTTACTTCTACCAGGAAAGGCGAAGCTGAATCAGCGCCTTGAGAAGGTATTGTGGGGGTTCTCTATACCACATGGAGAACCAACCCACAATGCCAACCAATTTTGAGCGCTAACAGCACGTCACCCTAACCTAACCTGTAACCCATTTCCCAACATGCAAAACCACATCCGTCCCCAAATCGGCAATTGCATACATTCCCCATAATTACCAAGAATCTATTTCCCAAGCTGTGATAAATGCATATTCCAATTACAACGGAATATAAATCATCTCCCTCAATTACATCACCCCACCTATAATTTTTCCCAAAAACCTATTTAAATTACATTCCTTGCTTGCAACCAAGCAATTTTAATTTCCCCCGAAAACCATACTCCGTAATAAACGCATATTCAAATTTACAACGAAATACTCACCATCTCCATCAACTACACCGAGCCGCATACATTTCCCCGAAATTGCTTCCGTTAATTCCCTATCTAAATCATATCCCTTGCTTGCAACCAAGCAATTCCAATTTTCCCCGAAAACCATTTCGGTTCTCATTCCACCTTAACCATGTAGGACCACAACAATTCCCTCTTACTGGCAAGCACACAGCATGATGCGTCGCCGTTCCACAAAACGACCATCGCAACGATCAAGACCCTTGATCATACTTGGCTATGCCGCCGAAACCAATTTCCCGGTACACACAACCAACGAATCCAACTCAGCTTATATGGCGATGATTCCCCCAAACTAAATCCCCTATACAGGCATAGTAACTGTTTTCGAAGTTCCTAGTAAATGGCAGCGAGTCGATTTTAGCTATGAGTCCACTGCCACGACGCGACGAACTCTTCCTCGCCAGTAATGAGTCAGTAAAGATTTATAGCGTTTGAAATAATAGTGAAGAAGAACGTGCGATTCGAACTGACGCTATGACAGTTTGAATTACCAAAAATTGAACCTAAGCGTTACCCATCAGGCTACTTGCCGTACACGAGTTGGTTGTATATCACGATATAAACCTACAACATCTGAGCTGATGAGTGTTTTATTTCGAAATCTTTGATTGCTAAAGCCCGCAAACGTGTCGGTTGTATACTGGTGATATAAACCTACACATCTGCGGTCAGTAGCCTGATGGGTAACGCTTAGGTTCAATTTTTGGTGATTCAAACTGTCATAGCGTCAGTTCGAATCACACGTTCTTCCTCACTATTATTTCAAACGCTATAATTGGTGACCCCTACGTGATCTGTACACACAGCACACACTTTCCCGTAGTAAACAGAACTTTACACACGATCATGACTTCCGCATAGAGCACCCGACACACTCGTGTGCTCCGACGATCTCTCGCTCGCTCGTTCCTCGATACGTCGTTCGCACCCAAGCTAATCGTAACGAAGTTACTGAGGAGGGTGTGGTTGTGGCGTCTCTAACAGATACACACACAATACACGCAAATAGTGAAGAACACCGAACGAAAATCGAATACGAAAATACATCAGAGCCGTATACCATAGCAATAACAAAACAATTCACATCAGTGGAGTATAATCGAGTTTAAAAATCAAATTCAAAAATCGGCCAGTAGCCTGATGGGTAACGCTTAGGTTCAATTTTTGGTGATTCAAACTGTCATAGCGTCAGTTCGAATCACACGTTCTTCTTCACTATTATTTCAAACGCTATAGATTCATCCACTGCCGCGTCCGCACGCACACAGTCGAGTCGCAACCGTCAATGCGCACACATCGGGAAATTGTAACGGAACAAATAGAGAGTGCTTTCGGGAAAGTTGTAGCGAAATAAATAATATTATTTACAAATAAACACGTCGTGTACCGAAGTAGTGATTTGCTGATTAAAGATAAACAAGGGCGATCGTCCTATGCACGCGAGCACGTAATTATGTCCTCTCTGTTTTGGGCGTGTGTTTTCTTTAAAGAAACGTGGCGTTACATTCTTTTATTGCAAAATAGCAAACCCAACCAAACAGAAACAAACCAAAACATTTTCAAAACAATTATAATTATTTGTATTAAACATTGCTCCTGGCGCAAGACTAATGACCTTGCCCGGAAAAAACAAGTCATTATGGAAAATTGAACGAGCCTCAGGACTTGCTAAATGAGATCATGACCGGATCCCGGTTGTAGTGCCGATGATGATGATGATTAAACATTGCTTAAAATAAATTCTATGTGAAACTGTGGGGACTCTAACAGATACACACACAATTCACAAGCAAAATACTGAAGAGCACCGAACGAAAAATCGAACAAGAAAATACATCAGAGCCGTATACCATAGCGATTACAGAAATAATTCACATCAGTGGAGTATAGTCGAGTTTAAAAATCAAATTCTAAACACGGTCAGTAGCCTGATGGGTAACGCTTAGATTCAATTTTTTTCGTGATTCAAACTGTAATAGCGTCAGTTCGAATCACACGATCTTTTTCACTATTATTTCAAACGCTATAAAACCATACATTCGTACGTTATCTTCTTATTTGGTGGTAAACGATAGCAGACGGCGGGACCTCAGTGAACTACTGTCATACGTTGGCACATCTACCTCGTACCCCCACACTATTTTTTCTCTACCGGGTCCATCAGCCAAACTCCGAAAGATGCTCAAGGACTTCTCCCAACCATTTCACGAAGCCTATAGCTTAATGGGGTGGTATTCTACGGGGTGGCTGGGCGTTGTGTCTCTACCTACCACTTAGTAATTGTGCCGAATTGCACAATAGCAAGAGTAGTCAATTGAACCTAGGTTTGCACAATAACATTCAAGACAGAACCTTCTTACCAACTCATCCATTGAGGCAGCGGAGAAGAAGGGCGAGAGAATAAGAAAATGGGATATCAATGAACCTCAACATAATGAGCGATGATCAAAAAGTGCTCGTGGATCACCCCCTAATGCGGTAGCAAGATCTCTATGTCGGCTTCTGTAAGTATCATTACAGGGTTCAAAAAGGCAGTAAAGATAATGATTCGAATCCAGGTTATAAGAAGATTAGTATCAAACCATAGGCCTTTGGCGGATTTTCGTCTATGAGCCTGGCTGAAGTGTTCCGCCGAACACTGTCCACAGTTCAAACACGGAGCGAATACAAATCAAACACGGAACGAATACAGTCACAAATGAAACATTGAGCTGAGTTTTTTTTTTATTTGTTTTTATTCTTTGGTCTTTTCGTTTTCAAAAATGAATAATCTATATAAAAAAAACTATCCCACGAAAAACCCGGTAGGCGTAGGTATGATGAGCCGACACTACCATAAGGGAACAAATCATCAAGAAAACGCAGACTCGGCAAAAAGAAGCTGTGGGGGTACGAAGTATTGATGCCGAACATGGGCATGGCTTCACTTTACCCGCCAGCACAGACGTAGTCAAATTGTTCGCAGAGAAAAGATGAAGTGATTAACACAGTTTAATCTGTTGTTTTTATGCCCTTTATTAACCCCTGGTGTTGGCTCTTAATTTCTTTTACTTTACATTATAATAAATTATCACTAGATTTAAACTGAAGAATTTGTATTTGGTTTTTTTTTTTTTACAGGAAAGGATCGCGAGTCAATGTAACTATTGAAAAAGTACGCTTTGGCAAATAATACACCATTTAAGAGATTACTTTGATGATCTCGAAATTATTTTACAAAGAAAATGTCCAACACGACCATTGCTCAACAGCGAGTTGACTCTGAACTTAGCTCGGTGTAATAATTGTAGTACGTATCGGCGTGACTGTCTAGGGTGACGATTGAGATGCGACTGGTAGTGGCAGCGTGACTGTCCGCTGTGACGGTTGAGATGCGACTGATCTAATTAGGGGTGAAATTCTGGATTCTATTTTTGCACACAGGACAACCAATAGAGTTCACGCTTCTGCTCTCTCATTGCCACATCTGTCGAACTATGGTGAATACATCGCTTAATTGATAGTCGACGAACATGGGAGAATAAGAGAACAGAGCAGGAAGTACTATGAACCCGGGGTGGGTTTGGTTGTGTGCGCATGAATCAATGCAGCTCTGAGGTAACCCACTGACCCAATTCGGTGAATGGGGTGACCTCAGCGTGCATTGCCCTTTAGGGAGACAGAATTATGGAGGAGAGGAAATGTGGCCGGTGCTATTCACCTGCGAAAAGAGATCATTGATCCCAAGCGAATGGATGGTCTGGGAAAAGCCGAAATGACGCTACTTTGGCTAGGGCAATATTATCGTGTGAGCCAAACTCGAATAATTTGGAATTACCCCAGCCGTTGCATGATTATGCAACAGCGTCGTTTGATTCGACTTGTTGTTGCTAACCGACACGATGGGATTTCCGGTGGAAATCTCATGGGGTAGCAAAATGGAGTAGCCGTATGGCAATATCGTAGCTAAACTCAATTATGCATTATCTGCATAGGATATTGAGTTTAGCTAGGACAGGAGGTTCGTGGTCAAAAGTGGTAATGTGACCTCTAATAAAACGTATAATATCAAGAATGGCTTGCAACAGGGCGCGGTACTCTCTCCGATTCTTTTTAACATTTACATTAGCGACTTATTGGATGCACTTCCGCAGGCTATTGCGTACGCAGACGATCTCATAATTTACAGAACAGCTCCGAAAGTTGCGATCATAAATAAGTTAATACAGCGAGACTTCAACAGAGTGCAGCGCTATTGCGATGACTGGAAACTTAAGATCAACTTCCAGAAATGTGAAGCCATCCTATTTAGAACTCCATTATATAAAGCCACGTACGACACAAGGAAAAACTGGCGAAAGCTAGGTATCGTGGGATCGCATGGAGATAAACTGGAAACCAAGAGTTTAGTTAAATACCTGGGCATCTGGCTAGACCAATATCTGTATTTCAACAGACATGTAGAGGCTGCTTTGCTCAAAGCGAGGAAAACTTTTGCTATGACAAGGAGGCTATTTCACAGTAGCCAACTTGACAGCAGGGTAAAAGTCATATGCTACATGACACTAATCAGGCCAATGCTCATATATGGTTGCCCAGTATGGTTCAACATAGGTCCAAATTTGATGGAAAAGATTCGGGTGTTCGAAAGAAAGTGTCTCAGAAGTTGTCTCAGATTATATCGGACACCGGAATCGGACTATAAAAAGTATTACTCAAATGAGATTTTATATAATGAAGCGTACATAAATAGGGTGGATAATTTTATGATTAAATTAATCAGAGGACATATTGCGAGAGCAATAAGCTCGTCCAATGACCTAATTTTCGGGGTCTATTATCCAAACACTCTGTACTATGAGAGCGTGCGTCGCAACGGCTTTGTTCCACCAGAGGCGTTCCTTGACTTGGATATGAAAGGGCTTATACAGGATAGATCCGGAATTCCGCTGATCTATCATGTAAGTAGATCATCTGTAGACGGGCGATTGTGCTACGACCGGGAAGTAGCGCGCACCGAAGAAGAGCTCCTGCGCTTCAGTAGGGCTATCTCCCACAGAGACCGGGACGATAGTATTAGACAGCGTCAACAGTTCTGGTGGTTGAATGGCATATACAGACCTGGGTACCAAAGTCGGTAAAGAATCATACTATCATCAGCTAGCTTACATAGACTTAGCTTTTCTAGAATTAGGGTAGTATAAGATTTAAGTTAATTTAGGTTAAGTGCTTTTACATAAAAAAAAAAAAAAAACAAAAAAAAAAAAAAACACGTAGGTAAGTTAAGTAAGTTAAATTTTAAGAAAAAAAAACAAAAAAAAAATTGACAAAGTTTTTCCAATTTTTCTTTGTATTTCAACTAATTATCAATACTGCCACAACGTTCTGTCGCCGAAAGGCAAATTATACAAATGTTAAGTAATGTTTAGCTTAGAGCGTCTGCGAAGGACCAGTAAGTTATTATATAAGATAATTAAGCTAGAATTTAAGCATTTTTTGTCTAGCCTTTAATTTAGAAATTAAGAATATAAAAAGAAAAATAAAAAATGTTGTAAAAATGAATATTGAGTTTAGCTATGCGTCCTTTGGGAAAACAATGATTCTCAGGTGAATTACCGAACGGTGGGATAGGGGTTGGTATGACACGCTGAAAGCGGTCGAAATAAGGCGGAAATTGTGGGTTGGTTCTCCATGTAGTATAGAGAACCCCACAAAGCCGTAGGGAAAAACGGAAAAAGCGGGATATACGCGTCGGGACGTGGAATGTTCGAACGCTATATAAAGCAGGCGCGATACAGATGATCGTAGAAAATGCGACACAATATAAAATAGATATCGTCGCGCTTCAGGAAGTCCAACTCCCACATCAAGTAATCGAAACCAACGGGCTTGCACTATCGTGTGGGGCTACCTATACACATAACCTCGGGACTGGCTTCATCATAAGCAAGAAGTTTACGCCCCATGTAAGAGATGTCCAATTCATTAATGACCGAATGTCGATGCTAAAAATACAGGGCGCATGGTATAATTATGTATTTATAAACATACATCCCCTTACAGAATCTACGGACGAAGAAACGGACACATTCTACGAGGCCCTAGAGGAAGTATTCGATGGGATCTCATCATTCGATGTTAAAATCCTCCTCGGGGACCTCAATGCGAAAATTGGAAAGGAAGACATCTTTCAACCAACTGTAGGCAAAGAGAGCCTACACGACATTTCAAATGATAATGGAATTCGAATTATCCGTTCGCAGCGTCAAAAGATCTGGTAATGAAAAGCACGATGTTCAAGCAGAAGCAAATCCGTAAAGCCACATGGACATCACCCGACGGCGTAACGCGTAACCAAATAGACCACTTCCTCATAGACAAAAGACACCACTCGAATATCCTTGACATAAGATCACATAGATGGGCTCCTCGATAATATAGTGGTTAGTATACCCGCTTGTCACGCGGGAGACCGGGGTTCGATTCCCCGTCGGGGAGCCTCTGGCGCAAGACTAATGACCTTGCCCCGAAAAAACAAATCATTATGGAAAATTTACCAAGCCTCAGGACTTGCTAAATAAGACCAAGACCGGTTCCCGTTTGTAGTGCCGATGATGATGATGATGATGAAGATCACATAGAAGAGCACATTGCGACTCCGATCATCTTCTAGTGATGGGCAAAATTAGAAGTCGGCTCGTAGCAAACCGACATGCCCCATGTCACGGGAGACGAGCAAAATGTTCGACATTGATAAACTAAAAGACCTGCGCAATGGGAGTAGTGAGGAAGAGGAAGCCAATAGTTTTGACACTAAATGGACTTCGATGAGAGACACAATCAAACAAACAGCCCAAAAGCTATTTGGATTTAAGAAAATAATTAAGTCCAAACCTTGGTTTGACGATGAGTGCAGGGCGAACATCGAACAACGTAAACGCCTCAGAGTAATTCACTTAGAAAAAATTGATGAAGTCAACGTAGAAAGATACCCAACAATTCGGAAAGAGACAACGAGACTTTTCAAATGCAAAAAAACGCGAATGGGAGAAGACTAGGATCGAAAAAATCCTAGTAAATGCCAGAGTAAAGAATATCAGAGGTATGTATGCCGGCATAAATTCAATTAGAAATGGCTACAGAGAGAGAGCCAAAATAATCCGAGACACAAACGGCTGTCTGGTCACAGAAATAAACAATATCATGACAAGATGGAATCAGTACTTTGCTCAATGTGCGCACCCATCAACCACAAATAAACGCACCGGACGTACATACAGCCGAGCCTCAGATCCCGGAGCTTTCTTCCAATGAAGTTGGAGACACAATAAATCGTTTGAAAAACAACAAGCCTCCCAGAGTCGACAGCATACCGGCAGAGCTTGTGAAGCATGGAGGAGAGGCAACCACTCGAAAGATCCACCAACTGATTAAAACAATATGGGATACGGAAGTCATTCCGGATGAATGGAAAACCTCAATAGTCGTCCCCATTTTCAAGAAAGGCGACAGATCTGACTGCGAAAATTACAGAGGAATATCATTGCTCACAAACCACATACAAAATACTAACAAATGTCATACTGGCGAGAATCACACCGTGCGCAGAAGACATATTGCGAGACTACCAATGCGGATTCCGTAGGAACCGGTCAACAAGCGACCAAATGTTCACAATAAGGCAACTACTGGAAAAGAAGTGGGAACACGGAGAGACGGTTCACCAACTATTCGTTGATTTCAAAAAAGCCCTCGGCCTAGTCGCAAGGCAAAGACTCTACCATATTGTAGTTGAGCTGGGAATCTCGAAAAAATATGCCGCCCTCATTCAAATCTGCATGATCGAAAACAAAGTGCGAGTTAGAATAGAAAACCACCTCTCAGAACCATTTGAAATCCGGGGCGGACTAAAACAGGGCGATGGCGTCTCACCATGTCTCTTTAACCTTGTCCTCGAGTATGTCATCAGAAAGGTACAAGACCACAACATCGCCGGATCATCCCTGAACGGGGTCACACAAGTGCTCGCATATGCGGATGACATCGCCGTTTTGGGCGATAATCTAGAAACTGTACGTAAAAACAGTGAAATCATCATGCAAACGGCAGAAGAGGTGGTCCTAGAAATAAATGAAGACAAAACCAAATACATGATTATGGCGAGAGCAGGTGGACCTCAGAGAACACACATAAACATCAGGGGCAAAATATTTTAAAATGTCAAAGAATTTAAATACCTGGGAACAATACTGACGGCCAGTAACGAAATGTTGAAGGAAATTAACAAAAGACTACACTCCGGCAACGGTAGTTGGCATGGAGTTAGTTAACTGCTGAAATCCAAACTGCTATCACGGAATATAAAGCTCAGTGTCTATAGAACCATAATCATGCCGATTGTTCTATATGGATGCGAAACATTCGCTCTCACAAAACGGGAAGATAACAAATTCCACGTATTCGAGAATAAAGTCCTAAGGGGTCTCTTTGGCGGCAAATATGCAGAGAAGGTAGGACAATAAAGGAAACACCACAACAACGAATTGGAATAGCTATACCGCAAACCTACAATAGTGAGAGTGATCAAGTCGCGAAGATTAAGATGGGCCGGACACGTGGCACGAATGGGCAACGATAGGACCGTACATAGAATTCTTGACAGTAAGCCAACGGGAAAGAGACCGACAGGGCGGCACCGATGGGGATGGTAGGACAATGTTAGGTTGGACCTCGAAGAGATCGGATCGGAAGGTCGAACGTGGAAGGAGAGCACACGGGACAGGGAACAATGGCGGAGTCGAGTCGGTGAGGTTATGAACTTTCGGGTTCCTAGAGGCCAATAAATAGTAATAGTAAATAGTGTTGGCGCAGTTTAGGCGCAATAAATCTAAGTTTTGGCGCCGATTAATTACTGCCGATGAAACTTGGATACACCATTATTCGCCAAAAAAATAAAAAAATACAGTCATAACAGTGGACTGTAAAGGAGGAATCGGCTACAAAAAAAAGCAAAAACTGTTTTTTCGGATGGAAAGTGATTGCGACTGTTTTTTGGGATAGTCATGGAGTTATTGTCTTCAAAAAGGAAAAACGATTACAGGAGCATACCACGCATCATTTCTTCACCAACTGAGGGCAGAAATTGCGGAAAAACGGCCACATATGCAGAAAAAGAAAATCCTGTTTCCCCAAGAGAACGCGCCGTCTCACACCTCAGGGGTTCTCATGGCGAAAATCCACGAATTACGGTTTGAACTGCTTGACCATCCGCCTTACTTACCAGATCTAGCCGCAAGCGACTTCCTTTTGTTCCCTAATCTAAAGTTGCGCTCGGAGGACGGAGATTCTCATCAAATGAGGAGGGAATCACTGTCGTGAACAGTTATTTTGCAGGGAAAAACGCCGAGTACTATTTGCTCGTGTTAGAAAGATGGGAGCATCGCTGGGAGAAGTGTGTAGAGTTACAAGGAGACTATGTAGAAAAATAAAAATAAAATTTAAGAAAAAATGTCTTGTATCTTTGTCTTCAGGCCACCCTCGTAATGTGATTCGGTAGCATCTAAGTGGACGCAGAGTTGAGACCGATCTACCACCCGTTTTAGCCCTTTCGACTGGTGCTTCGACGAACCTCTAAGCCAGGTCTGTCGGAAATCGAACCTGCATATTCTAATACACAAAAAAGAGACACAGTTCATTGTTTATTATTTTATTTTTACTTGATTGACTCAGAATAAGTTACGTTATTCCTTTCTTTCATTGTGTATGGCTTCTAGCTCACATGACGTTTGTTCGCCGATTCTTGTGACATCTCTTCAAACAGTAACGAGATGACAGCTGCCGTTTTAAACGATTCTACACCAACTGATCTTTTCCCTTTACCACGAACGATAATAATTCTTATTTTATTTTTCAATTGCAACCCAAGCTCGTACGCTGATAGGATGTGGGGACATTGCTTGCACAAAGGCATTGCACAATGATTTGTTTGGGTGGATAAGGATGCTATCGAGATCATGTAATGGTTTTATACTTTTTTGGTATTCCTTTTTGGGAACGAACTCTCGCAGTGTAATTTATAAGCCATGGCCTTGTTTTATTTTGCTGTGTAAGGCATTATAAATACTCTTAATGATTTACCAATGCTATTCCCATTGAACAATTTCTGTGAAGGTAAAACAGAGTCGATGAGGCACCCAAAAAAGGATCGTACTATTTGCGATCATATGATGCATTTTTAATTGCGCTTTTATTGCCTGCACGAAAGCTTTTTCTTCCTTTTCTTTCACTTCTATTAATGCCACAACTGGAATAATTACTCTTTATTATTTTTTTTTGTTTTGATTCCCTTTGTAATTTTTGTAATTTTGCACTATAAGCTTTCACTAAGCAAATAAATAGGACGCTAGCTCTCCACCTTCTGCTGACAATGTTAATCCGAGTGAAGGGGGAAAATGAGCGCAGATGCGTTGGCCACGAACAATGAACTATGACGATACACCACCGACGAAGGGAAGAAGGAATAAAAACACACCAGCTTGTTGAATATAGGTTTTCTTTTATTTCATGTTGGTTACACTTCATTTGAGCGTATACTCAGTTTCTTTACACACATGTTCTTGTACACATATACAAATGTCCTAGATACATCCAATAACTATCCAAAATATCGTTTGTGTGAAATTTGTACTTTTCGGCATCTGGTGGTTGGGTAAATCCGCATGCTCCTAACAGTAACCCGAGTTGCGCCGCACTATATTACAAAAGGCTGTTTGATACGCGAGGATTGCCAAACGTACCGTGGCCAAAACGCACGTCAGGTTCTGACGACCGACTCCCGAAATACGCTACGTCAA
Organism: Microdon myrmicae; assembly: GCA_963931805.1. Lineage (NCBI taxonomy): Eukaryota > Metazoa > Arthropoda > Insecta > Diptera > Syrphidae > Microdon > Microdon myrmicae. The sequence goes on along the minus strand of OZ007497.1, from coordinate 105,587,410 downwards.
CACCGACTGAGTGGTTCGAATGGAGAAATTTGGAACTAAACAAAATGCTTGCAGGCGGCGGTGTGGCCCTGGTGGCGGTTGGATCTCGACTCTCTAATGTATGCTCGACTGTCCGTTAAAGGCAAGAAAAAGTTCATCGCGTCGTGGCAGTGGAGTCATAGGTAAATAATCTCCCTGCCACTTACTAGGAACTTGAAAAGGGTTGCTATGCTTGCATAGGGAATTCAGTTCCAGCGAATACTCGCCGTATAAACTGAGTTGGATTCGTTGGTTGTGTGTACCGGGAAATTGGTTTCGGCGGCATATCCAAGTATGATCAAAGGTCTTGATCGTTGTGATGGTTGTTTCGCGGACAATTAGCGTATAGTGTAAGGAGGAAATGAACCGAAGCGGTTTTTGGGGAAAATTGGACTTGCTTGGGTGCAAGCAAGGGATATAATTTAGATAGAGAATTAACCGAAGCCATTTTGGGGGAAATGTATGCGGCTCGGTGTAGTTGGTGGTGATGATTAATGTTCCGTTGTAGGTTTGAATATGCGTTTTATTACAGCATATGCATTGCTTGGATTGCTTGGTGGCAAGGAAGGAATATAACTTAAATAGAGAATTGACCGAAGCGGTTTTGGGAAAAATTATATGTGGGGTGATGTAATTGAGGGAGATGATTTAGAATGTATTCTATTGTAAATTTTGGGAAATGCCTTCCACTGCGGATTAGGAGATAGATTCTTGTAAGTTCAGGATGGATGCGCTTGCAGGTTTTGCATGGTTGCGAATGTGTGTATTGCAGGTTTTGAATGGGGAGTTGGATTGAGGTGGTGCGCTGTTAGCGGTCAAGATGGGTTGGCATTGTGGGTTGGTTCTCCATGTGGTATACAGAACCTCCACAGCCTTCAAACCCATCAGTGGCATATGTTATTGTCCCCCTTTATTTTAAGAAATTGACTATTTTGTTTAATATTTTTATAAGACATAACTAGGATGGCAAATAACTATGGAAAATTTCGAGACTTGCTAAATAAGACCAAAACCGGATCCCGGTTGTAGAGCCGATGATGATGATGATGATTATAACTAGATTGTAAAAGTTGAATCTTTTGACTGATTGGAGTAGTGCACGTGTTAAAAGACAAACCTGGGTTAACAAATTTGTATCAATTAACTGATTAAATTAGAAAAGCACAAGTGCAGACAAACACAAGCAATTGATCACAAAGTGCATGCCTTTTTGACCATATACGTGTAATGTTTGATGATTTAAACTTATAAAAAATTTACTGTATGCCATTTTGCTACTATTGCTTATTTACAATGAATTTATTTTAAGTTTTTAATATTAAGAAAGCACATTTATAAATTGTTTCCAATATTTTTCCAATATTTTATGGCATGTTTATCGTTATTTTATTATAACTATATAACCATATGTACGAAAATATATATTACATTATTATAAAGGGTGGGCCATACATTTTTGCACATTTAAAACATTAATCGAAATAAAACTACCAATGTTATATTGATGATCATTTATTTAACGTAATAAACGTTTATTGTAATTTATTTTTTAAAAACGACATCGTCGAGATGTGCCCCGTCTCGCCGTTGACACTCCTGCAATCGACTACGCAAATTTTGGAAAACTCGCTGACACATGCTGCGAGGTATCGCGGCTATCTCCTCCCAAATGTTCTCATCGCTTCTTCTTGAACGTGGCCGCCTTGTTTGTTTAATATTCGTTGTCGATCCGGTTTGTTCGAACTTCTTGACCCAAGTGTTACGCCCAAAAACCTCTCCGTGTTTTATTTAAAGTGTGCACGGTGTGTAAAGTGTGTGGTGTGCAAAGTGGGTAGTGTGGAAACAGTTTCATTAACCCAAGCTTTGATTAAATTAACACTTGGACACTCACTTATACGGAGTAATCCGTATTCAATTCTAAATAGGTGTCGTACAGTAACGTAGGAATCGTTGTTTTTGTAAAATTGTTTTACACAAAAAGCACGCTGTTGTCCCGTGAAGCGCTCCATCGTGAGTAAAATAGCATGAAGCGACGCACAATTCCTCGCCACTCGCGTGCCCCTCCCTGTACCGGTTTTTAAGAAATCAAGTGTTGCCATTTGCAAAAATGTATGGCCCACCCTATAGTACTAACTTTACTCGTCCATACTATTACTTGCTTTATTTAAATGATGTGAACTAAATTTTAAGATAGGGAATACTTAGTCAACAATACTTAGTCTAACAATATTTCATGAATAGTCCCGCCCCTTTTTGGTCTACAAAGCTTCCAACAAGAAACTTGTAACTAAATCAAATTATTCTACTATAAATACCACAAAAGCACCTGAGAATTATAATTAAGAAAATTGCCAAAGCCTTCCCAGTACCAAAAATATAGTTTCTAAATACCAAGAAATGATAAGAATGACAAATAAAACAATATTCTACAGTACTATAAAAACATTTGTAAATAGAAAATAAATGTTAAGTGTAATTATTTAATAGACAGAGATAAATACCTGATAGGGGGTTTGATTTGTATAGTTAAGGGGCTCTCGTTGGGCACCACGTAAAAGAAGCATTCTAGTGCAAGCTTCTTGGTTGTTAAGAGCGCATACATGCAACGGTGTGTTACCGGAAGCGTTACGGCCATCCATGTCCGCACCATAAAACAATAACTGTTCCAAATGGTGGTCTAGACCATGTCGGCATGCCTGATATTATATAATTTTATAGAGATATTATTTATAAGAAAATATAAGGAATATAAAATTTGTTATTTATTACTTTAATATTTATTTTTGCCTATAAATATTAGCCATAGAATTGGAAAATGGAGAAAGAGGTTTGCTAAAAGGCTGTATTTAGTCCCAAACTATTAATAATACTGTACAGATAGACTTTTTCATTTACACTGAAGATAGATACCAACACCACTATCTCTATCTAACAAATTACATGTAGACGTGTTGCTTTTTGAAATGATTACCATTGTTTTTACAATTAGCTAGTTACATTTTGTATATAATTTTGTATGAACAAATATGTGTATTAGAGAGTATTGCTAAATTATTGTGACGGACTAGCACACTGCGGATAATTGTACGTATATAATGTACAATTATTCCCAAAAATCAATTAGATAATGTTTTTATTATTATTTTTGATATAGTGTTGACCATTAGTTTTTATAAGTACTACTCTTCATAATATTTATGGTGCACATTCTCTTTTACGCTCTGTTGCTGTCTCTTCATTTCTTTCTTTGGCCCTTTTCCTTTATCATTTTGCTGTGTAGATCCACGTCCCTTGATTTTTGTGAATAATTATATATGAAAAATTGTGGGAATGATCTGTACTGTTAAATAATTCATTTTACAAAAACAACTGATCTAATCTAAAATCATGTTCAGTAAACAATTGTTCTGTTTTTGTAAATATTTAAATATGAACAATAGTCAAAATAATTAGTAATGGTCAACATTGTATAAAAAATTGTTTTAAGAAGTTTTTAGATTATATTAAATAACAACTTGTTTCACTATAGAATCTGAATATGTTTTGTACTTTTTTAGTTCAGTATTGATTAAGATTAGATAAAAACAGTTTTGAGCATTTTTTAAATTATATAAAACTGCAATTTACTTTACAATAGTCTCTAATTAGAATAAAATTGTATATTAAAAAAGTTGAAGTTTTTATATTTTTCAGAATTATTTTATTTTTACTTAAATAGATAACTTTCCGATGTTTGTTTATTTGTTAGTTTATTTATCAAAACATATCAGGTGTAGTAAAAAGAAATTCGTTATTTTATTTATTATAGCTAGAATGAATTGATCCATTTCGAAGGTAATTTAATTTCTCGTGGAAACCCTTATCCCTATTGGTAAATAGGTAACTGAGACAGTCGATTTTCACAAGCTTCTCTTGAGAGCAATTTTTCACTAGCAAAATCATTCGCCATACACAGGAACAGGTGCTAATCACTTGTCTGTCAAGTCCGGAGTATAAGGTAGATGCATAAGAACCTCCCAATTAAGCTCCAGGAGCTTCTGGAAAGTCACTATCGATGTGTATAGCCTGGTGTTGTCCTGATACAATATAATTCCTCTCCTATTACTCAAAGCTGGTCTGTTCTAGGCTATTGATTCCTCCAGATGGTCCAATTATTGACAGTACATGTCCGAATTAAGAGTTTGGCCGTATGCGAGTAGCTTGTGGCGTCTCTAACAAATACACACACAATACACAAGCAAATAATGAAGAACACCGAACGAAAATCGAATAAGAAAATGCATCAGAGCCGTATACCATTGCGATAACATAACAATTCACATCAATGGAATATACTTAAGTTTAAAAATCGAATTCTAAGCACGGCCAGTAGCCTGATGTGTTAGGCATTGGTTCAATTTTTGGTGATTCTAACTCTCATAGCGTCAGTTCGAATCACACGTTCTTCACTATCATTCCAAACGCTATTAGCTCATAGTACATGATCCCCTGCCAATCTCACCAAACACACTGCAAAATCTTTCGGGCCGTCAATCCTGGCTTATAAACCATTTTCGCCGGCTCACGATTTGACCATGACCGTTTTCACTTGACGCTGTCGTAAAAGATCCACTTTTCATCACCAATCACCATCTGCTTCAGAAATGGCTCGACTTCATGGCAATTCAACACCGAATCGCAGATGAAAATTCGGCCCATGAGTTTTTTTTTTGCATCCTGCCTTATTCAAGTGGTTCCAAGCGATTTCTTGTGTTTAGCTCCTGGGCAATCAAAACAGTGCTTAGACGATGGTCGGACTTGAGGATTTTATCGATTTTATCGACATTTTCCACAATTGGCCTTCCAGAGCGTGGAGCATGTTTGACGTCAAAATTATCGGAACGGAATCTACGAAACCAAAATTGCGCGTGATTGGCTGTTACATTATCAGAACCATAAACACTTTTCTGCCGCTTGGCTTGCGATTTCGCCTTTATCGAAGAAACACTGTAAAATATGGCGTATTTTGTCTATGTTGGTCTCCATATTTGACGCACCTTCAAACAAAACTAATCAAGCAATAACAAAACTGTGTGAAACGTTTTTTTTAGTATGAAATCTTACTTTTCTAACGCCACCCTGCGTAACCCGATCGCTTTTGATACACATTACTAAAGCCATCTATTGAAAAAATAATAGATTTCTTTTTACTACACCTTATATCATATGTTTCAAAACAAACAAAAAACACAACCCAAAAATGTTAATCTCTTAAAACCATATCATAAATTCAAAAAGCAACATTAATCATTTCAATTTTGTATTCGAACCTCATGTTATTTTCACAGCATTGCTAGAGTTCCCCACTGTTACTTACGACAAACTTAATGCTATCCAGTCGACTGGAAAAACATTTTCTAAAACATCGCATTTGTGTCGGATATTTTTATCGGTCGTATTACTCTCGGATATTCGACAAAACTTACCTGATGAACCTCCTGCCATCCCTGACTATCCTTAATTCCAACTACCGCGTGGTCGTGCAAAAGGCATTCAGTAATTTTAGGATCACATCTTTTTGTTACCGAAACGTACAGAGGCGTAATACCACGACAATCTTTATAATTTGGGGATGCACCAAGTTCCAGTAGTGTGCTATAAATATATCGAAGGATGGCATTATTCGGGTGAACACCTTCTTAAATATTATAACGATTAGTTCGATTTTTAACTATTTCTAAATTAATTAGCAATCAAATGGCGCAAACCGGAATAGAACATTTTTTAGATTTTTGTTTAACAAATATGATTAACATGTTACTGACAATCCACACCAAATATAATTAACATATTACTGACAATCCATACATCGAATGCGGTATCGAACAATATCAACGCCTACCTGGGTGTTTGTAGGACAATGAAAGGACCTCCATACCCATAACCATAAATTGGAGGAGCTATATCCCAAACTTCTTATAGTAAGAAACATCAGGTCGCGAAAATTGAAGATGGACTGGGCATGTAGCGAGAATGAGCAAGGGCAGAACCGAGCACAAAATTGACCCTCGACCGGTGAAGACGTAAGCGAAGCGAAGTGAAGTGAGTGCAATCATTAAACCAAACACTGTGTATGGTGTACCTACGTACCGTAAGTGCATATCGTCTACGCGGAACTCTTAGCAGCGTTCGAGAGGAAGGTCTTAAGGAGAATTGTTGACCCCGTATGTGAGGGCGAATGATTCCGGAGACGCTATGCAACGCAACCATGAGTTGTACGCAATCTACCCTGAAGCTAATGTTGTAAGAAAAATCAAGCTCGGTAGACTCCGGTGGGCGGAACACCTAGCTCGAATGAGCGAAGACGAGCCTGCCCGGAAAGTCCTTTGTGGCAGGATGTATGGAAGGAGACAGCGCGGCAGACCTTGTCTCGATGGAGGGATGGCGTAGACCAGGACGCCCAGAGCCTGGGAGTGCCAAACTGGATGACATCGGCTTGAAATCGGGACCAGTGGAGAGATTTGTTAAATAACGCCAAGACCGGGTCCCGGTTGTAGTGCCGATGAAGATGATGATAATTTAGAGTGCGTGCAAAGAGCCAGAAAGTTAACATTAGAATAATACTTGTAAAATAAGACGTGCATTTAGTCCTATATATATATATATATATATATATATATATATATATATATATATATATATAATATATATACATACCTATATATATATATACTTTTTTTTTAATATACTTCTCTCGGGAGACGCGAACCTATGGCGCCGACAAGGAAGATTAACCGCAAATTGGTGCGATCCGTCAGATTGTCTTGTGGAGCGCATTTAGACCGAAATACAGAACAGTACCCATGATAATACCTGTAAAACAGACAGAGGTCGGCCACGCGCCTTCGATGTGATAGCGACTGTAGTCCCGACGTCAGCGGCGAGTCTCCGATCAGGCGGATCGCTCGTATCTGTATGCTCGCAGGTAGCTCGAGGGTATGCTTAGGAGCAGAGCTCCAAACATGAGAGCAATATTCGACCGCGGGTCTAATTTGGGATTTATACATGAGAAGAAGTTGGGCCGGAGTAAAATATTTCTTGGCTCTAAAAAGATAACTCAGTTTTCCAGAGGCTGACCTGCCAATGTTCGACTGGTGTTTATGCCATGATACATTCCCATTGACATATTTAAGGCCTACCCTGTATTAAAGCTTTCTCTTCGGTAATATTATTTTCATATGTTATAAAGTCTGCTTCTCAAAACTTGGGAGACTCGATTGTAAAGATCATCATTTACTCCGGTTTTTTCAATTGTAGGTGATGTGTCCGTAAGATATTTATTTTTTGGATTGAAGAACTGAAAGACACTGATTATTTAAAAATATTTTTCGGCATTTCCGAGATCAACTTCCAGTTTTCCTTAATATTTAGATGCCACATATCAGATTAAGAAAATCTGTAGAAATCAAATTACAACATTTGGTTTTTACAGATTTCTAATAAAGAGGGCAAATGGCGATTGGTGTGGATTTTAAAAATAGTTAAAAATCATTCATATTCGGAATTAGTTATGAAATTAAACTTACGTTACAGCTTCAAGGGAATCCTTTTCGACTGCTTTATGAAGGGCGGTAGCTCCATCCTTTGTTCGATAATCCAGTAATGCACCGCCGTTAACGAGGGCGATGAGTAGTTTATTTGGTTTTTTAGCTCCAGTAGCCACGGTCAGTGGAGTTTCGCCACTCTCCGGGCAATGAAAGTTTGGGTCAAGCCCTTTAGCGCACATTTTTGCAATTTTCTCCACATGACCACCATTGATACATTCGAGAAATCGGCGGAGATTCGCTCGTGTGTGTAATGCCTTAAGTTGACGTTCATCCAGATTTAACATTTTATAAACACGCTTTTTGTATTTCAGCTGGAATGAAAAGAAAATAAGAAGTGTATTGAACTACTCATTAATAAGTTATTAATCTGCTATACAACTATTCGATTTCACTCATCTCTGTAAAAACACTCAGCTTAAATTTTAACGCCAATAAATAGCATGAAGACTAATAAGGCTGTCAGGTGCAGCTTACTATTTTAAAGTTATGACACTATATTGTGAGGTCAGAATCCTCATTTATTTATCTTAATACAAGCGATATTGGATAAAGAAAAAAGTACGTATATATAATCAAACAAACAGAAAAACACCTAATAATTTGTCCTCGACCTATTACATCTACTACGAATATACATTTGAATGTTTTAGATGCCATATTTTCATTTTATTTTCACTTGCGTGTTATTGCTAATAGTAATTAATTATTAACCAGCGATTAAGCAAGTAAACACTTAAATAGTAACTGGTATTGAAAAAATATGGCTCCACTTGCACCTCTAGGTATTTAAACCTTGTTTTCTCTATTTGTTATAATTTCTGCTACGAAACTTTGATAGTCATTTCTTTTAGAGGGAAAACTTGGGAATTTGCAAGAAGAAAGTGCATAGAAGTTCGAATGCTTGTTAAGAAACTTCGAATGTGGTGTCGTTCAAAGAAAAAACGAGATTTGTAAGTGGCGTAATGCGGAATGCCTACAGTTTACTCTATTTTCAAAGAGGGCAAAGACAATACCTACTGTTATTTTAGCTTTCTGCCAAACATCAGCATGGTATTCTAGATAAATAAAGCATTGATAAACTAAGGATAGGATAATGACGTCAATCCGAACATCCAGTCTGGCTTCAGCTCACTGCGCATTTTATGCCGCGCCAAAACTTGTCTCCGACTACATAAGAACAAGACAAAGGCGCAGTTGCTTAGTTGATTTTGCAAAAAAATTAGAAATTGAGACAAGCTAATTAAAAGAACTTGTATTTCTGTAAGAATATGGACGAGATCTGCAGTATTTGCTATGATATGATGAATAAACAATTTGTGGTAAAACGGGGTGATATCATCATCTTTCACCTTAGAACAGAGCTGTGGTTTCTTCCAATTTTTTTTCAAAAATTGATCTGGATGGTTCTATCAGGGTAAATAAAACATGTATACCGCTTCAATGGCTGAGTTTAAAAGGAGATTGTGTCATGCGTTTGTTTCTGCATTCGTAGGTTCAATTGAGGACTCTTTCTTGCTATTGTGGCAGCTACTGAGTGATAGATTGGGTCTCAATGCCTAGTTCCAGTGAAATATCAACCCATTAAACTATAGGCTCCGTAAAATGAATGGGAGACACCTTTGGAGCTTGGCTGAGAAAAAAAAAACACCTTGAGGAGGCCGCAATTCAGACTTTTCTGAGACAAGTAAAATAATAAAAAATTTCTCTGCAGTTCTTGATGGTTTTTTACATTAACGGGCCCACAAAAGGAGGTCTTGAAGTACCCTTAAATGTCAGAGCACAAAGCGAGCGGAAGAAGAGGTAGTGGATAAGGAAATGAGGTATCGATGTACATTGATTTTAAATGTCCGGATTTTACAACGACGAGGAAATACGTAATCTCGTAGAGCAATCTACATTCGTGTGGTTCGGCTAAAGAATGACTGTTTATTTGTGTGCTTGAAGTTAATATTTAACGTGATGCGCATTCTCAGATGGACGGGTATCGCGGGAAAATGTCTGAAGGGACGGAACACATTCCGCAAGTTCACTTGAGCAACGATCGTGGTAATACCTATAGAAAAAAAAAGGGCATGATACGTTGCGCTTGTGTTCTAACGACGGAATTGATCGACTTACGGCTGAGTCCCCAATAAGTTTCACTGCTCGTTTTTGCATCCTGTCGAGCACGTGTAGCGCAGTTTTGGGTGCGCCTAACCAAATATGGACGAATGTATGCCGTGTAAATAGTGGCCAGGTTGGATGGAGTGCACTATTTATTGCATTCTCTATCTATTGCGCATTCTTTTTATTAAATTACGTATAAACATCTCAAAAATGATATCCAACAGGAATTTAACTTTACCGGCTCCGAAATGTTCGAAAGAGCCGCTTTGCTTTTCACAGCGTTTTGGAGTGTCTTAATCCGGTCGATAATTTTTATTCAATACAGGTGAGTCATACTTTCATAAAGTACGTATAGATGGCATTATAAAACTTTTACTTCAGAGAGATATACCATGATATAATAAAAAAACTGGCAAGCACGTATTTCATAAATTTCGTCCTGTAGACACATTTTGAAACTTTCTATTATATTATATTTGGCCATGTGAGTAGGGCGTTAGAATATACTCACGGCTAGGCCAGCTTGTCGTAAGAGACAACTAAAGACCGAATGGTAGGTAGGGTCCCGACGCCCGGTGAAATACCACCCCATTATATATAGCTATAGGCTCCGTGCAATGGTCGGGAGGTATCCCTGGCCATCTTTCGGAGTTTGGCTGATGGACCGGTTCGAGAAAAGGTTGGTTTAGGTGCTAGTCGGATCCAAGGTGAGATACCACCCCGTCACGCTGTACATTCCGCGATATCGCCGAGAGAACTTTTCGACTATGTTTCGGATGTATGGCTGATGGCCTGGCCTAACACGGAGACAAGTCATGATGTTACCTTCTGAGATAAGGAATTCCGGAGGTAAACTAGTTTCCCATTCGGACCTCCGGGTGGAACCATGTCAGGGGGAACATTATGCAGATATTATGATAAATAACCGAACTTTAAGACGTTCGTCATCGCATAATCGGGCCTCTATCGACATTCGACTGATAACGGAATTTTGTAACATCAGGTTTCACCAATACAAATGTAAATGCGGTCCACCAATATTTGTAAACAACGAAACCTGATATCCTTGCCCTAACTGAGACCCAGGTCGATTCGTCAACTGATTCGACATATCTCCGTTGCTCAGGATACGACTTACATTCGAGATTCCGTTTTAACGGTGGAGTCTACGTCTTCACGTGGTCCGATCGGGCCTGCCATAGGATGGAGGCTTTGGAACCAATAACATGGACATCATGTGGTAAAGGGTCGTGCTGAGGAATTCTGTAAAATTTCTTTGTTGTCTTTACCGCTCCCCGAATGACGATCGACCAGCGACATTTTTCGAACATCTTTCACGTACCGTCGACTGGGTACAGATCAACCATCCATCTTCTGAAATTGTCGTCCTTTGCGATTTTAATCTGCACAATTCCGGGTGGTTGGTACATTCTAACAGAACCGACGAGACTGGGAGGCTGGCGTAGATGTTCGCTGTTAACCGCAATTCGACTCAACTCGTGGAGGAACCAACGCGAGTGTCGTATACATTAGGAGATCATGCGAACCTCCTGGATCTGTTTCCGACATCCGAACGGAGCATTTGTACCATGGAGATTGTTGCGCCACTGGGAAACTCGTATCACTGCTTAGTATTTGTCGCGCAACCACTTGCATTTCAAGCGAATAACGCATCCTTTCCGTAGTCGGAGGTGTGCTTTGGACACTCTGATGTTAACGCACGCGCGGAGTCGCTCACAGAGATTATTCTTCTCGGGATGGAGATCTACATTACGCATTCCATCAAACGAAGTTCATCTGATAAACCTTGGTTTGATAAAAAATACGAACAGATTACAGCGGCAAAAATAGAGCCTTTAAACAATGGTGCTCTAATCCCACCGAGGTTAACAGAACGAATTTTGTTAGAATCAGAAACGCGTGGAACCAGGCGATTGTTACCGCGAGGAAGGCTTACAACGACAGAGTGACCAATAAACTCCTTCGGTGCACGACTGGGTCGGGTCTCTTCTGGTCAATGGCAACTTCGTTTCTTCCTCTTTTCCTCCGTCAGTGACGGGCAGCGGGAAGTTAGTCTCAAATTGAAAAGATAAAGCTAATGTGTTTGCGAATTCGGATCTGTGCCATGTTAATTCGGGGGTGGTTGAAGGTGCTATTTTGGCTCCAACCCTGTTTTTGACTCACATAAATGATTTGTTGGAGTCCACGGATAACTGGGTGTTCAGTTTTGCGGATGATAGTACCCTTGTTTCCTCTTTTTCGAGTAACCGGCTGATTAGTCCATCCGCGTCACATCAGCTGAGATGTAGACAGAGCGACTCTCTGAATGCGGATCTGGATAAGGTACTGCAGTGGGGAAAGGCCAATATCGTCGACTTCGATGCAACGAAAACACAATATACAACATTCACAAAGAAAAGTGGATCATCGGTTTCACAGCTGATGATGAATGGTCAGGCCCTCGAATCGGGGGAAAGCTTAAAATTGCTCGGGGTCACGGTCTGTGGGAATGTATCGTGGCGTAAACACGTGCCGAGTATCTCCAGGTCAGCTTCTGGAAAACGGAGTTATATTTTTAGAGCCAAGAAATATTTTACTCCGGTCCAACGTATTCTCCTCTATAAATCCCAAATTAGACTCGTGCTCGAATATTGCTCTAATGTTTGGACCTCTGCTCCTAAATATATCCTCAAGCTACTTGAGAGCATACTGAACCGAGCGATCCGCTTGATCGGGGAGACGGTGCTAACGTCGGGAGTACATTCGCTATCAGATCGATGGCGCTTAGCTAACCTCTGTCTGTTTTACACATATTATTACGGGTACTCTTCTTCGGAGATTCTTGGTATTGTTCCGCACAATTCAGTTTATATGGGCTCTACGAGACAATCCGACGGATCGCACCAGTTCGCGGTTCATCTGACAACACCGCGAACATCCCTGTATCAGAACTCGTTCCGGTACAGAGCGGGGAAGCTGTGATATTCCCTCCCTGGGCAAGTGTTCCCGGAGCGTTACAACCTGCAACTGTTCAAAAAGAGCTCCAACAGTTACTTGGTGGCATCTCGGGGCGCCATGACGGGGCCATAGGCTCGCCTCTCCCGAGAGGAGTATATTAAAAAAAAGTATATATATAATATATATATATATATATATATATACATATATATATTATATTATATATATTATATTATATATATTATATTATGTATATTATATTATATATATTATCTTATATAGTGTATTCTATATACGTATTATTGTATATATTATTGTATATTATATTCGAACGAAGTGTATTATTTTTCTATACTCTAAATAGGAGTATGGGCTCCTCGATAGTATAGTGGTTAGTATACCCGCCTGTCACCCGGGAGACCGGGGTTCGATTCCCCGTCGGGGAGCCCCTGGCGCAAGACTAATGACCTTGCCCAGAAAAAATAAATCATTATGGAAAATTTAACAAGCCTCAAGACTTGCTAAATAAGGCCAAGACCGGTTCCCGGTTGTAGTGCCGATGATGATGATGAAATAGGAGTATGTGGATTTTAATAAGTAAATCCATGGGTTTATACCATTGGGAGTTGGCAACTTTGTGAAAAACCCCTTTCAAAAATCGTATGCTTTCAAATTGGCTAAAATAAATTTACGATATTGCATTGTACATTTTTTTAACGCCACTAATTTATTATGTTAAAATAAACGATTGCAAATATTGATTTAATCAAATCCATGAGGTGATAATGGCTTCTTGCATCGTCCACCCGCGGTAACTCAGCGGAGGTGGTAGGGTACTTGCAGCTTGTTTAGGTTGTTGTGTATATAGGTTCAATTGATGGATGTGTTAACATGGCGCTTGTGTAATAAAGTTAGTGCATTTAACCACGTAAATTCGTGGCAAGTTGTGCAATCCCGAACACGGTTTGCATTGACGTAAAATTTTATCTTCGAAATTGGTGTTATCACTCTGTCGTTAAAATAGACACTAAGAATAACCTCAAGACAATCGAGAGTATCAAAACACTATCTTATTTCGTAAATATAATGTATTTCTTGAAATATTTATTTCACGAACAGTGGTGTAGACTTTGGTAAATGTGTTTGTTTAGTTTCGCAAATAGTCTCGGAAGCGGAAATTGAGTCACATATGTGTACACCGCTAATCGAGCACATATATATAGAACGCACTTTATTTGAAATAAATATTTAAACCCAAATTTCCCATCAGTATCGTTTCGCACCTTGTATATGGAGAGTCAAGTTCTCCCGAAAGTACTAAAATGCTCTTTGAACAGTTTTACTAAACTCACCTCTAAGTAGCCGATAGGACCATTAAAAGGATAATCGCCCAAACGACGTTCTTCGTCAAGAAATTTGCCAGCCTTTCCATTTGACGGTGGACAGAAGAGTCCATAATTGAAGCTCTCCTTCAGTTCCTGCAATGAAAAGAGAGAATAACATTATAAGATCATCATATTGGCGATAAGATTTTCTCCCTATAAACGTGGAGTTTAGGTAAGTCTAGTGAAGTTACTGCAGGGAAGTTCAAGACCAGCACTCGTGCTTAGTGACACATTGTGTTTTCCTATTTGTGCGAATATATTGTAAAACTTAAATTTTAGTATTAAATCTTGACATTCGATAACTTTGTAATTTTCGTAATCGAAGTTTATTTGGCGAAAAATATTGTTTTCGTCTGTTAGTCGAGTTTTTTCAATTGTGAAGATTAAAGTCGCGCAAGACTAATGACCTTGCCCGAAAAAAAAAAACAAATCATTATAAAAAAAAATAAAAAAAAAATGTAACAAGCCTCAGGATTTGCTAAATAAGGCCAAGACCGGTTCGCGGTTGTAGTGCCAATGATGATGATGAAGAGAAAAACCACCTCTTAAAAAGAAGGAAGAAAATAAACTTTTTTTATTAAAGATAAAATGTCAAATATTATAAACTACCAACTCTGATCCTCAGAACACAAATTCACCTAATAATTCTTCCTTCGCCCTGCGCCGAGTATTATTCTTTGAAGTAGAATAATACCCTTATACAGGTCGGTGTTGTGATCGCTAAGTGCTGCCTTACAATTGTTTTGTTTTGTTATGTTTTCTTATGTATATAAGAAGTAATAATACGTTCTGAACAATTTTCTTTTTTTGTGTATATAATAAGAAGTAATAATATACCATATTCTGAACAATTCTCATTTTAGGAACAATCACCAGGCTGAAATGATTATTCTAATAATCTACTTAATAATGGTTGTATTACTCTATATAATATGTTTGTATTTGTTTCTGGAGGCAAAAAATTTAAAAGAATTACGAATGTCCATGTAAATATTACAATTTTCCTCTGGTTTAATATTATAAAGTACATAACTCTGAAGGAACTTACACTTCTTATTTATTATTTATTTTCTTCTTTATATTCAAAACCGTAAAATCGTAAAATTGTAAAATCTTAACCGAAGATAGATCAAAGTCTGGGATTCGTAATTAAAGGTACATTGAAATTAGTCTGCTGGTACGGATTGTTATGCTGCGCCGTGCTCATTATAATTGCATATTAATAGTAGGGCTTTCTGGGTCACTACAAGATCATCATTGACCTTCGGCCAACTTTGGTGATCGAGTTGATGGGCCATTTTACAGCTACAACTCTAAAGTTGTTTATGATTTTTGTTCCTCATCAAGACTATTTTTCCCATGTGAAACAATTGTTTCATTTCCGGAATGTGTGGTTGCCTTTAACAATCAACATTCCCCACATTGCTTTTTATACCTTGCAATATCGGAGAGCATGGACGGCCACCAATACCTTTGTCGTATATTATTATACGATTCGCGGACGCTTTGATGTCCACCGGGAGGGGAATTATAATAAGTCCTGAGTATAGTAGTAACCTCAGTGGGGTTTGTGATTTTCTCTACTTTGATGGCGTTTCCCACTGAATTTTTGTTTTACGTTGCGTGAGTTTAATAAATCTATTAAAGATTTGTCAATTCTTTGATTAGAGCATTAAGTTTGTACACTTAACTCTTTAGGGTTCTGCTCTTTGAGATTAAAGTTTAACATAAAGGTTAAAGTGACAAAGTGACTTCCGGTATAACGTATAATATCAAGAAAGGTTTACAAGGGAGGGAGAGAGAGAGATACGTTCTCCGATCCTTTTTAACATTTACATTAGCGATATATTAAGCGCACTTCCCGATGCAATTGCATACGCAGATGTTCTTATAATTTATAAAATAGCGCCGAAAATTGAAATCATAAACAGTTTACTTCAACGCGCCTTTAATAAAGTGCAGCGACATTGCGACCCCTGGAAATTTAAGATCAACTTCCAGAAATGTGAAGCTATTCTATTCAGAACCCCGCTGCATAAAACCACGAACGACACAAGAAAAAACTGGCAAAAGTTAGTTATCACTGCTTGCATGAACACAAACTGGAATCCAAGAGTGTGGTTAAATACCTTGGTATTTGGTTAAACCAGTACCTGTATTTTAACAGACATATTGCTGCTTTGGTCAAGGCTTGGTATCAAGGTAAATGTTACATGATATACGGTGCTAGTCAGGCCCATGCGGTTCAATATAGGTCCAAATATGATGGAAAAGAGTGTTCGAAAGAAAATGTCTTAGAACTTGTTTCAGATTATATCGAACACCGGAATCTGAGTATAAAATGTAATATCCAAATGAGACCTTATATAATGAAGCCTGCATAAACAGGGTGGATAATTTTATAATCAAATTAATCAGAGGACATATTGCGAGTGCAATAGTTGCTTCCAATGACATAATTTTCGGAGCTTATTATACAAATACTTTGTATTATGAGAGGATGCGTCCCAATGGCTTTGTTCCACCAGAGGCGTTCCTCGAATTTGATATGAATTCGGAGTTTATAGAATCCGCTAACTCATCATGTAGGTAGATCTTCCGTAGGCGAGCGATTGTGCTATGATCGAAAAGTCACCCGCACCGAAAAAGAGCTTTTGCGGTTCAATAGAGCTATTTCCCATAGTGACCGGTATGATATTTTGGCGGATTTTCAGAGTCGACTGTTGATGGCTGAGGTGTTCCACCGAACACCGTTCACAAAGAAAAAACCGACACACGGAGAACACTGACACAAATAAAACACTGCGAAATGTTCTCTTGAATTTTGTTTTATTATTTTTTTTCTTTTGTTCTTTTGAATTTTATATTCATGTTGTTACATCGTATATAGCCTTTCACATTCGACCTTGTATCACGTTGGAAGAATGCCATAGATGCCAACGGATCCTATTTTGATTCAAGAAAAAAGTACAGAGAAATAATATTGCTTTTAAATTTATACTATAAAATCAGACATTTCATGTGGTACAACCCAATACTATAGAACTTGACATAGTAATTAGACCTACTGGTGTCATCTGTCCCAAACAGCTGCCTGGTCACAGAAACAAACAATATCGTGACAAGATGGAATCAGCACTTTGAAAACCTGCTCAATGTGCGCACCCATCAACCACAAATAAACGCACCAGGCGTACATACAGCCGAGCCTCAGATCTCAGAGCCCTCTTTCGACGAAGTTGTAGACGCAATAAACCGATTGAAAAACAGCAAGGCGCCCGGGGTCGACTGCATACCGGCAGAGCTTGTGAACCATGGAGGAGAGGCAACCGCTCGAAAGATCCACCAACTGATTAAAACAATATGGGATAGGAAGGTCAGTCCGGAAGAATGGAAAACCTCAATAGCCGACCCCATTTTCAAAAAGGCGACAGATCTAATTGCGAACATTACAGAGGAATATCATTGCTCCCAACCACATACAAAATACTAACAAACGTCATACTGACGAGTATCACGCCGCACGCAGAAGAAATACTGGGATACTACCAATTCGAATTCCGTAGGAACCGGTCAACAAGCGACCAAATGTTCACAATAAGGCAACTGCTGGAAAAGAAGTGGGAATACGGAGAGACGGTTCATCAACTGTCCATGGACTTCAAAAAAGCCTACGACTCAGTCGCAAGGCAAAGACTCTACCATATAGTGGTTGAGCTGGGAATACCGAAAAAATTATCCGCCCTCATTCAAATCTGCATGAACGAAAACAAAGGGGAGTTAGAATAGAAAACCACCTCTCAGAACCATTTGAAATCCGGGACGGACTAAAACAGGGCGACGGCCTCTCATCATGTCTCTTTAACCTTGTCCTTGAGAATGTCACCAGAAGGGTACAACGACAACATGGCGGGATCATCCCTGAACGGGGTCACACAAGTGCTCGCATATGCGGATGACATTCCCGTCAAAAGAAACCGTAAGTAAAAACAGTGATGTAATGTACTCCTTTGAACACCACCTACACTTGAAACCCCTTTATAATAAAACAATCTTTGTTTTTTATAATTAACACGAATCTTTATTAATAAACAAGCACACAATAGTAATTACTTATTTTGTTGTTTTCACACCAGTAATCAAACACACATGATCAGTTGTCAAACGCACCTCATTAGTCACTTCTGCAAGACGTCCATGACGTTAGCTCCACATATACTTATTTTGTACTTTTTATCCTCACGCACTTTCCTCACCACTTTATAACCGACTCGTTTAAAATTATCAAAACCAACTTTTGTTCGCGGACGACCGTTTCGGCCAAGATTCAAAAACCAACTCCCGTCCGTTCTGAACTCATTCAAAAAACCAACCCCCTTAATGGCCGTCTCAGCCAAAAAAAAACGAAATACCACCGTGTCTAGTTTTTTCTCCTTTTTCATTTCTTTTTTCGAAATCTGGTTCCTTTCGCCAGATCAAAGGATACTTCCTTTTTCCCGCTTGAACCTTTTTTCGGTATTAAACAAAAAGAAAAATCAATAGTGTGTT
This sequence comes from Microdon myrmicae, assembly GCA_963931805.1. NCBI lineage: Eukaryota > Metazoa > Arthropoda > Insecta > Diptera > Syrphidae > Microdon > Microdon myrmicae. Next base: position 105,568,809 of record OZ007497.1, on the reverse strand, counting down.
TATTGCGCCTGTTGTTATCTTTAACCGAATGGGCAAAGATTTTTCCGTGGGAAATCGATTGAAAGAAAAGATCAATAGCGCCCAGGCGAACGTTCATTATGTGTTATTGCCTATTGTTTGTTTTAACTTAGTTTTGTTAAAACGGAAACTGGCGCTGGTGGTTTTAATGGTTTTAGATAATCATTTTTCTGAAAGGGTCATAAAAATGTTTGTAAGTATCTCTATAGTTCCCTTCAGTTTAGGTTTGAACGATGCCATCTGGTCTGCACATTTGCCTTTTCGGGTTTTTTGCTGAACCATTGGTTCAACGATTATATTTCGGCTTTTATGTGAGTAAATTTAGCGTTCAGCTTAATTTACTTGGCGTTTAATTGATTAGCGCAAATTGCATGTTTTTTAGCTTGATTGGTTTGCTATCAATTTATGCGGGACCATTGGGTGAATGGGATAATGCTTTGTTTTTGTTTCAGGTGAACGTGCAGTTCAATTCCTGATGTCTGTTTTAGCTTTCTTTAATGTAACATCCTTTAAGTGGATGTTCTTGGCGTGTATCGCCGTTAGTGGTGCAGGTTGGCTCCAAAGAGGTTAGTTTTTTATTGGGTTGGGTGATTGTGGCCGTAACAGTGAAATCATCATGCAAACGGCAGAAGAGGTGGGCCTAGAAATAAATGAAGACAAAACAAGGTACATGATTACGGCGAGAGCTTGTGGACCTCAGGTAACACATATAAACATCAGAGTTCGAAAAAGTTAAAGAATTTAAATATCTGGGAACACTACTGACGGCCAGTAACGAAATGTCGAAGGAAATTAACAAAAGACTACACTCCGGCAACGCTAGTGCCAAGTCAGTAAACTGCTGAAATCCAAACTGCTATCACGGAATATAAAGCTCCGTGTCTATAGAACGATAATCATCCCGATTGTTCTATACGGATGTGAAAACATGGGCTCTCACAAAACGGGAAGAAAACAAATTCCGCGTATTCGAGCATAAATTTTTAAAGCATATCTTTGGAGGTAAATAGGATAAGGAGGCAGGACAATGGAGGAAACCCCACAACCACGAATTGGAAGAGCTATACCGCAAACCTACAATAGTGAGAGTAATCATGTCGCGAAGATTAAGATGGGCCGCACACATGGCGCGAATGGGGATCTCTAGGACCGTGCATAGAATTCTTGGCGGTAAGCCAACGGGAAAGATGCCGCGATGGAGATGGGAGGACAATGTTAGGTTTGACTTCGAAGAGATCGGATCGGATGGTCAAGCGTGGAAGGAGAATGCACAGGACAAGGAACGGACGAGTCGGTAAGGTTTTGAAATTCCGGGTTCCTACATGCCAATAAATAGTATTAAAATAGTATGTGTCATCTGTAGGTCGTCCCGGAAACTTTTCAGCCCACCAACGTATAGCATTTTGAAACTTTAAACGCGGTTTTCTCGGAACGATTTTTTCACATTGGCCCCCACGATATCGATGGTTTTTTATTATTTTAAAGTAACATACATTTATTGAAATGTGAACCTAAATGTAGATGATTTTTCCATAATTTCTTTTGCTAATCAACATTAAAGAGAGAAAAAAAAAGCAAAAAGCGATACCTAAAGTTTGCATGTCCGCCATTTTGTTAAAGTTCGACTTTCATGGATGATTCTAGTAGGGAATCCAAGTACTCCTGGGTCTAAGGTATTCTCCGACCCATACGTTACTCGATCTCTTTACCTTACTCTCGTCTGTCCACTGCTTTAATATGCTAGTTAGGTATGGTCTCCTTATCACAAAAGCCATATCTGTAGAATCGAAAGTATTCAACGACGTTTCCTTCGCTTCGCTCTCCGAGGGCTAGGATGGAAAAACCCCTTAATCCTTCCCTCGTACATTAATCGTCTCAAATTAATCAACCTCTGAACACTTGAGGAGCGCAGGGTAGCGGCTGACATAATGTTCATTAATCGGGTCTTCTCAGCTCGGTCGACTGCGCCTCCTCCTTAACTTAATTCCTCTGAAAACAAATCCTCGAAATACGCGTAATCACCGTCTTCTCTATACCCCCCCCCCCCCCCCCCCCCCCACTGGACCTTTTATAGTCTTAACGTACCCCTTTCGCGGATGCTGAGAAATGTCAACTCCAATTCCACCTTGTTTGAATTCAACCCTCTACCCATACTCTCAAGCATCGCCTCCTAAACCATTCTCACCACTAATTTTAAGCGGCGCTTCAACACTTTACTATAACCTGTCCCTATCTCTCGCCCATTCACGAGCATGCTTAATTTGGCCTGGTTACCTTAGGTTAAGCTTAGTTAAGATAGTTCATAAGCTCTCTGGTTTGTAACTTATATATACTTTAGATGTAATTATGTTGTTTGAATTAAACCAATAAATGGGGTGGTAGCCCCACTAAACTACACTCATATAGTTTATGAAAATTCTTTAATTCTTGATTTTTGATAATTTTTCCAAGTGCTAGAGTGGCCAACAGTAAGATACCTTTTTTGAGACTGTCACATTACAAGGCGTATTACCAATTATTGTCACTATACTTTTTCATAAAAATTGTATTTAAATTTTAAACAAGCGATAAAAAGGTTAAGTTCTTTATTTATTTCGTCTATGAGAATTAAATTGGAGAAAATGACTTGGCTCTCAGATAAGAACCTCCCCTTAATGAACAATTGTAAAACATATTCAGTTACTGTATATAAACCATTAGAGAAGAAGTGTAAAACATACCCTGTTTTTGTATATGAACCATTAAAGAACAATTGTAAAAGATATTCAGTTACTAACATAAACCATTAAAGAACAAATGTAAAAAATACTCAGTTACTATATATAAACTAACAAAAAAAGGAGAAAATAAAGGCACCCCCACTTCTCTAATTAACTAACTGTGTATTGTAAATTGTATTATATATATAATAACCACCACCATTTCCTCACAGGATTACCAAACCGTAAGTCATTATTAATTAAATTATTATAAAAATACTCTTCCTTCCTTCAGCACACACAACGATCCTTCCCCGCAAATTTACCAACACCTTTTCATTTACCAGGTCCTTGAATATGTTTGTTGTTGTTCAAACCCTTATTCAAGGAACCGCAGGTGTCACGGACAACCAACGGTAACCTGCGGTTAAGGATGGTTTTGTATCTTGCAGAAAAAATGTGTGATGAAGAAACTGTTGTTTTATGTGTGAAATGCTGCTGTAGCACGGGAATTATGAGGATGTGAATTAGCACAATTATTCAGGGGGTGGGGGGTTTTATTACGTAACAGGATTCGTGAAACGCTGTTAGCTCAAAAAGGAAGCGGCAGCTCCACTAAACTTAGAAACGTAGACTTATTAGTATGCAAAAAATCCCTTGCTTTGCCTTTTGATACCCTTATTGGGTTTTTGGAAACTAATGTCGTCATTTATATCTTACGGAAAACAGAACTACAAGGGAAACTGTAGCGTCTTCACAGGGATTTTATTAGGACTATGAGTAAATAATCTTTGACACGTTCGAAATTATTGAGAGTGATTCAAAAGTGCCGAGGTGAATCTAGTGTAAACTTACTCAAGGATTGTTAAATGAAATGTCTCACGAAGTGATCATCTTGGTTACAATAAGACAATAAGACTAGTTTTCCTGCAGCATTCCTAATATATCCGACCTGGTGCTCTTGCTAAGCTTCATCAGCCATATTTTAATTCCATATCAAGACTTTGAAAAAAAAATTTCGTAAATAACAAATTTAAAGCATAATACTGTCGAGTTACGCTTTACCGTCCAGCGTAACTCTGCCCCACCAGGCACAATCTTTATAACGCTAAGAGCAAGCATACAGAAAAAAAATGCGCACATTGGACAAGCGGTTCGCATATCCAGTACATAGTCATTGACCCTGTACTTAGCTACACTTAGTCGTTGTAGCTCTTTTTGTGCTACAACAACCGTCTACTCTTTTCTCGCCAACCACCTCATTGTTATCATCGTTTGCGAACATTCTTCTCGTAGTCTTACCCGTTGATATTCAAGATCACTGACAGATAGATCTCTTCCAGTTATACCTTAGAATTACCAACGATGAACTTCTTCTACCCTGCTCTTCCGCCTTATCCGCCAAGTGCAATAAGTAACCATTATCGGAGCATTTTTAGACAACAGTATACTACTCGCAAACATTCTTCTCCAGCGGTACTCGTCATGCATTCCAATCTTTCAAATGTGGTTACTTTTTTTATGAAACCCCATAGATGGATAGCTCCAGAAATGTTCTGTAATGGAAAACTAGTTTTGTGTAGAACATCAAGAGTAGATTTAGTGAACATATCTAGCCGGGGTACTTCTCTGTGATCATTCGGAATAATTGATGGAAATCCACCAGAAGGGTTCTAACAATTCCGACGCCCTCAGTTCGTAAGCTAAAATTGGAGAATGACCTAAACTGTAGACGTAATTAATTGTGAAAGAATGTGCTTACGGAAGGAGGTGCATGGTCAACAGTGAATTAGTTATTTGAGGTTGGTCTTTCCTTTCGGCGTAATTTTTATATCACAGGTACACCGTTAGATCGTAAGTAGAGAAGGTTGCTGCAATTAGAAATATACGGAGTGTCGATTCCTTCTTAGTTGACCCGTTGTTCAGATGGACTCTGATCATTACTAGCGACCCAATTCGCAAATCATTGTTAGTCCGGTTGTAAGAGAACAAGCAACAAACGACGGTATGCCATTCAGTAGGTTCTTGTGACCAATAAGTCCGTACAAAGATAGATTTCTCTATAGAAATACATCTGATGATTGCAATGTATCTTAGAGTGAGAGTAAGAAGTAGATGTGAATTATTCCTTTCGTAATTGCCTGACTTCCTGAGAGATAGACGGATTCTGGTTTGCGTGATTAGAGAAAAAAAAATGATGTTCGGTCAAATTATTTCATATCGATGAGAAGTTATCTCACTAATTTATAGTTAGCTTACAGTTGATCTTACGGATGTTAAGTTAATTTCTTTATAGTAAAGTGGTTATGAATCAAGAAGTGGATGTGAACAAATAAAAAAAAAAAAAAAAAAAAAAAAAATATATATATATATATATATATATATATATATATATCTATTTTATAAAAAAGTTTTCTCCGGGCCAGAAAAAAAAGAATAGTGTACGACAAAGTTGGAGCAAGGCACCATTTGTCATTTTTATCAACAAACGCTCAATTATAAAAATATATTGCGGGAACACATTACGAAAGTTCGAAACCCATCTTTTTTTTTCAATGCAATTGAATTTTTATTAAGTAGATAATTACATTAATGGTATATTTTATAACTAGTATTTAAGAGTTTTAGGACAGCAATTCCTTTACAACTATAATCTTAAATCTATATAATGACAGTGTTCGAAACCAATCAATTCTGTTGCCGTATGTGGGAACCAAATAGGGGAATGTGCCCGCTTCCATTGCAACCTTCATTAATTAAATGGAGTTTAGTTTAAAAGTTTTAAAATTTCAACGTAGATTAAGAAAAATAAAATAGGAAACAAAAAAGAAAAAGAAAAACAGAAAATGCAATTATTTATATACAATCTACTGATGAAATATTGTAAGACCAGTTATTAAAAAATTTATGTTTTAACATTTTTTTTTCACAACAAAAATTCTTAAATAAAACAGTGAATGGATTTAATTAATGCAGATTTACTTTTACTGTTTTTTTTAATGTGTGTCCTCTATGTCTTCCGGTGACGATGTAATGCTCCAAGAAGCCCTACCATTTCCCTCCGTCATACACATTTATCCACCTACAAAAATCACATCCAAAAAGTCCAACCATATCTACAAATCAACATTGAATTCAATGTCAAGCAAATTGAACCAAACGTTCAATTCTCGAACATTGAATTCAATTCCTTAAAATCCGAAAAAGCACAATGCATATCTTCTCATGTATGGTACGAGGGTGCGCTGAAAAGTTTCCGACCTCAACGTGAAGATAACAGCACTCATCAATAAAAGCTAGTGAATGTAGTGTGCATCTTTTAACAGTTACTCACCAAAATTTCAGCCATTTTGGACGCATAGTTTTTATATGACAGTCGTTTGAGTGAGTCGATGTGAGTGTTTTTGTGAAAATGGCCAAAATTGAATATCGAGCTGTCATTAAATTTTTGTTTTTGAAAGGCAATACGCCTACGCAAATCAAAGATGAGTTGGACTCTGTGTATGGGGACACTGCACCAACATTTACCACAGTGAAATTTTGGGCAGCTGAATTTAAACGTGGCCGTGAGACCTTGGCGACGAAAAAGAAGAATTCTACGAGAACGTCGAATGGGCCCTCAATGCCTGCCCAAGATACGATATGAAAATCGTTCTTGGTGGTTTCAATGCGAAAATAGGTCGGGAGCCAGTTTTCAGGCACTACGCAGGTTCCTATAGTTTGCATGAGAGCATCAAGAAACTTGGTCATTGCAAGTACCAGGTTTTCGCGTAAAGATAGCAACCAAGCCACCTGGGTATCACCTGATGGAGCCACTCGCAATCAAATTGATCACGTGCTGATAGATCGCCGCCACTCCTTGAGCCTGATGACAACACGAACGTAACGAGGTGCTAACGTCGACTCGGATCACTATCTTGTTGGAACAGTTTTCCCAGCGCGGATTGTTTTATGGAGACATATTGCATCCGCGAATCAGGTTCGAATCAACACGGCTGTCTTACGCAATGAGATTATCAGTAACAATTTTGGTCATGCGTTAAGACTCACCATCGAAGAGCTCGACGGATGGAAAGTAAGTCCTGTTGCCAGAGTGCCGTGCGTAGAAGAGATATGGACACGCATTAAGAATACTGTCATTAGTACTGCCAACTCCATTTTAGGCAGTAGTCGTAGAGATCGGAACGATTGGTTTCATGATGAGTGCAAACTAGCGACTGAACGTAAGAATGCTGCATACCTGACAATGCAGCAGTCTCATAGGACGCGGGTACGTGAGGAGGAATACAAAGACCTCAGAAGATCTGAAAAGAGGCTTCACAGACAAAAGAAAAGTGCGTGGAAAAAAAACCTTGTCTGTGAAATAGAGAAAAGTAGAGAGCGAGGTCCGCACCAGGCGCGGAAGTTCTACTAAATAATCCGCAGCATGACGCGGTAAACACCACGCTGCACTTACTGCAAGGATAAAGGGGGTAACCTGATCACCGATCCTGAATGCATTCTGGAGCGATGGGAAGTGCACCTCAATGAATTGCTAAATGGTCAGCTCACAGAAGAATTGGAGGCAAGAGGAGATGCTTGAAAATTGGCGTCGTGGAATAATTTGCCCCATACATAAGAAGGGTACTATAGGTGTACAACATTGCTGAGTACTCTCCACTATCCTACAAGATCGGATAGCCCCATACGCTAAAGACATCATTGGTCAATATCAGTGTGGCTTCATTCCAGGCAAATCAGCGATTGATCAAATATTCACCCTTAGGCAGGCCATGAAAAAATTTCAGGAAATTAAGATTCCATTATATCATCTATTTATAGACTTTAAGGCCGCCTACGACAGCATACCCAGGGTAGAACTATATAATGCCATGAGAGAGTTGGGCATTCCAAACAAATTGATACGACTTTGTAGGATGAACATGACCAACGTAACTAGTCAAGTAAAAATAGCGAGACTGCTGCCCAAACCAGTAAACATCTTTAATGGACTCCAACGACCTAGCGTTGGAGAAAGCAATCCGTGACTCTGCCGTTACAACTAGAGGGACTATTATCACCAAGTCCAGCCAGATACTTGCTTACGCAGATGGTATAAACATCATCTGTAGATCCGATTTGGCTATATAGAACTCGTTCACCCAGATCGAGCAGACGGCACAAAAATTGAGACTGCACATGAATGAAGGAAAAACTAAGTACATGGTGGCAACTTCTGCGAAGCAAAGACATAACGTTGGTCAAACTATCAGGGTAGTGGAGTCAATAGTATCAGTCGATCCCAATATGGAAGAAGAAATACGCGAACGGCTGATCAAATCCAACAAACCTACTATAGTCTTTCAAGGCTCTTTAAATCCCGAGATTTATCCAGAACATCCAAACTACTATCGAAAAGACCATGGAATTACCAGTACTCATGTATGGATCCAAAACCCGGGAGCTAATTAAATGCGCCCTGAACTCTTAGCCGTGTTCGAGAGGAAGGTCTTAAGGAGAATTGTTGGCCCCGTATGTGAGGAAGGACGATTACGGAGACGCTACTACTATGAGTGTTACGCAATCTACCTTGAAGCTAATGTTGTTAGAAAAATTAAGCTCGGTAGACGCCGTTGGGTGAGACACCTAGCTCGAATGAGCGAAGAGGAACCTGCCCGGAAAGTCCTTTGTGGCAGGATGTATGGAAAGAGACAGCCCGGCATACCTTGTATGCGATGGAGGGATGGCGTAGACCAGGACGCGCAGAGCCTGGGAGTGTCCAACTGGATGACATTGGCTCGAAATCGAGACCGGTGGAGAGAATTTTTAAATAAGGCCAAGACCGGATCCCGGTTGTAGTGCCGAAGATGATGACGTGAGACCTAGGGAGGCGATAATTGTTCGGAACGTCCAAAAACTGCAACAACTGACGATAAGATCGCTAAAGTTCAGCAAATGGTGCTAGACGAGCGCCGAATTAAAGTGAGAGAGATAGCAGAGGCTATGAAAATGTCCAAAGAACGTGTTTGTCACATATTAAATCAAGATTTAGGCATAAAAAAGCTGCCCGCGCGTTGGGTGCCGAGTTTGCTCATGTAAGACCAGAAAGGTGTTCGAGTGAACATTTCGAACGGTCTGTTGGCACAGTTTAGGCGCAATAAATCCAAGTTTGGGCGCCGATTAATTACTGTTGATGAAACTTGGATACACCATTAAACGCCCGAAACAAAAATACAGCAGAAACAGTGTACTGCAAAGGGGGAATCGGCTACAAAAAAAGCAAAAACTGTTTTTTTTTTTGCTGGGAAAGTAATGTAGCCTGTTTTTTGGGATAATCATGGAGTTATCTTAATCGATTATCTTCAAAAAGGAAAAACCATTACAGGAACATACTACGCATCATTACTTGACCCAACTAAAGGCAGAAATTGCGGAAAAACGGCCGCATTTGCAGAAAAATAAAATCCCGTTACACCAAAACAACGCGCCGTCTCACACCTCGGCAATTGCCATGGCGAGAATGCACGAATTACGGTTTGAACTGCTTGACCATCCGCCTTACTCACCAGATCTAGCCCCAAGCGACTTCTTTTTGTTCCCTAATGTAAAAGTTGCGCTTGGAGGACAGAGATTTTCGTCAAATGAAGAGGCAATCACCTTCGTGAACAGTGATTTTGCAGAGAAAAACGTCGAGTACTATTTGTACGGGTAAGAGAGATGGGAGCATCGCTAGGAGAAGTGTGTAGAGTTAGAAGGAGACTATGTAGAAAAATAAAAATAAATTTTAAGAAAAAATGTGTTATATCTTTGTTAGGTCGGAAACTTTTCAGCCCACCCTCGTATGTGCAATTAACACTTTTAAATGCTAGAATCCAAAACCCAAAATGGAAACGTGTGTAAACAGAAACATGTCTATTTGATCCGCCGACACACAATTCAGGCAATCTATACACTATAATACATATCTCCACATACCAGATGTGTTATGACTTGCAAGACCAATATTCCCAGATTCTAATTTCACACCCAATTCCCACGGATCTTGTGTTACCCATTTGAAGTGCAAGCAAACTCTTGTTTGGATTACCCAGATGGATAAACCAAACAAACCCCAAAAAAGATCGGTGATAAGTGGCGATGCGTCCCGATTTCGAAAAGATAACAAAAAGATAGAGATAGCGTCTGAATCAAGAGCCGGAATCGACGAGTTAGAAACTAGAGTCGGTAAGTAGCGTGCGTGAGGAGAAGAGCTCCTTCAAAGTTTTGAAAATCAAAGTATTAAATTGATCCTTTTACAAAAGATACAAGTTGCGTTTAAATTTAAAATGGCTGTTCAAAAAGAAAGATTCGTTGGTTGCAGCATTTGTTCAAACAGTGATTTGTATAGTGTATACCATGGACGTGAACCGAACAGAATCAAGTCTATCCTTTAGATAGGAAGAAGTCCATTTCAACAATCCCCGTCCGAAGCCGAGGGCGGATAATTCGAAGAGGATTCGATTTTGTCGAATGTTTTACTGAGGTCGGTCGGGATCTTATCGACCTCGTGAAGTGTAAAGGAAGTGAACTCACCGGGGTTGGTTGTAATTGATCGGCCGTTGAGAAAGCCATGCTGCCTTGATGAAATACAAGATGTGCAACGAAGACTAAGAGATTCATATAGAATGCTTTCGAGAATATTGGGTAAGTGGGACGATTTGGCGATGGGGCGGTAGTTCCCGACATCGTTTTTGGGACCCTTCTTGTGGGTGGGAGCGATGGAGGAGGTTTTCCAAATGTGGGGAAATACACCTTGGGAGAGTGAGAGATTGAAGATCAGTGAGATGAAAGCAGAGAGAAAGGATGAGCATTTCTTGAGGAGGATTGCCGGGATACTATCAGGGTTCAGTTTAAACTCGTCTTTGAATTGCAGTAGCTTGGATTTAATTAGGGTCGGATAAAAGTTGTGGAAAAGGGGCCCAAGGGAAAAATTCGGTAGGTAGTTGAAGTATAACGGGTCAGGAAGAAATGAGTCCTTAGTGAATGACTGAATGAAGTGAGTAGCGAAGAAATTAGCAATAGTAACAGGATCAGATGAGGTATGAGAGTTTAAGGTAAGCGATACGGGGCAACCATCGGATCTACGTTTATGATTGACGAACTAAAAGAAGGTTTTGAGGTAATTTTTGGTATTGGTCTGAGTTTTGGTAAGATCGTTGTGATAAAGGGTGTTAACAAAAATCCATGAATTAGAGGTAACAGCCAAGAAAGTTGAAGTAGTCAGGTATAGTTCAATTCCGAGAGAAGATGCCCCATAACTCATTCCTTTTGTCACGCATGGAGCGAAGCTTGCGATTGTAGCATGGAGGGGAAGAGGTTGATGTTCTTTGTCCAGAATAGGGAATGAACAGGGAAATAGAGTAAACGATTTCGGTATATGAGTGGGTGGTGGCATCTTCAACGAATAGGTGATCGTAGTTGAACGAAAGGCGGGATAGGTAGTCGTTGATGAGGCGAAAATTAGCTTTATGGAAATCGTAGACAAAGTGATTGGGTGGGGGGGGGGGGGGGGGGGGGGGTGGTGGTGGTTGTCTAAAGATGTAAGGTCGAAAGAGCTGGGTGAGACAGATGTATTGATAGGGTCTGTTGTAAAGATGAGGTCAAACTGCCTACCCAAAAGGTATCGAATGTTGCTGATCTGACAGACAGAAGAATCATCTAGTCGATCGATGAAAAAACATTTCTTGGCCGAGGTGGGGTGGGAGGTGAAGTGTGAATGGGCGTCAGTTAAACCCGATTCAGTTGTGGAAGATTAAAATCTCCGAAGATTATGATGTCATCCTCGCAATTACTCAGTTCGATTATATGGTCGATAGCATTTATAGCTGGCTCATAAACTTAAATAGGCTGGGGTGGCAAGATATACAAGCACATGACAAACAATGATTTCCAAGGAAGAGTGATTTTTACAGTCGCAAAATCCAGCTTGAAGGAGGTAGGGAAAGCGAAAAGTGACGACTCGAGGCTGTTGTGGACAGCGATGAGCACTCTTCGGCTGGGGGAAAACTCAGTAGTATGGTTGAGGAGGTCATCGCGGAAGATGGTGAACGTGGGGGGAAACAGTTCCAGGTTATGAATATTGGGGGTTAAGTTAACTGAACACTTAAAGCGTTAGTGTCGACAGGTATGGCATGGGATTGTTGAGGACGGCCTTCTTCATTTTTAAAAGATTTTTTTATTTTCTTTTTATCTTAGTTTCTAAATTACATGCTAGACAAAAAATGCTTAAATTCTAGCTAAATTATCTTATATTATAACTTACTGGTCCTGCGCAGACGCTCTAAGCTAAACATTACATAACGACTGTATAATTTGCCTTTCGGCGACCCGAGGGCGGCCTTACTACATTGAAGTGGTGATAACGTATCGATATTTACGGACCGACAAGATTGGCTTGGGTTTCAGCTTTGTTGGTGGAAGGATCCACTAGTGATTAGTCTAGAAGGATGACAGAAAACAATTATTCTGGAGGAAGTCGGTGGAGAAGGCATCGGAAAGAACAATTCACAGCAGGTATGTATGAACAATTCACGGCGGGTATGTATGAAAATCAAAGGACTCTACAGAAAGAATAAAGAGTCGATCGAGATGATGATGATTGAGAATTTGAAGCTCACACACATAAAGTGGGGAAAGCGTTGATCAGAAGAATCAATAAAGACTAATTAAAATACGAAGGAGAGCAATCGAATATAATTAATTCCCACTGGAAGAACAAAATCGAAGTAAGGATGGTTGACTGTCTGAAGCTCATCAAACAGGAGGTGAAGAACGAATCAATTAGACGAATCATTAAAGACTAAGTAACAAATGAAGAAAAGGAACGGAAGACACTGACAGGTCAAGATAACTGAAGAATGTAATAAACAAGGAGGGTAAATAAAGGGACAGGTTTCGAATAAGTCGCGAAACTCACCAGTTTGAGATGAGTTCTTTATGGATGCAATGCCAAAGACAGGATTCCGGTGAGTGACGTACATTCTTGCAGATAAGCAGAATGCGGACGAGAAATATTAGTTAGCCGCTACGGCGAAATTTTGGAATACAGAGGCGCAATCACAAAAACAAGGTCTGAAGAAGACTACAAGACGGCAAGTGGAGTGTTGAATCAGGGTCGCTATAGAAGAGTACGGAGGAATTGTTGCCCAGCAACGACAAGAAAAAAAACTATTAGCGCCTCTAACGCGAAGTGAAAGGGATGTGAACAAGGGATCTGGAGAAGTCATTGTACATCAAACAAAACAACTAGAGAACCAGAAGCCAGCATTCAATCGGAAGGAGAACTTAGGAAAGGATGTAGGTCTTGGTTATTGTACCGTATATGGGCACTAGTTAAACTCAACACCTAAACACTTACCATTGGTTTCTCTGAAATTTCGCCACGAAAAAAATCAATTCCAAACAAGCTTAGGTAACAAATAGTCACTCAAGTACTTCTTATCAACTGTTCTTTATTTCAATTTGCGTTATGGCATCGGCACATGCGCATAACAGGAGACGTTCACTACTTAATTCACTAATCTAGTAACTAGGAGTTCACAATATAATTCCTTAATCCATTGGGTGGTGGGCGCCTGCACTCCTTCAGGATCGTGATAATGTCAACGGAGCTCACTTCAACGAACAAAACGAATTTCTCGACTAGGTGGTAAAACGGTAACACTGCACTCCAACTCACTTATTCTGACCGTGTTAAAACCGAACTGGCTACTTGGTAACGCGACGGGTAAAAATGCAACGCTAAGCGGGTGCGACTGTCCGCTGTGGCGATAGAAATCTGACTCAACTATATTCGTCGAGATCAACCTCCACCAGCCGCCATAAAGATGGATTCTTCCTATATCCTTTCAGGTCAATGTACCGGTGTTTGCTTTGATTTTCTGGTTGGTCATCATAGGGCATGGCATGGGTAAGATTGTCTAAACAATGATCATATCCATGCTCAAATTATATGATCGGTTGATAAGCGATGAAAGGGAATTGGTATTAGGGGCTGCAGGCGTCGTTGATATAAGCGATGGCGAAAAATCGCCGAAAGGAGAAATGGGTTTCTGTGTCTTAAATAAACAGAAACGCTATTTCGAGGGCCATAAATCTTTGATTATCTGCGCCTGAGAACGAAATAGGTTTTTGCTTTAAGATACGCAAAAACGCTATTTCAAGAGTCACGATGATATGCACATCGTGTTTGTTTATTTAACAGGCCGGAGCCTCGTTAGGTATGATCTGGGGTATGATTGTCTAACGTCAATCATATTAGTGCCCAAATCCCATGATCGGTAGATAACCGATAAGGGAAATTGGTCACAAGTGTTGCGAACCTTGGGATTGGGGCCATATTCACTCATGAACCGTAGCAAGAATACCGGCTACAGCTATGTCAACAATTACGCTGGCCAGCGAGTATTTATCTTTTATAATTGCTGACAAGCTGAGCCGATTGTCTGGCACGGTCCATGTATGAATGAATGAAATAATTTGTTTGATGTGCATGCTGATAAGGTTTAACTTTCAGATGTGATGCTACAGGGGAACTTACGCTGCCCCTAATTGCAGGTAAGTACTATGGGTTTGGAAGGTGGTTAATTTAAGAGGATGGGCGGTTCTTTGGGAATGTATTAAAGAACCGCCACAAGGACTCTCTATCTCCCAATGCATAGAAAAGGGTTCAGCGGCCATACGATAAGGAAAGCCCCAGACGGAGACATATCCTACCGGGGCGGTCCTAAGAACTGTTGGTATCTGGCAAATTGAACAGTCACGATTTTACCCGGGAGATGAGTTGAGAGCCACGAAAGGCAAGCCAACTTCGAGAAAAGAAAAAAGAAGAGAAACCAACATAACGAAAGGGAACAATTTGGTGACAGAAAGGATGATGATAAGAAGGTCACTAAGAATTTGTACAAGGAGCAACGATTTTCCATAGAAGGGCTAGTGAAAATAATGGAGCTATAACAAGTGTTAAGAAGAATTGTCGGGAATGTCTAGAAAATTACAGGGCAAAGTACACAGAAGTATTGAACACAGATCGAGAACCATGCCAGGGGATATGGTGAGAATTGCACATGACATCGTTACCGAATATAAGAAAACTGACGAATTTAAGCAACGTCAAGTAGAGGCAAAAGAAAAAAATAAAGCATAATCCCAATGCGGAGGTCTTAAAAGGCGAGGCCGGAATAGATGGTCACTACCCTATAATGGAGATTGTTACCGTCACATCACGATGACGACGCAAATAAGAAGACAAATCGCCCACAATATGTGTTCTTATGACCTTGAACGCGTCATAATGATAGCTAAATAACAATTGAAACGTTCAAAAATGCGAAACATCAGCAACACCATTTGGGAAACGTCACTGACTAGACTTGTGGCGTTTCTAACAAATACAAATAGTGAAGAAAATCGAACAAGAAAAAGTATCAGCCGTATACCAAGCAATAACGTAGCAATTCCACATCAGTTGAGTGTACTTGAGTTTAAAAATCGAATTCCTACACGTTTGAGTATTGGTTCAATTTTTAGTGATTCTAACCGTGGTTCGAATCACACACTCTTCACTATTGTCGCCAACGCTATAGACTTTTCAGGTGCAAAATTTTTCATTTTTCTTAGATATATAATTGTACTAATTATAAGCTAGATGACTTGTGTTGTTTCTTGGAAGGAAGACATTTCTAGATTGTTTCCCAGGTATTCGAGATCACTTTCTCCAGTAGCGGAAAGAAGTCTGTAGGTGGTTTTTTTAGGTGCATTAGAGGCGCTTTTCCTCATAAGTGGTAATAGACGCCTCGCACGTGTTTGTGCTAGGAGTGGGTTAACATTAGGTGCTACGGTACATTTAACCAGCAGGGGTGCCAGGTGAAAGGCGTATTTGGTTTCCTCGTAATATTCTTCCATTTTTAGGGACGCTTTATTTCAGGCATTGTAGGCCATCAGCCTGCTCGAAAGACTTTTATAGAATCTATAATATTAAGGAAAAATTTGTAGGTAATAGAGACGTACTGTTAAATCCTGTGTTGTGGTCTGCTGTTAGTGGATTGTATTTTATTTGCACCATATATAATCTTCTAATGGCTGGCGAAATATTAGAAACTTTCTGTAGACTTTCTGTGGTTGTCGAAACACGACGAAACTCTACTTCACAGACAATATTCGTGGACAAGTCAACACAGTTCACTCGCCGTGGTATCTCGGTAGAATTTCTTTGTCGATTAAGGACTGATAAAAAATTGCAGAAAGTAAATTACAAAGTCCTCATTTGAGACCAAAAATATTTTATTTGAAGAGAATTCACAACTTATCTATGTTTCTGGTGTAGTTCTTTGTTCTGCCTTATCTCACGGATCTTCATCCGAATAAGCTTCCTTCAGGAGATGTTAAATTGGCAGTTGTCGCAATCCTTTAATGTGTATCCCCCTTGTTCCTCGTAAACTTTTGGAAGCACACTGATACTGATCGATAAACACGTTCTCATAAAACTTCCGGTGTCCAGTTTTATGTTAAATAGAATTAACGAATAAAAAGACTTTAGTTAACTAACGAATGTCTAAAATTTCGCCCGCGAACTGCACATCCGTTTTTCATTGTTATCTCAAACATTAACCTCACTTTTCTTGTTCCTTTCTTTGATCTGTTGTTTTGATTCGTGTTGTTGTCTTAGTGCGCCGCTAACCTCCTTTGTTCTCGACAAAGCGTTATCGTCGGTACTCTTTTCTCTGAGGCTTTTGTGGTGTTTTCGATCAAGAGCAGTACTGTTCTACTGTTGTCTTGAATTCGCCCCATTATTTCTGGTGTCACAGCTCAACGTAATCGAAACTGAGCTAATCGGTTGTGGTACAAGCTAACACCTCGAGTGTAGAGGGTGGAAAGTTATTTTAAACATGTTATTATTTGACGCACTCATCATTACCAGTTGCATCGTATAACACGTACTCTTTGCACAAATCGAACTCAACTCGTGTTGCCTAGTTCTTCGAGCCGGATGGCTTGGTGTTATAAAAGATACCTAGAAATAGATAGGCGGAAAGGAAGAAACTGTACCATCCCGTGATAACATTAGACAATAAACCGAACCTAACCCGTTTTACATGGGTTACGATTAAAACCAACAAAATTATGTCAAGCGGGAGTAAAAAGCTTGTTAATCAACGCCACATATCGTGCTGATAAGACATTTGTCCTTTTCCGAATCGGGAGTTTTTCTACGTTTTCTTCGCCCCTTGATAACGTAGGTCGCCCACTTCACAGATTATTTAGAAGTAGTATTCTCAAACTTTGTTTTAATCAGTTGAGTACTCAGTACTTCTCTAATGTTCTGCTCCCGTAAAACGCTCCATACCGACCGATTTTTCAATGACAGTGCCAACTATCGGCATAAGGCCCACATTTCTCTCAGCGATTGTATTCGTTCAGGGAGAAAAACAAATTCAAAATGTTTTTTAGGACATTCTGTACACACGAAAGACCCGTCTAAGAAGTATTTGACAGAATAGGAAATGTATGGAGCTTGTAGCGATTCTAACAGATACACACACAAATTCACAAGCAAAAATAGTGAAGAACACCGAACGAAAAATCCAATAAGAAAAATACATCAGAACCGTATACCAAGCGATAAATAAAAATAATTCACATCAGTGGAATATAGTCGAGTTTGGAAATCGAATTCTAAACACGGTCAGTAGCCTGATGTGTAACGCTTAGATAAATTTTTTGTCGTGATTCGAGCTGTCATAGCGTCAGTTCGAATCACACGATCTTCTTCACTATTATTTCAAACGCTATAAGATCACTTACGGAAAGAGTGTTTCAAGAGGAGTTCAATTTGCAACTGTTCTAAACAACAGTTATCTAACAGTTCTAAACAACAGTTATCTAACAGTTCTAAACAACTGTTATCTAACAGTTCTACACAACAGTTATCTAACAGTTGTAAACACCAGTTATCCACACGGTGTTGACTCCGGATCGTCTTTCCTGAGAGAAGTATTCATTTATAAAAAAGCATTGTATGTCGGAGATGTATGTCTTCCTGACTTGCACGTAATATTGTGACCCGACTTAAAATTGAACTGGTTGTCTAGAATTAAGATTATATCGTCAACCCATTTGGGCAGGGCTTTGTTTCCCTTCTTCTCACCTACACTGTTGTAGTGTACGAAGGTGGAAGGGTTTGGCAGGGTCGCCATGTAGAGTTACAGGATCGCCATGTGGAGTTTATCGGCAGGTATGTAATATTTTTGACAGAATCGTCATGTAGTGGTATTGCTGGAAGAGACTATCTTCAACCTACTTCCCTATGGGTGCTGTATAAAGCGCAGCTCGCTAAAAGTCTATGGCGTAAGCGCCGCAGTGTTCGAATCAAAAACAGTTTACGTTATTGATTGATTTATTTCCGAAAATGCTGGGGTATTTATACTCACCATCAATCGCTCAATTATTTACAATTCTTATTGTACATTCATATAAATATTGCTTAATATGCTATTCTGTTCTTAATAGTAACTTAACTCATACAAATTTTGTTTACTTAAGCTATTTCATTCCTTACAATCAATTAAGTGTGTAATGCAAGAACCACGATACGAATTGACCCAATTAATTCATTAATTGCTTACCAATGATAAATTTATAAACGTTTCTTCGTAACCGGAGCTGTTCGTTTGTTTATGAAAATGAAATGAGTTGACCTTGAATTTATGGTCAACAACAAATGCTGGTTATTCGAAATTCGGAAATTGTGACACGGGCAATTAATGCATTTGATATTATTGTCTGTGGTCATGTCGTGCGTATGTTGTTACACTACACTGTTTATACTCAGTAGTAAATTTATCCTGGATAACATTCTTCAGTAATGTAATTCACACCAAACATCAATAGGACATTCGCTTTTCATCTTCTGTTCGCCAGAGTTGCCGAATCTTTTCGTCGCACTAAATCAGATGCGCATCATTTGCCTACGATGCTCGAAAATCCTTTTTGCTTAGACACACGAAAGGTAATTGGTGATCGGTTTTTAGCCTGTGCGATTTGTATCCAACCTGTAGTGTCTCTAGAAATCCCAACACAAACTCGGAAAATCTGCAGACTTTTTGCCCAGCAAAACTGTTTATAACCCCACATGTTCTAACCTGCACGGTTTGTGATACCTAGCACATCTCTCCCATGTGTTCCACACCTGCACAAATACCTTGTAACGGCTATAGAACAAAAACTGCTCGGCGACCCATTTGCTGGGTAAACAAATTGGTCAATTGCAACATCGTCAGATGCTGACGGGCTTCAAAGTTCGAGGCAAAAAAAGCTCAGTTTGATGGCCTAGTGCCGACTGGGTTTTCCTACACGGAAATCTTTCCATTAGGAACAGCTTTGTTCTAACTGTTCCTATATTTTGCGGCACACAACCCGCAATTCATCTTTCCAAGAGATTAAATAAACAAACTGCCTCTTTGGATATCAAGTTTGAGTCTCTTTTGCTTTCTTTTTTGTTTAACTTTTAAATGTTTCAATATTTTATGATCTTTCTTTTTTCAATTTGATTTAACTCATTAATTTATTTCGTTTTTGCTTTGGTTTTCTTTTTTATTTGTTTAATTTAATTTTTCTTCATTTCGGATTTAATTAAATTTACTTTCTTCTTTGAATTTACACAAGCTGGCATACTTTTCAATTAAAATCTTCTCAATTTTTAATTACGGTAATTACTTTTATTACTTCGTGATATGTTCTTGAGATAATTCCTTTTATACAATTTCCTTTAAATGTTAATTAGCAAATTAATTAGCGACGAATGACAATCACAGCAAGCGAAGTTATCTTGGGTTTACAACCAGCGACAAATTGTTCCTAAGAGAAGACACCGCCAAACTGTGAGAATGAAACGTGATCTATAGCGCATCTTCGGTCACATAAAGGGCGACGCGTGCATGGGATAGGATGCAATGGGAAAGGAAATTTTCCTCGAGGATGGGAGGGAAAAAGAAAACAGCCAAGAATCAACAGCAGTGAGAAATGAGAATGTTAAATTCGTTAATAGCTCACCTTAGAAATCATGAGGTAGGAACCCAGTGGAGCGTAATCAGTCAATACATTGTCTTGTTATACTCAAACAGTTTCGTATAAATTATATAGAATGTGAAATTAATTTCGAATTTAAACGACGTTTCGTGCATATATGTTAATTGTGAAACGCAAATTAGCAAAACGAACAGATTTACAAATTTCATTGTCTTTGTGAGTCGATTGATTGAAATTTAATACGAAGAATGTAAATAGAGTGCAATCTAATAAGATCCAGTCTAATAATTAATGTGAACTTTGGAAAGAAGAATTTTGATTCTGAGTGTTGTTCTGGTAGCAACCGCCGAAATAAAAACACATTTTTCCTGATTACAACGCCACTTATACTGGAATCCCTTCAAAGAATTTTAAATTAAACCTCATCGTCCCATTAATTAATTTATTCATAAAAAATAATTATGAACAAAATGAAATCCCAAGTATTAGGATTCCTGGTCTTCGTGTCTATTGTTTCCCTTTTTGCATGTAAAATCAACATTGTTCACGGTATATCGAAAGGTGCACACCCTAATTATACACCCTACTTTTAATGAGATCCATTCATTTGAATACAGAAAGAACGGCGGGAATAAAGTGTTTTCATATTTTCAGGACGTTGCGACATTTTATCCTGGAATAAGAGACCCCAAAGGCAAAAAGACAAACGCACCCCATTATCATTCTTAGTGAATCCTGCCAGGATGATATGGCAAACTGTAATTTGTCACGATTCTTTCTCCTTTTCTTTTTTCCTCTCTTAATGTGGTCTCAGTGCTTAAGGCATCCCTTGTGCCGCTAAATCACCCAACAGCTTGCTGTGTCTGTTAATTTATGCAATTCCTCTGGCGCTCCTTATGTCAAACTACGAATTCGGGTGCAACGCCCTCAACATTATTCACGCAGGACGCGAATCAATAATCCAAAGAGAACGATCCTGACAATTTCTTATAAAGAAACCAATAGAAAATTCACTCAGGCAACTCAAATCTGTTACAAAAAATCCAGGGATGGAATTGAGTGAGCACAAGTAAACATCGCACTCAGAATATTAAGTATACTATTTCCCTTGCCTAAGTAATCACATT
Organism: Microdon myrmicae; assembly: GCA_963931805.1. Classification (NCBI taxonomy): domain Eukaryota; kingdom Metazoa; phylum Arthropoda; class Insecta; order Diptera; family Syrphidae; genus Microdon; species Microdon myrmicae. Next base: position 105,547,922 of record OZ007497.1, on the reverse strand, counting down.
TTTAATTCAACTTTTCCCTTCTGCCCTTTTTTGATGTGGTCATGAATTACTAAAACTGAAACGACCTTCTGTGCGGTTCTAATGAAATGTTAATAATGAAGGATGACTGCGATGATGGCATTTTTATTGATGCGATTTTGGAACGCTATCAATTTGAAAATTTATTGTAAATCCCTGAAGATTCTACAAATTAAATTGGAGATTTTTTAAAATTTAATGGAATGGAACGTAGAGTAAAGCAACGAAATTGCAGCCATTTCCACCTAAATACTGTACGTTTGAGATATGAACTTTTAATGTGATTCTAATTTACGAGAGAACCCGTAGGTGTAATGTCATATTATTTATTTAATACGGTTCTTATTTAAAATCATTATTATTATATTATTATTATTGTTATTTATTGGCCTGTAAGAACCCGGAAGCCCATGACCTCACTTACTCGGATATGCCATCGTTCCCTGTCCTATGCATTCTCTTTCCAGGCTTCGCCCTCTGATCCGATCGCCTCAGGGTAGCGCTTTACATTACCCTTTTATCTTTGTAGCAATCTCCAGCTTCTTTTTCGTTGGTCTTCCTTCAACAACTTTACGTACGGTTCTGTCGTTGCTCATTATCGCTACATGTCCGGCCCAGCTTAATCTTCGCGAACTGATTATTCTCATTATTGAATTTCCTCCATTGTCCTGCTTCTTCCTCATATCTACGGTCAAAGATACTCCTTAGAACTTTATTCTCGATTAAGCGTAATCTGTACTACTGTGCCCATGTCTCACATCTATATATAGGGTGGGCCATACATTTTTGCAAATGGCAACACTTGATTTCTTAAAAACCATTAGAGGGAGGGGCGCGCGAGTGACGGGGAATTGTTTATACGATTATTACGTCACGCCACCGCCCCCCCCCCCCCCCCTCTAACGGTTTTTAAGGAATCAAGTGTTGCCATTTGCAAAAATGTATGGCCAACCCTAGAGAACAATCGGCATGACTATGGTTCTATAAATACGGAGCAGCAGTTTAGATTTGAACAGTTTGCTGATGGCGTACTCGCTAATGTTGCCGGAATGCATTCTTTTCAATTGCCTTTGACATTTTGTTATTGACAGTCAGTATTGTTCCCAGATATTTAAACTCTTTAACTTTTTCAAATATCTTGCCCGTAACGTTTAACTGCGTTCCTGAGGTCCACTAGCCCCGCCGTAATCATATATTTGGTTTTGTCCCTAGAATTGTTTAAGACTGATCTTATTAAAATGGCTTGTAATATCATCTATCAGTTCTTTCGATCCGGAACCTTGCAAGTTATCTGGAAGTTTCCACGCCGCCGCAGGTGTACCCTTTGTCTCCATTTTAGACCCCATCGATTTCAATATCTACATCTCAGACATTCCCCGCCCCAAGGGTGAGAGAAGAAAGCAAATTTGCTACGCGGATGAGGTAAACCCTAATCTCACATAAGTTATTAAAAACCATGTAAGTTATAAAAAAACTCACACCACAGTATTACAGCACTCATAGTATCAGTATAACAGTCGATGGAAGATTCGACTCAATCTACCTAAAGCAGTCGCGCCATAATTCTAAGTAATCAAAACTCCCAACTTACTTCTCGGTATTCACAGACTATTTGAATACAAATATCTTTGTGGTCATTTATACCGCAAAAATGTATTTCATCAAACATGTGACCCACACTCTTCAAAGGGCTCTCGGTTGGTCTAAGCAACTACTATTCACTATTATTTTTACTATTTATTGGTCTATAGGAACTCGCAAGTTCATGGCCTCACAGACACGGCTGCGCCATGGTTCCCTGTCCTATGCACTCTCCATCCACGCTTGACCATCTGTTCCGATCTCTTCAAGACCAAATCTTACATTGTCTTCTGTCGCGAGCTTCCTACCGGTCTCTTTCCCATTGGCCTCCCGTCAAGAATTTTACTTACGGGCCTGTGGCGGTGCCGCCAAACCACACGGTACACTTACCTAAAAACCCCTATTACCTCATCCCAAGACGCATAAATTGTCGCCAATGCAATCGAGATCAAGATGATTTGGTTTACATATAATGTAACCATCATAACAGGGGCCATACACATTGCGTCGCCTATTCCCGTCCTCACCAAGTGTATCATAAATCACCAAATATACACAATCGCTGGCGACCGCTTTAACCAACGATAAATGGTCCAACGCAGCTGCATGTAATTAGCACCATAGACGTTGAGACCATTTCCCTGTAAATAAGCTAGAACCAATTAGCACCATGTGCATGGGCATTGCGGCTATCGTTACAGCTGCAATGTATAGCTTAGACAACTATCTTCTCGATCCCTTTGTCCTTACCGCCTATTATAGCTACAATGCATAGGTTAAACAATGATCTATATGATTCCTTTGTTTTTCGATTTTTCAGCTTCATTCCCATGGCCTTGTGTATGAAAAAAACCAATGTGATCTTCACTCACACATACACATACATTGCCAAGTCTTTCTTCCTTGTTTCCACCACAGAGAAACACTTTCTTTTTTGGGTAAACTCACCCCAAAACGATTAAATATCGTTGAGTCTTATTACAACCACCGTTCGTGACGGTCGGTTCACTCCCGCTCTCCGCCGTCTGCGGAGATGCGTTTATAACGAGTCGTTTGTGAAGTGCTGGTTGACTTGATAGCTCGTCTCAAATTTAAAGCTATAGTGAAGACTAAAGTGTTCGGAATAAAATAAACTGCAAGCGAACTTTTTCTTCTAATAATTGACTAAATTGACTGTCAGGTATAAATGAATGAGTCCAGTGTTCGATCGTGAAGTGTAATAAAATAAAAATTAATTAAGAACTGCGTGCGTTTTACTTCCTTCTCCCGTGTGTGACGTTTCCCCTTGATAAACAACGGAGTGTTTGTGGGGACGAGGTAGAACTCTCGCCCGTGCGACGTCGCGATCTCGTACCCCCATAGGCCTATCATTGCCCATTCTCCGTACATGCCCGACCCAGCTTAATCTTTGTAATCTGATTATTTCATTTCATTTCATTTTTACAACATTTTTTTATTTTCTTTTTATATATAAACTGATTATTCTCACTATTGTATATTTGCGGTATAACTCTTCCAATTCGCCGTTCTAGATTATCGTCCAAAACGGCGATGTCATCCGGGCGGATTACAGACTTGGGCACAAGACTAAAAGTATATGGTGAGAGGCCATCCACCTGTTTTAATCCATCGCGAATTTCAAATGGATCTGAGATCCCGGAAGCCCATGATCTCACTAACTCGGCTATGCCATCGTTCCCTGTCCTATGCATTCTCTTTCCACGCTTCGCCCTCTGATCCGTTCCCCTCAAGGTAGCGCTTTACATTGCCCTTTCATTTTTGTAGCAGTCTCCGGTCTCTTTTTCGTTGGTCTTCCTTCAACAACTTTACGTACGGTTCTGTCGTTGCTCATTATCGCTGCATGTCCGGCCCAGCGTAATCTTCGCGAACTGATTATTCTCATTATTGAATTTCCTCCATTGTCCTGCTTCTTCCTCATATCTACGGTCAAAGATACTCCTTAGAACTTTATTCTCGATTAAGCGTAATCTGTACTACTGACTGTAGCTGACAGCTCCTCAATAGTATACTGGTTAGTATACCCGCCTGTCACGCGGGAGACCGGGGTTCGATTCCCCGTCGGGGAGCCTCTGGCGCAAGACTAATGACCTTGCCCGGAAAAAAAAAAAAACAAATCATTATGGAAAATTTAACAAGCCTCAGGACTTGCTAAATAAGGCCAAGACCGGTTCTAGGTTGTAGTGCCGATGATGATGATGTACTACTGACTGTAACTCTTCCTTTATTTTCGTTCATGCATATTTGAATAAGGGCGATTTTTTTGGGGATTCGTCTTCCCCAATCCGCAGCCGTAGTACCGGTGTCTGCTCTCCTGAGCGGCTAGTGGTCGATCGCTTCCTCTAGCTGCTTATGTTGCTCCTTGGTATTGCTACTGGTGCTCTACACTTCCTTGGCGCGGGTGTACGCGTTTAGTCACGGCGGCGGCTGATGACGAAGTGAAAAGATATCCCCATCAATTGTGCTCACATGTGGTGTGTGTCACACGAGATTGGCGGGAAAAATCCGGCGTCGGCTTTGTTTTATGTGTGAACGAGACCCACTCCTCGATAATAGTGGTTAGTATACCCGTCTGTCACGCGGGAGACCGGGGTTCGATTCCCCGTGGGAGAGCCTCTGGCGCAAGACTAATGACCTTGCCCAGACAAAATAAATCATTATGGAAAATTTAACAAGCCTCAGGACTTGCTAAATAAGGCCAAGACCGGCTCTCGCTTGTAGTGCCGATGATGATGATGAAAACAATATCTGCCTTTTAGTCATTTTCCGGCCAGAGAAGGGGGCTTTGGATGCGTCCCGGGAGGGAGAACGAATGCTATACGGACACGGCGAGTATTTCTTTTTAAATTAAGTCTAATTCTATGTTGTTTGGGGTTTCTCTTGTCTTGGTTTTATAAGCATTAGTCTCGGTGTGGCCTCGCGCAACATAACATTTAAATAAGTATAGCTATCCGACAAACTCGCGTTCGTATGAATACACATACAAAAAACCCCGTATGTGTGATGAACCACACATTCAATTTCAACGCGGAAAGATAAGCGACGACTCGGAAAAAGACAACCAGACTTATTAAATGAAAAAACGGGAATGGGAGAAGTATCGCATCGAACATTTTTTAGAAGATGCCAGAGCAGAGAACATCACAGCAATCTATGCTGGCATAAATTCGGTAAGAAACGGGTACCGAGAGAGAGCCAATATAATTCGAGGCGCAAAGGGCTGCCTGGTCACAGAAACAAATGTCGTGACAAGGTGAAACCAGTATTTTGAAAACCTGCGTAGTGTGCGCACGAATCAACCATATATAAATGTACCAGTACGTCCAGTCGAGATAGAGAAACCAGAGCCCTCCATGGATGGACGAAGTTGTAGACGCAATAAATCGATTGAAAACCAACAAGGCTCCAGAAATCGTCGGCATACAGGCAGAGCTTATGAAGCACGGAGGAGAAGCAACGGCTCGGACGGTCCACCAATTAATCAAAACTAGATATTGTTTTACTACTACGTTAAAGGAATACCATCCTTCGTCTTCATTTGCATTTTAATACTCACAGTAAGTAACAATTATTATTCTCTAAAGCACCATCGTCATGATCATCGGCACTCCAACCGGGAACCGGTCTTGGCCTTATTTAGCAAGTCCTGAGGCTTGTTAAATTTTCCATAATGATATGTTTTTTCCGGGCAAGGTCATTAGTCTTGCGCCAGAGGCTCCCCGACTGGGAATCGAACCCCGGTCTCCCGCGTGACAGGCGGGTATACTAACCACTATACTATCGAGGAGCCCCTAAAGCACCATCCCCCCAACAAAAAAAGACGGTCGGGAATCAAATGCCTAACACACACGCAAAAAATATAAGACCACCACCCGTCTACATTAGAAACACAACGACCATCAAAGAGCTATTTAGGATGCTCGATAGTACCCGTAGGCCACCGCAATATCACCACAAACACAAGCGGATCATCGACCTCCATTACAACGATCATTTTAATGGATCACAACAAGGCGGTAGAAAAACTTTCCCAACATAAACTTGAATTCTTCACCTTTCCACATGCTCAGCTGAAACCAGCGACATTCATTATAAGGCATATTGATCCAGTGTGGACCAATGAGGAGCTTGTAGCAGAAATATTCAGGATCTGTTTGAAACTGAAAATATAGAGGCTGTACTACTTCCAAACACCATACATGCGGACTAACAAGATCCTGAATCTACGAATTATACAAATTCCACCAGCTGACGTCAACCGGCTCAAACAAATAAAATATTTATTCACCCATAAAATCGCGATTGAGGAACCACATAAACAAGACGCCCTTCATTGCAAAATATGGCAAGGTTCAGGACACTTGGCGGCCGCATGTCAATTAAGCACGCGATGCGTAAGCTGTGTAGAGCAACATCATCATGGAGAATGCAAGGTCAGCCCACCTGGGATAAAGCAGGAACAATTGAAAAAACAAACCCCGATGGATCCATTACAACGAAGGACTTCACAGTGACGCTATAACTGCGGAGGACCCATCCTGCTAACTTCTAAGAGTGTCCTCATAAGATGAGGACACTCCAAAGGCGATCAACACCCATGGCAACCAACAAACCTCCGCCAACCAAAACAACATCACCTCAAACAACATATCCTACAAGCCCGGGAATTATTTACACTAAGGCTGTCAAAGATTGCCATAACTTGACAAAACATCACCAATTCAACTGTAACGATCTTAATTTGGAGATCACAGGATACATAAGCAGCTTACGGAAGATGCTCTCCACACTGAAACACAGCTCAGAAAGAGTAGAAAAAAGGTCAGATGTTATCTCTTATAATTTTACATATTCATTTCATTTTGATAACATGGGCTTTCACAAAAAGGGAAGAAAACAAATTTCACATATTCGAGAATAAAGTTTTAAGGAGTATCTTTGGCAGTAAACATGACGAGCAGGCAGGACAATGGACGAAACTGCACAACCACGAACAAGAAGAGCTATACCGCAAATCTACAATAGTGAGAGTAATCAGGTTGCGAAGATTAAGATGGACCGGACATGTGGCGCGAATGGGCAACGATAGCACCGTGCGTAGAATTCTTGACGGCAGACCAACGGGAAAGAGACCTGCAGGATGGCCGCGACAAAGATGGGAGAACAATGTTAGGTTTGATCTTGAGGAGATCGGACGGGCTGGCCAAGCGTGGAAGGAGCGTGCACAGGACAGGCCAATAAATAGCATATAGTAATAATTTTACATATCCTTCCTCTTAATGGCTAATTTAAGCATAATTTCCCTTAATACAGAGTCTATAAGTTACAATATGCGCAGACCTCCGGTTGTTCGTTGACAAGTTTTCTCCGGATATCCTCCTCCTCTCCAGGCGATTGATACCGCGAAGAAGGCTCACAACGACAGGGTTATCAATAAGCTCCTTCGGTGCCCAACTGGTTCGCGCTCCTTCTGGTCAATGGCAAAAGCTGTCAGCGGTAACTTCACATCCTCCTCTTTCCCTCCGTTGGTGACGGACAGCGGGACGTTAGTCACGAATTCAAAGGATAACGCTAATGTGTTCGCGAATTAATTTTCCGCGAATTCAAACCTCGATCCCGGCCTTTTGGAGCCACCTGTGATCTCGTCGGTACGGTCTTCCATGCGGGATGTGAGATTTTGTCCGCGCACTATTCAACGCATTCTACGTGAACTGGATTGTAGGAAGGCAACCGGCCCGGACGGAATACCGGCAATAGTCCTTAAGAACTGTGCTCCAAAACTTTCGCCGGTTCTTGGCAGACTCTTCCGCTTATCTTATGCACGGAGGACCTTTCCTGCCTGCTGGAAAATCGCTCGAGTTCAGCCAATCCCAAAGACGGGAAAAAAGTGTCTCCCACAAAATTACCGTCGAATAGCATTACTGTCTATTTTATCTAAGGTAATGGAAAAAGTCATCAATACAGAGTTAGTTAAGTATTTGGAGTGCAACGGACTTCTGAATGATCGTCAATACGAATTCCGTGGGAGGCGGTCCACAGGAGACCTTTTAACACTTAAACCGATATATGGTGAAAGGCATAGTGAGTCAAGGGCGGTCGCATTGGATATCTCCAACGCTTTTCATCGCGTTTGGCACGGGGCATCGCTGAGCAAACTTCGTTCATATGGACTTTCCCAACAGCTTTGCGACTGGACGAGGAGCGTCCTCGAGAATCGATCGACCCGGGTTATTGTGGACGGGGAGTGTTCGGATCTGTTTCCTGTTAATTCAGGGGTGCCCCAGGGTTCTATTTTGGTTCCAACCTTGTTCTTGCTTCACATAAATGATTTGTTGGAGACAACGGATAACAAAGTGTTCAGTTTTGCGGATGATAGTACGCTTGTTTCCTCCTTTTCGAGTGATCGGCCGATTGGTGCATCAACGTCGCACCAGCTGAGATGTAGACAGATTGACTCTCTGAATCAGGATCTAGATATGGTCCTGCAGTGGGGAAGGGCCAATCTCGTCGACTTCAATCCAGCGAAGACACAATATACAACATTTACAAAGAAAAGTGGATCATCGGTTCCACAGCTGATGATGAATGGCCGGGCACTCGAGGCTGGGGAAAGTTTGAAATTGCTCGGCGTCACGGTCTGTGGGAATGTATCATGGCATAAACACGTGTCGAGTATCGCCAGGTCAGCCCCAGGAAGACGGAGTTATCTTTTTAGAGTCAAGAAATATTTTACTCCGGCCCAACTTCTTCTCCTATATAAATCCCAAATTAGACCCGCGCTATAGGTTTGCCTCTCCCGAGAGAAGTCTAATGAAAAAAAAAAAAAAAACTTCCACTCCATCCATATATGTATTTACGCGGACTGTCCATGACAGCCAACACGTATCCCCAATTATACTATATCAACAATAGATTTTCCTAAAATCCGTAGTTACCTGCTCAGCTAATCACCCTACAGTATCCTTCAAATTTCCATCAGATCATGGGTCCGTCCACACCACTGTCCAAATCTCTGCCCTCGAATCACACTCATTCAATTCGATCCCGAATTCCTCCAGGACAAACTGGAGAAGAGTCAATGGGGACATTGCTGCCAGTTTCACAGACTGTACTTTGCCAGAGTCTTCAAACCTATTCTCTGCTGAAATTGATCAAGCTGCCTAAAGAATAGAGCAAATACTAAAAGATGCCCTCTTCAACCACACACCTATGATCATCCCTCATAATCACTTAGAAAAACCTTTAACCAACATCCTCACAAAACCGCTACAGTTACTCCCCTTTTATTAAAAATAAACTACAACTCTTAACTAATCTGGTAAATGGGCACCTAAAGCAATTAGCCGACCAGATTTACACCTCTATCATTATCATCATCGGCACTACAACCGGGATCCTGGCTTTTTTAGCAAGTCTCTCCGCCAGTCCCGATTTCGAGCCGATGTCATCCAGTTTAGCACTCCCTGGCTCTGGGCGTCATGGTCTATCTCTTCTTCTCACACTGTAGTTTTTCTAGCTCAATTTATGCTTTTGATTTAGCTTTGTTTCGCTGGCCAGAAGGATATCAGGGCGTTCGGCTTCCAACAATTTCCCTAAGTTGTCTCTTCTTTCTATTCTAATAAGTGAATTAACATTTACAGCAATACTCTTTAGGACTGACTCAGCTAAGGACAATTTAATGATTATCGCTTTTTGTTTGCAAACAGCGATGAATAAAGAAAATCTATTCGGGCTGCTTGTTCTTTAATTATTTTTTCGAAGTCCGCGCGCATGTTGAGGAGAATCATTTTTATATCTGATTCTTTTTCTGCCGCGTGTGCTTTCACCGCGTGTTGATGCTTTGGTGCTAAGATGACTGGATTATTTAAGCCAGAGGTCATTTGAGCATATGGCCTGTTGGGCGCAACGAAATTGTTGTAAGAGCCAGCTTTCATTCGTTTTTGTTCTTCGATCTCAAGCCTTCGCCTATCCATTTTACCCTAAAGGGCATTCTTGCATAGCACGCAGCCTAGTTTACTTTTATCTGAGAGTTTTTCTTTTCCAAGTGGACATTCCCCAGTGTTATAAATACAGCAACATGCCCAAATCGCTGACAACGCATGCATTGTAACACAGGTTTATGGTTTTTTTCCCAACTCGCCATTTGATAGTTGAGATGTTTTATGTGCCCATCTAAGCCCATCAATTTTGCTATCAGGGCTTAGCGAAACTATGACAAAAGGCAACTTGCGATTGCTTTTTCTTCAAAATGAGGTGAAGAATGGTTTTACAGAAATTAATTTTAAACTGGCAATTTCGACAGAGATAAGTTCCTCGGGTGAAAATTCCGGATTTACTCCTTTGAGTAACATGGAGATTATTTTGTCCGATTTAGGAGTGTATGTGAAGTAATCTCTTTCTGCTCTTTCTAAAAATGATTTGAATTCATTATGGTCTTCAATATCGTCACATGCTACGCTATATTTTTCAAAACCAATTCCTTTAATTTTAAAATTAACATATGCCAACTTACCAAAGTGTATTATATCCTTAGCTTCAGTGAATCTGACGATGATTGGTGGTATCCTCAGGTTTGCTCCTGCTGCCGTTGTGATAGCCGCTTCTCTTGAGACTGCTGCTGTTGGTGTTTGATTCGGCAGTCCTTGAGTTTCGGTTGTACTCGCACGGGCACGCAAACAAAATGGTTACTGTAACCAACAGTGACTATTTTATATCTTCTTTTATTTCTTAATTTTATACTTAGTTTAACAAACACTCTACTGTTATAATAATAAATAAATGGCAACCCCTGTAAGAAGGCAGACTGACGGCAACGGGTGGAAGCTGATGGTCGACTGACTGAAAGACGTTAGTCACATTCGAATTTGTGTGACAGCTCGATGGCGTCCCACAGTGATGACGCGTTGTCAGCTGGTTGCTGACAGGCTTGGTGAGTATGTTGGTTGGGGAGTATACTAGACGGTGAACGTACTAGATTCTCCCCGCTGCATTTAGTTGCAAATCCGCAACAGTGTTTATTTTGGTTTGTCTTTGTTGTTTCCTCTGGTTGCTGGTTTTCCTTCTTTTTTTCGGACTCTTTGTTTACATCTTTGTGAGATTTTTGCTTTTTTCGTTTTTTCATCGTGGTAATGTATTTGTCGATGTTTTCTATTTTATATGCCTTTAGTGTGGCCAATTCACCGTATTTATTTCCTACCCCTGAGTAGTGAACATCATTATTTTCTGTGATGTCAACTTCACACGCACCACTTTCCTTTCCTGAAGAAGTTGTCGGTTAGACGTCGTTTTGCTAAACGAGTTTGCACTTGACATAGATTTCTATCAACCATTCTTTTATTATTATTGTTTTTTTTAATTGTTTTTAAATTTTTGTTTATCTGGCGAGTGATTCACGAAAGTGCACCACCGTGCACGCACATACGTCCGCACAACCACTTATTATATTTTTTTACTACTGAATTCACTATAGCACGTGTGAATTGGAACACACAAATTTACTTGTGCGTGCATAGAACTTCCGCACTTTATTATTAATTCCTCTTGAGGAAGACACATACACACACGCGCGTGTACGCGAACTATATTCTTAGTATTTTGTATGCTGACGGGCGAGGATCGATGTGTTCCGTTCAACGTCTCTATACCTACTGACGTATGTAACATTTGTAGTGCTCGCAGCCCTACCGTCTTCCCTAATCCTTAATACAATTTATATAATAACTATATCCTTTAATATCCTTTTTCCTCAAACACATTTGTATATAGATTCAATTTCCATAGTCCCTATATTTACATACAATTCAATTATACATTAGAAATACAGTCATCATCCCTAATTCTCAAATTTGCATATCATAACATAACATACACATACCAAATTTCAAGCTATCCATTTCATAACAACAGTTAATACAATTACCGTTATCCCGAGCAGCTGCATAGTTTGCAATAGTTTCGGCTACCGAAAAATAAAGAATCACCCCCATTAGGTAACTAGGGGCAACTGATTGATTTCGTTCATACGAAATCGAAAATAACAAAAGAAACAATGCTTTATAATAGGGAGACAGAATTAGACTTCCAACAAGGAAGGTTGGATAAAAGATATAATAAATAAGAAATAAACAGACTTCCAACGAGGAAGGACGCGTTTTGTTTTGTGTGAGAATTAATTTTAGTTTAAAAATAAAAGAAATAAATAAGGGAAAACAAAAAACTATTAAAACATTCGGTGTTTAAAATAAAAGTTTTGTGTTAAATAAATTAAATCAAAGTTTTTCATTTAGAAGTTTTAATTAATTAGAAAAAAGACTTTCCACCCTCTTCCCTCGGTCGTGTCGAGGAAGCACGCCGTTAGGAATACGAGACATTCTTTCACAATAAATTCCTAATTTTTTATAGAAAACGGTGTCAATTTATTTGTACACCTAATAAAACACCACCAAAGGGCCATCGTGAATTATGCACATTCGAATCACTCGCATAAATTAATTTGTGGCCGAAGGGACAAGTTCTTTACATATTACAGTTTAGTACACCAAAATCATTAAACTATGTGTTCCTACGATTGATTAAGATGGGCCGGACATGTAATGCGAATGGGCAACGATAGGACCGTGCGTAGAATTCCTGACGGTAGCCCAACGGGAAAGAGACCGGTAGAACGGCCGCGAGGGAGATAGGGGGACAGTGTTAGGTTTCGCCTTGAGGAGATCGGATCGGCTGGTCAAGCGTGGAAGGAGAATCCACAGGACAGGGAACGATGGCCGAGTCGAGTTGGTAAGGTCATGAACTTCCGGGTTCCTACAGGCCAATAAATAATAAATAAATAATAATAATGTGTTTCTACCAAAATTTGGGACTCTGTACAGGAAGCAAAAATAAATTATATTTTTATATTTTTCTAAATGCGAAGTTTGAGCAACAAGAAATTAAATTTAAACAGAGTCTATGTTGTGCCAAAGCTACTAGGCAATACCATTTCGTATATTTGTGGGTATGCGATGTTGTTGGGAATAACAAAGGCACTGTATTGTAAACAGACATGTTAAAATTCGAAATATCGACTTCAGTTATTACCTAAATTTCGTTTAATAGGAAAATCGTTTGACTGCTGTTAGACTTATAAGCAGAATCACCAGACAAGTTGCACATTAAGCCATGGATGTTGCACAACCTTCAGAGAAACTCTCGTATCGTTGAGATGAAACTACAAAAAAGATAAAGTTCTCCTCGAAATATTATATGAGCTGAGACCCAGAATGGATGTTTGGATGTATCACAAACACATAGCACCTTATCACTTAATGAATTTATAATGGATATAATAATTAACGCCCTTTCGTTTAGTATTTGCAGTAATTTTACTTATTAATGTCCTTGAACACCAAATGAACGTTCCTTGCCTTCCTACACAAAAGAAAATTATCGGTTAATGTTTGCTAAGCATGTCAGCAAACAATTAAATGGAGCTCGTAAAAACTTCTTACCTTCCGAACTGCTGTATAAATTTGTTAAATAACAGTAGTAGACAAAGCCACACCAAATTTTAAAATACTTTATTATATTGTAAATTTTGTATATGCATTCAATTATTGCTTAATTAGCTAAATTGATGCTGAGGAAGTAAGACTTGTTTTACTGGCGGCATTTGTTTACTCAGATAATGACTTTATTAGTTCATTCCGTTTCCGTTTATTCTATAGCCTAAGAAAAAATTTTTTGATACTCTGTTTTAACAACTGGTATCACACCACTTCCACTCGACAACAGCACTTCGAAAACACAATTAGAAACACCATGCGAAACGGATACAATCGTAACAATTTAATGGTTGAATAATACATAGCAACTTTTTTTTATAAGGCAAATCTAAGGTAACTTCAATCTTCTACAGAGTTTATGTATCCTTAGGCCCACGATTACGTGGGTTTGGAGAAATCGTCAGTTACTTCAGTCACATACGTGAGTCAATGAAAAATCACTCAGCCCAAAAATGGTTGCACATAGGCCAAAACCGTATTTTTAGATAATCAGAATGTTGATGTTTACTTGATGTCAACGCTTAAGCGGGATAGTAAACACAGATAAGGTCTTTGGTGTTTAAGAATCAACATTTTTGCCCATGTGCGGTCGTGTTATTGTCAGTGGCAGATCCTATGAGACGAACTTTCTGGGAAAGGATGGTTATACCAGTTTATTACTGAAAGTGGTATTGAGGAGGAGGGTTTCGAAGTTAAGGTAGGGTGGTGTGTCCAGAGTTTTCCATGAATGTCACCGTTCACTTTTGTACCCTCTCTTGCAAAGCGCGGCTGTTTTTGATACGCCTGTCGAAAAATTGACAATGTTTAAGTGTCCAGACTGATTGAAGTAGTAGTGAAGTATTTCGATACAGTTGCAAGCACTTTACCCAGAAATGCTCCTTTGTTTGAATCTCCAAACAAGCATCGACTTTGCGCATAGACGCCGAATTGAATTCAAAGCATAAACAATGCAAATATAGAATCCGTTCCCCACAAATGAATTTCCCTGCATATACATATGCAAGCAAGAGATTTGTTTCATCCAGAAACTCATTAGCACCTTTCCCAATGTCTATTCGTATATTTACACAGGGGCATCACTCATCTAAGACTTTTATGATGCCCTCGTCCCATATTTGCTTTTAGCACATCCCTTCGATGCATCGTCGTCTATTTTAGCCGCGATGCACATCATAAACCATGATCGCCCCGATTCCTTTGTCCTTGCCGCCTGTCTGCTTTGGTTTTCCATTGCCTTCGCGCATGAGTAAACAACATAGATCTGAACGATCCACACATACCACCATGACCTCCATTACGAGATCTGGTTTTCTATTCCACCAAGAGAGACTTTACGTTTCTCTGGTGGTAAGTAAAAACATCTCCTTAGTGGAGAGGATATCTACCACCACACCACAAACTCACCCCAATTAGCGAATCGGCTCTGCACGAGCCGTTTACCGCGGAGTCTAATTCCACCAGCCGACCACGCTGGTCGTGCTATCTCCCGCTCTCCGGTGCGCACGGAGACGCGAATATACCCTGGAGTCGTGGCCGTAGTGTTGAGACCTCTCTAATTGTAAAGTGAAACATTTGAATTGAGATCCGTGGCGAAATAAAAAAAAAACATTAATAATAACAAACCTGTGCTCTGTGCGTTTTATTTTTTGGTGACTTCCATCGGTGTGTTTTATTCGCTGTGCTGCGTTTGTTCTGTGCTTTGGACTTAATCCTTGCTGATCGGTTAATGGCGGAACCGATGAACTAACAGTGATAGTTGCGGGACGAAGTAGAACTCGCACCCCTGCCGGTGTGACGAATTCGTACCCCACAGGCTTACAATACAACAAAATTAAATCAGGGTTTTCGATAAAACGATTGTGCACCGATAAGAACCCACAACCCCCCGCCAACCATGAATCACACCCACAAACACCACTCACCACTCACCAAACATACAATCCTGTTTTGAACAGAATAACTGAATATTTTGGGATTTTTTATTCAAATAGACCTCTAGGGTATTGAAACACTTCTTGGTTGCCTGACGGTCGCCATTACCCAAACTCTCACCTATACGAAGGTGCCTCCATTACCCCTATTGATGAGTACTTGCTACAATTAATATACAAGTACCTCGAAAGCATTCAGAACAGCGAGAACCTACTTGTACGGGAATCTTGCGTTCTTGACCCTTCTCTCTCTCGATCTTTTCGGATCAGAGCACCACAATTTCTTCTTCAGTACAAAACTGAAGAAAGCACCCTTCCCAACAACATTTTCCTCTACAACCGAGGATTGTTGGACCCATCCCATAGGGTATACCAGCGGTCGGGGAACATTTTTAACCATTACCCCAAAATATGTTTGCGTAAGTCGATATTACCCCCCCCCCCCCCCCCCCACCCTTCCACCACCACCACCATCCTGAAAAGAAAACAATCAATGTAAATTTTAAATAAACATTATTTATTGAATTAATATACATTTACATATTTATAAAAAAAGTTACATGAAAATAGTAAGTATGTAATAGACAAACAAAATAAAATTCTTAAATTGGAACAAACAAAAATTAATTGAGAACTTTCCCCCTTCAGGTTTTGGAAAAATGATGTTGCTTCATGTTTGGTATAATTACTTCAAAATTGGGACTTTTTGATGTAAGAACAATTTGAATACAGTCTTCGGCGTTTAATCGATTTCTGTTTTTCGTTATTATGTTCATTAGAGTGGAAAAGCCTTGTTCACAAAGGTAGGTTGTTGCAAATGGCAGCAATTTTTTTACCGCCTCCTCATGTGCAATTTTGAAAGCCTTTGCAGCCTTTGACGACCAAAAAGATGACAGATTTGCTTTGGTCCCAAATTGAATACGTGCTTCAGTATTGCATCGAAGTTCAAGAATTGCATCTGCCAAACCTGGAGGTTCTTCTGGTATGTTAGTAATTTCACATTTAAAGGGATCTACAACCCAATTCACAGTATGTACATCAAGATCTGGAAAGTAGTCAGAGAACCGCTCTCTGAGTTTAGTAAGATGTTTTATAACTGTATCCTTGATGTCATCAAAAGTAATATTTTCACAGTCTTCCAAAAACAAAGCTAACTTTGAAAAAGAAGCTATCTTGCTCTGTTCTGGTTTATATCTCCAATATTGAAGCTTTAATCCAAACGCTGATAGTATTTCTCTGGCTGAAATGATATTAATATTTTTTCCTTGCAATTCTTTGTTCAATATATTTATATTCTCAAAAATGTCAGCTAAATATGCGAGATGTGCAACCCACGAGTGGTTTTTAAACTTATCTGCGAGAATATTCTTTCGATCAAACATAAAAGCTTTAAGTTCACTTCTGAGAGCCCATACTCGATTTAGAACATTTCCGCGAGAGAGCCACCTTACTTCTGTATAATAAAGTAGGTCCGTATATTCCGCTTCCCCGTCCTGACATAATTCACGAAATAGCCCCGTGTTTAGTGCATGTCCTTTGATAATATTAACAATCTTGATGACATCATGCATGACGGCTTCCAGTGTAGGTTCCAAATGTTTTATAAGAAGTGCCTGACGATGGATCATACAGTGAATAACTTCAATATTTGGATTATTTTTTTTACCAAAGCCGAAAAACCATTAATATGACCCAACAAAGCTGGAGCTCCATCAACAGACACAGCAATACCGTTTTCCCACTTTAAATTAATGCTTTCAGTATTAAAGTATTCATTTACCTTATTATACACATCAATTCCACGAGATCTCAACTCGAGAGGAGAACAAAACAACAATTCCTCTTCAATTGCACGTGTACCTTTGTAGCGAACATATACGAGGGTTGCCTTTTATATTTCGGGATTAGAGACCAAAAACAAATATTGATCATCGAAAATCACTTTATTGTTTTTAAAATATTCCCCATGAAGATCTATACACTTTTGCATGCGTTTGAACCAATTGTCGAAGCACTTTTGCTACTCTGATTGAGGTATCTCCAACACATGCATTCTGAATGCAGCAACCGCTTCTTCAGGTGTCGAAAAACGTTGACCTCTCAGTTTGTTTTTTACGTACGGGAATAAAAAGAAGTCATTCGGTGCCAAGTCAGGACTATACGGCGGATGACCTATCAAATCGATGTTTTGGGTGCTCAAAAATGCAGTTGTCGCAGCCGATGTGTGAGAGCTCGCATTGTCGTGGTGAAGAGTGATCCGTCTTCGGCGGTTGGTTTTCCTAATTTCTTGGAAGACAACTGGCAAACAAATGGTTGCGTACCACTCAGAATTGACTGTTCTGCGTTGTTCTAGTGGTACGGTTGCGACATGTCCAGTTTTTCCGAAAAAACAGGCGACCATTTGCTTGGAAGTGCTTCGTGCGCGAACAACTTTTGTTGGATTTGGCTCATCTTGAAACACCCAGACAGTCGACTGCTGTTTACTTTCGGGCTCATACGCGTAAATCCACGATTCATCACCTGTCACGATGTCATAGACGTGTTTCGAAGCACCGCGACCGTGTTCTTTGAGCATTTCTTTCGACCAATTGACACGAGCCTTTTTTTGGGCCATTGACAAATTGTGTGGGATCCCACGCGAACAAATTTTTTTGACAGTCAAATGTTTATGCAATATTGAATGTATGCTGGTCCCACTAACGCCTAAGGTTGTCTCAATCTCACGATAGGTCACATGACGATCTTCCAATATCAGTTCGCGCACAGTATCAATGGTTTTCGGAACAATAACTGATTTTGGACGACCTTCACGAAATTCATCTTGGAGTGAACTACGACCTCGATTGAATTCACCATACCATCGATAAACACTGGTCCTTGATGGAGTTTCATCGCCAAAAATTGAATTAAGTTCATCCATGCACTGTTGCTGAGTTAATCCACGCCGAAAGTTGTAAAAAATAATCGCACGGAAATGTTGACGATTTAATTCCATTTTTGGGCCGAGATGAATCTTTTAAGTTACTGTAAACAACACAAATAGCGCTCGCATGTCAAAACGTTCTGAGTGCGTATAACCTCAAAAATGTCCAACTTTACGACAGAGCTGTCAATTGCCGGATTGCAACACTAGGGTTGCCAAATCCCGAAACATAAGAGGAAACCCTCTTACCATTAGCTGTGAATTGCTACTAACATCTGTAGTCTCATCAAGCTGAATAGCAAAATATTTAGCCTGTTTTAGTGAGGAAATAACCTGTTCCTTTACATTTTCTGCCAAGATAGAAATTCTTTCTTTTACAATTCTTGCGGACAAGGGCACTGAATTCAGTTTATTCGCTTCTTTCTGACCACACATGATCTCTGTCATTTTCACAGCTGCTGGTTTATTCAAATCTTCACCAATAGTATATGGTTTCTTGATGCTGATCTCTGATCAAAAGTACGTAACAAGTTGCTGTCCAATCTTTGTCTTTTAACAGACATTTCTAAATTTACAAAGTATTCTCGTGTAAAACCATAATTAAGGAATTCTTCCTGGTATGTTCTTTTCCTATTTGCTGCCATCTGAAGGCTGAGAGAAACAGTGGTAAAAAAATTTACATTGAATTAAATTTTCAAATCGCGCTTACCTTGATAGTGGAAATTGATGATGAAATGATGTGTCTCGTAAGTAAATTGCACTCAATCAAACGACGCGTCGGAAACCCGTGCATAACTGACCGTTGAGTGCTAAGTTTAAACATTACAACATACGCAGCGACTCTAGTGGTCGATGCAAGAAACAACGTAACGCAAGCACGCATGCACACACACAACACACGCGTCTCTTGCTTATCACGCACACACCAAACGAAAAACTCGACTTCAACCAGAATTAGCGGCCCGGCCCGTATATCGCGCTGAATTGTTTAAGTTTGTTAACATACTACAATGTTTATGAAGTAGCAAGAGAAAAATTAAAAAATTTCCCTATTACCCAAAAAAATACCCCATTTGGGGTAATTTACCCCGGTCTATTACCGCTGGGGTATACTGCTAACATACCACACGCTCACACGCACGCACAGTACAAGACAGCACAAACATACACACACACCGACTAAAGCGCAGATCATCAGACGCCAAAGACGTGATCTACGTTAACTACCACACTCAAGACCTACCGGTCTTGTACGATTTCTTTCCCACCATCCCTCCCTTATCGCAAGATGACCAGAAGCCAGAGACAAGATGAAGGACACATCTGTCCTTGTCTCACCAAAGTCGAGCGGCCGCCACCCATTTTCTTTTGTTTTTTGGAAACACTTGTTGCAGCAAATTAATAGTGATTCAAATGGGTTTTCTAGCTCATTTTGTGGAATTGCTTCTGGTAGTCACGTTGTAGTGTTTCCGTGGTCGAAATGTCAAAAAATATCCTTGAACTTCAATGTGTGTTTAGGGGATAGAGATAAGTAGCTCGGGCGAAATCAGGTGAATACGGTGGTGCTTCAAAACACACAGTGGTTTTCGAGCCAAAAATTAATACTCGTAAACAGTGTTCAATTCTTGTTTATCTGTTAAAGAGTATGGAATAAGTGAATTTCGAAAGGGTCTCTATCATTTTCAGCGAAGCATTACGATGATTTGCAATGGAATTTGGTTAGGTTAGAAGCTACGACCGAGAAATAGTTAAAAACCAATGATATCGAATTGGTAATTGATTTCGTTTATTGAACGGCATTAAAAGAAAAACAAGTTATGCATGTATTGAATAGAACTAGCCTGATGTTTAAGAGCTTTGCAGGTGAAAACGCAGTTTTTATAGATTCGATAAGTTTTTTTTTTCTTTGATACAGCACCCGAAGTTCCCGCAACTAGCAAATATACAATTTATCCGTCGTTATTCGGGGAATAGAATTTTCCGAGGCAATTCACAATGGCGATTAAGGCGAATACGCAACTTTCCGCGGCGTTCGCCAACTATTGGCGAATTATTCTCTTCAATTAATAGGTGTGCAGGTAGAAACTCGGCTCTGAAGTTAAAAACACACTTGAACGCATCCAATTCGCTCACCATTTTAGATATATGTAGCTTAGTCATTGCTTTTTTATGACTTATGTTTTCGCCTTTAGCGAAACTGTCAAATATAGCGTATTTTCTCTTTGCTGGTGTCCATATTTGACGCGCGCTCAAACAAAACTGAGTTAAGCTATCACAAAACGGTTTGAAAAGTAATACTAAATCTTATCATTCTAATGCCGTATAGCGTAATTCGATTGCACTTATACGGCGCGAAATACTGATTGCTAAATCCATCCATTGCAAAAATAATGGATTTATTTTTACTCCGACTTATATATAAGCCTTAATCGTGGCATATAAGGTATATAGACCATGTGTTAAAAGTATTAAAACTATTAATTTGTAGATTGCTCACAGATTGAAACTTAGTTACTTTAAACATTTTGTTCATAGCTATACAAAACGAGTATCAATTTCGATACAAACCTACGAAAGTCAAGAAATATTAATGGGATAACCCGTTTGTGAATGTTTAAGATGCAGTTAAGCGCAACGTATAGGAAGGGAAATTTCCTTTTCGCTACAGCTTTAAAACACTGAAAGTATTACTTACTGCCTCACGAATGTAGTCATCATCATCATCATCATCATCGGCACTACAACCGGGAACCGGTCTTGGCCTTATTTAGCAAGTCCTGAGGCATGTTAAATTTTCCATAATGATTTGTTTTTTCCGGGCAAGGTCATTAGTCTTGCGCCAGACACGAATGTAGTCACTTACTCATTTAATTTCATGTCGTAGACTCTGGTAATCGTCCCTCCATCATCCCGTTTGATATCCCGCTGGTTTTTGCATCTCAGACAATTCCATCCGAGTAGCAGACATTATATCTCTATCATAAGTCCGATTACACAGGTCTCTTCGGACAGATTTAACTTGGCATGTACGATTTAGAATAAATTCTCCCACATGCTTGATATACATGCCTACACTGTTTTTCTCCTAAAACGTGGACAGAAATTCTCCATCGACCTACATCTCGAGTGAAAAGCATAAGCATAAAACGATAGCCAGAAACCGACTGTCTACGAAGAAACCCAGAGAACACCAGGACAATTGAAATGTATCAATGAAATGCAAATATTGAGATCCTCGTTTGGTTGCCACGCCGCTAGCGTTATCTTTTTCGAAGCTCCACCAATAAGAATTGTAGTTAAAATTCCAATTGAAGAGAACAACATAAAACAAGTCTGTATATTTAATTCGACTATGCGCTTGCTATTTTTTACCGCTAAATTCGAAATAAAAAAATCAGCCAAATTTTATTCTCACACCTTCACTCAATTGCTCATAGCTTTGGCATTTATCCATAGATTTTCTTCACTTTGTGGTTTTCTGAAACTGAAACATACTTGAACGCATCCAATTCGCTCGCCATTTTGGATATATGTAGCTTAGTCATTGCTCTTTTTATGACTAAGTTTTAGTCATTTACAACCACTCATTCCGTGTGCATTAGTTGTATAAGAGATGAATGTCTATAATAAACATTCACACGATTGCAGTCTATTTTGTTTTCAAATAAAAAAATACTGCTCAAGCTATGGAATTGATTAATTCGACTTTGGATGAACATCCTGTGAGTCGTTCAAAAGTAAAAAAGTGATTTGCAAGATTTCGTAAAAGATGAAGGAATTTTAGTTTTGAGGGCGCTCCCCGCCCAGATGCCGTAAAAAACTTTTTCGAGGAAGACTGTGGGGGTTTCTTTATTCTATATGAGAAAAAACCCACAATTCCAACCACAATTCCTACCTAATTTCGACCGCCTCACAGCGCGTCAAATCAAGCTTTTCCCCCTACTTACCTGTTCACCTGCAAAGCATGTTACCACTATGACACGTAGCTAAACTCATTGTACCACGCAGACAATGCATAAATGAGTTTAGCTTACCTTTTTTGCCATACGGCAACTCGTGTCCATGTCAATTAGCGACAACCAAATCCAGCCGGACGAAGTTGTCGCATCATTGCAGAGCCGCTGGGGAAATTTATCAAAACATTCGATTGAATCACGTGATAGCGTTACTTCGGCTTTTCCCCAGACACTTCATTCGCTGGGGATCAATGCTCTCTTTTTGCAGGTGAATATCATCAGCTTAATTCTCCTCTCTTTCTCAGTTCTGTCTTCGTATAGATCAATGTACACTGAACTCACCATACTACCGAATCAGGTCAATGGGTTCCGCTCAGAACTACATTGATTCATACACATACAACCAAATTCTGTTCTCTCATTGTCCCGCTCTCTTCGATCACCAGTTTACCGATGTAACCTACCACACATCGAAGAACGTGGCAATGAGAGATCAGAGGTATGTTCTCTTTTGGTTGTATCCAATTTCTTCCCTTTTCAAGCAGTCGATTAACGAGATTAACAAGAGGAGGTTGTGTCGCTAACCACCGCCGCGTGTGCATGCTTATGCACACGCTTGTCCGCGAAGATTAACTGTTTTTCGGGTAACAGGCTAACGCACCTCGAGTGCCTAAGAACGTTCTACTTATCAAAATGTTAATTAAAAACTCAGCCGCGATGGTGCAACAAAATCAAATAAAAAGGAAACATTTATCCAACCAACAAACATCAGTGTGTTATTTATTGTTCCTGTTATCCTGGGTGGACTATTCTCATCACAGCGAAACATCGTTGGGAGATATAAGGAATCCGTGCCATACGTTGGCACATCATCATTTATACCCCCACAAGACAATCAAGTTCACATGGATGAAAATCCATGTTAAACTCAAGAAGAGCTTGCCGAACAGTTAGGAGTTTCTTATTAAGCAATATCACTTTGATAGCATGCAATTAGAAGGATAAGAAAGAAGCAAAATGGGTTCCTCATACACTAACAGAACGAAACAAAAAACGAAGAGTTGACATCTGTATGACATGAAAAAATGGATTTTGTACGACAGTCCTAAACACAGAAAAGAATGGCATCAACACCAGTTGGAAAACCGAATATTCATGCCAAGAAAGTGTTACTCTGTGTCTGATGCGATTTGAAATATTGGTGTAAATTTTTACAGCTGAACCTTATCAGGCCCAATTGATCTAATAACGCGATGCTGTAGAAGAAAAAACACCATTTACGGGCCAAGGAGAGTGCAAGGTGATCTTCCTGCATGACAATGCTCGTCCGCATATAGCAAAACCAACCCAAGAACTAATCTCCTTAGGATAGGAAGTTGTCCAACATGGGGAATATTCTCCAGACTTGGCTCCTCTTCTGATCACCACCTGTTCAGATCGATCTCGTTTTATTTGAAAAACCGGCGGTTTACGAAAGTTGAAGACGTGCGAATATGGCTTGATTACTATTTTGCTTCGAAACCACCAAGTTTCTATCGCGAAGGTATTCACCACCTACCCGATAAATGGCAAAAGACTGTAGATAGCAATGGTGAATAACAATAATTAATGACAAAACATGAATAACACAAAGGGCAAGTGCTGCCAAACATGCAAATTAATTATAAATTATAACAAATGAATAACAAAAACTAATAATAAGAATAAATGAACCATACTAATTAATAACAAAGGTAATGAATAATGGCTTGAACTGATTAGTTCAAGCACGACGCGACAGACGGAATTAAACAACTTACAACTGGGACCCCAATAAGTGTCACTGCTCGTTTTTGCATCCTGTCGAGCACATGTAGAGCAGTTTTGGATTGGCCTGAACCCATTATGGGAGTGGAACTCGATTTTGGGACGAACATATGCCTTGTAAATAGTGGTCAGGTTAGATGGAGTGAAGTATCTTTTGCATC
The DNA here is from genome assembly GCA_963931805.1 of Microdon myrmicae. Lineage (NCBI taxonomy): Eukaryota > Metazoa > Arthropoda > Insecta > Diptera > Syrphidae > Microdon > Microdon myrmicae. Next base: position 105,523,985 of record OZ007497.1, on the reverse strand, counting down.
TCTTAGGGAACCTAATACATTTGGCTGCACTTTTTGCAGCTTCAAATATGTAGCCATTCCAATTAAGATTCGAATTAATTCGAGTGCCAAGGATTGATAGCTCCTTGGCTTCGTCGATGCAAGTACCGTTCATCAACGGTATATTTACTTTGGGGTTCGCCTTTGACGACAAGAGACAGCACTGAGGTTTTAAGGCATTGAACTCTACTCGGCTAGATAATCTCCATTGATATATCTTGTTGAGGTCGGAAATCAATGCATCCTCAATAAGCTGCTGGTGGATAACGACATTCAAAAAGTTTGGTCGGGAATGTTCATATGAGTATGATAAACTGAACGTGATATCATCAGCAAACGAGTGAATTGGGTTGTGGGTAATTGACAAGACATCATTTATAAAGATTAGGAAGAGAGTGGGTGAGAGTACCGAACCCTGGGGAACACCTGCATTAATTTAATGGGAGACAGATTTGACACCATCAAGAGCCACTTGAATTGAACTGCCAGAAGGATAGTCACTTATCCATTGGATCAGGCAATTGTCCAATCCATAGGAATGTAATTTTGACAACAGGGCTGGATGCCAAACTCTGTCGAAGGCTTTTGAAATATCCAATGCGACTACCTTGCTTTCGCCGAGGTACTGGATGGAATGGCTCCACTTCTCGGTAAGGTACGCCAGCAGAGCTCTTGTGGACCGGTTGCTACGAAAACCATATTGGCGGTCATTGCGGGGGTCATTTGATTCCAGATATTACGAAAGTTGACGGTTGATAAGTGATTGCATTCCATTGTAGATCATAGAAATTAGTGCTGTGGGTCGATAAGAAAAGAGGTACGATTTGTCACCCTTTTTAGGAATCGGCTGGATGCGACAGCACCTGAAGTCGACAGTCATCAAAAACCCCATGCGATAGAAATACGGCCAAGAAATAAACAATATTTATGATCTTCTCTTGAGCCAACCGCAATTTGGTTTTCCCTTATCGAAAGGACTATTGCGGGAACAGAAGGTAAACAATAAACCACACACGGGTAAATTACACGAAGGGATACCGCAGATGTGTGAAAAGCCTACGGATCCTCGACATATCTCCTCCCACATGCACCGCAACGTTCGCGTCTGTGTGTGTGGGTGCATCCAGACTTTCCTTTCTATTCTTATAGATACTTTTGGGTGTCGGTGGGTTTTTTCTCTTCTTACAGCGTATCCTCAACCAGCTGGAACAAGCGTCGGAGAAATATAGTCCTTTATAGTACAATCAACAAGAATTTGGTCTTTCGAGCCGGATTCTTCAAAGATAGGGTGGTCCATTTGAGTCGCAATATAAGAAATACTGTCCCAATAAAGTCCTGTATGACAAATCAGGACTAAACAGAATAGATAACTTCATTATCAAGATTATCCGTGGTCACACAACTAGGGTAGTGTGCAGTAAAAATTACCTCATATCGGGAGCATTCTATCTCAATAATCTGTATTCTCCAGAATGGGTTCATTTCCAGAATGGGTTCATTTCCCCAGAAGCGTTCCCTTTCTTGGATAAAAAAGAACTTATCCAAGACAAACATGGAGTCATAAGATTCCATTATATCATCTATTTATAGACTTTAAGGCAGCCTACGACAGCATGGCCACGGTAGAACTATATAATGCCATGAGAGAGTTCGACATTCCAAACAAATTGATACGGCCATGACCAACGTAACTAGTCAAGTGAAAATAGCGGGATTGCTGTCCAAAGCAATAAACATCTTTAATGGACTCCGACAAGGGGACGGTCTGGCCTGCCTCCTCTTCAACCTGTCGTTGGAGAAAGCAATCCGTGACTCTGGCGTCACAACTAGACGGACTAGTGTCCCCAAGTCCAGCCAGATACTTGCCTACGCAGATGACATCGACATCATCGGTAGATCCGATTCGGCTATATAGAATTCCTTCACGCAGATCGAGCTGGCGGCACAAAAACCGTGACTGCACATTAATGAGGGAAAAACTAAGTACATGCTGGAAACATCTGGGAAGAGAACAGCCAACGTTGGTAGGGGAGGACGGATTTGAAGTAGTACAATCCTTTAACTACCTTGGGTCAATAGTATCAGCCGATAACAATATGGAAGAGGAAATACGCGAACGGCTGATCAAATCCAACAAAGCCTACTATGGTATATCAAGGCTCTTTAAATCCCGAAATTTATCTAGAACATCCAAACTACTACTGTACAAGACTATGGTCTTACCAGTACTCATGTATGGATCCGAGACCTGGATGTTCAATAAAAGGCACTCTGAACTCAGCCGTGTTCGAGAGCAAGGTCTTAAGGAGAAATGTTGGCCCCGTATGTGAGGGCGGACGATCGCGGAGACGCTACAACCATGAGTTGTACGCAATCTACCTTGAACAAAATGTTGTAAGTAAAATCAAGATCGGTAGACCCCGGTGGGCGGGACACCTAGCTCGACTGAGCGAAGAGGAGCCTGCCCGGAAAGTCGTTTGTGACAGGATGTATGGAAGGAGACAGCGCGACAGACCTTATCTGCGATGGAGCGATGGCGTAGACCAGGACGCCCAGAGCCTGGGAGTGCGAAACTGGATGACATCGGCTCGAAATCGGGACCGGTGGAGAGATTTGTTAAATAAGACCAAGACCGGATCCCGGTTGTAGTGCCGATGGTAATGATGATATTTGTAAAATAGAAGTTAATATTTCTTAAATAAAATCTGTAATTGGATTGTTAAATAAATGAGATAAAAAAAAAAAAAAACAGCAGTGGCAGTGACAAGAGCCAATGTGATTCGAGCAGGACAGCGTTTTGGTGTCCAGCGTCGAAGATTGATATTACGCAGTCAAGATCGACTGGATTTGAATAATTTTCTTTTTACTATCCCTTCGGATTTGTAGTTAGAGCCGTTCCGCACTAGCCCAGTCGAATTTATCAATAATCTGTCTTCCTTTCAGATATCCCAAGAACGGGTCCAACATTTTCATAGATGTGGGTGATTTTGATGGTCAGTAGCCCCCAAAAGACCGAGATATTGATAAAGGCATACTTGTCGTTGTCGCACAAGCCAGCCTTTCTACTACTTTTTCTTCACATCACATCAGTACGCATGCGTGAACAGAAAGGAATCTCTTTTTGTTATCCTCGAAATCGTTGGAGGTTTATTAGCAGTATGGAAAAATAAATAAAGATAATTTAATACACTGGGTGTCTCAAAGTTGGTTTTAACACAGAACAATATGTAAAGATAATTTAATATACAGGGTGTTTCAAAGTCGTTTTTAATTTATTTTCTTTCCTATACGAATGTGTTGGAAATGAGACTTTATTTGTAAGAATGATATTTGTAAAACAGAAGTTAACATTTAGTCTTAAGTTAAATCTTAAATTGTGTTGACGACAGGTTCAGCGGCGAAAGGAGAGAGAGAGAAAGTCATCGGTGCCACTGTTTATATATGCCCTGCTTGTGGACCTAATCGCCACCTATCCGGCGCTAGAACTACTAAGGTTGTTACCAGACAACTCTGTAAGCGTTCCCTTTCCAACACGCCTTCTCGCTTCAGGATGTTCCGGTCTATGCAGTCCCAGTCTTTCTGCAAGTTCCTCGAACCGGTCCCCGGCCAACGGCTTCGTTAGGATATCTGCTAACATTTGTTCGGACGGGTAATAACAAACATTTATTATCGCTTTCCCCAAAAGGTCCCGCATCTGGTGAGATTAGTCTAATACAACCTTGGTTGTCTTCGTACATGGTTGTTGGTTCCTTCAATGGAATTTTCATATCCTTGAACAACGGCCTCAACCATAGCAGCTCTCTGCTCGCGAACGACGCGGCAATGTACTCTGCCTCTGTGGGGGAAATTGCTACCGGGGTCTGCTTACGACTACACCAAGCGATCACTGCTTTACCAAACAGGAAAACGTATCCGCTTGTTGACTCCCTGTCCGCCTTGTCGCCTGCCCAGTCCGCGTCCACGTAGAAAGTGAGATTGGCGTCCTTCGCTGAGGGTAGTCTCAACACTGTGTCCGCGGTAGTCTTCAGAAAGCGCATCACCCGCTTGGCTCCGCTCCAGTCAGCTTGGGTTGGGTGTTCCACTCTTCGACACAGCAACCCGACTGCAACAGCGATGTCTGGTCTCGACACAGTGGCTATGTATAGGAGCGACCCCATCACTTTCCTATACAATTTGTTGTTCTCCAGCTCTACGCCATCCTCTCTAGGAGCTGCAAGGAATCCGGTCTCCATCGGTGTGGTAACCGGATTCGCGTCCAGCAAGCCGTTTTCTTCCATCAATTTGACGATTTTTGCCCTTTGATTCAGCAAAAATGAACCGTCGCTGTCTCGCTCAATTTGACCCCAGGTAATGGCTAACGTTTCCTAAGTCCTTGATCTGGAAATGTCTGCTCAGCTGTTTGCTCACTGCTCTTGTCACCTCAGGCGTTGCTCCGGCCACTAGCAAGTCATCAACGTAGAGCAGAATGTAGGACATCCTTCTATTTTTTTCTTCCCTTAAGTACAGACACCTGTCTGCACAACCACAGCTGAAACCCAGTTTGCCAAGGACTGCCGCCGCCTTCGAATTCCAGACCCTTGCCGACTGCCTCAAACCGTAGATGATCCTTTTGAGTCTTAGCACCTTCTTCTCCTGTCCTGGCATAACAAATCCCTCGGGTTGCTCCATAAAAATCTCTTCGTCTAGCTCGCCGTTCAGGTACGCACTCTTCACATCCAGGTGCCGGACATGAAAATTCTGCTTCGCTGCCAGTGTGAGTAGGACTCGGACTGTCTCGTGTTTGACCACGGGAGCAAACGTCTCGTCGTAGTCTTCGCCGTACCGCTGCGAGAACCCTCTCGCGACCAAGCGAGCTTTGTGGGTGTACATTTTTCCATTGCCATCGGTCTTGCCCTTGAAAACCCACTTGCACGAAACTGCCTTTCTGTTTGGAGGAAGATCTGCTATTTCCCAGACTTGGTGGTCGTTCAGTGACTTCATCTCTCCTTCGGCTGCCACTCGCCACGGGTTCTGCTCTCTGGGTGACATCTGTAACAAATCTTTCCAATCTTTTGGTTCTCTTACGATACAGGCTCTCGCCTTGTACCCCAGCCTCGGTGGTGGTACATTTTTGTTGCTTCGTTGAGAAACCCTTCTTTGTATTGATGGGGATGTTTGGAATTGTTCGTCTGCAGAATCGCCTTCCCTTTGCTCTTCTTGACCTCTCAAGTCTATTGTCTCTCCATCTGAGTCTTGGCCTTCTTCCCCAGAGTCGGTTTCTCCTTCTGGTTCCTCACTGTCTGGCATCTCGCATGTGACGTATCGCTCTGGTAGCTTCTTGTTCTTTTTCTCTTCATGGCAGCTCTTCTTTCGCTCAATTGAGTTCTCGATGATCTTGACTGATCTGCTAATCCAGGTCTCGTTCGTTGACGCGTCCAGAACTCGATATCCTATAGTGTTGCCATGGTACCCCACCAGAACTCCTTCTCGTGCCTTGACATCCCACTTTCTTCGTTTTTCTTTTGGGATGAACGAAAAAACCTTGGAGCCAAAGGTTCTTACGTGCGACATGTCTGGCTTCTCACCTGTAAACAGTTCTACCGGTGTTTTGTCGATGCTTCTGCTCGCCATCCTGTTTTGCAGATATGTCGCTGTCAGCAACCGGTTGTCCAGTCCAGCTTCAAACAGCATGCACCTCGCGGATTCGACCAGCATCCTATTCTTCCATTCCGCCACTCCGTTTTGCTGTGGCGTGTATGCGACCGTGAATTGCTGCTCCACTCCTTCTCGCCGAAGAAAGTCTTGCAATTCCTTGGGGAAGTACTCCTTTCCGTTGTCCGACCTGATTGCCACTGGTTTTTTGCCGTATCTGTTTCCAATTGCTGAAACATAATCTTTAATTGCATCGGTTACCTCGGTTTTTGATTTCATTAGCCTGACGACTGTGAAACGAGAAAAATCGTCGATAAGGGTGAGGAAATATCGGTTTCCGCTCGGTGTCTGTGCCTGCATCGGGCCGCACAGATCCGAATGGATCAGCATCCCTGGTTTCCATTCTCTCCTCTGTGCCTGTGGGAATTTCTTCTGACTCAGCTTTCCTTTGATGCAGCTCTCATAGATTGATTCACACTTGCAGGGAGAGATGCGTATTCGGGTTATTTGCCCAGAGCTAGCCATTTGTCTGATAGCTGCTAAATCTCGATGTCCTAATCGCCGATGCCAATCGTGGATGCACGCTACTTCTCTGATCAGGTGTGCCTGCTCCTTTACTTCTTCCAATTTCAGCCTGTACAAACCGCCGTCGTTGTCTGCTTCAGCTACTACTTCCTTTCCTTGAAGGACCTGGCATCCATTGTCCTTGAATACTACTTCGTATCCTTTATCGATGATTCTCCGAACTGAAATTAAACTGTCATCGTTTGGGAATGTACAGGACATCTGTCAGCCTTACTTTCTGGACTTGACCGTCTTTCACGATGCATGGTAGGTAGCCGTCTCCTATCCCAGTTGTCATTATCTTTGATCCATCCGCCAAATAAATTGGTTTGTTCAAATCCCGGATGCCCTCGAAAAAGGTTGAGTTGTTTGTCATGTGGCTCGTTGCTCCCGAGTCCACAAGCCAGCCATCTTGTCCGCCGTCTTGGATCCTCGTGTCATCTCTCGCTTGGAAGAGAAACTGCTTCTGATTGGCGTCAGCCCTCGGCGTCTTTGATTTTTCTATTCCTGCCCTGGCTTGTTCCTTCATTGCTTTGTACCATTTGCAATCCGGTTTCAGGTGTCCTGGTTTCTGGCAATGGTAGCATGTACGAGTTTCCTGTTTGTCCTTCCTTTCTGTCTGGAAGTTTGAACCTTTGTTGAGATGTCCCTTCTTTAGGCCATGTTTACCTGGACCTGCTGATTTGAGAGCCACTTTTGAACCTCCGCTGCTCGAGCCTTGAGATTCTGTCCATCTCTGGTATTCGTCCATAATCTCCCCTGTTACGTACTCGATTGTGAGATCCTTCTCGTCACGGCCCTCGAGCGTAGTGACTAGTCCCGAGTACGATTCCGGAAGACTCACCAGTAGAATAGCTACGACTTCCTCATCCTCGAGTGGCTTGCCTGATCCTCGGAGCAGTGCAATCACTGTCATGACGGCATCCACGTGGTCACTCATTGGTCCGCGTTTGTACTGTATCCCGTACAGTTTCCTTCTCAAATATAGCCTGCTTCCGTACGTTCAACGTTCATACTTCTTTGTTAGCGCTTGCCACGCTTTGTACGCTTCTTCCGTATGTTGGATGTGCACTAACTGATTATCTTCGACACTCAGAGTTATATATGCCATGGCTTTGTTGTTTTTCTTTTTCCACTCGGTGTCTTTCGGCGTGGGTGCCGGCTCACTCACCACTTCCCATAACTCATCTCGAACCAGCACTGCTTTGAGTTTTGTCTTCCAGGGTATGTAATTTCCTCCGTTTAACAATAATATATTATATAATATTTGTCTTCATTCCGCCCTGCATCGTACCGATTACTTGGCGTCACTTTTGGGTCTTCACGTATTGTCGCCACGTGTTCCGTCGACGCGTGCTTTAACCTCACTATTGTGTTGACGACAGGTTCAGCGGCGAAAGGAGAAAGAGAGAAAGTCATTGGTGCCACTGTTTATATATGTCCTGCTTGTTGACCTAAGCGCCACCTATCCGGCGCTAGAACTACTAAGGTTGTTACCAGAACACTCTGTAAGCGTTCCCTTTCCAACAGACTGCACTGACTCAAAGAGGCGCGAGAAACCAAATTGTAAACAACTTGCTTCCACGGAACCCGGCACAACCATCACCTTTCCAATAGTAATGGAATTTTGTGGCAACAGAGAACTTGGTTTCACTAATGTAAATGTGAACGACATCCACGAATTTTTGCAAAAATGCGACATTCTAGGCTTAAATGAGACTGGGATTGACTTGTCAACCGGATCTTCACGTCTTCGTTGCTTTCGATACAACTTACATGCGACATATAACATGGGCGACACATATACTTAACACTATCTATTCGTCCCCCTATCTCTCTAACAGCAATGCGTAGATTTCTTGTCAACCTTTTCGATTGGTGTCTTAACCCCTGCAGATACTCAGTGTTGGTATATTTACAGCAAATGATTCCCTCTTTCACTAATGGTATGTGTTCCCGTACGACGGCTGTAGTGTTGATCTATACTAAACACTCCTTTTATATGTGTTACTGCGTCAGGTATAGCGAAAGAAAAAACCGTTTAGACTAATTGCTTTTCTCGTGGAGCGATACCATTCTCTTGAACGATTTTTCATTGCTGCTCTTGGTTAGCTGAAGTTTAGTTGATGCCATATAGAAAGTTTAAGTGTTGCAGGGCGAGGCAACTTTATATATTGGATGTATTTGATTTGAGGGTGAGGAACAGGTGTGTTATATTTGCCATATGCCGTTCTAAGTCTGACACCTGTTGATCCCTCATTTACGAATTGAGTTAATTTTTTGAATCGACGTGCTTGACAGACCAAAATTTAGCAGCTGCGTGTCGAGTTTGTTGAAGCTGTGGTGGTGTTACGAGGAGCACAAATCACTCTAGGGTATTTAACCACCCTTCGTTCCAGCAAAGGGAGTCATACATACTGGTGTCCTCAGCTCACTATTCCTATACGAATCCTTCATGCCTGCACGGCTGTTGAATGGCACTGTACCAGAACACGAATTTGTTTGGCAACCTATTAGCTGAGTAAACATAAGTGGCCAGGCGCGGCGTCATCAGATATTGACAGCCATAAAAAAATCCCACGTGATAATAATGCGGACAAGAAATATTCAGTGTTTACGATCTCCCCTTGAACCAACTGCAATTGGATTTTCGCTTATTAAAATGACCATTGTAGGAACAGAAGGTAAACAATTAACCAATTAACACTGTTCCTACAATGAGATACAAAGCATCCAAACATATCACAGCCGAAGTAACGACTTCGGCCGGAGAAATCACCAAGGGCAAAAAATCACATGCGATACTGCAACATTCACCTCTGGGCGTGTGGGTGCATCCACACTGTATCTACACAAACGAAGTGGATGCGAAAAAGGGGATACGGCTATCCCCTGGAAAAGAGTGATTCCCTGGAAGAGAGAGTTTAAGTAGAAAGGAAGAACAACCGGATGAGTTTCTTTCCTACGGGAGAAATGTTCCCTAGTCTACAACTAACCGTGGAGAAAGGGAGTTCCTCCAACCAAGATAAATTAACGACTGTGTCGTTGGTCCAAAGAGTAGTGAAACGCCAGTGTGAGTTATCATCAAAAGAAAATAGTAAAAAAGATAAATTAAGAAAACAAATAAGAGAAAAATTAAACGATTTTTACTTTGGACAGTGTTCGGTGGAACACGAATTAAAAGACCACCAAAAAGCTATTATAAATTATGCGCATTGAAATCACACACAAAAATTAATTTTTGGGTTAAGGGGCAAGTTCTTTACATTACAGTTTAGTACACCAAAATCATTAAACTATGTGTTTCTACCATTGATTAAGATGGGCGGGGCATGTAACGCGAATGGGCAACGATAGGACCGTGCGTAGAATTCTTGACGGTAGACCAAGGGGAAAGAGACCGGTAGGACGGCCGCAACGGAGATAGGAAGACAAGGTTAGGTTTGACCTTGAGGAGATCGGATCGGCTGGTCAAGCGTGGAAGGAGAATCCACAGGACAGGGAACGATGGCGGAGTCAAGTCGGTGAAGTCATGAACTTCCGGGTTCCTACAGGCCAATAAATAATAAATAAATAATAATAATGTGTTTCTACCAGCATTTGGGACTCTGTACAGAAAGCAAAAATGAATTATTTTTATATATTTTTTAATGCGAAGTTTGACGAACAATAAATTAAACTGGAACGGCGACTATGTTGTGGCAAAGCTACTAGAAAATACTGTTTCATATGTTTGTGGGTATGCGATGTTGTTGGGAATAGTAGGGGCACTATGTTGTAAACAGACATGTTAAAATTCGAAATATCGACTTCAGTTATTACCTAAATTTCGTTTAATAGGAAAATCGTTTGACTGCTGCTAGACTTATAAGCAGAATCACCAGACAAGTTGCACATTAAGTCGTGAATGTTGCACAACCTTTAGAGAAACTCTCGTATCGTTGAAATGAAGCTACAAAAAAGATAAATTTCTCCTCGAAATATTATATGAGCTGAAAACCAGAATGTGGCGCAAGGCTAATAACCTTGCCCGGAAAAAAAAAAAATTATTATGGAAAATTTGACAAGCCTCAGACTTGTTAAATAAGGCCAAGACCGGATCCCGGTTGTAGTGCCGACGATGATGATGATGATGAAAACCAGTATGGAAGTTTGGATGTATCACAAACACATATTACCTTATCAGTTAACGAATTTATAATGGATACAATAATTAACACACTTCTTTTAATATTTGCAGTAATTTTCCTATGTCCTTGAACACCATATGAACATTCATCACCTTCCTACACAAAAGAAAATTATCAGTTAATGTTTGCTAAGTATGTCAGCAAACAATTAAATGGAGCTCGTAAAAACTGCTTACCTTCCGAACTGCTGTTTAAATTTGTTAAATAACAGTAGTAGACAAAGCCACACCAAATTTTTAATACTTTATTATATTGTAAATTTTGTATATGCATTTAATTATTTCTTAATTAGCTCAATTGATGCTGAGGAGATAAGAATTGTTTTACTGGCGGCATTTGTTTTTTTTTGTGAATATTGAATACTCTGTTTTAACAACTGGTATCACACCACTTCCACTCGACAACAGCACTTCGAAAACACAATTAGAAACACCATGCGAAACGGATACAATCGTAACAATTTAATGGTTGAATAATACATAGCAACTTTTTTTTATAAGGCAAATCTAAGGTAACTTCAATCTTCTACAGAGTTTATGTATCCTTAGGCCCACGATTACGTGGGTTTGGAGAAATCGTCAGTTACTTCAGTCACATACGTGAGTCAATGAAAAATCACTCAGCCCAAAAATGGTTGCACATAGGCCAAAACCGTATTTTTAGATAATCAGAATGTTGATGTTTACTTGATGTCAACGCTTAAGCGGGATAGTAAACACAGATAAGGTCTTTGGTGTTTAAGAATCAACATTTTTGCCCACGTGCGGTCGTGTTATTGTCAGTGGTAGATCCTAAGAGACGAACTTTCTGGGAAAGGATGGTTATACCAGTTTATTACTGAAAGTGGTATTGAGGAGGAGGGTTTCGAAGTTAAGGTAGGGTGGTGTATCCAGAGTTTTCCATGAATGTCACTGTTCACTTTTGTACCCTCTCTTGCAGAACGCGGCTGTTTTTGATACGCCTGTCGAAAAATTGACAATGTTTAAGTGTCCAGACTGATTGAAGTAGTAGTGAAGTATTTCATACTTTTCTTGAAAAATTCTAAGTATAAGCCTCAAGATTCACGATTTCGTATGTGATGTCATTCTGGGCAGAGCGGGGCTGTTTTTGATACGCCTGTCGAAAAATCGACAATTTTTAAGTGTCCAGACTAATTACAGTGAAGTATTTCATACTTTTCTTGAAAAATTCTAAGTATAAGCCTCAAGATTCACGAATTCGTATATGATGTCATTCTGGGCAGAGCGGGGCTGTTTCTGATACGCCTGTCGAAAAATTGACAACTTTTAAGAGTCTAGATTGATTACAGTGAAGTATTTCATACTTTTTTTTGAAAAATTCTAAGTATAAGCCTCAAGATTCACGATTTCGTATATGATGTCATTCTGGGCAGAGCGGGGCTGTTTCTGATACGCCTGTCGAAAAATTGACAACTTTTAAGAGTCTAGATTGATTACAGTGATGTATTTCATACTTTTCTTGAAAAATTCTAAGTATAAGGCTCAAGATTCACGATTTCGTATATGCTGTCATTCTGGTAAAGAGTGGAGGTAATTCGCGTACTAAAAATTCAGTAAGAGTAGAACAATGTTGACAAATTGGATTTCAGAGAACACTTTATTTTAAATCTCAGATTTACCTTTGCTTATACCACCGGGATCTTAACTTTTTTACCCGGTTTCCAAAGCTAATTCTTGCAAAAATATCAGTCTATAATCTGTAAGGAATACTCCACGTCAATATCAAAGTATTATATTGATTGGAATTGTTTAGGGAACGTACCAGAACTGAGGGGCAAAAATATTGGGCAACGGATCGTCCCGCACTTTATTCGACTCGCTTGTTTCCTTCAGAATAGGATACTTTTGAAGAGGAGCTTTTTTTCAACGAACAATTCATATATTTATTATAGGCATAGTTCGGAATCATCTTCAGTTATCTCAGTGAATTATATTTTATGTATTCAATCGACGCCCCCCACTTGGTAGAGACCTTGACGTGGTGCAGGGGCGTAAACTACAATGAATCACTCAGGGTATGCTGACGGAAGCATATGTTTCCAATAGGGCCGACCATGTCAGACAGGCTAGCGAGTAACACACAAAGATCTACTACCCCTAATTCAGGGTATCACACGTCGTCGTGCCCATCGGGTGATGTACAGCCAGGGGTATACCGGCTGTATTATAACAGCGCCTCTCTGATATCGGGTTGAATCAGAGCAGTAAGCAGACCTTACCATATCAAAACGGGGACCTAATATGGCGGACTATCTGAAAACTCAAGACTCGTGGGCACAAAACTGAATAATCAATTTACAAAAACTAATCCCACGAAAAATCCGGTAGGCGTGGGTACGATGAGCCGACACTACCATAAGGGAACAAATCATCAAGGAAACAAATACTCGGCGAAAAGAAGATGTAGGGAAGAACGGAAAAAGCGGGATATACGCGAAAACAACCAAAATGGGAAATGAGAAAGAGGGCATCATGACTCTGTGGGGGTGCTCTATACCACATGGAGAACCAAACCACAACGCCAACCAATCTTGACCGCTAATAGCGCGTCACCCCAACCCAACTCCCCATCCCCAACCTGCAATACACACATTTGCAACCATGCAAAACCTGCAAGCGTATCCATCCCAATATGCAACAGCATCCGCCCCCAATCCGCAATTGCATACATTCCCCAATTTACCAGGAACCCATTTCCCAAGCTGAAATAAATGCATATTCCAATTCACAACAGAATATTAATCATCTCCCTCAATTACACCACCCCATATACATTTTCCAAAAATTGCTTCGGTCAATTCTTTACTTAAGTTATATTCCGTCCTTGTGACCAAGCAATCTTAATTTCCCCGAAATTCATATGCTGTAATAAAACGCATATTGAAACCTACAACGGAACATAACCATCACCACCAACTATACCGAGTCGCATACATGTCCCCGAAATTGCTTCGGTTAATATCTTATCTAAATGACATTCCTTGCTCGCACCCAAGCAATTCCAATTTCCCCCGAAAACCATTTCGGTTCATTTCTTCCTGAAACTATACTTCTCGCTTGCAACCAAGCGACAGCTAATTTTCCACGAAACGATCACAACGATCAAGACCGTTGATCATACTTGGCTATACCGCCGAAACCAATTTCCCGGTATATACAACCAATGAATCCAACTCAGCTTATACGGCGAGGATTCGCTGGAACTGAATTCCCCATGCAAGCATAGCAATCCCTTTCAAGTTTCGAGTAAGTGGCAGTGAAATTATTTAGCTATGACTCCACTGCCACGACGCGATGACCTTTTTTTTCCATTTTATTAGTCAGTCGAGTCGCAACCGCCAAAGCGCACACATCGGGTTAGTCGAGGTCCAACCGCCACCAGTGCCACACCCCCGCCTACAGGCATTATGTTCAGTTTCCGGTTTTTCCATTCGGTCCACTCAGTCGGCACTGATAGGATAGTTATTGCGTGTACCTAGGACAATTGTGTATATGCACAGGAATATGTGTGTAGAGAACTAATATTGTTAACTGGATGTATTTAATTTATAGTGTACAAATTTCGCACAAACAATATTTCGGACAGCTATTGCGTGTATCTAGGACAATTGTGTATATGTACAAGAATATGTGTGTAGAGAACTAATATTGTTAACTGGATATATTTAATTTACAGTGTATACATTTCGCACAAACAATGTTCCGGGCAATTATTGTGTGTATCTAGGACATTTGTATATATGTACAGAAATATGTGCGTAGAGAACTGATATTGTTAACCGAATAGTTGAGAAATTGAAGAAATAAAAAACTGAGTTCAACGAACCCCGGGTGTTTCATTTGTGGTGTTTCCTCCTTGCGGATAACGGTTTTGCATCAGGTTTTCAAGTGCTCGCAACGTGCCCGAAGTGCGATCTTCTAGTGGGTGGTCGACAGTGAATAACTTCAATGTATGACCCAATCAATCAAACTTTTGGAATAATTGCAAACGATCTAAACCGGCCCAGTGGTGACTGTTCCCTGGCTTGCCATTGCCCGCAACTATTCGCCGTTCCTCAGATTTCTGTCTGTGGGTGAGAGTGAACCCCGTGCCGTACGTCGGCACCACATACCCCAAACCCCTACAACTCGGTGTGCCTGCAGCTGCGCAAATTGTTTGTTGGTCGTTAGGGTGACTTGTGCCATCAGCTAATAAGCTACTCGCACAACGATGATTGTGTCCTGTATCGATGCTGGCGGCCTATGTGGGATACTTATGTGCATGGTTACATGCTGAAGAATTTGTTTCTCGGCTAATGGGCGCGAGATGCGCGGACAAGTTTGTCGGTTAGACAAAACCCGAGGGTGACTTTGAATAAGTCAAAAAAATCTACTGCGCACGTGTGTGGCAGGGTAAGTCAGTTAACTAGTGGCGCCGATTGGTTCCCGGTTGTATGTTGCATGTTGATAATTCATTTCAGGGAATTCTGGTGATGCCACATAAGAGCGAACGATATTTCGTTTTCGGGGAATTGAATGGCGCCCTATGGCGATGTAGTAAATGCATGAACCGGGTTTTAGATTTCAGGAATTTGAAATGCTAACTTATGGCTTGTAAAGCTGAATTCTGTGATGCATTATCTGCATGGACGGGTGAATTCAGGTGATGCATCCTTTACTTTATATGATGCCCTTGGGAAGGGCACCGTTTACAGGTGGTATAGGCCAACGAAAGGGATTGGTGTTGGCGTTGTGCGCGGTCAAGCGAAATTGTGGTTGTAATTGTGGGTTGGTTCTCAGCGTAATATAGGGAACCCCCACAAGGTTCTACGAGACCGTAATAGAAGTATTTGATAGGATCTCATCATTCGATGTTAAAATCCTCCCTGAGGACCTCAACGCGAAAAATGGAAAGGAAGATATCTTCGAACCAACTATAGGTAAAGAAAGCCTACAAGACGTTTCAAATGATAATGGAATTCGAATTATCACGTTCTCAGCATCAAAAGATCTGGTAGTGAAAAGCACGATGTTCAAACACAAGCAAATTCATAAAGCCACATGAATATCACCGGACGACGTAACGCGTAACCAAATAGACCACTTCCTCATAGACAAAAGACACCACCCGAACATCCTTGACGTAAGATCATATAGAGGAGCAGATTGCGATTCCGATCATCTTCTAGTGATGCGAGAAATCAGGAGTCGGCTCACAGCAAATACGCATGGCCAGTCACGAGAGACGAGCAAAAAGGTCGACACTGATAAACTAAAAAACCTGCGCAAAAGGGCTAAATATCAACACGAACTAACGAGCAAATTAAGCATCCTAGAGAATGGGAGTAGTGAGGAAGAGGAAGCCAATAGTGTGGACACTAAATGGGCATCGATCAGAGACGCAATAAAAACAAACATCCCAAAAGGTATTAGAATTTAAGAAAAGAATTAAGTCCAAACCTTGGTTTGACCATGAGTGACGGGCGAAGATCGAACAAGGTAAACGCCCCGAGCGTGACATTGAGAAAGATATGAGGAAGTCGACACACCACGATACGCGACAATTCGGAGAGACAATGAGACTTTTCAGATGCAAAAACGCGAATGGGACAAGACTCGGATCGAAAAAATCCTAGAAAATGCCAGAGCAAAGAACATCAGAGTGTATGCCGGCATAAATTATATCAGAAATGGCTACCGAGGGAGAATCAAAATAATTCGAGATGCAAACGGTTGTCTGTTCACCGAAACAAACAATATGGTCACAAAATAGGATCAGTACTTTGAAAACTTGCTCAATGTGCGCACCCATCAACCACAAATAAATGCACCAGACGCACATACAGCCGAGCCTCAGACCCCAGAGCCCTCTTTCAGCAAAGTTGTAGACGCAATAGATCGTTTGCAAAACAACATGGCTTCCGGAGTCAACATCATACCGGCAGAGCTTATGAAGCATGGAGGAGAGGCAATCGCTCGGAAGATCCACCAACTGATCAAAACAATATGGGATAAGGAAGTCACTCCGGAAGAATGGAAAACCTCAATACCCGTCGCCAGTTTCAAAAAAGGCGACAGATCTGACTGCGAAAACTACAGAGGAATATCATCACTTCCAACCACATACAAAATTTCAACAAATCTCATACTAGAGAGAAGAAATACCGTACGCAAAGGAAATACTGGGAGACTACCAATGCGGAGAAGTGACCAAATGTTCACAGTAAGGCAATTGTTGGAAAAGAAGTGGGAATACGGAGAGACGGTTCACCAACTTTTCGTTGACTTCGAAAAAGCCTATGACTCAGTCGCAAGGCAAAGACTTTACCAAATTGTAGTTGAGCTGGGAGTCCCTGGGAGAATAGAAAACCACCTATCAGAACCATTTGAATTCCGCAACGGACTAAAACAGGGGGGTAGCCTCTTACCATGTCTTTTTAATCTTGTGCTTGAGTATGTTATCAGTAAGATAGAAGACGACAACATGGCCGGACCACCCTGAACGTGTCACACAAGTGCTCGCATATGCGGATGACATCGTCGTTTTGGGCGATAATCTTGAAACTGTAAGTAAAAACAGAGAAATCATCATGCAAGCAGCAGAAGAAGTGGGCCTAGAAATAAATGAAGACAAAACGAAATACATGATTACGACGAGAGCAGGTGGACATCAGAGAACACATATAAACGTCAGGGGCAAGATATTTGAAAATGTCAAAGAATTTAAATATCTGGGAACGATACTGACGACCAGAAACGAAACGTCGAAGGAAATTAACAAAAGACTACACTCGGCAACGGTAGTTGGCATGCAGTTAGTTAACTGCTGAAATCCAAACTGCTATGACGAAACATAAAGCTCTGTGTCTATAGAACCATAATCATGCCGATTGTTCTACACGGTTGCGAAACATGGGCTCTCACAAAACGGGAAGAAAACAAATTCCGCGTATTCGAGAATAAAGTTTTAAGGGGTATCCTTGGATGTAAATATGACGAAGAGGCAGGACAATGGAATAAACTCCACAACCACGAACTGGGGGAACTATACTGCAAACCTACAATAGTGAGAGTAATCAGGTTGCGAAAATCAAGATGAGCCGGACACGTGGTAAAGGAAAAGGAAAGAGACCGAAAGGGCGGCTGCGACGGAGATAGGAGGATATTGTTGGGTTGGACCTCGAGGAAATCGGATCGGATGGTCGAACGTGGAAGGAGAGCGCACGGCATAGGGAACAATGGCGGAGTCGAGTCAGTGAGGTCATGAACTTTCGGGTTCCTACAGGCCAATAAATAGTAATAGTAGAACGTCATTAGAAGAAACACAAGTTATGCATGTACTGAATAGAGCTAGCCTGATGTTTAAGAGCTTTAAAGGTGGAAACGCAGTTTTTATAGATTCGATAAGTTTTTTTTCTTTGATACAGCACTCGAAGCTCCCGCAGCTAGCAAATATACAATTTATCCGTCGTTATTCGGGTAATAGAATTTCCCGTGGCAATTCACAATGACGATTAAGTCGAATACGCAACATTCCGCGGCCTTCGCCAAGTATTCGCGAATTATTCTCTTCAATTAGTAGGTGTGCACGTAGAAACTCGGCTCTGAAGTTAAAAATATACTTCAGCGCATCCAATTCGCTCGCCACTTTAGATATATGTAGCTCAGTATTGCTCTTTTTATGACTATGTTTTCTTGTGTCACAGAATTTAAATATCTGGGAACCATACTGACGGCCCGTAACGAAATGTCGAAGGAAATTAACAAAAGACTACACTCCAGCAACGCTAGTTGGTATGCAGTCAGTAAAATCCAAACTGCTATCACTATATAAAGCTCCGTGTCTATAGAGCCATAATCATGCCAATTGGTCTATACGGATGTGAAACACGGGCTCTCACAAAACGGGAAGAAAACAAATTCCGCGTATTCGAGAATAAAGTTTTAAGGGGTATCTTTGGCGCTAAATATTACGAGGAGGCAGAACAATAGAGGAAACTCCACAACCACGAATTGGAAGAGCTATACCGCAAAACTACAATAGTGAGAGTAATCAAGTCGCGAAGATTAAGACGGACCGGACACGTGGCCCGAATGGACAACGATAGGACCGTGCATAGAATTCTTGACGGTAGACCAACGGGAAAGAGACCGAGAGGACGGCCGCGACGGAGATGGGAGGACAATGTAAGGGTGGACCTCGAGGAGATCGGATCGGCTAGTCAAGTGCGGAAGGAGAACTGATTTAACGAAGGAGTTAGAAAATGTTTATTGTGCACATTTAGCACAAGGATGAACTTACGAACGTCTTTAAATCCATTAAGAACAAAAAATCCTCTGGAATAGATAGTATTCCTAACCTTGTTCTAAAGCATTTGCCTCTTGAAGTAGTGAAGGTTCACACAATTTTGTTCAACAATGCTCTAAATAATGCATATTATCCAAACCGTTGGAAAACTGCAGTAGTCCATCCAATCCCCAAAAAGAACGAAGACAAGAGCAATGCAGCCAATCTTCGCTCGATAAGCTTGCTTCTACCAGGTGTACCGGTCTGATGTGGGCGTCAAGATACAAGTGTATCGATAGGAAACGTTTGTTGTGAACGAGCCCTTATATATTTTTTTTTATTTGGTTGCTATGACATTTGACAAACATATTTAGTATGCATCAAGTTATTATACAAACAACATCATTTTTTTTAATCCTGTTAAAAATGTCGAATTTTGTACCAAAAATGATGATTTGCGGAAAGCATTCATTTTTGTTTTCATTTGAAGAAAAGTGCTGCAGAGTCATCGAATGCTTGTCGAGGCTTATGGTGATCATGCTCTATCGGAAGCAACATACAAAAGATGGTTTAAGCGGTTCAGAGATACTGATTTGAATGTGCGAAATGAACAACGCGGAAGACCACCAAAAAAGTTTGAAGACGCCGAATTGCAAGCAATATTGGATCAAGATGACACTTTAAGTCAAAAACAAATGGCACAAATGTTAAATGTTGCACAACAAACAATTTCTGGCCGTGTAAAAGCTATGGGAAAGATCCAAAAGTGTGGAAATTGGGTGCCACATGAATTGAATGATAGGCAGATGGAAAAGCGAAACTCCACTTGTGAAACGTTGCTTCTACGACACGAAAGGAAGTCAGTATTGCATCGAATTGTGACTGGTGATGAAAAATGGATTTATTATAAAAATCCTAAACGCAAAAAATCATGGGTATTTCCAGGAGAAGCGTCAACATCGACTGCAAAGCCTGATCGGTTCGGAAAAAAAACAGTGCTCTGTGTTTGGCGGGACCAGAAGGGGGTGGTGTATCATGAACTTTTAAAACCTGGCGAAACTGTTGATGCGCAACGCTACAGACAACAAATGATCAATTTGAACCATGTATTGATCGAAAAACAACCAGAATGGGTCACAAGACACGGAAAGGTAATTTTGTTGCATGATAATGCTCCGAGTCTTACAGCAAAACCCGTTAAAGAAACAATAAAAGCTCTCGGCTGGGAAGTGTTACCCCCCTCCCCCTGCCGTATTCACAAGACTTGACTCCTTCCGACTACCATTTGTTTTCGTCGATAGGACACGCATTGGTTGAGCAGCATTTCAATACCTACGACGAAGTCGAAAATTGGGTCTCCGAATGGTTTGCCTCAAAAGACGACAGGTTTTATTGACGTGGTATCCACAAATTGCCAGAAAGGTGGTCGAAATGTGTAGAAAGCAATGGCCAATACTTCGAATAAAATGTTTTTACTTTCCCATTTACAATAAGTGTTTTATTTAAAAAAAAATACTTAACCTGGTAAACATTAGTAAGATATTCGAGAAAATTATGAATAAAGGATTGATAAATTAATGTGACGAAAATTGTATCATTCCGAACAACCACCTTAGTTTTAAATCGAAACACGACATAGTTCATGCTGCGACAAAACTTTTTTCTGACATACAGTGGAACAAAGCGCAGCGCAAATACACAGGGGGCTGCTTGGTTGACTTTGAAAAGGCTGTCGACACCGTATGCTTAGAAAGGCTGGTATGTAAGTTATCAAATCTAAGTATGCAGGAATATTTGTTATACATAATCTACGATACGATAATAGGTAAACAATTTGCGGTGAAATGTGGAGATATAATCTCTAACAAGACCTTTCACATAAAAAACGTACAGCAAGAAGCAGTGAATTCTCCCGTAATATTCATTATTTACACTAGTGATCTAATGGATAATTTGTTCTAATGTATCGATCTGGAGAAAATATTGATGTCATCAACAGACTTCTGCAAGATGACTTCAATAGAGTCAAACATCTTTGCGACGACTGGAGATTAGTATCAATTTCCAGAAAACAGAAACTTTTCAGAACGCCCTTCATCGAGGGATACAAAACAGAATTGAAAAAAATTCTCCGTTGTAGGAAGTAACAGGGTTCCTCGATAGTATAGTGGTTAGTGTACCCACCTGTCACGCAGGAGACCGGGGATCGATTCCCCGTCGGGGAGCCTCTGGCGCAAGACTAATGACCTTGCCCGGAAAAAACAAATCATTATGGAACATTTAACAAGCCTCAGGACTTACTAAATAAGCCCAAGACCGGCTCCCGGTTGTAGTGCCGATGATGATGTTGTAGGAAGAAACAATCTTCCCCTACAAGTAAAAATTGTAGTTATATACCTTGGTATCTGGCTTGATCAGTATCTTTACTTTGATATGCATACAGCAGTTGCTCTCACTGCAGCTAAAACCGCATATGCAATGACACGAAGTCTCTTTCCTAGTAGTCTTCTAGACTCTAAAGTCAAATTAATATCATACTCGACATTCATCCGACCAGTGTTGGTCTATGGTTGCCCGCTATAGTATAACATATTCCCATTCTACATGGACAAGTTGCGGGTGTTCGAGAGGCAGTGTTTGCGTTCCTGCCTTGGAATGTATAGAACCCCAGATTCGCAACATAAACAATTCGATCTCCAGAACGGGTTTATTCCCCCAGAAGCGTTCCCCTTCTTGGATAGAAAAGGTCTTATCCAAAACAAGCATGGAGTCCCTATTATTTACATTTTCCGTGGTGCGAGGGATAAACGAATTCTCCATGATAGTGATATCTCAAATGTTCCAGATCGCCCACGTTTCAGTTTGGTGATTAGTGAAAGGGATAAATCTAAAAGAGACCGAACTTACCCCAACTGGCGGTGGGTGTGTGACGACGAAAGGACTTTACGTCCCTGGACAAAGTATGCGTCTCAGGCACAGCAGTTTCCTAATTATTTTTTATTATTATTTATTTATTGTTTATGTTTTTGTTTTGTTTTTTAATGTTTGCCAGCCAACTAGAAAAAAAAAATTTTATATATATATATATATATATATATATATATATATATATATATATATATATATATATACATATATATATATATATATATATATATATATATATACATTGATTCGAACTGACGCTATCACGGTTAGAATCACTAAAATATAGAACCAAAGCTCAAAGCATCAGGCCACTACCACGTGTACGAATTCGATTTCTAAACTCAACTACATTCGACCGATGTGGAAATGCTATATTATTGCTATGGTATACGGTTTTAATGGATGTGCTATTGGCGGTGGTGTTCTTCACGATTGGTCGTGTGTATCAGCTAGCAACGCCACATATATATGGCATATAGAAAATTTATTTATGGCAAAAAAAGCACACATTTTAAGAGGAATATCTCGTACACATAGACACATCGATTATTATCATACGTTAAAAAACAAAAAGTACTTGTATACTTGTACGAAAAAAAATTAAAATAATTTGATATTGTATAATTTATAGTGTTCGTGAAGAGACAGCAAGTTAATGTAAGAATGAATGAGTATAAAATAGAATTTAACATTTACTCTTAGGTAAAATCTGTAATTGTATTGGATATAAATGTGGATTTGAAATCAAAAAACCAAAGGAAGAATATAATTTCGACTGCCCTTGAAAATTCATGAAATTTCATTCTCGGATGGGATCAGTATTCTATCTTCGAAGTCGATATAATACATTGTACAAATATTTGAGCAGTTGTGTTCAGTTGATGTGACTGTACCTTATTGTGAACACACCTGTAAGGTATTTTTGGAATATGAACACTGAAGAAACTTCTAAACAATGAAGTTTAATCAACCTAATTGCTGTTTGTACAAATTGGCCCTAATTAAAAATATATAAATCGAAAAAAAAGTCAATTGTTTTTCCATATATATATATAGGCGCGTAGGCTTAGAAGTTACTTACTGCAAGTTTAGAAATGTTGAGGTTCTCAGATATGAAAAGTTATAGTTATGTATTAATTGTGATTTTAATCCACAGCGTGGTAGCTGACAGCAGTAAGTTTACTTTCAATTTTATAATAGTAATCTTACATGCAATGTTTTACATATTTAGACACTTTTAGTTGTACAAATAATGTAATAGAAGTGCTATCATAATTTTCGAAATTCTCACATTATCATTACTTTGTTGACATTCGTAAGTTTTTATTAATTAATAATATAATTAAATAATTGACAATGTTAATATTTAACAAAAAAATTCAGTAATTAAACTGTACTTAATTGCTGAAATTATACAATATCTAATTGTTATTATTTTAAACTATATCTAATTCTAAATTTTAAGTTAGACTTTTTTTTTCAAATTTGCGTTATCCAACAAAAGTGATGTATTTTTAAAACAAGTTTAAGTGCAGTAGCTATTCAGAAAGAGGGTCTAAAGAAAGAAGACATGGCATTCTTTTAAGGCTCTTAAAGTAAATTTGCTAGGAAACGAAAAAAGAAAGGGCAGACCTTTCAACGCTTTTAAATTGAGACCAACATATTAGCCCGTCACAACAAAGTGCTCTATTTGTGGTTTTGGATTCTTCAAATGTAGGATACAGTAAGATTTTTCTTTGAAATTCATTGAATATGTCTACCGTGAAATACTGATCGGCCGTCCGCTACGTGTTCGATCAACAATTATGGCTTTTTCAGCCTCGCAAGCACGAAATTTGATTGCTCATCGATTTACAGTGACCTATCACCACCATCGTCCCCAAAAGCAACTGTTAAACGATGATGAATATCAGTAAAAGTCACTTTTTCAGCAGATAAAATTTCGGTAACAGCAAGAAGTTTAAGTCGCGTTGACATAGCACTGCAACACGCCGCCGAAACGCACTGGATGAACGCTCGACCTCGGGCCTGCACATGCGCATTAAGAAGGAATGTTACTTCCATTTGCCCCCAGCCCCCTTCATTTTGTTCGCGTTCTGCAAGTACGTGTGCATAACTTCTCAGCCTTCCGACGTATTTTCAATGAGTACAATATTCCTTCAATATAATTCATATCATTTTTACAGCCACAACCCGAACGGAACTGGAATATTTTGCGTACATAATTAATCGTAAGAAACAATATAATCGTTTCCAGTCTTAAATACTCTAAACGTGAATTTAGCTGGTTGACATTTCAAAAGAAATTTCTTCCACAAATGATATCGGTATTCTCTTTCGGCTGTTATTATAATCATCATCATCATCGGCACTACAACCGGGAACCGGTCTTGGTCTTATTTAGCAAGTCCTGAGGCTTGTTAAATTCTCCATAATGATTTGTTTTTCCGGGCGAGGTCATTAGTCTTGCGCCAGAGGCTCCCCGACGGGGAATCTGATCATATTGAACACACTCTTGCAACCTTATCTTCAAATATTAACACCGAGAAAACAATTGCATTACAAGTAAATCAATTAGCTAAATTTCCGGAAAGATTTCCATATATGTATATATATGGATGCATACACCTAGAAGTTGCTTCAAGTTTAAAAAAGGTAAAGTACTCAGATATGAAAAGTTATAGTTATTTAGTTATTGTGATTTTAATCCACTGCGGAGTAGCAGGAGGTAATACCGATTTTTTAATAGATATGATTTGCTCCACAGTTACACAAATAATATAATAGAAGTTCCATTATAGTTTTCGATATTCTTACATCATTACTTTGATGATTTATACTTTTTGTTTTTAATTAGAAATTAATATTTATTATTTAAAACATAATTTGAGCAAACCAATTAAACTATTTTTAATTTCAAATTAACCGACAAAACTAAACAATTTTAAAAAGGAGTTTAAGCGCAGTCGATATTTCGAAGGAAGGTCTAGAGACGATAAAAGGGCATTGCTTTCAAGGCTCTTAAAGTCAGCACAACATATCAACCCGCCACGGCATCTTGTTTTATCTGTGGTTTTAAATATTTCAAATGGAGGATAAAACTGGTCTTGTTACCTTTTAATTCATTGAACATGATTGCCTAAACAGATACCTAATCGGTAATACAAGAAGCTGGGCAAAAATTTGGACAGATTTTACATTTGTTTCCAACCGAATTTTTAAGGCAAAACTGACAAGATTTATAACATGTTTTTTTAACTTCATTGGCTGTAAGATCATGAAGAATATATTTACTCTATGTACTCCCTGCATTCGTGAGTGACCATCTCTATTCTCTACTTTAATGTGTGATATCGGAGAAGAAACTTAATAGTGGCGACGTTTGTTTGTTTTTTTTTTTTTTTTTTTAGTTTTTAAACCACATTTATTTTCCTAATTCTTTTTACATGTATAATATTAGGGGTAAATGTTAAACCCTTTTCTACAATCACAGTCCTTAAATTAACTTACTGGCTCTATGCGAGCTCTCTAAATTACACATTACAAGTAAATCAATTAGCTAAATTTCCGAAAAGATTTTCATATATGTATATACCATATATGGATGCGTACACCTAGAAGTTACTTACTTCAAGTTTAAAAAAGGTAAAGTACTCAGATATGAAAAGTTATAGTTATTTAGTAATTGTGATTTTAATCCACTGCGGTATAGCAGAAGATAATACCGATTTGTTAATAGATAAGATTTGCTCCACAGTTACACATATTATATAATAGAAGTTCCATTATAGTTTTTGTTGTAGCAGGAAATGAAATGAACGGGCGACTACTAGTACGAAAGATATTATTTATTAAAAAGGAACTTAACAACGATTAGTATAAAAGCAATTCAAGTGTTACGTCATGTTGAAGCAAAAGGCGCACTCGTTCTGGTACAACTGTCAGAAGTAGAGTGAGCGCATTAAGGCGTGAATTAATTTGCCTTTTACTCGTAACGCCCAGTCGGGCGTTACAATCGCATAGAGCACCCAGCTTAGGGCGGATCCACAACAGTTTTCAATATTCTTACATCATTACTTTGATCATTTATACTTTTTTTTTAATTAGTAATTAATATTTATTATTTAACACATAATTTGAGCAAACCAATTAAACTATTTTTAATTTCAAATTAACCGACAAAACTAAACTATTTTTAAAAGGAGTTTAAGCGCAGTCGATATTTAGAAGAAAAATTTAGAAAATTTTGACAGATTTTACATTTGTCTCCAACCGAATTTTTAAGGCAAAACTGACAAGATTTTTAACATATTTTTCAACTTCATTGCCTGTAAGACCATGAAGAACAATTCACTCTATGTACTCCCTGCATTCGCGAGTGATCACCTCTATTCTCTACTTTAATGTTGTGGCGTCTCTAACAGATGCACACACAATACACAAGCAAATAGTGAAGAACACCAAACGAAAATCGAATAAGAAAATGCATCAGAGCCGTATACCACAGCGATAACATAACAATTCACATCAGTGGAATACACTTGAGTTTAAAAATCGAATTCTAACCAGTAGTCTGATGTGTTACGCATTGGTTCAATTTTTGGTGATTCTAACTGTCATAGCGTCAGTTCGAATCACACGTTCTTCACTACCATCCCATACGCTATAATGTCTCATATCGTTCATATCGGAGAAGAAACTTAAATGGTGGCGGCGATTGTTTGTCTGTACCCCTTCGTGGTATTTTGAACTACGCCTTATACATAGAAGTCCACGTCTGGTACGCATCTCGGTTGTGTGGGGGTCCGAATTCTTTCAATCAAGCCATGTCGTCATTGTCCGACAATCAATTTGGCACCGATCAGCTTGTGAGGACGGATGCACTATTCTACTGAAAAACATACAGTTTCCATCCACTGCTTCAGTACATTTGTCAGAAAATACAAAGAAACCTCTTTTGATATCTTCCCCCTTTTGTTATAGAAGTGCCGTGGCATGGTACTGCAATCAATGCACACAACACCACGCACTTGGAATAGAAAATAAAAACAAAACAAAAAACATGGGAGCAGTATTATTTTCTTTTTGAACGCCCGAAGATGAATCAGTTTTTATACGTTTTTTAAAAGTATAATAGCATAGTTTGACATTATTTTATTACAACCTGCAAGTGTTGAAAAACACTTTCGTTATCGGAAGTTTACGTGTCCTTGCGTAACATCGAAAACTTCAGCAATTGCCATATTTTTCTAATGAGCTGATAGAAAACGACACATTTTTCGATTATTGATATACGTACGAGAAATACAAACCCATCACATCTATAAAAAAAATATAGAATTAAAGGTATATAAAATGTTCAATTACTCAGTAATTTTTAACTGAAAAACGTAATCTATTTACGTGACATTCTTAAAAGTTAAGCTAAATCTCTCCGATAATGTCGGAGATAGAAAACTTTCAAAATTTCAACCAGATCGATAAATAACTTTTTGAGTTACATCTTAAGCAATTTTTGAAAATGCAGTTTCGGGATATTCACTTTTAGATTTTCAAAACAATAACTCTATTAGGGTCATGGGGGTGCCGCTGAATCAGCCGTTCTAGCTTCCTTAACAAGTTGGTGAGCTTCTGTCTGGTGCTGTTTTGAGTTCATCGAACTGCTTTTGTCTCAGAAAAACTCATCTGGTCCTGCTTCGTTACTCACGGCTCACCGGTGTTTTCGGCGAAACATTTGGAGTTACTGCTAACAATTATATCCAACGCGTTATAATTCGCAGAATGGAGGTGCAGTCTTTATTGAACACGTTACAGCGTTTGCGACGTTAGTAAAGCAGGATGACTCGAAAAGATGTTCGAAAAATGTCGCTGGTCGTTCGTCATTCGGGAAGCGGTAAAGACAACTTTGAAATTTAACAGAATTTCTCAGCACGACCCTCAACCACATGATGTCCATGGTATTGCGTTCTAGCGCTTCCATTCTCTGTGAAGCCAGATCGGAGCGGGCGAAGACGCAGACTCCGCCCTTAAAATTGGATCTCGAATGTAAGTCGTATCTTGGAGCAACGAAGATATGTCGAATCAGTTGACGAATTGACTTGGGTCTCGCTTAAGGCAAGGATAACAGATACAAAAGATACAAAATGCCGTTACCAGTCGAGCGTCGACAAAGTCTCGAGAGCGAACCCGATTATGCGATGACGAATCTGTTAAAAATCGGTTGTTTATCATAATATTTGCATGACGTTCTCCCATTTCTGGGTCCTTTTTTGTCGTTGGTTTTTTTCTCGGCTTTTTTCCTACCGTTTGGCATTTTTGAAACTTTCTCTATAGAATCGATAAATTTGGGTTGGACTTTTCTACCTCTCTCATTGGTGTTTTTGGATTTCTTATAGGTTCGTTCCACTCAAATTTGGGAAGATCTATTTTTCGAATAAAACGCAAAATTAACACGCGAAACAAATAGTGATTTATAATGAAAATCACTATCGGCCTAAAAGACATTTTAGATTTCGTGCCAGTGTTCAGCGGTAACCCGGACGAACTATATGACTTTATCTCTTGCGTAGATATAATTTTTTCGCAGGCACAGGACGACAGTCAGCATTGTTGGTATAACTTTTATCCACACCACACACAAACTTTATGTGAATTGAAACACACTTTGTTTTATTTTAGCGATCACCTTTATTGTATTTCACTTAAAACCAACTGTCATTGGATTTAATAATTTTATTTAACATACACTTTCATTGCTTTCAGTAACTTTATTTAAGATAAACTGTCATTGCTTTTAATAAGTTCGTTTAAAGTAAACCGACATCGGTTTTAATAATTTTATTTAAAGTACACTGTCATTGCTTTTAATGAGTTCGTCTAAAGTAAACCGACATAGGTTTTAATAATTTTAATTAACATACACTGTCATTGATTTTACACGCGGCGAATACTCGTACTACCCCAAATACTCCTTTCTCGACGACCGACTTGGTCGATAGTCTAGAACCCACCTCCTCGAAGATTTTTAATCAACTCTTTATCTCACCGTCTCGGTCGAGATCCAAAAACCAACTCTTTGTCTGACCGTCTCGGCCAACACCTTGAAAACCAGCCATCTCTAGTGGTTTTCTCATTCTGTTCCTTGGTTGAAATCTTTTGTTTCCTCCGGCAGAAAAAAGGATTTTTCCTTTTTCCCGCCTGATCCATTTTTCGGGTAGATCAAACACAAAAGAAAAATCAATAGTGAATTGTGCTAATGCACCTTTGTGATTCTCTATGTTGTTATTGTTTAGGCGAACAAGCAGTTCATTTTATGGTGCCTGTTATTTGTTCTAGGCGAATGGGCAAGGATGTTCCTTGTGGGAAATGATTTGGGTAAACAAACCTTTAAAGGATCATAAAATTGCAGACGTGCAATTTATGATTCTCAACAACTTTACTTGAAAGTTGGTCATCTGGTCCACAGATTTGGATCCAGGGGGTTCTGCGTGTTGAACATATGGTTCGTTCTTTCACGTCTTGGATTCGACTTAAATTCAATATGGGCAATTTGACCCTGTAGTTCAATTTGTTTGATATTGACTTGATATCGCGATATTTACTGTATGTGCGATTAATGATGGAGCTTAGCTCCAAAGAGGTAGGTTTTATGGGATGGGTGGTTGTGGCCGTAACAGCATGCTTTCTTTCTAAGCGTGGTAAAAACCAGACAGCAAGGGCCAGCATACGACCACATACGATACAAGGTCATTTCAAACTGGAATGATCTTGCTTCGGAATTGAAGGGAGAATTTAAAATGCTCGACTCTAGGTCAGTGGCACAGAACCATCTGGTGACAGCCAAACAAGATAGTATGGAAGGTGTGAAGGAGTTTGGAAATAGACTCACACACCTCCGCCTCTGTTGGACAACACCACGTTTGAAAGCACTGTCGAACCTGCGGTGCGAACATATCTTTTCCAGGAAAAGAATAAACTCGCCCTACACACATTCGAAGACGGACTTAGTAATCCAAAATAAAAACTTTTGGTTAAAGCACGCGGTACCCCAAGTCTTAGAGCAGCAATTAGTTATGCTCTCGAGCAGGCCCCACGATTAATCAATAACAACACTTCGGGTAAATTTTCCGCCTTTCCAAATTCCAGCCGACCAATAATATGTCAATCGTGCAATAGGTCTGGACATATCTCTGAGGAATATTGCGGCGATAGTAAACTTCCACAATCCCAAATTAAAGCAGAGGTTGAATGCCTCCAATGTAGATACTGTAGTAAATCTAACCATTCCCAGGAGGAATGCAAAAAGAGAATGTTGCAATTAAATAATCAAAACAGCTCTCCATTAAACAAAACTGTTTCTAGAACTCAGCCCACTTCTACCCCAAACGTCTGGAGATGTGGAGTAATAAACAAAATGAGCAGAGTACAGTTATTAAAAATCAACAGTCAGAAACAATTTAGGGGAAAAACAGATAAAATCTTGCTAGAAGCTAAGGATATAAGCCAGAGGCAGGATAATCTAACTGCTTTCCACATAAAGGAATAGAAACCAAAGATCGTGTCTACCAATTTACATCTAAATCCGTTTGTCTACGGGCCGGATCTGATGATTTGACAAAGTTCTCTAAACCAACTATCCCAGCAACTCCCTACGTTTCTATATTCCCACATCTCCCATATTTTAATAACAAAATGCCTAAGCTCATTACACAAATAACGCCGACAGAGTGTAAGCCTGAGCAGCTCGAACTCTCAGCAAAAAGTAAGCCGAGAAACAAATAATACCGGCAAAGTGTAAGCCTGAAGAGCAAGAACTGCGGGGGTTCTCTATACCACATGGAGAACCAACACACAATTTCATACCTTATTTCAACTGCTTTCAGCGCGCCATTTCTACCCTTATTCCCCTTACAAGCTATTCCACCTGTAAAACATATTTGAATAACGGACGTGTAGCTGAATTCATTATTCTATGCAAGTAATGCATAATTGAATTCAGTTACCTTTTCGCCGTACGGCAACTCCATTTCGCGAACCCATGAGATTTCCACGGGAAATCGCTTCATGTCGGTTAGCAACGGCATAGTCTGATCAAACGACGCGGTTGCATAATCATGCAACCGTTTGGGAAATTATCAAAGTATTTAATTTAGTTCCCATGATCAGATTTGCCTAGCCAAGTCGGCGTCCTATTCACTTTCTCCTGACACGTCATTCGCTGGGGATCAATAATCTCTTTCCGCAGGTGAATAGCACCAGCTACATTTTCCTCTCCTCCACAATTCGGTCTCCCTACAGTTCAATGCCAACCCGAAGTTATTGCGCTCTTTCTTTTGTTCTTTTCATCCTTCGCATGCCCAGTGACTGTCGAACGATATTCACCTCGCTGAGACATGCAAATGAAAGGATTGATGAGAAGAGCGTGATGATGATTGGCTAATAGCCGTGCAAATGCAAAATTAAAATTTCATCCCTAATTGGGATCAGTCGTTACACAGTCACAGCCGCAGTCGGTCACGCCGACGCTCGGAGCTAAATTTAATTGCTCCGATTTTTAGTCAGTAGAATATTGTCATTGCGCGAGTCACATCGCAACACCAAAGTGCCCACATGCATTTGGGTAAAATACTTAATTACCGCGGTCACAGTGTCTAGAAAGAAGTGTTTCATCTTGTACAAGATTTATATAAAAACTATTTAATAACTTGTATTTTCCTCTGGGATTTACTTTGTTAACTATTCTCTTTGAGCAATTGTTGGGGATTTTAGTGAAATTAGTGCCCGTGTTCTGGCACACTGACTTAAACCCCCACAGAACTCTCAACAAAATGGAAGCCCGAGGAACAGATAATCTCAGCTAAATGCATGACCGCGGAACAAAAAGTCCCAGCGAAGCGTAATACTGAGGAACAAACAGTCCCAGTAGAGCGCAAGACATGCGGAACGAAAAGTCCCAGCAAAGCGCAAGACTGGGGAACAAAGAATCCCATCAAAGTAAAAGCCAGAGAACCAACAAATTCCAGCAAGCAACCCTTATGCCAAACGTTTGCAGTCAAAAAATAAACACAGGCTAGTAGTAAGCTCTGCAATAAAACATAAAGATAACCAAATAAATACAGACCTTTTAAGAAAACAAAGACATCTCTCAAAATCTATCACGAATCCTCCATCTTTCGAAATGTTTCCCTTCGATCGTTTTCTTACACAGATTTTGAACTTTGTTACACAACACAACCCTAAGAAAGTATTGAAAATCTTCCACAGGTTTAAGGAAAACCTTAAAACAAATAGATTTTCCCTTTCGACCGTAACATTTTATATATATATATATATATATATATATATATATATATATATATATATATATATATATATATATATATATATATGTATATGTATATATATATATATATATATATATATATATATATATATATATATATATATATATATGTATGTATAGAATATGTGAAATGAAAATTCTTATATATGAATAAATAAAATACAAAAATGTAAATATGAAAAATAAGCATATAAAGAAAATAAAATGTTTACATCTGTAAACTTAAAGTATTTAAAGGGTATAGCAAATAACTAAAAAGGAATAATTAAACAGAAAATGTAATGGTTGTTAGCATCTAAGGTTAGGATAGTGTAAACATTAAAGGAATATAAATAATAAAGTAAAAATCAAACAAATATGTAAAAATAAAAATTAATACTAATAATGAACAACAACCATTTTTTTTTAACTTATGTAGTGCACTAAAAACCCCTATCAAATTTTTCCCCCATTCCTACATCCAAACCCAGCAATAATACTCCAAAACCTAAAATCCAATCAAAACCCAAAAAACCCAAACATGATCCAAAATTCGCAATAAACGAACCAAACATCCGTTTATCGTTTGGCATTTGCCCCCACGGCATAATTTAAGTCAAAATCCGAATTAAAATCAAAATTCACAATAAACGAATCAAATATTCGTTTATCGTTTCACATTTGCGCCGCGGCATCAGCAAAATTCAAAATCCAGAGATCCTTATCTCTATCTGGAAAAATTCCATCAAATTAAACAAACAGAAAACCGAATCCCTTGACATATCCACCTCTGAAACTGAATTTTTATCTTAAGTAAACACTGAGCATCTCACTCAGGATACAAAAATTGAAATTCTTGTAAGAAACTGTGCATTTTTGAGATACAAATCTCGATATGTTTTCCTTTATAAAGGAATAGTAAAGTGATCTCCGGGTCGCAGTATAACATCGATCATAGTCCCTGGAGGAAATACCCCAGGAGAAAAACTCAACAAATGTATAAAAACTGATGCAAAGAATTTAATTGGAAATAAAACACTTTTTACCGAGCGAAGCGCGACTTTCAATTAGCGGACAACTGGTGAGTAAAGCTCTGGTACCTCCAAAAGAAAAAAAGCATCCTTACAGATTCTGAGTATCACCTGCCCCCACGGAAACCTGCGGAGAAGAGGACCGTGTGGGCAGAAAACGCGGCAGGACCAAACTAACGACATTGCTCTTCCCTCAAGGTTTGAGGAAGCACGGCGACGAGCCCTTTGTAGGACGCTTTTTTCAGGAGGGGTCTATAAGAGATCCCTCATCCTTTTCAGGACAAGGAGACACGCTCCCTGAAACTAAACCACTACAGAACCAAACACTTAAACAGAAAATCGAATGATTGTTAGTATGTAAGATTAAATTTAAACATTAAATAATAAAGTAAAAATCAAACAAGTATGTAAAAATAATAATTCATACTAATAATGAAAACCAATTTTTTTTTTAACAATTAAACAGAAAGTCTAATGATTGTTAGTATGTAAGATTGAATTTAAACATTAAATTATAAAGTAAAAATCAAACAAGTATGAAAAAAAATACTAATAACAAAAAACAAAATACATATTAAATAAAAAACAACCACAATACAGAAATAAAATATTAAGGCAATTAAAAATAGATATTTATTAAGTCAATAATAGCATTTACAAAAAACATTTAAACATGTAAAAACAAAAAAGTTCCAAAATAATGTTATGTATGTTATTATACAAGAATTCTGATCACATGTTCTGTTAAAATATCCCACCGTCCATACTTCTCGCCGGCCACCGCACAGAAAATTAATCTCTTCAAGATTAATTTTCTTTTCCTTTTCTAAACCCCCCCCCCTTACATACATATCCCCTCATCTTAATTTGATTCAATTAAATCACAACAATCTAAACGATTCCAAAACCAATATCGAGCAACCATAGCTGCTGCTCGAAATAACAAACCTCACATGAATCTTAACAATTCCAAATCCAATATCGAGCAACCATAGCAGCTGCTCGAAATAACAAACTTCCAAAAGAATCTTAACGATTTCCGAATCGTTAACGAGCAACCATAGCAGCTGCTCATTGCAATAAATCTAAACGATTTCCGAATCGTTATCGAGCAACCAGCAGCTGCTCAAAATAACAAACTTCTATGCATCCCAAGCCAAAAACCCTGGCAGCTGATTGAATACCATCAGCAAAATCAATATCGAGCAGGATCACAAAAAGATAGAACCAATGCTCAACACATCAGACCACTACCGGGTGTTCGAACTCGATCGTTATTCCCAAGTATACTCAAACCGATGTAGAATTGCTCTGGTATACGGCTCTGGTGCTTTGCGTATACGATTTTCGGTCGTTGTTGATTTTCACAATTTGCTTGTGAATGGTGTGTGTCTATCATAATATAAACCCCAGAACATGAGTCCCAATTAAGCTTAGGTTTAAAAATTAATTTCCAATCTGGAATGCGGGTGTTTTGAACCTAATCGCCAAATTGTTGCGTTAACATTTCGGGTTGGCTATTTAACAGCATTTCAATATATAATGTCTCTGAATAAATCTTCATTGGTAGGAGAAACTGTTCTTCAAGGATTTTTTTTTTAACTGGAGCCCATAATATTTCGATTTTTTTCTTTTTTCAGTGTACTCTGAATACATTGATTACACTTTCGAAGTAGATGAAAGAACCGATATTTGGAAACTATAAAGGATGTTCTCCCATAGGCATACAAAAATATAATGTAGCACTTGTTACCGCCACAACCACCCATCCCATAATACTTCCCCTTTTGGAGCCAGTCTCCACCACTAATGGCGATACACGCCAAAAACATCCACTTAAAGGATGAGGCACTACCCAAGCCAGAGCATTATCCCGTACAGAAAATGGTCCCACATAAATTGATACCAAACAAATCGAACTAAACGTTCAATTTGCGCTAATCAATTTAATTTAAAACAAATTGGACTAAACATTCAATTTGCTCACATTAAAAAACTTAGAGAGGATAATCGAACCAAAGGTTCATCACAAAAATCCCCTAAGAGCCAAATGTGCGGGCCAGATGCCTTTCTTCAAACGAAATCGATGAGAATCATAAAATGCACGTCAGCAATTTTATGATCCCTTAGAAAAATGGTTATCTAAAACCATTAACACCACCAGCGTTGGTTTCCGTTTTAACCAAACCAAGTTAAAACAAAACAACAGGCAATAAAACGAACTGCACGTTTGCCTAGGCGCTATTGATTTTTTTCTTTGTGTTCCCTATCGATTTCCCACAGAAAAGATCCTTGCCCATTCGGCTAAAATAAACAACATAGAGAACCATAAATGTACATTAGCACAATTCTCTATTTGATCCTTCCTTTGTATCGATTTCCCACGGAAGAGATCCTTGCCCAAACAACATAGAGAATCATAAATGTACATTAGCACAATTCTCTATTTGATCTTTCCGCTGTATCAATAAAGAAAACAGCAGGTGGAGAAGAGGAGATATCCTTTTATCTGCAGGCGGAAACAAAAGATTTCCATCCAATGTAAAAATAAAAATGAAAGAAAAAAATAGAGACGCAGGGTTTTCGAGATGTTGGCCGAGACGGTGAGACAGAGTTGGTTTCTGAAGGTTGACCAGGAAGGTCAGGAGTTAGTGCGAGGGTTTTGAAGTCCGTTGCGCGAAAAATAAAAGATATCGAGAAGATTACGAATAAAAAGGTGGATGTGCTGTGATTTTGTGTGGTGAACAAGATTACGAGCGAGCGTGGAGTTATCGTGTAGTAACTTATAAATTAATGTAAAAAATGACTAGTCCTAAATGAAATTTAATAAAGGTGAACGCTGAAATAAAACAAAATGTGTTTCTGTTGCGGATTCGCATTCGAAACAACCAGCGAATTCGCAATAACTAGATGTGGCATCACTTTTATCAATGTCAGCAGTCAGCTGACATTTATGTATTCTGTGGGTTGTCACTTGACAACCATTTTTATGTTTTTGTCTTGTTCTTCGTTAATTTCTCGTGGCAACCAGACATCAAAACAACAATCACCGACGATTTAATCCAAATAAATAAAGTTCATCCTAGAAATAAATATTAGTGAATTATTGGAAAAGAAGCACGCCGTGGGGATTATTTCTGGGATTTCTGCCGTCCATCAAATTGAGGTATTCTTTTCTCTTTTAACCATTAAATTTACCAAATTGTTTCAGTCAAAGGCAACTATCATCGTTGCACGTCAGAAGACCGCATTGTTCCTGACGCCAGCCCACAACACAATAAAGAACCCGGTGTTCGTGGAAGGTGTGTGCAACGCTTGTTGAACATAGAGTTTCAATTCACATAAAGTGTGTGTTTGGTGTGCAAAGTGTGTGGTAAATAAAGTACTTGAAAATAAAGTACTAACACAGTTTATTCGCTTTGTGCTGGTGGTTTCGCAAAACATCTGTCTTATTTTAATTGTGAAAGACTTGTAGCGAAGGATCTTCTCGAGCTCTTAATATGAAGTATTGTTTTCGCGCTCACTTCAACAACCAACGACTACTAAAGCGTCTTCAATGATGCCGATAGGGATGACGATAACTCGCTCTTTCGAGTAGGTTTTTCTTGCGGAAGTTGCAAACTTTTTCGATTTATTATACCAGTTTAGAGAAAGAGAAATCAATTACTTAAAAGGTATGCGATATGTATCTTGTAAAGTCAAATCTTATTTTTTTGGATGGTGACAAATCTGTCTCTCATCGACTTAATTTTGGTATTTCTCAGGGTTTGATACTCTCAGACACTCTATTTCTTTTTCTTCTTTAAATGGCCAAAACCTGATTTACTTGCATGTTGATGATATCACGTGGAGTTTTTCTTACTTATTCGAGCATTCCCAACAAGTTCAACACACTAAGTGCCAATCTTAACAAAAAAATCCTGATGGAAATATACGCAGCGAATATAATTCATTGCGTTGAAAACCCAGTATTGTACCTTGTCTTCAAATGCGAACTCTAATGTGCACTGTGGCGATATACACATATAGTCCATTTTGGAAAAGATTAGAGGACATCACGTCGGGACCATTAGTACGAGGCTGTGCGCTATTGAAAATCGGTGTTTTTGAACACACACAATCAAATTTAAAATTAATTTACATCAAAATTGACTCTTACTAAAAGCTTCTAAATATATAAATCGAGCAATAAAATGCAAGTTACATAAATTAATGTATATTACATTTTACGAGGAACTATTGAAATATTTTACCAATTATGTTTCTAGTACCAAATTTTACACCATGCCACGGTCAGGATGTCAAGTGTATTACAGACACCATCACGCAGGAATTGAGAAGTGGATATTGTGGTAAATTTTTCATGGTTACACTCTGTAAGTGAATTTTAGTAACGTCAATTACAATTAGGTGATCCCAGATTCAACTTATCTGGTTTCGACCCCCTCTACATAGCTTCCGATCAGGTGAATTACAACCAAGGTGGCGTTAACTTAAAAGTTAATGTCACAGATATGTCTATATATGGAATACGATTACTAACAGCCATTTCGACCACGTAAGTCACTTCTAAGCGTATTCCATAAGGATAAAAGTAATACTTTATTTAGGCCATTTCGAGTGGTCCCCACTGGAACGTCAGTAATTAAATTAACAGGCCCGCATTTTGCAGCAGTGGGAAATTGTTCCGCTAAGGGAAACGTCTTAGCAGTGCCAATTAATGGAAATGGATTTTGTTATTTCATATTTGGTAAAATTTGAACCTTAATTGAAGAAGAAATATTAACAATAATTGTATGTTTTACCTAGAACAAGTATCTGTTACGCTAACTGTTACTTGTGTAGCTAAAAAGGTCAACAATGTCACTTATGCGGACATTCAAGATGTTAAACTCACTTTGAAATCAACGAAAGGCTATTACCAATTAAGCCTTGACAAAACTAACCCACTTTTAAATGGAGTCCTCTTGACCGGTTTAAATAGCATACCTCAACTTTCAGACGCAGTACTAATATCTATTGCTGAAGTACTCATGGGGCCAATTATACAAGCAAGATTTAAAGAGGTTTTTGACGCAATCCCATACAAGAAACTAGTCGCTGATGGTGCCCCTTAAAAACATAAAACATGATAAAACATACTTACTTACAGAGCGAATTATTGGGTTTAACAATTGTAATTTTGTTCAGGTAATTTTTAACAAGTGTAATTTTGTACCTGTTGGTGTAATAAAAAGTAATTGTTTGCATTTCTAGCTTTCAAAAATCCTCTTCAGTCGATGACTACAATAGACAACCGGGTGTGATGCCAAATAACTTAACTGAATAATTTTTTTTTTATTTTTTAATCAATAACGTTTTTTTAACAGTATTTTAAAAAAAGATTCCCGTTTAAAATATTCTGGATACAAATTGAATTAGAAAGTAGCATCAGAACAGCATCATCGCAAGTTCTACAGCGTCAAATATATTGGATTGGCAACAAAGAAATTTCGATTTTGTATTGCACAATAAAAGTAATGTTTTTATATGAAGAATAAATTTTAATTAACTTCAATTCTTTATTTCGTTCACTGACCTTCTTGTATTTTTTAACTCACATGTCCATAAGTTGAAACTTTTTGATATCTTTTAGTAATTCCAATGGAAGACGAATGTAGGCGTAAAGAAAGAAGATATCGGTGATGGGTAATACGGGATTATTATTGGGAGGGCTTATCGGATTCATCAAGTTTACTTGAGCTGTGGGGTTTCTCTATATTACATGGAGAACCAACCCACAATTCCATACCTTATTTAGACCGCTTTCAGCGCGTCATTTCTACCCATTCCCCTTATATGCTATTCACCTGAAATAACATGTTTTCTCCAAGGACGCATAGCTAAATTCATTATCCTATGCAGATAATGCATAATTTAGTTTAGCTACCATTTTCGCCATACGGCAATACCATTACTCTAACCATGAGATTTCCACCGGAAATTCCATTCGTATTGGTTAGCAACAACCAAGTCGAATCAAACGACGCGGTTGCATCATCATTCATTGGCTTGGGTAATTACCAACATTCCTTAGCGTTTTTCCCACGGTACTATTTCCCTAGCTGATGTAGCATCCTATCGATTTTCGATATCGGCGCTCAAATTACAATGAATCACTCAGGCTATGCTGACGGAAGCATATGCTTCCAGTAGGGTCGCCCATGTCAGACAGGCTAGCGAGGAGTAACACACAAAGATCTACCACCCCTAATCCAGGGTGTTACGCGTCACGGTGTCTGTTGGATGGTTTGCAGCCAGGGGTATACCGGCTGTATTATAACGGCGCCTCTGTGACACCGGGTTGAATCAGAGCAGTAAGCAGACCTTACCACATCAAAATGGGGCTCTGATGTGGCGGACTATTTGAAACCCCAAGTCTCGTGGGATCAAAAATGAATAACCAATATACAAAAAACAATCCCACGAAAAACCCGGTAGGCGTAGGTGTGATGAGCCGACACTACCATAAGGAAAAAAATCATCAAGAAAACACCGACTCGGCAAAAAGAAGACGTAGGGAAAAACTGAAAAGGCGGGATATACGCGTCGGCACGTGGAATGTTCGAACGTTATATAAACCAGGCGCGATACAGACGGTGGTAAAAAACGCGAAACAATATAAAATGGACATCGTCGCGCTTCAGGAAGTTCGACTCCCACATCAAGTAATCGAAACCAACGGGTTTACACTGGTGTGTGGAGGTACCGATACACATAACCTCGGACCTGGCTTCATCATAAGCAAGAAGATTACGCCCCATGTAAAAGATGTGAAATTTATTAATGACCGAACGTCTGTGCTAAAAATACAAGGGCCATGGTACAATAACGGGGTCGTAACGCAACCATTTGCGCTTAATTTTATTTAACACACGTGGCCCAGGGGCCATAACTTAACGGTTATAACACTTGTTCAAATTTTTGTATGCGGAAAACGGGGCAAAGAAAACAAGATAATGATAATTAAATTATGAAAATTATTGTGAAAATAACGGTTGATTAAGATAAATAGCACGAGCAAAACTGTGAGACAAGTTGTCTGTTTGAAAGTCAGCCAGGTTGAAAATACATAAATATATATATATATACATATATATATATATATATACATATATATATATATATATATATATATATATATATATATATATGTATATCACAAAAAGCGTAAATTAAAAGAGGAATATCTCCTACACATAGACACATCGATTATTATCATACGTTAAAAAACAAAAAGTACTTGTATAGTTGTACGAAAAAAAATTTAAATAATTTGATATTCTATAATTTATAGTGTTCGTGAAGAGACAGCAAGTTAATGTAAGAATGAATGAGTATAAAATAGAATTTAACATTTACTCTTAAATCAAAAAACCAAAGGAAGAATATAATTTCGACTGCCCTTGAAAATTCATGAAATTTCATTCTCGGATGGGATCAGTATTCTATCTTCGAAGTCGATATAATACAATGTACAAATATTTGAGCAGTTGTGTTCAGTTGATGTGACTGTACCTTATTGTGAACACACTTGTAAGGTATTTTTGGAATATGAACACTGAAGAAACTTCTAAACAATGAAGTTTAATCAACCTAATTGCTCTTTGTACAAATTGGCCCTAATTAAAAAAATATAAATCGAAAAAAAATCAATTATATATATATATATATATAGGCGCGTAGGGCTAGAAGTTACTTACTTCAAGTTTAGAAATTTTGAGGTTCTCAGATATGAAAAGTTATAGTTATGTATTAATTGTGATTTTAATCCACAGCGTGGTAGCTGACAGTAAGTTTATTTCTGAGTAAAATTACAATTTTTTAATAGTAATCTTACATGCATTGTTTTACATATTTAGACACTTTTAGTTGTACAAATTATGTAATAGAAGTGCTATCATAATTTTTGAAATTCTCACATTATCATTACTTTGCTGACATTCGTAAGTTTTTATTAATTAATAATATAATTAAATAATTGACAATGTTAATATTTAACAAAAAATTTCAGTAATTAAACTGTACTTAATTGCTGAAATTATACAATATCTAATTGTTATTATTTTAAACTATATCTAATTCTAAATTTTAAGTTAGACATTTTTTTTTTCAAATTTGCGTTATCCAACAAAAGTGATGTATTTTTAAAACAAGTTTAAGTGCAGTAGCTATTCAGAAAGAGGGTCTGAAGAAAGAAGACATGGCATTCTTTTAAGGCTCTTAAAGTAAATTTGCTAGGAAACGAAAAAAGAAAGGGCAGACCTTTCAACGCTTTTAAATTGAGACCAACATATCAGCCCGTCACAACAAAGTGCTCTATTTGTGGTTTTGGATTCTTCAAATGTAGGATACAATAAGATTTTTCTTTGAAATTCATTGAATATGTCTACCGTGAAATACTGATCGGCCGTCCGCTACGTGTTCGATCAACAATTATGGCTTTTTCAGCCTCGCAAGCACGAAATTTGATTGCTCATCGATTTACAGTGACCTATCACCACCATCGTCCCCAAAAGCAACTGTTAAACGATGATGAATATCAGTAAAAGTCACTTTTTCAGCAGATAAAATTTCGGTAACAGCAAGAAGTTTAAGTCGCGTTGACATAGCACTGCAATACGCCGCCGAAACGCACTGGATGAACGCTCGACCTCGGGCCTGCACATGCGCATTAAGAAGGAATGTTACTTCCATTTGCCCCCAGCCCCCTTCATTTTGTTCGCGTTCTGCAAGTACGTGTGCATAACTTCTCAGCCTTCCGACGTATTTTCAATGAGTACAATATTCCTTCAATATAATTCATATCATTTTTACAGCCACAACCCGAACGGAACTGGAATATTTTGCGTACATAATTAATCGTAAGAAACAATATAATCGTTTCCAGTCTTAAATACTCTAAACGTGAATTTAGCTGGTTGACATTTCAAAAGAAATTTCTTCCACAAATGATATCGGTATTCTCTTTCGGCTGTTATTATAATCATCATCATCATCGGCACTACAACCGGGAACCGGTCTTGGTCTTATTTAGCAAGTCCTGAGGCTTGTTAAATTCTCCATAATGATTTGTTTTTCCGGGTGAGGTCATTAGTCTTGCGCCAGAGGCTCCCCGACGGGGAATCTGATCATATTGAACACACTCTTGCAACCTTATCTTCAAATATTAACAACGAGAAAACAATTGCATTGCAAGTAAATCAATTAGCTAAATTTCCGGAAAGATTTCCATATATGTATATATATGGATGCATACACCTAGAAGTTACTCGCTTCAAGTTTAAAAAAGGTAAAGTACTCAGATATGAAAAGTTATAGTTATTTAGTAATTGTGATTTTAATCCACTGCGTAGTAGCAGAAGATAATACCAATTTTTTAATAGATATGATTTGCTCCACAGTTACACAAATAATATAATGGAAGTTCTGTGGGGAGTTTTGGTATGTGTACATAGCAGGGCACGGGTTCACTCATTCCCTCCACTCCTCACGTCGTGTTCCTCCGAGTTATGGTTCACGCAAAACAAAAAGGGAATAAAACTCACTGGAACTGTCTATTGGTCAGTTATTTATTTGAGGTGATGTGGTGTTCTTTAACAGGTGAAAATAATAATTGATGTGCGATAAACGATAAAAATTTACACAAATAGTGGCGTTCTTTAACAGTGCAATGAATGATTGATCACCATGTGATGCAAGCGGACATGATCGTTATTCAATATATTTAAAAGAATATATTGTGGGTGACCAGTATATAAGATTTAATCTTGAAAGTTTATCTCTAATCTTACTTCCTTACTTTTTGCTGTTTAAGCGCAGCCCGCTGTAAGTCTATGGCGTAGAGCGCCGCAGTTTGGTGAATCAAAACACGCGTTTGGTTTTTGATTAACTTTACTTAAAAAAAAAAAAAAAATTGTGGCGAGAAGGCCGAATTTAGCGAGACAGGACATATGTGTCCTTCATCTTGTCTCTGACTTCTGGTCATCTTGCGATAACCAGAATCACCCACATCCGTGAGGATGTTGGGCTCGGTCTCGCGGCATCTGTAAAGAAAAGAAAAAAGGGGGGGTATCCAAGGATAGTGTGGACAGTGTTAGTCCAGGTGTTCTCTAACTACTTTTATAGAGGGATGGTGGGAAAGAAATCATACAAGACCGGTGGCTCTTGGGTGCGGTAGTAAACGCAGATCACGTCTTTGGCGTCTGATAATCTGCGCTTTGGTCGGTGTGTATGTTTGTGTTTGTGCCGTCTTGTACTGTGCGTTCGTGTGTTTGGTTTGTTAATAGTAGACCCCATGGGATGGGTCCAGGAATCCTCTATTATAGAGGGGAATGTTGTTGGGAAGGGTGCTTTCTTCAGTTTTGTACTGAAGAAGAAATTGTGGGGGTTTGATCCGAAGAGATCGAGAGAGAGAAGGGTCAAGAACGCAAGAGTCCCGTACAAGTAGGTTCTCGCTGTTCTGAATGTTTTCGAGGTACTTATATGCTAATTGAAGCAAGTACTCGTCGATAGGGGTAATGGAGGCGCCTTCGTATAGGTGAGAGTTGGGGTAATGACGACCGTCAGGCCTTCTAGAATGATTGGTGCATCTTCTGAGGAGGTTCCTTTCGAAAACCCGAAGTTTTTCTATTTGAGCCGAAGATATGCAGGACCATATGGGAAAGGCGTACGATATTCCAGATCGGATTAGCTGCTTATAGCAGAGAAGCTTAACTTTGGTGTCAACTTTGTTGCTCCACTTCAAGATGTTGTGCAGTTGCTTAGACCGACCGAGGCCCCTTTGGAGAATGTGGGTCACATGTTTGATGTAATTCATTTTCGGGGTATAAGTGACCCCAAGATATTTCATCTTGTCCTGCGGTCTAATCGTAGTATCTCCCATTTTTATTCGAATATTCTGTGAATATCGAGAAGCAGGTTGGGAATGTTTACTACTCAGAATTATGGCTACTGCTTTGGATGGATTAAGTCGGATTTTCCGTTGACTGTAATACTGATACAGTTCGTCCAAGTGACGGTTGAGTCGATTTGTTGCGAGGTTAGGGCCTTTGGTTGACGTGTACACCAGGACGTCATCCGCATAGCATATTTGGTTTACTCTCCCGTCCACAGGGCGGGGAATATCGGAGGTGTAAATATTGAATAAGATGGGGCCTAGAATGGAGTCCTGTGGTACGCCTGCAGCGGCGTGAAAAGTTCGGGAAAGCTTTCCATTCATTCTAACTTGGAAGGTTCTGTTTCGAACGAACTGGTAGATGATGCTACATAGCGTTCTACTGAGGCCAGTATTCAGTAGTTTAAAAGCGAGACCTTCGATCCAAGTCGTATCAAAAGCTTTTTCAATGTCCAGGCTCACCGCAATGGTGGGTTCCTTATTAAAGAGCCGCACGCAGACGTGGTTTTAAAATATGTTGAGCGCCATAGTGGTGCTGTGTGCTCTTCG
The DNA here is from genome assembly GCA_963931805.1 of Microdon myrmicae. Classification (NCBI taxonomy): domain Eukaryota; kingdom Metazoa; phylum Arthropoda; class Insecta; order Diptera; family Syrphidae; genus Microdon; species Microdon myrmicae. The sequence goes on along the minus strand of OZ007497.1, from coordinate 105,479,531 downwards.
AAATCCAAATTGGAAATCAGGTATTAGGTTCCTAAAGTTATTTAGTTTCTCGTATATGAATTTTTCATATATTTTGCTGATGCAAGCGAGAAGCGAGATAGGACGAAAGCTTGAGGGGTGATACGTTGGTTTCCCAACTTTTGCTATTGGACAAATAATAGCGTGCTTCCAAGCTTGGGGAAGTACCCCATGTTGCAAGCATGGTTGAACGGAATGGAGAGCTTTATAAAGAATAAAACAGAAATCCTTCGCAACGAGTGATATGACATGTTGTCGATACCGAGTGACTTCTTAGGGTTTCGAGATTTAACCAGGCTCTGTAGGGTATTTGGTGCGATGAAACCGTGACCATTATCACGTGTGTCATCGAAGTATGCACTGTTAGTTGGGTTAAAGACAACAATTGGCTCGTTGAAGTCGTCCAATTTACTGTGGACCTCTGAACTAATGATCGCATTAGTATCCGGGTCGCCATTAACTTTACTTCTAAAAAATGCTGGGGTATTTATACTCCCAATCAATCATTCAATTGTTTACACATTTCCTTATTCACTCATACAATTTTTGCTTGCAAGCTATAAAATAATTAAATAGAACACCACTCATACAATTTTGCTTATTATGCTACTTAATATCATATCACCGCATAGCGAAAGAACAATGACATAAGTTGACCCAATTAATTTGTGAATCACTTTGCCATTGACAAATTCGCAAACGATTCTCATCTGATTCCTTCAAATCGTAACTGGAGCAATTCGTTCGTTTTTTTGGTTGTAAACAACGAATGCTGGGTACTTGAGAAGTGCAAATTGTGACAGGGGCAATTGATTCATTTGAGTTTATTGTTTGTGGTCATTTCATGTATTTGTTGTCACACTACACCCTTCCCCTACAGGAAAAAATGTTTATTTACATTTCTTAAAATGTAAATAAATATTTTCTGGTGTTTGTTTTTAGTTGTTACGTCTACATTTAATTAAGTTATTATTATGTATTTCGTATTCCTTATTATCTAACAAAATTACACGCTATTCACACCTTTTTGCGCTATTATTCTATATGGACCTCTAAACGGTTTGTCCAATTTTTTCTTATTTTGTACTTTTAAATATACATAATCTCCTACTTTAAAATTAGATCTATTTATTGTTTTTTGCGTCTTATTTCTATTTTGTTTATAATTTATCAGATTGTTTTTTGCTTGTTGGTGTGAGTACCTTAGTTTACATTTGAGTTCATTCAAGTAATTATCTGGGTCATAGATTTTCTCTTTATTTGTTAATATTTCACAAAACTAATTCAAACGGAGAATACAAGGTATTACTATGTGGTAAGGTATTGTAACAATATGTGTAGTAAGGTAACCATTCGTTCCAATTTCCTTTGTCTCCTACTGTCATTAGGTAATCATTTAAAACTCTATGATTTCTTTCTATAGATCCTAATGTCTCATGGTGATAACGTGTTGATACTATTTGATTTATATTTAGTAATTTACAAATGTTTTTTAACAATTCATTTGTAAATTCTGTGCCTTTATCTGTTTTAATATTTTTAAAGCATCCATATTTCAATATAAATTTTTCTACTATAGACTTGGCAACGGTGTGAGCATCTTTAGTTTCCATTGGAAATGCTTCTAAGAATTTCGTCAGTTCGCATTGCATCGTTAATATATACCTAAATCCGTTTGAAGGTCTCAGTGGGCCTATGGTGTCTATTGATATCAAATTCAAATGAAGTGCTTGGTGTATTTGTCATCACGAAGTTCTCTTTGGTGTATTTTGTTATCTTGACCTTGTTACAAATTTCGCAGTTATTTACAAATGCTTTTACCATTTTGTTCATATTTTTCCAGACATACTTTTGTTTCAATTTACTAATGCATTTTCTGATGCCGCAATGTCCTCCTATTTTAGAGTTATGATATTCTTCAATTAATCTGTGCTTTTCTTTTTCATTCGTCACCTGTTTCGGTGGTTCATATATTAAAATATCTAAACATTCATTAATGTTTCTTTTCTTCTGCAGCTTATTAAATATTTCTTTGAACTCGTGCACGTTCACATTTTCAAATATTGAACTATTTCTTGCTAGCGCTAGTTTAGTAACACCTGTATTGCTCATAGTGAATATCAGTTTCTTCAAAATCAATTTTAACTCTCATAGAGAATTATCGCTGTATTCCACAATTACAGTGTTTGCTGCTAATATAACTTTATTTCTTGAGGCCTCCTTGTTTATATTTCTACTCTTTTTAAATTCAATTCTCTTCATTCGCCTTATATCAGATAGTGATGTACAGTCCCATATGTGAAGGTGATCAGTCCCCACATTTGAGTCTAAGGCTTCCGCACAGTGTTTATTCATACTCTTCGTTTCATTATTCTTCTTCATTGCTCTGGTAACAACATCTAACAGGTCAATTGAAAAGTCCCCGGCCGGACACATAGATGGCGGCACTAGAATTAAATCCATATGATTTTTAGTTAGCCCTAACCTTCAAAAGACGCGTGTATAAATTTGACAGATGTCAGAACATTAGTTTGTGAATTATAGTATTTTGAGTGAAGCAACTTCTGTTATTGTGAAAAAAATGGATAAAAAGGAATTTCGCGTGTTGATAAAATATTGCTTTTTGAAGGGAAAAAATACAGTTGAAGCAAAAACTTGGCTTGATGACGAGTTTCCAGACGCCGCCCCAGGAAAATCAACCATCAAGGATTGGTATGCTAAGTTTAGACGTGGTGAAATGAGCACCGAAGACGGTGAACGCAGTGGACGCCCAAAAGAGGTTGTTACCGACGAAAACATTAGAAAAATCCACAAAATGATTTTGAATGACCGTAAATTGAAATTGAATGAAATAGCAGGCACTCTAAAGATATCAACTGAACGTGTACATCATATCATTCACGAATATTTGGGTATGAGAAAGCTCTGTGCAAAGTGGGTGCCGCGCGAGCTCACTTTTGATCAAAAACAACGACGAGTTGATGATTCGGAGCAGTGTTTGGAGATGATCAAGCGTAATAAACCCGAGTTTTTGCGTCGATATGTGACAATGGATGAAACATGGCTCCATCATTTCACTCCGAAGTCCAATCGACAGTCATCCGAGTGGACTGCACACGATGAACCCGCCCCAAAGCGTGGAAAAACGCAACAGTCGGCTGGCAAGGTTATGGCGTCTGTATTTTGGGATGCGCGCGGAATAATTTTCATTGACTATCTTGAAAAATGAAGGACCATCAACAGCGACTATTACACAGCGTTATTGGGCCGTTTGAAGGACGAAATCGCCGAAAAACGACCGCATTTGAAGAAAAAGAAAGTGCTGCTTCACCAAGACAATGCACCGTGTCACAAGTCAGTGAAAACGATGGCAAAAATCCATGAATTGGGCTTCGAATCGCTTCCGAATCCACCGTATTCTCCAGATCTGGCCCCCAGCGACTATTTCCTGTTCTCAGATCTCAAAAGAATGCTCGCTGGGAGGAAATTTTCGTCGAATGAAGAGGTGATCGCCGAAACTGAGGCCTATTTTGAAGCAAAGGACAAATCGTACTACAAAAAAGGTATCGAAAAGTTGGAGGGTCGCTATAATCAGTGTATCACCCTCGAAGGGAATTATGTTGAATAAAAAAAAACCAATTTTGGCAAAAAAAATGTGTTTTACTATGGAAGGTCGGGGACTTTTGAATTGACCTGTTATATTATGTTTTGGCATCATTTCTTTTAAATTTTGAGAATCTATTTTTATCCTTGAAAGTGCATCTACATTTGTATTCATTTTTCCTTGTTTGAATACAATGTCGAAATCGTAATCCATCAGGTCTACACGTATTCTGGTCAATTTTGAAGTTGGATTTTTATGGGTGAACAAGCTTACTAGTGGTCTGTGGTCAGAGTAAACCGTGAATTTTCTACCAAATAAATAGGGTCTAAAGTAATTTATTCCCCAATGTATTGCTAATAGTTCTTTTTCTATTATTGGTTTATTTAGTTCATGCTTGTTTAACGATTTGCTTGCGTAAGCTATGGGCCTGTCTGTACCAATTTCTCCCTGTGACAATACTGCTCCTAACGCATAATTTGAAGCATCGGTAGTCAATATGAATGGTTTCGAGAAATCAGGATATGCTAGTACTGGTGGTGTTGCCAATTTCTGTTTCAACGTGTTGAATGCTTTATCACATTCCTCTGTCCAGATAAATAGCTGTTTCTTTTTTAGTAATTGATTTAGTGGTCTTGCTATATCTGCAAAATCCTTGATGAATCTCCTGTAGTAGTTACTGAATGCCACAAATCTTCTTACTTCGTCTGCATCTTTTGGTATAGGGTAGCATCTAATTATTTCATGCTTTGACGGATCAGTGTATATTCCTTCTGGGGCAATTAAATGACCAAGGTATACTACTTCTGGTTTCAAAAACTTACACTTGCTTGGATTTAATTTTAAATTATATCGCTGTAATCGTTCCAAGACTTTGCCCAAGTTGTTATTATGGTCTTTCAAGTCTCGTCCAAATACTATTATACTCGTATCATGCACATATAGAAATGCTGAAACTTGTAGGCCGCTAAGTGCTATTGTTAGCATTCTTTAAAAACTGTTTGTTAATATTTTTAATCCAAACGGTAATCTTTTGAAATGAAAGTGGCCGTCGTTAGTAGAGAAAGCAGTCAAAGGTCTTGATTTCTTATGTAAAGGTATTTGGTGAAATGAGCTTGTCATATCTAATGTAGAGAAATACTTTGCATCTCCTAGCTTGTCTAGCACATCATCTAGTCTAGTCAATGGAAATGTATCATCTACTACCTTTTTGTTTAATGACCTGAAATCTACTACTAATCTTCATTTGGTTTTGATTCATTTGAGTTTATTGTTTGTGGTCATTTCATGTATATGTTGTCACACTACAACAGATGAAAATGTTAATTGTTCTTCAATAAACGATAAGATTTTACAAAAATAGTTGTATTCTCCAACAGGTGAAAACATTAATTGTTCTTAAATAATGACAAAAGGTTACTAAATTGACCACTGATTGGTATGCACTGATATCACACTGGTGGTGTTCCTTAACAAAAATAATTAATTGTTCTTCAATAATGATAAACAGGTACAAAGATAGTTGTGTTCTTTAACAGATGAAAATAATAATTGTTCTTAAATAAACTACGAAGAGTTACTAAGACAACCACTGATTGGCACGCACTGATATCACACGGGTGGTGTTCTTTAACTGTAAAAGATTAATTGACATGTAAATACGCGGACAGATACTCGTCCTGCGGCTGAGATACGACTCACTCCCTCGGTGGTTGAAACACGACTCATTGAAAAATCCCTCAGTGGACGTGCACCATCCACTAATGGGTTAATTTCCAATTGAAGCAATAACAACGTAAAGTTGCTCGTGCGGTGACCAATCAGAGAGAAGATCTCCGATTCGATCACGGCAAGAGTGCGTGATATTTCTTGTTGCTGACGTGTCAACAAAAAATTAACAAAAATGAAACCGTAAAGGAAGCAGCTGCATCCGAACCGTAGTTTGTCCGTCCGAAGTGCGTCTTGGGGTATTGGCTGTTAGTATACCCCGGTGATGACGATTATGCGTCGCATCGAAGTTGGTGTCCGATGTTGAATTCATTATTTCATGTTATCATGCTAAAAGATAGAATTCTCGGCAACGTGGCGCGAGATGCGCGAACAAGTTTCGTCGGTTGGACGAAACTTGGTGTGACTTGGAATAAGTCATAGAAATACATTGCGCACGTGTTATGGCAGTGTAAATATGTTGGCAATGGGGGCCGCTTAATTTCCCTGGTGTGCGTTGCATATTAGGTAATCCGTTTCTTGGAATTGATGTTATGCAACACACGATCGAACGATTCTTCGTTTACGGAATTTTGGCTGTTGCCCCAAGGTACTGCAGTAAATGCTTATGGCTGGGTTTTAGGTTTTATGTTGTGACGCCGATGCCATGAAACACCAAATTTGATGGTGCATTGTCTGCATGTGATGATAAGCTCAGACAATGCATCCTTCACCTCTGTTATGCACTAGGGAACGGGCACCTTGGCAGGAGGTAATATGCCCATGGGAAGGATTGAGGTTGGCGTTATGGGTGGGTGCAGGCTGGTTTAGCGGGTTGGTTCTCAACGTGGGATAGAGAACCCCCACAGTTCCATTATAGTTTTCGATATTCTCACATCATTACTTTGATGATTTATATAGATTTTTTTAAATTAGAAATTAATATTTATTATTTAACACATAATTTGAGCAAACTGTCGCGTCGTGCTTGAACTAATCAGTTCAAGCCATTATTCAGTACCTTTGTTATTAATTAGTATAGTTATATTTATTCTTATTATTAGTTTTTGTTATTCATTGTTATAATTTATAATTAATTTGCATGTTTTGCAGCACTTGCCCCTTTCGTTATTCGTTTGTTATTAGTTTTTGTGTTGTCATAGTTTCTGTTGTTAGTTAGTTGTCAGTGTATTATGCAAAATAGACGTTTTTCGTATTGTATCGTATGAATCAATCGTTTTTCGTGTTAATAAAGGGTTTTATCGTTTTTCGCAACTCGTTTTCGTTTTATTAAGTCGTTCGCCTTTTCCGACAAACGAGTCGGAAAGTAAACACAAACCAATTAAACTATTTTTAATTTCATATTAATCGACAAAACTAAACTATTTTAAAAAGGAGTTTAAACGCAGTAGACATTGTGATATTTGATTTGTGATATTATTTATATTACATTGTAACGTAAGATAATATTTGTGTCGTAGAATATATTGTAATGTAAGATATATTGTAAGATAAGAGGTATTGATATTGTTGTGCTCCGATGGAATTTTCGATGGTTGCAATAAATGTTATACGGCTGCGCAACTTGTGGTATTACGAATTGTGATGTTATGATGTACCACTGTGTATTTTAATTGTATCCGATTCAAAATTGCTCTATTTATTTAAGTGTTGTATGTGATGTAAACTGCTGTACCATGTAAACTGCGCCGATTGCTGTATTTGAAGCACAACTGTGTATACTAAGTAGCTGTTGCAAATGGATGTGGGGTGATAGATAATAATTATAGCTGGTGAATAGCACTTGTAAACTCCTTTAAGCGAAAACGGTGGCATTAATCATCTTAGGAGATCAGATTAGAAGACTTCAACCTGTTGCCACTCAGTCGTAAGGTTGCTGTGCGAAACCGTTGCAGCGTCGGATCGACATTCACACTTAACGGTCACTGGATAGCCTGTTTGCCTGTGAAGGGAAAGTTAGATTGTTACCGTTTTCCTGGGTTTACTCCCATCTCAGGATGCACCGCTACACCACCAGGTAAAATGATGCTGAGCCAAGATGCACCGGCTCCCGGCTCCAATCCTCCCGATAGTTGCAGCCCGAACAATGAATTTGAAAGACACTCCCCACTTTCACTAATATTTATTTAAATTAACAAAAGGTGCAACGATTCTGACATGAACAAAAGGCTAACTTATTGGTACTTTTTACACGAAAACATTTATTTTACGCTCTTCTTAGTATTTCTTAATTTTTACTACTTTTTCTATTTTTACTTTTCTGGCAAAAACTTTCCCGTACCGCTCTTTTCTTGTTTTAAAAGTTATTCTGCCTTCCTTTCACCTAACACGCAACAGGTCGTCGCCATTACTTCTCGACACGCTGGACAAGACTCTCCTCTTTTTCTCTCTCAATGTCTTCTCTCCTCTACATCAATTCAATCTCGATGACGGTCGACTTCGAAACTAGCGAAGATCACCTTCGCCGAAAAGAAACTGGGTTTACACTCTATTCCAACTCGATTCCGACCCAGGCGCATTAAATCAGTCTTTAATTTAAATAGTATATTATATAATATGAAAATTCATTTTAATTTTTATTTAATTATTATTTATACTTTAATTTCAATGCAGCTGAGTTGGCCGAAAAAACACGAGACAAAGATCACTCACGCAACAACATTTAGAAAGAAGGTCTAGAGACGACAAAGGGCATTGCTTTCAAGGCTCTTAAAGCGAGCAAAACATATCAGCATGCTATGCCAGCTTGTTTTATCTGTGGTTTTAAATATTCGAAATGGAGGATAAAACTGGTTTTGTTACCTTTTAAATCATTGAACATGAGTACCTAAACAGATACCTAATCGGTAATACAAGAAGCTGGGCAAAAATTTGGACAGATTTTACATTTGTTTCCAACCGAATTTTTATGCCAAAACTGACAAGATTTATAATATTTGTTAACTTCATTGCCTGTAAGACCATGAAGAACAATTTACTCTATGTACTCCCTGCATTCGTGAGTGACCACCTCTATTCTCTACTTGAATGTCTCATATCGTTCATATCGGAGAAGAAACTTAAATGGTGGCGACGTTTGTTTGCCTTCGTGGTATTTTGAACTACGCTTTACACATAGAAGTCCAAGTCTGGATTGTGTGGAGGTCCGACATTTTTCAATCAAGCCATGTCGTCATTGTCTGACAATCAATTTGGCACCGATCAGCTTGTGAGGATGGATGCACTATTCTACTGGAAAACATACAGTTTCCATCCACTGCTTCAGTACATTTGTCAGAAAATACAAAGAAACCTCTTTTGATACCTCCCCCCTTTTGTTCTAGAAGTGCGGTGGCATTGTACTGCAATCACTGCACACAACACCTCGCACTTGAACTAGAAAATAAAACCAAAACAAAAAACATCGGAGCAGTATTATTTTCTTTTTGAACGCGCGAAGATGAATCATTTTTTATACGTTTTTTAAAAGCATAATAGCATAGTTTGACATTATTTTATTACAACCTGCCAGTGTTGAAAAACACTTTCGTTATCGGAAGTTTACGTGCCCTTGCGTAACATCGAAAACTTCAGCAATTGTCATATTTTTCCTAATGAGCTGATAGAAAACAATACATTTTTCGATTATTGACATACGTAAGAGAAATACAATTATATATAATAATAAATATAAATAAATAATATATTAAAATAATAAAAATAAAACAACAATATAAAAAATATATAGAATTAAAAATATATAAAATGTAATTTTTACGTGAAAAACGTAATCTATTTACGTGACATTCTTAAAAGTGTAGCCAAATCTCACCAATAATGTCGGAGATAGACAACTTTCAAAATTTCAACCAGATCTATAAATAACATTTTGAGTTACATCTTAAGCAAGTTTTGAAAATGCAGTTTCGGGATAATCACTTTTAGATTTTCAAAACAATAACTCTATTAGTGTCATGAGGGTGCCGCTGAATCAGCCATTCTAGCTTCCTTAACAAGTTGGTGAGCTTCTGTCTGGTGCTGTTTTGGGTTCATCGAACTGCTTTTGTCTCAGAAAAACTCATCTGGTCTTGCTTCGTTACTCACGGCTCACCGGTGTTTTCGGCGAAACATTTGGAGTTACTGCTAACAATTATATCCAACGCGTTATAATTCACAGAATGGAGGTGCAGTCTTTATTAAAAACGTTACAGCGTTTGTGACGTTAGTAAAGCAGTGTGACTCGAATCGACGGACTATGCCGGATAGAACGAATCACAAAAAGATAGAACCATTGCTCAACACATCAGACCACTGCTGGCTGTTCGAACTCGATCGTTATTTTCAAGTACACTCAAACCGATGTGGAATTGCTCTGGTATAGAGCTCTGATGTTCTGCGTGTTCTATTTTCGGTTGTTGTTGATCTTCACAATTTGCTTGTGTATTGTGTGTGTCTGTTGTAATACAAACCCCAAAACATGAGTCGCAATTAGACTAATGTTTAAACATTAATTTCCAATCTAGAATGCAGGTGTTTTGAATCTAATTGTTGCGTTAACATTTCGGGTATGGCTATTTAATAAATCTTCATTAGTAGGAGAAACTGTTCTTCAAGGATTTTTTTTAACGATAGCGTTCTACCACTGGCGCCCATAATATTTCGATATTTTTCTTTTTTCAGTAAACTCTCAATATATTGGTTACACTTTCGAAGTAGATGAAAGAACCGATATTTTGAAACTGTAAAGGATGTTCTCCCACTAGGAATATAAAACTAGAATGTAGCACTTTATTCGCTTTGTGCTGGTGGTGTGGCAAAAAATCGGTCTTATTTTAATTGTGAAAGACTTGTAGCGAAGGCTCTTCTCGACCTCTTAATATGAAGTATTGTTTTCTCGCTCACTTTAACAACCAACCACAATATTGGGACCGATTGCGTTACATCCTTAAACATCGGTACTAAAGCCTTCAATGATGCCGATAGGGACGACGATAACTCGCTCATTCGAGTAGATTTTTCTTGGGGAAGTTGCAAACTTTTTCGATTTATTATACCAGTTTAGAGAAAGAGAAATCAATCACTTAAAAGATATGCGATATGTATCTTGTAAAGTCAAATCTTATTTTTTTTGGATTGTGTCAAATCTGTCTCTCATCAATTTAATGTTGGTATTTCTCAGGGTTCGATACTCTCAGACACTCTATTTCTTGTTTTTTTAAATGACCAACGTTAAAACCTGATTTACTTGCATGTTGATGATGTCACGTGGAGTTTTTCTTACTTATTCGAGCATTCCCAACACGTTCAACACACTAAGTGCCAATCTTAACAAAAAATCCTGATGGAAATATACGCAGCGAATATAATTCATTACGTTGAAAACCCAGTATTGTACCTTGTCTTCAAATGCGAACTCTAATGTGCGCTGTGGCTATATACACATATAGTCCATTTTGGAAAAGATTAGAGGACATCACGTCGGGACCATTAGTACGAGGCTGTGCGCTATTGAGAAGCGGTGTGTTTAAAACACAATCAAATTAAAAATTAATTTCCATCAAAATTGACTGTTACTAAAAACTTCTAAAAAAATAAAATGCAAGTTACATAAATTAATGTATATTATATTTTACCAGGAACTATTGAACTATTATACCAATTATGTTTCTAGTACCAGATTTTACACCATGCCACAGTCAGGATGTCAACTGTATTACAAAGACCATCACGCAGGAAATGAGAAGTGGACATTGTGGTAAGGTTTTCATTGTTATACTCTGTAAGCGAATTTTAGTAACGTCAGTTTCAATTAGGTGATCCCAGATTCAACTTATCTGCTTTCGACCCCCTCTACACAGATTCCGATTATGTGACTTACAACCAAGGTGGAGTTAACTTAAAAGTTAATGTCACAGATTTGTCTATATATGGACTACGATTACTAACAGCCATTTCGACCACGTAAGTCACTTCTAATCGTATTTCATAACGATAATAAGTAATACTTTATTTAGGCCATTTCTAGTGGTCCCCACTGGAACGACAGTAGTTAAATTCACGGGCCCGCATATTGCAGCACTGGGGAATTGTTCCCCTAAGGGAAACGCCTTAGCAGTGCCAATTAATGGAAATGGATTTTGTTATTTCATATTTGGTAAAATTTGAACCTTAATTGAAGAAGAAATACTAACAAGAATTGTATTTTTTAACTAGAACAAGTATCTATTACGGTAACTGTTATTAGTGCAGCTAAAAAGGTCAACAATGTCACTTATACGGACATTCAAGATGTTAAAATCACTCTGAAACCTACGAAAGGTTATTACAAGATGAACCTTGACAAATATAACCCGCTTTTAGATGCAACCCTCTTGGGAGGTTTAAGTAGCACACCTCAACTTTCAGACGCAATCATATTACGCATTGCTGAGAAACTCTTTGCGCCAATTTTAAAAGCAAAGTATAAAGAAGTTTTTGACGCAATCCCATACAGGGAACTAGTCGCTGATGGTGCCCCTTAAAAACATAAAACATGATAAAATGCATACATACTTACAGAGGGAATTATTGGATTTAACAATTGTAATTTTGTTCAGGTGATTACATTTGACTGCCTGTTGGTGTAATAAAAAGTAATTGTTTACATTTCTTGTTTAAGAAATCCTATTCAGTCGATGACTACAATAGACAACCGGGTGTAATGCCAAATAACATAACTTAATAATTTTTTTTTATTTTTTAATCAGTAACGTTTTTTTAACATAATTTTAAAAAGAGATTTCCGTTTAAAATATTGGGGATACAAATTGAATTAGAAAGTAGCATCAGAACAGCATCATCGCAAGTTCTACAGCGTCAAATATATTGGATTGGCAACAAAGAAATTTCGATTTTGTATTGCAAAATAAAAGTAATATTTTTATATGAAGAATAAATGTTAATTCATTTCAATTCTTTATTTCGTTCACTGACCTTTTTGTTTTTTTTAACTCACACGTCCATAAGTTGAAACTTTTTGATATCTTTTGGTAATTCCAATGGAAGAGGAATGTAGGCGTAAAGAAAGAAGATATCGGTGATGGGTAATACGGGATTATTTTTGGGAGGGCTTATCGGATTCATCCAGTTTAGTTGGGCACTATAATGGAATTTTGTGATACGCATGAGACGGCGTGGAACGTTTGGAATATTTATCCCGTAAGCGAAATTTAAGTTCACCATTAATCCGGATTAGAAGTGTTTAAAGGAATATGATATCGTCATTTACAACACACCGGTGTATCAATACCTTAGAATTTATAAGTTCTCGAATACCTTACTTGTAGTGAACCTAAATCACTACTCTCATCCAATCCTCCATTATTATAATACATACCCGAATATCCTATCCCTATCCATAACGCCAGTCCATATCACCAATTGACTCGTATGCACGACAAATTGAACCATATGTTCATTTGTCGCACATTGATTCAATTCCCCATAATATCAACATAATGAAATGCCTATTTTCAAATGCACTTCCTGATATTAATTTCCCGGAATTTGTACAACCAAATTCCCATTCACTTCCCAGCATTTCATTCCGATTAAATCACACACGAAATCTTGTTTGTGCTTCCTGGAATTTGTAAGTACTTAAACTTACAAAGCTCTGTACATACAAAGTAAAAAGGGGCGGCTCATTTTGGATTCATGATCTGTCCCTCTCCAGAGGTCGAAGCCACGGCCAATGACCAGTCCATCTTTAAAAACCAAACCTCTGACAAAAACAAAAGTGTGAATCCTAAAAATCATAAAATAAAGACTACTAAAGCGTATACTCCGTTGTGTCTCTATCGCGGTTCACATCGATCTTTGTGACTTTGTATAGTTACTGTGTGGTAGATTGCGTGTGGTCGTGGATGTTGCAACGGGTCCTGTCTATAGTAGCTCATCTGTCGATTGGGAGATACCCCAAGCCGCTCGTTGTGACGCCGACAAGACTCTGACGCCAAACACAAAATAACCATATAAGCTGGGTGAACTGCCCCTGCTCAGATACCAACGGCGACCATCAACGGCCAACAACAACGGCCAGTGAGAAAAGAACATCATTACCAAATATAGAAAATTTACCAAAAATACATATAATCACAACATAAATTAGCGCAGCCTAAGTTCAACACTTGTAAGTGCTTGAAAACCCCTGATCTCTCCAAGAACAATATCCGATCGTACCGGGCCAGACACCCTTGCGCTTCGCCCGGAGATGCGTCTGGCTTCGGAGGTACGTTTCGGTAATTAACAACTAAATCAACAAATTAAAACAACAAACACAAATTAATATAATTTAAAATAACATGGAAATAAAAACAATAAACAATAAAAATAAATTTAAATAAAAGAAAACAACACGACAATACCACCATAAACCAAAGCAGCAGTTGATCAACAAAGGACAGTAGCAGACCAACAACCGCCAACTACGAGCCGGAACGGTTTCAATAGCAGCAGACTGGCAAGAGCAGTAGCAGACCCACCAAAACAAGATAAGTAATAATAAAACTAAGAGAAGACCTAACGTTGGTCAAACTATTGGGGTAGTGAAGCACGAATTTGAAGTAGTGCAATCCTTTAACTACCTTGGGTCAATAGTATTAGCCGATAACAATATCGAAGAAGAAATACGCGAACGGCTGATCAAATTCAACAAAGCCTACTATGGCCTATCAAGGCTCTTTAAATCCCGAAATTTATCTAGAACATCCAAGCTACTACTGTACAAGACCATGGCCTTACCAGTACTCATGTATGGATCCGAGACCTGGGTGCCCAATAAAAGGCACTCTGAACTCTTAGCCGCGTTTGAGAGAAAGGTCTTAAGGAGAATTGTTGGCCCCGTATGTGAGGGAGGACGATTCCGGAGACGGTACAACCATGAGTTGTACGCCATCTACCTTGAAGCTAATATTGTAAGCGAAATCAAGCTCGGTAGGCTCCGGTGGGCGGGACACCTAGCTCGAATGACCGAAGAGGAGCCTGCCCGGAAAGTCCATTCCGGCAAGATGAATGGAAGGTGACAGCGCGGCAGACCTTGTCTGCGATGGAGGGATCAAACTGGATGACAGCGGCACGACATCGGGACCGGTGGAGAGATTTGTTAAATAAGGCCAAGACCGGATCCCGATTGTAGAGCCGATGATGATGATGAATAGTTGTTTTTCCCTTTTTTTATTATTAATAACCTTATCAAAATATTGTAATAGAGGAATTAGTTATAATTGAACTCTCATATTTTAACGCTTTTGAACTAAAATTACTCCTTCCAAAAGGTAATATACCACAAAAACGATTTTGAAATCTGTCATTTCTATTTCTATACTTGTCTATATTGTGTGGCCGCTAACCTTAGAGAACCATTTCTACTCCTAAGTAAATAAATAACAAAAATAATAATTTTACCAAAAAAACTTGCCTTTGGGATATTATTATTACTATTATTTTTTACCATCAGCACCTTTTACATAAAATCTACCACCATTACCATTATTATGGTCTAAGTCGCACCACTGTTTGTGTATGGAACAAGAAACCACGGTGGCGCTCCTGCGTAGCGCACAAACCACTACGGGGTTAAATTCCTTTCATCTAGCCAAAGGGGACATACTTACCGCGTCCTCGACCGCACGTATCCACAGACACGTGGGCCCAATTAACCTTTCCGCCCAGCTAAAGGGGACATGCATACGGGCGTCCTCGGCCGCATGTATCCACAGCGGCAGCGCCAGATACAGACAGCGAGAAAAATCCCAAAAGTGTTTTGATTTTACGGACAGTGTTCGGCGGAACACATGCGACGAAATAAAAAATGCGCCAAACCACCCCAAAGCCTAGTGCGTCCCCTGACCTAACACCCACTTCACAAAGAAGACACCGTAGCGGAACCATAAAGGCAGAAAATGCATTGATCAAAACTTTCAGCCTCAGCCCCCCTTGTCGGAAAATACAGTTTCTCAGCACCAAACGAGTCGCGCAACCTTTGAAACCTTCGCCTCAATGGCTGAGTTGGTAAGGAGGTTGTGTCCTGCGTTTGATTGTGCAAGCCTGCCAGTAATCTCTTCGCAGGGTTCTCTCCTCTCCTTTGCTCTATACACAAACAGCAACTCCAGAGGCCTATAAACCGATTTTAAGTACCGAGTTGGAACAAACTTTAACACAAATATCGCCCAACACTCCAAATGTAGAAATGCTGCCACACACCCAATCCATTACACCGGGAATCCGCAACTGCAGGAACAAACCCCGCAAGCCGAGCAAATATATAGGGGAACTGACGGGGAAATGGAAACAGATCCTCCCGCCATATCATTGGCGCAGGATGTCCCTATCGGCAAGATAACCTGCAGTTACTGCAACAAAAGAGGGGATACTTATGAGGATTGTGTGAAAAGGAAAACACACCCTTTTGTACACATTGCCAGAAATCACGACACCCCTGATTGCTAGCGATTAAGGGAAGGAAAAATAATTCTGCACACAAAGCAGATTTGCGGGCCACAAGTTCACAATCTAGATTTGCAGGCCACTGGGCCACAATCTAGGGTCCTGTCAGCAGAAACAAATCTAGTCACCATAACGACGATGCGAAGACCTTCCAGATTATTACGGTGACGGTGGATAACCGGGCTTTAGACTTTTGTTCATTAGTGTCCTTAGTGGTCTTGTGGGGGTTCTCTATACCACACGGGAAACCAACCCACAATGCCGACCAATATTGACCGCTAACAGCGCGTCACTTTAATCCAGCTCCCCGTGCAAAATCTGCATTTGCATACATCCCATACTTACCAAGAACCCATTTCCCAAGCTGAAATAAATGCATATTCCAATTTACAACGGAATATTAATCATTTCCCTCAATTACATCACAACACATACATTTTCCCAAAATTGCTTCGGTCAATCCTTTACTGAATTTTCATTTCCTCTTCGTGACCAAGCAATCTTAACTTCCCCGAAATTCATATGCCGTAACTAACGCATATTCAAATCCTCAACGGAACATCAACAACTAACCAAGCCGCATACATTTCCCCGAAACGACTTCGACCAACATTCGATCTAAACGATATTCCCTTGCTTGCACCCAAGCAACTCCAATTTCCCCCGAAAATGCATGCCCATACTTGCTCGCGTTCCCAAAGCAATTTCCCGGTATACACAACCAACGAATCCAACTAGGCTTATACGGCCAGGATTCGCTGGAACTGCAAGCATAGCCATTCTATTCGAAAGTAGAATACATTTTTTCCTTCATCAGTTAGTCATCATTCTACCATCGACGCGCGCACACCAGCCCTGCGTAACGTGCACTCGGGGGGTGCAAACCCCCGAGTATATAGTCAAGTCTATCGCGTCCCCTAAATTCTATTCGAAACCGGTACTCGGTACAATTGCGTCGGTGGAGTGCTTGTCGGCCCGAGTATATAGTCAAGTCTATCGCGTCCCCTAATTTCTATTCGAAACCGGTACTCGGTACAATTGCGTCGGTGGAGTGCTTGTCAGCGGGGAAAACGAAAGGACACAATAAAACGACTGTAATCCTGGACATTAATTTTAGTGACATTAGAGTGTAATAAAAACAACCAAAGTGACCCCACCAGTGGTATGAGTGCGTTTTATTTCTCGGCCCGTCGCCTGTCCATTTTGCTCGCTTCTTGCGGACGTGCCGTCGGCGGAATAACTAGTGGGGCGACAGTGAACCGGTGCCATACATTGGTACATCCACATCGGGTACCCCCACAGTCTCTTTCAGATTCCTGCAGTAATGATAGTATGTTGTAGGCTTACATCAGGTCCGCGTCGCTATTGAGACCATAAATGCGCTCGATCGACCCGTAAAGGACTGGTACGATTTCTTCTTATACCTTACAACGCAGTGGCTGGATTATCGCACTAGACGTGATTGGCGGTTATATCAGTATACCCCTACTGAACCCGCTAAATACAAGCAGTTCAACACCCTCCTGAAAACCCGCATCGAGGCCATGGAGTTCGTCGGACTGTCCAAACCTGACACTAATTAGGATCAAGGCGCCCGATCTGTGCGATCCTAGGCAAATAAATGGATGTCCACACATGCGCTAGTACTGTGAAAAGTGCGAGGATATACACGCGAGTGTTGTGCAGTGTGGGTAAACCCTCTACTCATTCAATTCCTTTTGTCTGTTTTCCTTTTTTTCTCACCTCTGTTTGCGTCCCTCAGGCATCAATACTCTCGATTGATTTATAATTTCTGGAAAGTTTTTTTTGTGTCTGAGTAGCATGATGTTCGCCATGGAAGGGATGTGACCAGATATTTCCGATTTGAATCTACCTGAATATAACTTAGTGCCACAGTTCTTTCCACGTCGTGGTATAGCCACATACATACGAAATGATATTGCTTATCAGTTTCTGCCACAATATGGGCTCTGCTCCAACCCAGAATTTAATCTCTCTTGGCTAAAACTTCACGTTCGTAAGCAAATCATACATTACTGCTTTCTTTACAGAAGCCCAAACTTGGGTAGAAATCAATCCTTTAACGATTTTGATGCTGTGTCTGATTCTGTCGATAGGATCTTGACACTATATCCGCAAACTGAAATTGTTATTGCGGGTGATTTGAATGTACATAACTCTCATTGGCTTTGTCACTACGGACGCACAACACCTGAAGGTCAATATGTCCAGCTCTTTGCTGATACAAATAGTTTAACTCAACTCGTCAATGAACCAACACGGGTACCAGACATATATGGTTATTCCGCCAACACACTGGACCTGTTTCTCACCTCCAACCCGAACAAATACACAATTGAATGTTCTTCCCCTTTACGGACTTCAGACCACTGTGTCGTGCCAGGTAAATTTGCTCCAACTAACAGCAACGCTAACGAGAACCCTCCCAAAAGAACAGTATGGTTCTACGAGAAAGCCAACTGGGGAAGTCTGAACGACTTTTTTGGGAGGTTAAATTGATCGTTTTCCTCAATTACGACGTTGATCTATAGCAGACACATTGACAGACACGATTCTACTTGGGACGTGAACCTTTATTCCACACAAGGTAAAGGGTATCAAACCCAAAAGAAATACAATGTGATTCGATTCTGGCTGCAGAGAGCTTCCGGTTGTAAATCGAACAATACTGAGGAGAACCGGAAAAGATTTAAGAGAGCTAGAAATTACTGTAATCCGCCTATTAAACGCGCAAAGTTCTTGCATAACTAGAGAGTGAGACAAAAAATACTACACTCTCCCACAGGAAGTAGAAACTTCTGGGCATTTGTGAGAAGCGTTCAAAACTCGGTCTCGTCATCCATTCCATCGCTTATAGTCAATGACCGACTAGTCACCAGTGCAATAGAGAAAGCGAATCTACTTGCTGAACTCAACGCTGCCTGATACTACATCAGTCCCGGTTCAACTTGAGCATAAGCAGCACACCACGAGCCAGATTTACTGCCGAACGCGTACAGTTGCCCGCGCACTTAAGAACCTAAATGCAAACAAATCCGTCGGTCCTGATCGCATTTCCCCAATTCGCTTGAAGAAATGTTCCTCCTCACTCTCTAAACCACTGCGGAAACTCTTCCATTTGTCTTATCCTAGTGGCCGTTTCCCAAATAGATGGAATAAACGAACACTCAGCCAAATCCCGAAGAGGGTGACAACTCGTTCCTCTCCTCTTATCGACCCACAGCACTAACTTCTATTCTCATGAAAGTAATGGAATCACTTATCAACTGTCAACTTTTGAAATATCTGGAATCAAATGACCTTCTCAATGACCGCTTATATGGCTTTTGTAGCAACAGGTCCAGAGAAAATTTGATGCCATACCTTACTGCAAAATGGAGCCATTCCGACCACTACCTCGGGAAAGCAAAGTAGTCGCATTGGATATTTCAACAGTGATCGACGGAGTTTGGCATCCAGCTCTTTTATCAAAATTGCATTCTTATGGAGTGGACAATTCCCTGACCGGATGGATAAGAGACTATCTTTCTGGCCGTTCAATTCAAGTGGTTCTTGACGGTGTCAAATCGGTGTCCCATCAAATTAATGTAGGTGTTCCTCAGGGTTCGGTACTCTCACCCACTCTCTTCCTGATCTTTATAAATGATTTCTTGTCAATTACTCACAACCCTATTCACTCGTTTGCTGATGATAGCACTATGAATTTTTCATAATCATACGAACACTCCCGTCCGAACTCTTCGAACATCAATATCAACCAGCAACTTATGGTTGATATATTGAATTCAGACCTCAGCAAGATCAATGGAGATTATCTAACCGATTAGAATTCAATGTCTTAAAAACTCAAAGGCGGATCCCAAAGTAAATATCATGTCGATGAACGCCACTTGCATCGACGAAGCCAAGGAACCATCGATCCTCGGCACTCGAATTAATTCGACTTTTAATTGGAATGACCACATATTTGAAGCTGCGAAAAGTGCACCCAAATGGGGTTCCTTAAGAGATGCAAAAGATACACTCCCTCCAACCTAGGCACTATTTACAAGGCATATATTCGTCCCAAAATGGAGTTCAACTTCTATATTTGGTCAGAGGCATCCAAAACTGCATTACACGTGATCGATAGAATGTAAAAATGAGCAGTGAAACTTATTGGGGAGTCAGCTGTGTGTCGATCAATTACGCCGTTAGAACACAGGCGCAACGTATCATGCGAGTCTCTTTTCACGGTCGTTGTTCAACTGAACTTGCTGAATGTGTTTTTCAGATATTTTCCCGCGATACCCGTCAATCTGTGAATGCGCATTAATTCACGTTGAAAGTGTACTTCAGGCGCACAAATAAACATAGAGAGTCTTTCTTTAGCCGAACTACACCAATGTGGAATGCTTTACCTGATCATGTGTTTCCTCGTCGTTGTAATGTCCAGGTATTTAAGATCAATGTACATCGATATCTCCTTCCCTTATGAGCTTCCTATCCTTCCACTCACACTGTGCTCTGACATTTAAGGGTACTCCAAAATCTCCTTTTGTGCGCGCGTTTGTGTAAAAACAAAAAGAGGAGAAGGTACGCATTTCCAGAGTACTCCAAAATCCTTTTTTGTGCGCGCGTTAGTGTAAAAAGAAATTGTCAACGTTTATCCGTAAGTCTGAAGTTGACTTTCAATGTGAGCTCATGGGGATTCTTTGAGTGAGTTACGGGAATATAATTGGAGGGATGTATTGGCTTCACCAAATTTAGTCGAGTATAAGAATCGGATTATGTGGTATGCCTGTGACGGTGTGGAACGTTCGGAATATCTACAACGTAAGTCGAATTTAAGATTTCACCATTCATCTGAATTTGAAGTGTTCGAAGAAATAGGTATATGATAATAGGCAATTGAAGACATGATTCTAAATATGATATGACCACATTTTGAAGGTAGCTAATATTACAAACTGTTTTATCAGTGCCAAAGCGTGGTCTTGAACTTGTCTTAAGTGTCATTATTGTGGTCAGTTCTGTAAACAATACGGAAATCTGGTATTAAATACTTAGCACTCATTTAGATTATCAGATATGAATGTTTGACATATTTCGCTGATGCAAGCCGAAGAACAACCAGTGTGGTTTTTGGTCACAACACGACACGGTTCATGCTGCGACCAAACTTGTTTCAGAGATCGTCGGCACCGTATACTTAGAAGGACTTGTATATAAGTTATTGAATCTAGGTATCCCCGAATATTTGTTATACATTATCTACGATATGATAATGGGTAAACAATTTGTGGTGAAATGTAAAAATATAGTCTCCAACAAGACTTTTCACATCAAAAACATTTTACAGCAGGGAGCAGTGAATTCTCCCATTTTATTTAACATTTGCACTAGTGATCTAGTGGGTTCTTTCAACCATGTAATAGCATACGCCTACGACATTGTGGTGTATAGATCTGCAGAAAGGACTGATCTCATCAACTAACTTCTGTAAAGTAGTTTTAAATAGAACCAAACCTTTTTGCGAGGACTGCCAATTAAAGATCATTTTCCAGAAAACAGAAACCATCTTTTTCAGAACGCCCCCTTATACAGGGCATCAAGGGATACGAAACGGAATTGGAAAAAAAATTCCATTACTGGAAGTAATAATTTTCCCCTACAAGTAAAAACTGTAATTAGATACCTTAACATCTGGCTAGATCAATATCTTTACTTTGATAAGCACATAACAGTATACATCGTATCGTAGTCAGGCGAGCATCATTTTTCAACATAATCTTCAACTGGTGAAATGAAAAGGGTTGGGTCAACAGCCAATTGCAACGAGGTAAGAACAAAATCAAATCACTCTTGCAGCTATTGACCCCATTGTCCTCTTAGTGGTACTTCGGGAAATTCCTCTTATGCATCTAATTTGAAAGTGTTCTTTTCCTTTATGCTTTGACTGCGCTTAGCGACGCTTAGTGACGAAACTTCAAATAACTGAGTGGTTGTAATGATAAATTTACTTTAATTTTCATTTATCCAAACATAACACAATTTTGTAATCCTTTCTTTTAAACCGGTCCCACCTTTACAATTTTAACTCTTGATGTTGCTTCAATATTATTCTGTTCAATTCACATTAAAATTAATAGTGATTTCAATATTGTGAGAACTAGTAATTATTGCTTCTTTTTTAGAAGCTCTTGAACACGAGACGTTTGAAATTCGACTATTTATTTTGTGATGAACATTAAAGTTAAAAGCTTTTCTTGATTAATTATGGTCAGTCCGGAACGATTTGACTAAAACTTTTGCTTGCAAAGTAGATTTTGATGATGAAAAATAATTTAGTTTTCGAGCGCCAAGGTTTCTTATGAAAATGTTGCATGAAATATTTAAATAGGTGAATTATGACGGCCACTATTCTATGAAAGGCCCAAATAGATAAAAAGTGCAGAGGGATCGGTCAGGGCTATAGATATAATGGTTAACTGGAGTCCACACCATTCCTTCTAATTTTGTGCCTTTTAGAGCTGCGAGATGGAACCGAACGTTGTCGTGAAAGAATGGAAAAACTTGACATACATTTAGCGGAATCCTAGAGTTACGTACCAAGAACACCCACCCGAACATTTATACCGGGCCAAGCGCCATTCAATTTCGGATCACATAACCCCCCTCGGATTGATTGTTAC
This sequence comes from Microdon myrmicae, assembly GCA_963931805.1. NCBI lineage: Eukaryota > Metazoa > Arthropoda > Insecta > Diptera > Syrphidae > Microdon > Microdon myrmicae. Next base: position 105,457,025 of record OZ007497.1, on the reverse strand, counting down.
AATAACAGAAAAAAAGATGCCACCAAACAACACCATAGATATTGAGTGTAAGGAATTGGCAAGTCTCTGTAAGCTAGCTATTGAAAACAATTTTGTAGTTAAAATACTGGCAGGTCACAGCATGCCATTCAAACCTATGCGGGGGCAGACCACGACAGAATTAAAGAGGTTTTAAAAAGAGCCACCACGGAATTTTACTCGTTCACACCGAAACAAACGAAGAACTTAACAGTTCTATTAAAGGGTGTCGACCCTGAAATGGAACTGGAGGCTCTGCTCGAAATGCTTCAAAAGCTGAAGCATGAAGATCTCGAGTTTAATGCGGTAAAACCGTTCACCACAGCCAAGGCAAGAAGAGAAAACCGAAAGCTACCATTCTTTTTGGTCCAATTATCACCGAGCAGCAGAATTGGTATTCTAAGGAAAATTACAGTCCTGGATCATCAAATTCTCACATGGGACAAATTAAAAAATGGCAAAGCCATTCTGCAATGTGTCTACTGGCAAAGCTTTGGTCACGCAGCGGCGAACTGTGAAATGCAGCATCGTTGCGTAAAATGCGGACAAGGCCATAAGGCAGAAGATTGCCCACTGGGGAAAGAAAGGGTAGAAGACAAAGTCCTTCTAAAGTGTGCAGTGTGTCGAAATGAGAGACATCCCGGTAACTATCGAGGTTGTCCTAAATTCTGAGAATTAATGTTGAGAAGTGTGACTCGGCAAAAAAATACAGAGACAACTCAAACAACAACAATGCCCGTAACATCGCAGCACAAGTTGCGTCAGCCGAGAGAACATCAAAACATGCTACAACACTGGTAGTCATAAATACCCAAAGTCAAATAAACGAGATCTACTCGCACTTGTCCAGTCTACATGAAAACTCAAAATAAACCCTCTAACCAAAACATCAATCAAAGCTCTTGTCGTGAATGTAAATTCACTAATAAGAACTGAGAAAAGAGCCAATCTTTTCAACCTGTTGCAAGATGAAATCCCTGATGTACTTCTGGCGGTGGAAATAAAGTTAACCCAGAGACACACGATAGGGCATGAAAACTACGATATTATACGAAGAGATCGACCTAACTCCTCTCAAAGGGGGGGTGTCGCAATCTTTATTAGAAAAGGAATCCCCCACAAAATTATATATAGTGGGGAGGTGCGCAGGTTTTGGGTGATGGAAGCCTGCATCGTACGCATGCCCCTTCAGCAAGGAAGGGGTTTGTACGCGATTGCAGTCAATGCAGCAACATAACCTCTCTATAGCAGACCTGGAGACATTCTTTCGATGCCTACAATTGCACTTGGACAAAAACTATTTTATCCTAGGTGGAGATATGGACGCCAAGCATAGAAATTGGGGAAATTATATATCTAATGCCAGAAGCAATCAGTTAGTGGTTAGATCAGCATCATATTGAATATAGAACTGATCTGCTAGCAACGGCATATCCATCGTTCCCCAGATGTAGATCGTTCTTAAATATCTTGCTAATTGATTCACGACTGAGACTACTTAACACCAACAGACGAAACACAAACTGTTTACGGACAATTGACTATGACAGTGATCACTGTGGATTCCCGACAGTAATAGAACTCCCGCACGATCTCGCAGATCTGGAGGAATTCGTGGTCCCGCAACTCTACAAGTACGGGGCAATGTGATGGCTGCGGTTCACCAGATCATTAACAAGAGAACTTCGTTCGAATGACTTTAATCTGCCAGTAAACAGAAACCTGACAAATGACGAAATCGACAAATACATTCAACAAATGGACGAAACCGTAAAACGAACAATGGACAAAGCAATTCCCAAAACAACAGTTACAGATCACACTAACATGTACAGAAACGCAACAATAAACGCACTCCACAAGAAAAAGAGCAGACTGCTATCAAAATTAAAACAATTACACAGACAGTTTACACACAGACAAGACCAGGAGATAATATCACTGAAATCCCGATTAAAAAACCTCCAACAAATACTTAAAGCTAACTACAGATTAGCAACAAATTTGTATTGGAACAACAGAATTCGAGCTATAAAAACTAATAACCCGAATATGTTCCCACAAATAAATAAAATATTCAAGAGAAATAATCAAAAGGAGATTCAGTGTCTCCAAATTCTACCTACTGATGTAAACAAGCAGCTGCTAATGAACATTGGCATAGATACAGAGAGCGCGATCCTCAATAGTGAGCTTGTGGGGGTCCTCTATATCACGTTGAGAACCAACCCACAATCCTAACCGCAATTTCACCCACAATTCTTGCACAGGGTCCACCAACAATTCTACCCGCAATGCCAGCCCCAACTCCTTACGTTACCTGCATATATTACCCCTTCCCAGGTTCCCCCCATAACATGCATTCAACGCATTTCCACAACCTCCCTGGAAGCAAACCCCGTTCATGCAACTACTGCATCACTATAGGGCATCATCCAAATTTCCCGATAACGAAATATTGTTCGCTCATATGTTGCATCACCATAATTCCCTGAAAAGAATTACCAACATGCAGTATATATCGGGAAACCAATCGGCGCCCCTTGTTAGCTGGCTCAACCCGCCCCACACGTGCGCAGCATATTTCCCTGACTTATTTACAGTTACCACCAGCTTTTGTCTAACCGACAAAACCAGTCCACGCATCGCGCGAAAGCCGAGAAACAAATTCTGCAGCATGTATACATGCACACAACAATACGACATAGGCTACCGACTTCGACACGGCACACAATCATCGTTGTGCGAGTATCCTAATTGCTAGTGGCACAAGTTGCTCTAATGGCTTGCCGCCTATTTGCGCAGCTGCAAGCCTTCCATTATGATGCCCCTAGTACCAATTCCCTTTTTCTTGCCTTTCGTTTTTGTTTGTCCGCTGCCTCGCAACACGAACAATCACGCATCCTCGCCGTGATCAATTCAAGGAGATCCTCTCTGACTGGCCACCACAAGAGAATCTTCATGTTGCTCACAAAGAAACGAAAACCCACCCTTAGCTTAGCGGATGGCTGACTCTGCACGAATCATTTTCATAACGTGTCGCGTTTCAACCACCACAGCGGTCGGACATCTTTTTAAATAAGAGTCGCTTTACAACCACCATCGCGTGCGCACGAAAACAAGCCGTTTTCCCACACCCAAGTCGAATGTCGCTTTTTCAATTAACCGAGTGGACAAGTACGGCCCGATTTTATACGTATTCCCTCGAACAGATACTAACAAAATTAAAAATTGAATGGTTATAATAAAAACAAAATCCTTACCGTGTAATTGTTCCTGTGAAAACTAGTGAAAATCATTGCTGTACAATTTTCATATCTTTCTCCTAAAATATTCATTAGTGATTGACTGCCACGACAAGAGTTAATTTAAGTGCCTAATGCAATAGGCTAAATAACATTTTTGTTCCTGGAAAATTAGTTGTACCTAATAAAGAAACATTTATTACAAACAACATCCAGTGCGTTTTATTTTCTCTCATTTTTGTGAAAGGTATACAGCAGCATACGTTGGGGGAGTAGCAGTGAACCAGCGCCCGTGCTGGCACACCAACCACCCACTATAGCCCCACAAGCTCTTGGTGATCGAAGATCCTTTGGAAAAGGTGTATACTGTGGGACCTGTCTTTCAGGAAATGTACAAGGTGAAAGAAAGCATTCGCCGAAATCACGACTTGGAGGGCAGAGTTCTGCCGAATCACCTACACCTCCGAAATGAAATTTCACTTCAACAATCGGAGAATCACGGTTTTACATTCAGTGACGATAACCTGTCAACTGGCATTAATGCAAATGGTAGGGCTAATAGCCTTTTAATCACAGGGGAAGGAATCCAGAGTATCTTCGACTCATTAAGAAGCAAAAAGTCAGTGGGAATAGATGGAGTACCTAACATCGTACTCAAGAACCTGCCACCAATGGCAATAGATATATAGACGGTCCTGTTGAATAGTACATATTATCCCGCGCGTTGGAAAACGGCTATCATTCAGCCAATCGCAAAAAGGGGAAAAGACTGTACAAACCCAATGAACATGCGTTCGATAAGCTTACTCCCTAGCATCAGTAAAGTTTTCGAAAAGACCATTAGCAAAGCTCTGCTAAAATGGGTAGACGACAACAACATTATTCCGAATAACCAGTTTGGCTTTAAGACTGGTCATGAAACCACACATACGGCAGCTAAACTGGTCTCCGACATACAATGGAATAAACGTAAGAAACATTGCACGGGTGCCTGTCTGGTCGACTTGGAAAAAGCCTTTCATACCGTCTGGATCGAAGGGTTATATTACAAACTGGTCAGACAAGGCATATATAACCCTTTACCCTACTTTACGATGTGTTCAAAGACAGGAGGTTCGTGGTCAAAAGAGGTAATGTGACCTCTAATATGTTAAAACGTATAATATCAAGAATGGCTTGCAACAGGGAGCAGTACTTTAGCGGATTTGGTCTTTGGTCGAATGTCGATAGAGCTCTGAGGTGTTCCGCCGAACACTGTCCACAAGAACAAAACGACACACGGAGGAATGCCGTCACCAATTAAACACAACTATATTTATATCTTTTAATCATTTTTGCTTTATTGTACTCTCTTTGTTTGTAAAGTATTACAATTACTTGTTTGTACATTTATTTTTGTTAATTGTTTGTTGAAGAGAAGAAAAATAGCAAACTTCCACCAGTGTTGCATTTAGTTTGTTTGTACATTTATTTGTGATAAATTGTATGTAGCGGAAAAGGAAACAACAAAATTTTCACCACACCTCGAATCGTCTTAATTTGAAAATGTTCTTATTTCTTCCTGGCTAACACGTATAGCCTAACGCTTAATGTTTTCAGCACAATTACAAAAGAGGTGAATTAGAATCGCACACGATACGAGTACCGCGAAAGGGTCGCGATGAGGATAACCGCCTCAATCTCCGGATCTGCTGTTCTCACTTCATTTAATTATTTTTGCGAACAATGAGATTAACCGCTACACTTTTCCGAATGTCCTGCGTGAGGATCAGTGAGGTTCACGCGCCTGCGCGCGTTGAAATGGATAGGCGTTGAACGTCGGATATATACGTATCTTTCTAGTTTTAATACGTTACGCGGATCGACCTCCTTGGCGCGGTTCTCTCACTAGACTGTTTCATTTTTCTTCTGGGGATGATTTTATTCACCCCTTTAGTTCTCTTTTCCCTTTCGTTTTCCTTGTCCTGGTGATTCTCTCTCAATTGAGAATCTCTCCACCAGGAAAGATCGCACTCACACATACAGACGCGGAGGTTACTGTTTGTGGGATCAGCAGAATTTTCACGCTTCTGTTCCGTTGCTTATGCAAAGATTCGGGTGTGTTGTTTATTCTTGTCGATCCTGGGATCGTGGTAATTATCGTATTTGCTTTGCCCTATGGGAACAGCGTTTTCGTTTATTGCTGTTTCTCCACAATGGCCTTTATTTAGGCGAAGTGCATTGCGGCAGGGACAAATGTTTTGCCGACGGATTGTTTTACGGCAACTAGCTTATCGCCGGGGATTTGATGTTTGTCGACATCTGGCGCAGCTGTGCCAACCCCTTGTGTTTATCCAGCTAATGCATCGGTACACAACCTCTATACTGGATCATGTCCTTCGATCGCCATGCAGGCGTAGGGAAATTGTTCGGGACTTGGAGCCTACGTATCTGTGGATACGTGGGGTTTTTGACATCAGTACGGATGTCACCTTTGATCTGGTGAAAAGGTAGACTTTGGGGGCACGTGTCTGTGGGCACGTGAAGTTTGGTTATGGGTGAGTATGTTCCTTGGTGGAACGAAGACACCTTAGCCTATGGTGATTTGTGCTGTTCGTGGGACCGACACAATTCTTTCTCCGATTCTTTTTAACATTTATATTAGCTAATTATTAGTTGCACTTCCTCAGGCTATTGCCTACGCAGACGATCTCATAATTTACAGAACAGCTCCGAAAGTTGAGATCATAAATAGTTTACTACAGCGAAACTTCAAGAACGTGCAGCGCTTTTGCGATGACTGGAAACTTAAGATCAACTTTCAGAAATGTGAAGCCATCCTATTTAGAACCCCATTATATAAAGCCACGAATGACACAAGGAAAAACTGGCGAAAGCTAGTTATCGTGGGACCACATGGGGATAAACAGGAAACCAAGAGGATAGTTAAATACCTTGGCATCTGGATAGATCAATACCTATATTTCAACAGACATGTAGAGGCTGCTTTGACCAAAGCTATATAATATAATCGATCCACCTACGTACAATGTTACTTATTGTTTTCGTAAAATTTTCCCTTAAAACGGAGTCAAATTTCCTCGGCAAGCCTTTGTAACAAAGAAGATTTAGCATGTACTCATTAAATATAGTGAATCCAATTTCTGACCTTAGCGTAAACGTTTTGAATTTCATTGATCAACAGAGTCAGCAATTTGTTTACCTGTAAAGAAAATAAATAAAATTGTTATTAATAAGAGTGCTTATTTTTGTTATTATAAATTGGTAAAATATGGTGCACGTCAATTAAACAGGAAGAGGAATAATATAACAAAAGTGTTTGATCATCAAATCTATGTAAACCATAAATTTGTTGAGAGTAAACTTTAGTATGAATCTGTGATGGGTGTCGAATATAGCCAAGTTAGCCTCAGAGAAGCTGAGCTACCTTTTCACAGCTAAAATAAATTTTACTTCGGCACAGTGTCCCCGTTGCAAATCGCACTCCAAATTTGTTTACATGCTTGGGATTTTGACCTTAAGACTGCACGTAAATAGATTAAAAAAAAAAAAAACAAAAACAAAAAAAAACTTTTTTTTTTTTTTGGAGCAATCCTGCGACCTTCGAGAGAGTGTTTTTTGTTGATTTACAATTCTAGTGGGAGATATAACTTGCCCCACGTAATCTTATTTAAGATTAAAGTACAATATTACAATGACTTGTCTCCTAACTCGAGTTAGGTTACTTAGCTAAAATATATACAAAGGAAAGATATTCACACAAAAAGGAAAAGTGGAACAAAAAGCAAACGACCGAAAACGAGAAACATTATCCGCGCACCGGATGGGAACAGGCAAACGAACCCACGGGTCGCTGGAGGCATGTCGGTATTCGGCAAAATGCTAATCTTGCACATCCAGCGCAGTCGCACGTGCACTGCAACATTCCGTGCGAATCATAACGTCAGCCGAACCGATGGATTCGGGTTATGTTGCATCGTGCCACTGTTTATCGAAATGTACTATTTAAAAGTGGCGCACGGCTAATGGCCTATGGGGGTTCTTTTAAGCTTACCCGAAGAACCCCCATTTTACAACCCAACTCTCATTGTTTCCCACCAATGCAATTGCATTGGCACCTGAAAACATTTCCTTTTCCGAGGACATTTGATGTATACAACGCATTATCTACAATTCCTAAAAAGAATTCTTTAATGTGCATATGCATCATAAATCCCAAACCATTCGGCACCCTTTGTCATAATTAAAATGCAATGTCGGACAGCTTGTTTTTACAGCTGCAACAAGCCGACCAGCGATTTGTTTGTTCAATCGACAAACAATGACCACATCTCCAGCATTTCCTAAATACAAACAATCACCAATTTCGTGCTTTGACAAATTACCCTGCATATACAAATGCAGGCAAGTGATTCGTTTCTTCCACCGACTCAAGATACGATATACAATTTTCATTGTATAAAGTATCCCAATCTATTAGCACCTTTTTCTAATGGCTATGCGTCTATTTACGCAAGGGCATCACTCATCCAAGACTTTTATGATGCCCTTGTTCACAAAGAGACACTTTACGTTTCTCTTATGGTAAGTAAACATATCCTTAGCCGAGAGGATATTCACCACTCACCATTAATTGAGGATTGAATTCAAGTCAGAGTTCTATCCTTGAAGAGTCATATTACAACCACCGCTCCGGTCGGTTCTTCTTCCGTTCCCCGTGACGCGCCGGGGAGGCGTAAATTCCATCCTGTAGTCGCGGATCTTTAACCCCCGAGCATAGAGTAAAGTCGAGTCGCCTTCGCGAGTTTGCTGCGCGAGTGCTAATTCAAGTGGAAATTAAAAAATAACATAAAACAAACTAATCAAGAAACTCTAAATAAGTAAAACATCTGTGAAACCAGTAGAGTACACTCTCTTACATCTTTTGTGCATCCGTTTCATCGTCCGTGTAATTGGAATCTGTTTTCTGCAATCTAATTAAATTCAATTAAAGTTAATCAATAAAATCATATCTGAATAACATTTAGTGCGTTTTATTTTTGCATTTCCCGGTGACTACCAAATGTGTGTTTTGAACCGTTCCTGAGAACAATTTTGGCAGAACTTGTGATGATGATGGGGAGTGGAAGTGAACCCCGTGCCGTACGCCGGCACCTCCAACTTCGCCCCTCACAGATCTTTCCCGGAAAAACGAATTATTATGGACAATTTAACATGCATGGGGACTTGCTAAATAAGGCCAAGACCGGATCCCGGATGTGGTGCCGATGATGATGATGATTATTTAAAAATATTATTAAATTATGTTTAGAATTATGTTATTTCGTGTGGAGGTTTGATATCATAATTACTAGCGTCGACCTATTCGAGCCGAGCAATACACTTAACTCAAACATTGCGGTAATTCTACAGTTACTGTCACAACGGGGGCAGTCTGCAGTCTTCTGTGTCTTTCTCAGACCACGGTGAATGTTTCCACAAATTGTGATATAATGTTCATTCTATAACTTTTTTGAAAAAGATTCGCAGATGATGACAATAACGACACGTTAGTACTCTCCACTTATTACAGTTTTCTTTTTCGTTCAATAGATGTAGAGGATCCCGCGTTGTATACCGAAATACAGTTGCCATCACTTTACCGGCCGATTTTACCGTCTTTGCCTTCCTTGGAGTTCCTTTGCCTTCAAAAACCCACTGTTCTTCGTGTGTGTAGTAGATTATCTACATTTTGGGAACGGTTATGTATCGGTGTAGAAACTTCTCAAGATTCCGACGGAAAACCGCCAAAGTAGTCTCAGTGTTAACTACGCGATTGCATTTATTTTCCATTGAGACTAAACGCGGCACCCATTCTGTCGCGATTTTGTTGAAGCTCAAATTGTCTGCGCAGCAAGTGAGTAACGTTTATAGGCAACTAGTAGGTAACAGTTCTTGTTAAAAACATACCATTTTTGATATTACCCGCGCCATCTCTTAGATGTTCTAGGAACTTGTGGGGGTTCTCTATACCACATGGAGAACCAACCTACAATGCCAACCAATCTTGACCACTAACAGCGCGTTACCTCAACCCAACTCCCCATTCAAAACCTGCAATACACACATTTACAACCATGCAAAACCTGCAAGCGCACCCATCCCAATATGCAACAGCATCCGTCGCCAATCCGCAATTGCATACATGCCCCAATTTACCAGGAACCTATTTCCCAAGCCGAAATAAATGCATATTCCAATTTACAACGGAATATTAATCATCTCCCTCAATTACATCACCCCACATACAACCATGCAAAACGTGCAAGCGCACCCATCCCAATATGCAACAGCATCCGTCCCCAATCCGCAATTGCATACATCCCTCAATTTATCAGGAACCTATTCCCCAAGCCGAAATAAATGCATATTCCAATTTACAACGGAATATTAATCACCTCCCTCAATTACATCACCCCACATACATTTTCCCAAAATTGTTTCGGTCAATTCCTTACTTAAGTTATATTCCTTCCTTGCGACCAAACAACCTTAATTTCCCCGAAATTCATATGCTGTAATAAAACGCATATTCAAACCTACAACGGAACATTAATCATCACCACCAACTATACCGAGCCGCATACATTTCCCCGAAATTGCTTCGTTTAATATCTTATCTAAATGATATTCCTTGCTCGCACACAAACAATTCCAATTTCCCCCGAAAACCATTTCGGTTCATTTCCCCCTTAAACTACACTTCTCGCTTGCAACCTAAGCTAATTTTCCACGAAACAATCACAACGATCAAGACCCTTGATCACACTTGGCTATGCTGCCGAAACCAATTTACCGGTATACACAACCAACGAATCCAACTCCGCTTATACGGCGAGGATTCGCTGGAACTGAATTCCCTATGCAAGCATAGCAATCTCTTTCAAGTTCCTAGTAAGTGGCAGTGAGATTATTTAGCTATGACTCCGCTGCCACGACGCGATAAACTTTTTCTTGCTTTTAACTAGTTAGTCGAGATCCAACCGCCACCAGGGCCACACCGCCACCTGCAACCACTTTGTTCAGCTTCAATTTTCCATTCGATCCAGTCACTCGGTGTTGACGTAGTGTATTTCGGGAGTCGGTCGTCAGAACCTGACGCGCCTTTTGGCCACCTTGCGTTTGGCAATCCTCGCGTATCAAACACCCTTTTGTAATACAGTGCGGTGCAACTCGGGTCACTCTTAGTAGCATGCGGATTTACCCAACCACCAGATGCCGAAGGTCGTGAAGTGTCTCGAGACGTTATTTTCGAAAGTCCGCATTCGTTGTTAATCGAGTTGAATTGCAAAAATGTCGCTTAGGGAATCAAACCCAAACCAAAACTAAGTGCTCTCGGAACCGTGGTTAAGTGAAATATAGTACTAGAGTAATCCTAAATAAAGAGGGAAATTAATCGATAAATAAACATATGAAAAACTGAAGAAATAAAAGACTGAGTTCAACGAAGCTCGGGTGTTTCATTTGTGGTGTTTCCTCCTTGTGGGTGACGGTTTCGCATCAGGTTTTCAAGTGCTCGCAACGTGCCCGAAGTGCGATCTTCTAGTGGATGGCCGCCAGTGAATAACTTCAATGTATGACCCAATCAATCAAACTTTTGGAATAATTGCAAACGATCTAAACCGGCCCAGTGGTGACTGTTCACTGGCCCGCTATTACCCGCAACCTATTCGCCGTTCCCGGATTTCTGTCGGTGGGTGAGAGTGAACCCCGTGCCGTACGTTGGCATCCATACTTTAACCCCCACAAACTCATTGAACGACCCTCGTATAATTCCAAGAAATTCGGCTAATTTGAGCCCAACTTGTAATTCAGTGGTGGCGCAAGACTAATGACCCTGCCCGGAAAAAACAAATCATTATGGAAAATTTAACAGTCTCAGGACTTGCTAAATAAGGCCAAGACCGGTTCCCGGTTGTAGTGCCGATGATGATGATGATGATGTAATTCAGTGGATTCTATGAAATTTCAATTCATCTCATCTAAATTCAATCCATTAAATATCTGACAAATACTCACTGATGATAACCCGAAAATACTACTCGCTGGCTTATTCCAGGTTTAGTAATAAAACTAACACTACGGATCTCACAGAATCCGGGAAGCACAATGCAACTACAGCAGGTTATAAGGAAAAAAGAGCATCTTTCATATTCTCCAGTGTCTTTCCTTATACAGCTGCCTCCCAGCCATAGGAGCTTACCAACCTAGCAATTTGAATTGGACATAGCGTGGACCATTTGAAAGAACCTCCATACAACAAGTCGTTCTCTTATTCTATTCGAAAACACTTCAACTGGAATTCCAAAGTCTCGTATCCTAGAGGAGTCCTGTCATGTATTGATGTGATGCATCACATAGCGCATGATTTTGGTATACATACACAAAGGGTATGGGGAGCAATAGGGTGGCAAGCATTTACTTATTAATAGTATGAAATTTAAGGGCTAAGACCTCTACTGCTGCGACGTAGATACGTGATGAAATAAGATTCCTGGAAGGCAAAATTCCATTCGACGTGAGCGCGCGATTGATTTTGTTTCTTAGCACAGAGTAACGTGAGCTCCATTTGAAGAGGGAGTTGACGAGTGTCAGACCTCAGCAGAATAAGGACGGAGTAGGCACCAAACAATTTAACGATAGGCGTTGGCCAATGATGCTTATGAAATATTGCAAGCTCCTGATCGGGCTCGTGGCCATTGTTAGCAGATGATACCCCTCGAACGAAAAATATCTTTTTTAGTCTGTTATTAATATATTTCTGGTTTTAGGCTTACACCTTTACCTTCATGTGGGCGCCTATCCCAGCCTGAGATGTAAAGAGTGTGTCCAATCTCTCTGGATGTGTTCCGATGAGCCGATGATATATTAAAAGAGGCGCCTTTTATGTTTCCTATTGGTGTTTATTTATTTTATATTTGTTTTACTTTGTTGAATTACAATCAAATGCAGCCCTTGTGCCGTCGGATTCTAATTAATGTTTTCCTTGAACAGAGCTCCCTTTTTATACCTAAAATCTAAATCAAAATGTGCATACCTTCCCACGGTTCATCGCTTACCTCCAGACAGCCACCCGATGCTGGTCCCAGTCGAACGTCATGCCAACGACGATGAGAATTATAACGATACAATACTGTCGCCATTCACCTTGGGGCGGCAACCTTACCCTTACTCTGGCAGCAACACCGCCCCAAGGCCATGAGAAAATTCCTGATTCAAGGTGATGCGATTTTTACAGGTGCCAAAGGCAACGACGTGCAATATTAGATGCACCAAGTGGTCGCGGATGAAGGTGGCACTTACGAAAAGAGAAAAGGGGGAACGCAAATGATATTGCAATATGTTAGTACCCATCGTATCTCAATATAATTCTTGGCAAATAGCATACGATGGGTGAAAATAAATATCATGTTATGATTGCATGAAACTGCTTTAGGGTAATATGGCATATTATGCGACGCTGTCTCATGTTGCGTCATGACAATGTGGGGTTAAAGTTATGATGGCAAACACGGGCATTTGATTCACTAATATCCCCAACGATTGCGTCGAAAATTGTTCGCAGAAAATCCAAGCGCCAAGGAAAGGAAACACACTGGTTGGATCGAAATTAGTTTCTATTTTTTTATTTGGCCTAGATGATTTTGGAGAAGGTTATAAAAATTGTACAGCATGGACATTCGGTGGATCAATTACAATAGAAGAGATTTGTTCTTCTCATAACCACACACGGATATCAGTTAATGGTTTATTGTATTAATTCACGAGAAAATGTTTTAATTTGTTTATTGAATTAATTCACGAGAAAATGTTTTGATTTGTTTATTGAATTAATTCACAGGGCAATGTGTTAATTTGGTTTATTGTGTTACACAGTAAAAGGTTTTAACTAGGCTTATTGTACTACACAGGAAAAAGTTTTGACTAGGTTTATTGTATTAATCCACATGAAGAAAAGTTTTAATTTGTTTATTGAATTAATTCACAGGTCAATGTTTTAATTCGGTTTATTGAATTACACACTAAAAGGTTTTAACTAGGCTGCTTGTATTACACAGGAAAAGGTTTTGACTAGATTTGTTGTATGAATCCACATGAATAAAAGTTTTAATTTGTTTATTTAATTAATCCACAGCGAAATGCTTCACTTTACAGATAGAAAAAAAAAGGGTTTTACATTACAGGAAAGAGTTTCACTTTACAGGAATCAGCAGCGATAACACTGTGGTACAACTATTAAAAGCGCTCCGCGGTGAATAAAGACTGACGACTGACTTAATGATAATACTCGACACGTGTGTACGCGATGGTGGATGGAAATCGACTAATCCCAATCAGGGATGAAATTTCACTTTAGTCACAAGATCAACCAATCTCGATCGCACTCTCACCCGTATTCTCTCCTTTTCCCCACCCATCGATGTGAATAACACTTGTGCATTCATACAGTCGGTGGACATAGGACGAATGGGAGAATAGGAAAAGAGAGTGCGACTGTGGGGGTTCCCTATACTACATGGAGAACCAACCCACAATTTCAACCACAATTTCCGCCTTGTTTCGACCGCTAACAGCGTTTGATAGCGTGTCAAATCAACCCCAATTCCTCCTACTAACCTATTCATCTGAGAATCATTGTTTTCCCAAAGGACGCATAGCTAAACTCATTATTATATGCAGACAATCCATAATTGAATTTAGCTACCTTTTTGCCATACGGCAACTCCATTTCGCTAACCCATGAGATTTCCACCGGAAATCACATCATGTCGGTTAGCAACAACAAGTCGAATCAAACGACGCTGTTGCACAATCATGCAATCGCCGGGGTAATTATCAAAATATTTAATTGGTTCCCACGATAATATTACCCTAGCCAAAGTAGCGCCACTTCGACTTTTCCCAGACCATCTCTTCGCCTGGGATCAATGATCTCTTCTTACAGGTGAATAGCTACAAACGATTTTCCTCTCCTCCACAATTCCGTCTCCCTACAGTTCAACGCACTCTGAGATCACCACAGTCATCGCACTAGGGCAATGGGTTATCCTCAGAGCTGCATTGATTCATGCACACACAACCAAACCCACCCCGAGATCATAGTTTATTGTGTTTATGTTCTCTCATTCTCCCATGTTCGTCGACTATGGAATTAACCGATGTGTTCACCACACCTCGACGAGCGTGGCACATGAGAGAACGGAAGCGTGATATCTATTGGTTGTCCGGTGTGCAAAATTAAATTACCCAACTTCATCCCTAATTGGGACCGGTCGCTAGTCATACTTCATCGCGGTTGGTCACGCCACCGTGTTTCAATTTCATTGAAGGTGAAGGCTCAAAATGAGAGAGTCGCTAATCATTCACCATACGGTGCAGTCGGTTTAATTTTCTTCAAGAAAACAGTTAGATTGTATTAATTTATGTGTGCATGTCGAATCGTTGAAGGATAAATAAAAGAACTAAAGTCAAAGTGTAAATTTGGCATCGTTTCTCGACCGCTTGTGTTTGGGTGCCAAGTACCAAGTAAAAATATCAACTTACGTGTACCATTTTAAAAGTGTAAATTCGGAATCAATTGAGAACAATAAAGAACAATAAAACCAAATTACAATCAAATCAAGGATATTTTATTTCTTCTCCACCACCCTTGGATATTTTTGTAAAGTGTATTCAGCGGAATAAGTGCATTTGAATCTATGCCCCTATCTGGCACACCAACTTCTACCCCCACACCACGACCTCAGGAATGATTTTACTTCGCATGCATCGAAAGCAAAATCAATGGTGACCGCATGATCCAGTTTGATGTTGGATTGTTCTCAGAGTGCAGTGTGGTGTTGCCTTATAGCAAGAAAGGGTTTGAATTCAATTATACATCATTTGTATAAATAATGAGTTCAGTTATGCGTCCTTTTGGGATATATCCTTTTCAGGTGAAAAAGCCGACGGAAGGAATTGGGGTTGAGATGGTGAGCGATTTGCGGACGAAATTGGGTTAACATTGTGGTTGGTTCTCCTTGTAATGTAGAGAACCCCCACAAGAACGTTTGAGTTGCGTACAGAAAATTATGTGCAATTGTGGGGGGCGAAGTCGTAGTGCCGGCGTACGGCACGGATTTCTACTCCGTCCCCACAACTTCCACTAAATGTTCCACAGTACACTGTCCATCGAAAGAAACAAAACAAGTACATCGTCACAGCACACTGTCCACCAGAAGTAAATCAAAGGCACCGTTTATTGTATCGAATGTTTTTATTGTTGGTTGGAATCAAAACGCACGGCTTAATAAATTGTCTTAATCATTCATTGATTAAGGTTTAACTTTTTACGTTATACACTATTGTATTCGGACCGGGGTCACAAGAAAGACCTGTATTCCAACCTCGGTTAAGGGTGAGATTTGTAGATGAAAGAGAAAATTTTCTCTTAAGGGTGTGGCCACCTTTCCTTACTGCCAGTGACCAATTGAAATGCGATCTCTGGCACGCAGTGGTGTGCGTGTGTAATCGTACACATCACCGTGTTTATCGATGCATTTCAGCAAAGGATAAACGAATACTACAACGAGGGAGAAAGAACAAAAGGATCGTGAAGATATTTGTTTATGACGTGCATTGCGGCTAAATAAATAGACGGCAATGCATCGAGGAAATGGTGCTAAAAGGAAAGATGGGACGAGGGCATCATAAAAGTCTTGGATGAGTGATGCCCTTGTGTAAATACATGCATAACCATAGAAAAAGGTGCTAATGGATTGGGATACTTTATACAATGAAAATTGTATATCGTATCTTGGGTCGGTGGACGAAACGAATCCCTTGTCTGCATTTGTAAATGCAGGGTAATTCGTTTGTGGCAAAGCACGAAATTGGTGATTGCTTATTAGTAGGAAAACAAATCATGGGTTGGATTTTATGCATGTTTACATGTGAAGGAATTCGGTTTATGGCACTTGGCGCTAGATGCGGGTATTTGCTTTTGTCCCTTGGACAAAGGGTCTGCTAGATATGTGCCTGTGGGAAGATTAGGGTGCGCATGAGGGAGAAAATTGCTTGGCAAACAATGGTGCCGGAATAGTTTTCCTACTTATGATACAGGTATGCAGACGAATTATTATCCAGCGAATTCTAATGATGCATTGGATTATGAATGCTAACAATTCTTTGTTTGGAAAATTTTTGGCGATGCGTTGATGCATGGAAAAATGCCCTTGTTTGAGAAATTCTATTCAGGAATTTCTAGGTAATGCATTGGGAGCATTGATTGTTCTTGGACAGGGAAATGTTTTTAGGTGCTAACGCAATTGAGTTTGAGGAGCGGTACAGGAAGCTTGGGGGTAATTGGGCAAGTAGACAGTGGCGTTTGGCGAAACCACCACACAATGCTAGATGCATTGAACAATTGCTATTATGCGTATGAATTTTGCGTATCCATGTAGTGTGGTGTGTACGCGATTATTATAGTATGGTAACATGTATATATCATACATGTTATATATATCAGATTATGGGAGTATTGGAATGTTGTAGGTAGGTATATATCAGTGCTGTGTGTATATGGAAATATCGGGGTATTGGAATTCTGCGTGTAACAAGTCTAATAACAGCTATGAACTGTAATATTTTTCTTATATCTAGTTTCGATTAATTTGGAAAAATTGCTTCGTTAGGTGGTTAATTAAAATGCGAATAAAAATATCAACGGTGTAAAATCTAAACAGAACTTGGCGCCTCTATTGAGAAAACCTTATTATCGATGAGGTTTTCAAATATATATAATTCTCTTAAGTGATGTAGATGAGTGAAAACCATTAACCAATATTGTATGCAATGGACGCAACTTTGAATCTAGTTTGGTAAGTTGTGAACATTATGTTCAACATGTGAAACTTAAAAGGCGTCAGTTTTCTAAAAGACGGTCATAGGCAAAATATTCATGCTGTAAAGGATAGAAGAAGGATACTCATTCACCCGGACCGAAATCAAGCTGAAACAATCAGCATAAAATTAGATTCAAAAATACAATATAATATAAACACCTCCACGGTGCGAATTGGAATAACTTCTTATGGTCGGATGAAACCAAGATTTATCTCTTTGGTTCCGATGGAAAAATGTACGTCAGACGACCAATGAACCCAGAATTCGATCCAAAGTATACGAAAAAGAGAGTGAAACATGGTGGAGGAAATTTAATGGGACATTCCGGTTTGTCGGGTCAAAAAATAGGTTGTTTTCATGATTTTTTTAAAGACAAAGTATTAAAGATATAACAACAATCTTTTTTAAACATTTTATTCATCTTTCGACTACGTTTGCAAATTTTGTCGAGTCACTCCGGAACCGGAAACCCCCCCCTCCAGGTGTTCAAAGTTAACCATCCGTTCTGCTCGTGTAAGGGTTATTTTCGTCCCCGGTGAAAAAATACGAAAAATGCAAAAAGTTTATTGAACTTAAATACATTTAGCCCAATGTGAGCGAACAAAATTTTAAAATTGATAAAAAACAACAAGATGGCGGACTATTGAAAAAAAATGATTTTTCGGACCTTTTTTACTCTGTTTTTCAGTTATAACTAAAAAAAAAATAAATAAATAGAAAAGTAATCCGCTCACAATTTGCGCGTGCTTGTTAAAAATATGTGTGCGAAACTTCATAAGAATCGCATGTACGTTTTCATATTATCGCTTACACCGCACTCAAAAAAGTCGTTTCGAGAAAAACGCAATCAAAGTTTTGTATTTGTATCCGCGGGAGACCCGACCCTTTAATGACCTATAACTTTGGAACCGCCTAAGATTTCGTTTCCAAATTTTAACATATTATTTTTGAAGGATAAAACTATCGATTAAGCAAAAAAATTGATTTTTTGAACCGAACAAACCGGAGTGCCCCCTTAATGATTTGGGGGTGCTTTTCAGCATCTGGTGTGAGCCCAATTTTTCTTATATAGAACAAAATGTGTGCTAAAGATTATGTAGAAATCTTAAACACCGTTGTGGGGGTAGAAGCTGGGGCGCCAGACAGGGGCACTGATTCACTTGAATGCCCGACACTTGTTACTCTGAAGTAGTTTGTTCTCAAAAATATCCAGGAGCAAATCCCAATTAACAAAAACACTGATAGTTCCTTGTTTGACTTCGTTTTATTTTTTTGTTGATAATATATTTGTGATTCTTTATATACACTTAAATTTAATATTAATTTACTTTGACTATAATAACCTGTCGGCGTCCTGCAACGAATAATGCCGCAGTTTTAAATTCCACTTAACAAACATTATTTCACGCGACTACTGTTAGAACACAAGACGACTCTTTACACGGGCAGTTTGAATTGAAAACTATACGCAGCGGCGTGACTAACCTCAATAATGTATTAATAACCACTGCCCTAAATAAACGCGAAATAAGATTTAGCCTCGAGTGACGTGACCGGGCGCAGTTGTGGTTGAGATGTGACTGATCCCAATTAGGGATGAAATTGGATTTTTCGATTTTGCACATTGGCCAGCCAATGTTAATTGCGCCCTCTTGTGCACCCTTCAATCCCCCACGCTCGTCGAAATGGATATGTACTTGTGTATTCGTTCCACGTCGATGGGCGTAGAAATAATGAAGAAATCAAAACGGAAAGCTCAATAACACAGGGTTGATCTGGCTTAGTGTGCGTGTATTAATGTCGCCTCCGAGGTGTTCCACTGACCTAGTGCGATGTCTGTGGTGATCTCGCATTGCATTGAACTGTAGGGAGACAGAATTGTGGAGGAGAGGAAAATTAAGCTGGTGCTATTCACCTGTGAAAGGAGATCATTGATCCCCAGCGAATGGAGTGTCTGGAGAAAGTGAATAGGACGCCGAATTGGCAACCGCGTCGTTTGATCAGACTATGCCGTTGCTAACCGACATCATGCGATTTCCGGTGGACATAGGTTAGCGAAATGGGGTTGCCGTATGGCGAAAAGATAGGTAAACTTAATTATTCATTATCTGCATAGGATAATGAGTTTAGCTATACGTCCGTTTAACATGATTTACAGATGGAATAGCTTTTAAAGAGAATAAGGGTTAAAATGACGCGCTGAAAACGGTCGAAATACGGTATGAAATTGTGGGTTGGTTCTCCATGTGGTATAGAGAACCCCCACACTGTTATGCTACCATTTTCCGAAGAGGACGTGCCTATTAAATGGGGGTTTATGCAGATAATGACCCCAAGCACACCTCAAAATTGCCTAAAGAATAGTTGTTTCAAAACAAAGTCGATGTTATGGAGTGGGCATCGAAGCCCCCTGATCATAACCCAATAGAACACCTATGGGACATTCTTAAGCGCAAGATCGGATGCAAAGCCAAAAATAAGGAAGAACTTTGATCCAAAATAAAAGATGAATTGTACTCTATACCACCCGCGACTTGTACCAAACTAGTCAATTCCATGGGAGGAAGATGCGAAGCAGTCTAGTTTCTAGTTTAGTGAGGGCAGAACCCTCATTTATTTTGCCTAATGCAAGCTCAAAAATTAAACTTAAAATTAATTAATATAAAAAAAAACCTTAAAGACTATCTTAAATCTGGAGTGAGAAGGAGAATAAAAAAGAAAAAAAGAAAAACCAGGAGGTGAAAAAGACTGGGCGATAGGGGGGGGGGGGTGGGGGGGAGGCTAGGGAAGGGCAAGTGTATGTGGGGGAGGCAAATACGGCTTTTGTGAGACAATGACAATGAAGGGCACGTCTACGTACTGGTATGGGGCGAGGTTGGAGAGCTGGGGGAGAGCTTTACATTGGGGTGGGGTGGGGTGACGACGGGTTTATTCTGAGACGTCGTTTGAGGGCAGGAGTGGAGAGGTTGAAATCAAAGGAGGTGGGGAAAGAGTTGGCATGTCGTAGCATACGCGATATGGGCTCGTTAACGCCGTAAGAAGTGTGGTGAGCGGGCACGTAAAACAGACGAGGGTTCCGCACATTACGGGGGTTTGCATAAAGTGATAAAGTGGAGAGCAAGCTTGGGCAATTGATTGAGCCTGACAGAAGGCGATGAATAAACATGATGTCAGCGTGGATTCTGCGCTCCTCAATTGTGTTAAGATTGATTAGAAGGAGCCGGCCTATGTAAGGTGGTAGAATGAGTGGGTTTTCCCAGTTCAATCCACGGAGGGCAAAGCGCAAGAAACGACGTTGAACGCCCTCGATCCTACGAATGTGAGACTGTTGATACGGGGACCAGACCTGACTAGCATATTCGAGTAGTGGCCGGACGAAAGTTATGTAGAGAGATCGGGTGACGTGGGGGTTTAGGAATTCCTTCGACCAGCGTTTTACAAAGCCAAGAGCGGCGTTGGCCTTTAGGATTGTGTCATCGACATGTGCGGTATATCTAAGTCCCTTGTCGCATAGGACGTCGCGAATCGATTCAACGGACGTTATCGGTTGGTCTAGCAAGAGATAGGAACGTGGCTGGGTGGGGGAGCGTTTCCCAGAGAAGGTGATTGTGTGACATTTGGCAATATTCAGTTCTAGGCAGTTATTTTGGCACCATATCGAAAAGCTGTCAAGATCCGATTGGAGAAGTGAGGAGTCAGGGGGAGAGCGGATTGTCTTGAAAATGTTGGTATCATCCGCGTAAAGCGAGATGAGGGAGTGATTAATGCACGAGCCTATGTCGTTTATGGTAAGGATAAATAGTAGGGGGCCGAGATGACTGCCCTGGGGGACACCTGAGGTTGAAGAGAAAGGATCGGCGAGGATGGATCTAAATCGCACACGGCAGGTTCGAGAGTTAAGATAGGATGAGATCCACTTAATCAACTGGGGTTCAAGACCAAGGGAAGATAATTTAAAGAGAATGAGGGTATGGGAAATTTTGTCGAAGGCCTTGCTAAAGTCGGTAGTGACTACATCAACCTCATCGCCATTTTCTAGGGCAAGGAGTGTGTGAGATGTAAATTCGACAAGGTTGGTAGTAGTGGACCTGTCGGAGATGAAGCCGTGCTGGTTAGGAGAGATGATGGGAGTGCAGCGAAAACATAACGCTTCGTATAGAAGGCCTTCGAACAGTTTAGAAATGTGTGAACGCTTAGCAATGGGACGATAATTGGATATATCGTTTTTTGGCCCCTTTTTATGTATGGGGGTTATGTAGGAGGATTTCCAAATGTCGGGAAATAGACCTTGTGCTAGGGATAGATTGAAGATTGACGCGAGCGGGAGAGAGGGAGTGAAGAGAAGCATTTTTTTAAGAAGATAGCAGGGAGTCCGTCTGGGCCGGGACTGAAATCGTCCTTCAGTTCTTCAAGTTTATTTTGTGACTTGGTGTGTTGAATGTGTAGAGGGATGAGTGGGCCAAGGGAGAATTCAGACGTGCCAGTAAAGTAGGAGGGGTTAGGCTCGAACGAGTCGTCCGTGAAGGAAAGTTTGAAGAAGGACGCGAAAAGATTGGCTATGGGTTGGGAGTCAGATGAAGTAGTTGAGTCGTAGAAAAGAGAGTTGGGATAGGCATCTGATTTCCGTTTATAGTTGATAAAGTGGTAGAAAGATTTGGGGTCATTGATCAGATTGAGTTGGGCTTTGGCAAGGTAATTTTGGTAAAGTGAGCTATAAAGCTCGGTGAATTGGTAAAAGTAACCGAGATAGTTGGAATAGTCCACAGGAGAACGCGTATTTAAGAAAGTATTCCACAATTTATTCCTCTTGTTACGGAGTGTGAGGAGTCTGCGGTTATACCATGGGGGCGATGAGAATGATAACCTGTTTCGGGAATATGGGACAAATAGGGATATGGCGTTGTAGATTACTGTGTAGAGCGAGGCTGTAGCGATCTCTACACTAATATCATTTAAGCGGGGTGTGGTATTGCTGAGGTACTCATTTATGAGCCGGAAATTGGCTTTTCGGAAATTGAAAGAGTATTTGTAGGGGAGGGGGTGGGTGTGCTGTGGGCTGAGTAGTCACGGTATAAGGATAAGAGAAGTGGGGGGTGGTGGTTGTCAATGGTTGAGAGGATGTGCGGACTAGGGGTAACCGAGGGGTTACAGGGGTCTGTCGTAAACACAAGATCGAGTTGTCTGCCCAGATGATTTAGGATATTGCTGACTTGGTAAAGATTAGGGTCGGTGAAGTTGTCTACTAAGAGACACTCCTTGGTAGTAGAGGGGCTAGAGATATAGTGGGACTCATCGTCAGACAGCGACCATTGGAGATGGGGAAGGTTGAAATCGCCCAGGATTACAATGTCGTCTTGGGGAGAACTCAGTTCCGTTATGCAGTCGATTGCAGCGATAGCGAGTTCGTATGCCTCAGTAGCTTGCGAAGGTGGAATGTAGAAGCAAATGATGTACAAGGACTTTAAGCAGTGTTCAACTTCTATAGCGACATAGTCGAGGTAGGGAGAAGAAGAGAAGGTGATAAGAGAAGATGTTAGTCATTAAAAACAAAGGTGCAATAACTAAGTATTAAAGGGATATGAAACACTTTTACTGTATATTGATTCTTCACAAAACACAAACAAAAAACTAATTTTTTCCAGTCAAATCCAAGGAACACCGAAATCAATATTTTTTTCACTATTTCTCGTTTTTTTAAATTAAAATTTTAGTATTTCTTTTATGTATTACAGTGCACCAAATCTATTAGTATATTTTTAATTCTTATTTTTCCCTAAATACATTTTTTCTTAATGATTAATGTCGAAGAACAGGCTTGTTTCTATTATTTTTTTCGCCACTGTACTATATATATATGAGAGCCCTCTTGTACATCTTTTTTTTAAAGGTTTTGGAATACTCTTAAGTGTGGACTTTGCTATTGATTCGACAGATTGAACGTTCTGCCATTTTCATAAGTACTTTATGGAACCAATGTGCGCCGCGAGCTAGACTTTTTCAAAGGAAAATTCCTCTATACTAATTAGTGCAGATGTTTGAAACATTACATGTTTCCGTTAAGTATATACATATTTGACAACGGAGGAAATTTGGAAATGGCTGAGGTGATAACGCAAATGTAATAGCTAAACGATTGGGCAGACATTTTTTTTCTAGTAAATTTGGATTAATTGGAGCTGTATCCTGATTTTGTGCAGTGTTTAGTTAAATTCGAACGTTTGTAACTAGAAAATCAGACTACTGCTATATAAAGATAATCCAGAATTAAATATTAGGACGTGAAGGATGAAAACTCGTTTTTCTTATCTCCAAATTTGATATTTAATGAAAAAGTCTAAAGATAACCCAGGTTGAAGCGGTCAGATAATGTTAAGGTGAACTTGTAGAAGACTATCTGTATGGCAGATAAATAGAAGGAAAATCCGATAAATCGAGTTTCCAGTGTTAGTTAAGTGATGAAGTTTTAAACACCAATACAAATAGTAATTCATGGAGTGAATAAATTATTATATGTAGCAGGTGCCATATTTAAGTTGCTAAACATGGGTTTATGGCACTTTGAAACAAACTTGCATCCAAAGAAAAACGAAATCCGTATCGGAAACACCACCCCTTCTGAGTGTGCATTTTCTTGGACCCTGTTGCAAACAATAAGAATTAAATTAGTTCACCCATTGGCCGACATTCATAATGCATTCGGCACCCGGAATAACTATAACAGAAGAGCTAGTCATGTTAACTCGCTTGCTACGACGTTCAATCGTAATGATTAGTTAAAAATGATAATTCACCATCAGTCAGCGGCGCTATGCCATTTTAGATGTATCATCAACCCAAAGAGTTGAATGGGAGCCTTGGTACTCAGGAACGGATGCGACTTCGTTTACTTGTGATCGCGTATAGTATTACTCTACTCCGAGGTTTCTGTTACCAGTTTCAAGTGCACAGTTTGTTCCACCTCTACTATAGTTTGGACATCCCGTTTGCTGCGTCTTGTCAATGCAGCCAGTTGTTCCACAAATGAACGGCGACAATGGCAAATGCACAACAAGCTGTTCACCTATCTTGGGGCTATAAAGTTGATTCATTGATAATGATCACGTTTTGTTTGCTGTCTCGTCGCCATCTCCAGTTCAACTAGTTTGATTCGCTATTTTAATCTGGCCATCTGTGCCTCGGTACAATTGTGGTGTTCGCACAGTTGAAGGATTGTTTGTTAAATTGGCTGCAGTTACAAATAGTGAGCAGACTGTTGGATTGTCAGTTACTTTCTGACCCAGAAAATGTATTTTATTTCCTGTACTTAGTGCTTGTATAAAGAAATGAATCTGGATTTACTGTTTGCAGACGTCTTGATGTACGGATACGTACTACTATTTGGTTAAGGACATTTATGGTATCCGGGTTAAAGCACAGTAAATAAACAACAGTGGTACATTGCAAAGTAGAATGATATTCATCATATTAAGATTGTCAGTCTATGGCATAGTTCGTTTGTATAGAATGTAACATGCTTATGTGACTCTACAATTACGAACAAAATCCGGAAATCATTTTTAAAAGCCGAAAATATTATTGTGTAGCTAGAGCTATTAATCGTAATATGCTGTGTAAATACTTCATAGTACAGTAGATAATATATAAAAAGTATGTTTAAAAGTATGCATAAAACATTTGACCAAATTGTACTCCGTTAGCTTGAAAAAATAGGTTTCTAAACTATTTTCCGTACTGTACGTACAGATGCAATTAATTAAGGCGGTATTCCTGTCTAGAGGCACGAATTGATTTTTCGAGCTCTGTAAAAAAAAAAAAGAATATTTTTACTATCCATTCTTTTATCATTCGTTTAATTATGTTTTATTTTAAGTTATTGGCTACTTTAGGTGGTGGGAGTGGGGCAGGGTTTCAACCCTTCTGATCATCTGAAACAAAAAATCTAGCGGATCTTAATAAGTGAGATGTTGTTATCGCCCTTACTTGGGAGAAGTCAAACTTTTTTTTTTATACATTTTTTTCACGTTTTTTTAGCAGTTTCAATTTTTTTTAGCAATTGTACAAATTTAAGTTTTCGACTTTAGTCTGCTAAGCGACATAGAGAAGGTTCACAAAAAATTTCAAATAAATCGTTTCAGTAGAACTTGAGATATCATGCTACATATTGTTTGAAAATGCTAGTTTTGAGAAATATGCCTTTAAAGTTTTGAGTAAAGTTTCGGGCAGTTTTACTCATACAATGGAACGAAAAGATTTCAACGAAATACGTAACTATGACCTTCAGTTAAGTATACATTTATACAGTATAAGAAGGTTTATGGGGAAATTCATCGCCACGTATTCGGGCAACGCCTACCGTCTACTGTTCGATTTGTTCCGGTCGAACGAGTTTAGTTGCGGCATCACCAAAATCCCTGTAATTCGGCAAATAATTGGAACTTTGAAAAATCTCTTTGAGGACATACTTTTGAATGTTTAAGCTTTGGAAATTTAAAAAACAAAAATGTCGATTTTTACAAAATTCTAGACTAGAACACTCCTTTTAACATTTGAGATACGTGTGCATTGAATGTCATGGCCATTCTAGCTCGGTCGATGTGAAACGAATGAATTGTTTTGAGGGTTAGGGATAGTTAGTGAACGAATAGTGAGCAACATATTTCTTGGTTAAAAATTCAAACCACGTTTTTAGTGCGAAAAAATAGGCACTGTCCTTTGAGTTTGTGGTTTGCGTCCCTCTGCCCATCACAAATGCAGAAAATGAGAGCGTAGAGGAAGAACTAAAGTTTTACCAACTGCCTTCGGCAGGCACTGTTCAGGTCAGGCACTCAAGTATTTGGTTGGTTACTTTATCTTTGTGAACTTCTTTCCAGTTCTCAATCGTTTGGTTGCATGCTCTTCTGATTCTGACAAAAGTCGGTCTGTGGATCTCTGTCGCACTTCGTTCGTATTTTTTATCAAACCACGGTTTATCAGATGAAAATTGTTTGATGAAATCCGGAATGTAAACTTTTGTACTGAGAAGAACAATTTCGGTGATTGATTCTGCGCAGGTGTTAATGTGGGGGTTCTCTATACCACATGGAGAACCAACCCACAATTTCATACCTTATTTTGACCGCTTTTAGTGCGTCATTTCTGCCCTTATTCCCCTTACAAGCTATTCACCTGCAAAACATGTTTCCCAAAAGGACGCATAGCTAAACTCACTATCCTATGCAGATAATACATAATTGAGTTTAGCTATCTTTTCGCCATACGGCAACCACATTTCGCTAACCCATGAGATTTCCACCGGAAATCGCATCATGTCGGTTAGCAAAGGCAAAGTCTGATCAAACGACGTGGTTGCATAATCATGCAATCGCTGGGGAAATTATTAAAGTTTCCATGATCAGATTTCCCTAGCCAAGTCGGCGTCCTGTTCACTTCTCCCACACCATCTATTCGCTTTGGATCAATGATCTCTTCTTACAGGTGAATAGCCACAAAACATTTTCCTTTTCTTTCCGTTTTTATCTTCCCGGGGTTCAATGCACTCTGAGACCACCACAGTCATCGCACTAGGGCAGTAGGTCATCCCCAGAGACTGCATTGATACAAGCACACAAGCTAAGCCAACCCCGAAGTCATAGCGCTCTCTCTTTTGTTCTTTTCATCCTTCGCATGTCCAGCGACTGTCGAATGATGTGCAAGTATTATTCACCTCACTGAGACGTGCAACTGAAAGGATTCATGAGAGAGTGCGATGATGATTGGCTAATAGCTGTGCAAATCCAGAATTACCCCATCATCCCAAATTCCAGACAGTCGCTAGTCATACTTTACCGCGGTTGGTCACGCCGCTGCGCTAGAGTTCAATTTAATTCTTCGCCGCATAAGAGTCGCTATCCTATCTCCCATGTGGTCGATCACGCTGTCGCTTTGAAAAAGATTAAAAAAAGAAAATGAGTATAATTCAATTTTGAAAAATTAATTATAGGTGCTAAGTTAAGTTAAGAAAAACAGAACAATAAAAACGGAGTACATCGAAGGAACAATTCAGTGCATTTAAATATTCCCTCCTTCCTGTGAACCATTTTTCGGCGGACAAGTGTTGGGGATTTCAGTGAACCAAGTGTCGTACGACGACGTCTATATTTCGAACCCCCACATTAACATCGGAGTTTTCAAAGCAAACCACCGACCATGGAAATGATATGAAGAAATCTCACAAACCGCTCCAGTTGGTAGCCCCGTATTTCCACACTTGGTGAGATTGCTAAGGTTTATTAGTCGTTTGAGATGTAAATGGTTCAGCAACCAACGTCCAACGGTGGTCTAAGTTAACTAATGACGCTGCCGTTTGTACGAAATAAATGCTCAGGTGTCAGAAACAAATCCCAGGTATTCGCGGCAGCACTCGCATAGGTTTTTTATTAACTGATTCAAACTGTTATTAATAGCAAACGATTCAATTAGCCGTTTTTTGCCAATTTGTGGAAATGTACTAATCAATTGGTTGTGTGTATGTTAAAGTCCCCAAGAACGACAGTCTCAGATCCTGGGTGAAAGATGCTTAAAGAGCGTTATGGATCGATCGTCATTTGGGGAAGTAGTAGATATATCAAAGAAATTCATCCAGACGAGGTCCAATTTATTGGGTTTCAAAATTTCTTTCTTCAAAAAATGCAATCTCCGTCCATAAAACGAAATCTGACATGTAAGTGGTATCCTAGACAGCGAAGATATGCCGAGTCGGTTGACGATTCTACTAGGTTCTAGGTTAGTGTCAGAGTATCGAATATAAATATTGGTAGATGGCGTTTACATTTGTATTAGTAAAATCGATGCCTCTGAAATTACAAAACGCCATCACTAGTTGTCGTTGACAATGTTTTGCGAGCTGACACCATGAATACGAGTTCCTTACTATTTGATTTCTATTTAAGCAATTTCCATGACATTCTCTCTGTGATCTGAGTTGAGGACTAGTTTACCTCCGAAGTCTCTTATCTCAGATGATACTATTATGTTTTATACTTAACTTCAGTCCGGGCCATCAGCAAAATGTTCCGAAATGTAGTCAAAGCCACTACATGGCGTGACAGGGTGACATACCACCTGTTTCAACTTTTCGTGTCGACCGAGTCCACTAGCGAATCGATTTCTCTCGACTATTTCACGATACCTATAGCGTTGGGACTTCTCATACCACTCAACCTTTAATCACCTTTTACGACAAGGCAGCCTAGCTTTGAGTATATTCAAGGCCCTACTCACAAGGGTAGACATGTCAAATTCCATGTCTTTCAGGGTTTGGATTTGTGCCCCTTGACTTAGAGGACCGGCTCTGGGTTAAATCTTCTCCGTGGCGCTACTTAAAAATCTGCCTACACTTTTTTCTCCATGATAGACGACGTAGATAGCAAATATTTTTCATCAACTATGTATATATGTTCCGTATATAGTATATAAATATAATAGTTATTATAACGTGAATATATAATTATAGGATGTATACATGCGGAATAACAGTTTCTTTTGACATACACCGATGTTCTTTCCGCGATACATCTATTCTTGGCGACGATCACACAGTTAGTGTCTATATATTGTGTATCATACTAAGTACCATATAATACACATGACATAAGACGTATTACATACGACATATGCCATTCGACATACAGCAGACGACGTATGACAGATATAGCGTATTAGATATAAAGCTTTGAAAGTCCACGATATACAATATTCTATAAACGACATACGGTATAGTATAGGATATACGGAATACGATATACGATATACAATATGTGATATAGGTTATACGATATTCTATATACGAATTACGATATTTACGACTTGTGCGAGATTTGAGATAATTGCGATAACTACGATATACGATATACCGTATACGATATTCGATATGTGACATACGACATTCGATACGAGATATATGATATAGGATATAGGGTATGGGCTATAGGATATAAGATATGGGATATAAGATATATGATATAAGATATAAGATATAAGATATAGGATATAGAATATAGGATATAGAATATAGGATATAGGATATAGGATATAGGATAAAGGATATAGGATATAGGATATAGGATAAAGGATATAGGATATAGGATATAGGATATAGTATATAGGATATAGGATAAAGGATATAGGATATAAGATATAGGATAGAGGATATAGGATATAGGATATAGGATATAGGATAAAGGGTATAGGATATAGGATATAGGATATAGGATATAGGATATAGGATATAGGATATAGGATATAGGATATAGGATATAGGATATAGGATATAGGATATAGAATATAGGATTTTTCATTTTTAAAACATTTTTAGTTTTAATTTTTATATTCTTAATTTCTAAATTAAAGGCTAGACAAAAAATGCTTAAATTCTAGCTTAATTATCTTATATAATAACTTACTGGTCCTTCGCAGACGCTCTAAGCTAAACATTACTTAACCATTATATAATTTGCCTTTCGGCGACAGAATTTTGTGGCAGTACTTATAATTATTTGAAAGACAAAGAAAATTTGAAAAACGTTGTCAATTTTTTTTTGTTTTTTTTTTTTTCTTAAAATTGAACTTACTTAACTCACCAATTTTTTTTTTTTTTTTAATTTTTTATTTTATGTAAAAGCACTTAATCTAACTTAACTTAAATCTTATACTACCCTAATTCTAGACAAGCTAAGTCTATGTAAGCTAGCTGATGATAGTGTGATTCTATACCGACTTTGGTATCCAGGTCTTTATATGCCATTCAACCACCATTACTGTTGACGCTGTCTAATACTATCGTCCCGGTCTCTGTGGGAGATAGCCCTACTGAAGCGCAGGAGCTCTTCTTCGGTGAGCGTTACTTGCCGGTCGTAGCACAATCGCCCGTCTACGGATGATCTACTTACATGATAGATCAGCGGAATTCCGGATCTATCCTGTATAAGCCCTTTCATGTCCAAATCAAGGAACGCCTCTGGTGGAACAAAACCGTTGCGACGCACACTCTCATAGTACAGAGTGTTTGGATAATAGGCCCCGAAAATTAGGTCATTGGACGAGCTTATTGCTTTCGCAATATGTCCTCTGATTAATTTAATCATAAAATTATCCACCCTATTTATGTACGCTTCATTATATAAAGTCTCTTTTGCATAATACTTTTTATAGTCCGATTCCGGTGTCCGATATAATCTGAGACAACTTCTGAGACACTTCCTTTCGAACACCCGAATCTTTTCCATCAAATTTGGACCTATGTTGAACCATACTGGACAACCATATATGAGCATTGGCCTGATTAGCGTCAAGTAGCATATGACTTTTACCCTGCTGTCAAGTTGGCTACTGTGAAATAGCCTCCTTGTCATAGCAAACGTTTTTCTCTTGACCAGAGCAGCTTCTACATGTCTGTTGAAATACAGATATTGGTCTAGCCAGATGCCCAGGTATTTAACTAAGCTCTTGGTTTCCAGTTTATCTCCATGCGGTCCCACGATAACTAGCTTTCGCCAGTTTTTCCTTGTGTCGTACATGGCTTTATATAATGGAGTTCTAAATAGGATGGCTTCACATTTCTGGAAGTTGATCTTAAGTTTCCAGTCATCGCAATAGCGCTGTACGTTGTTGAAGTATCGTTGTATTAAACTATTTATGATCTCAACCTTCGGCGCTGTTCTGTAAATTTTGAGATCGTCTGCGTACGCAATAGCCTGCGGAAGTGCATCTAATAAGTCGCTAATATAAATGTTAAAAAGAATCGGAGAGAGTACCGCGCCCTGTTGCAAGCCATTCTTGATATTATACGTTTTATTAGAGGTCACATTACCACTTTTGACCACGAACCTCCTGTCCTTTAACATATCGTAAAGTACATATAGTAAAGGCTTGTGTATGCCATGTCCGACCAACCTGTAATACAACCCTTCGATCCAGACGGTATCAAAGGCTTTTTCCAAGTCGATCAGACAGGCACCTGTGCATTGGTTCCTACATTTATTCCATTGTATGTCGGAGACCAGTTTAGCTGCGGCATGTGTGGTTTCATGACCCGCCTTAAAGCCAAACTGGTTATTTGGAATAATGCTGTTGTCGTCTACCCATTTTACCAGAGCTATTGTTAATGATGTTTTCAAATACTTTACTGATGCTTGGGAGTAAACTTATCGAACGCATGTTCATTGGGTTTGTACAGTCTTTGCCCTTTTTTGGGAGGGGTTGAATGATAGCCGTTTTCCAACGCACGGGATAATATGCATTATTCAACGCGTTGTTAAATAGGACCGTGTATATATCTATTGCCATTGGGGGCAGGTTCTTGAGTACGATGTTAGGTACTCCATATATTCCCACTGACTTTTTGCTTCTTAATGAGTCGAAGATACTCTGGATTCCTTCCCTTGTTATTAAAAGGCTATTAGCCACTACACCATTGGCATTAATGTCAATTGACAGATTACCGTCACTGAATTCGGTAAAACCCGGATTCTCCGATTGCCAAAGTGAAATTTCATTCCGGAGGTGCAGATGATTGAGTAGAACTCTGTCCTCCAGGTCGTGATTTCGGTGAATGCTTTCATTCACCTTGTACATTTCCTGAAAGGCAGCTCCCACAGCATTCACCTTTTCCAAAGGATCACTATTGAGGATAGCGTTCTCTGTATCTATGCCAATGTTGGTTAGCAGCTGCTTGTTTACATCAGTACGTGGAATTTGGAGACCCTGAATCTCGTTTTGATTATTTCTCCTAAATATTTTATTTATTTGTGGGAACATATTCGGGTTATTAGTTTTTATAGCCCGAATTCTGTTGTTCCAATACAAATTTGTTGCTAATCTATAATTAGCTTTAAGTAATTGTTGGAGGTTTTTTAATCGGGATTTCAGTGATATTATCTCCTGGTCTTGTCTGTCAGTAAACTGTCTGTGTAGTTGTTTTAGTTTCGATAGCAGTCTGCTCTTTTTCTTGTGGAGTGCGTTTATTGTTGCGTTTCTGTACATGTTAATGTGATCTGTAACTGTTGTTTTGGGCATTGTTTTGTCCATTGTTCGTTTTACGGTTTCGTCCAGTTGTTGAATGTATTTGTCGATTTCGACATTAGTCAGGTTTCTGTTTACTGGCAGATTAAAGTTATTCGAACGCAGTTCTCTTGTTAATGATCTGGTGAACCGCGGCCATCGCATTGCCCCGTAGTTATAGGATTGCGGGATCACGAATTCATAGAATATAGGATATAGGAGATAAGATGTATGATATAAGATATAGGACAAAGGTTACGGGATATGAGATAGAGGATATGGAATATAGGATATCGGATATAGGATATAGGATATAGGATATAGGATATAGGATATAGGATATAGGATATAGGATATACGATATAGGATGTAGGATATAGAATATAGGATATAGGATATAGGATATAGGATATAGGATATAGGATATAGGATATAGGATATAGGATATAGGATATAGGATATAGGATATAGGATATAGGATATAGGATATAGGATATGGGATATAAGATATATGATATAAGATATGGGCTCCTCGATAGTATAGTGGTTAGTATACCCACCTGTCACCCGGGAGACCGGGGTTCGATTCCCCGTCGGGGAGCCCCTGGCGCAAGACTAATGACCTTGCCCAGACAAAATAAATCATTATGGAAAATTTAACAAGCCTCAGGACTTGCTAAATAAGGCCAAGACCGGCTCCCGGTTGTAGAGCCGATGATGATGATGATGATGATATAGGATATAGGATATAGGATATAGGATATAGGATATAGGATATACGATATAGGATGTAGGATATAGAATATAGGATATAGGATATAGGATATAGGATATAGGATATAGGATATAGGATATAGGATATAGGATATAGGATATAGGATATAGGATATAGGATATAGGATATAGGATATGGGATATAAGATATATGATATAAGATATACGAAATGAGATATAAGATATAGGATATAGAATATAGGATATGGGATATAGGATATAGGATATAAGATATAGGTTATAAGATATAGGATATATAATAGGATATAGGATATAGGATATAGGATATAGGATATATGATATAGGATATAGGAATTAAGATATATGATATAAGATATAGGATATAGGTTATGGGATATGGGATAGAGGATATGGAATATAGGATGTACGATATGCGATCTGTGGTATACGATATACCATATATGTTGTTTACGATATACCTATCTCGTAAGCTAGTTAAACAAAAAGGTTAAAAAAAAAGAACTTCTTTGCCGTCATTTTGTAAGGCCCAACGTACAACACATTTGCCTCTCCTAAAAGTATCCAAGTTGAACGTTATGAGATCGGCTCACAAATGCTCGACTGAAAGTAGTAGAAAAAAAAAACAAGAGTGGTCCTGATCTCCATCCACAAAAGCATAGAACAAATTATCCTATGTGTCGACGGGCACACAATAGAATTCAGCCCCGTCATAAAATACGTAGATGTTATCCTAGATCATCGTATGAGTTTCAAACACAAAACTCGAATGTGGGAGAGACTGATGCCAAATGTGCATTGGCGTAAAAATGTAGGCATAATGCTTTTAGCTGCAGTAAGCAGATCACTTCTCCCTTATGGTCTAGATTAACCGCCTACAGCTCATACCTGTAGAATTTGCGCACAGAAGAAGAAATCGTTAAAATCTACAGGCATATGGAAAGGTGTCCACCGAAACGGTTGTGGTAATCGGGGTCGAGTGCGCATAGAGATGGAAGCGAGATCGTGGAAAATACATTCCTTGATAAAGCGTTCCACGTTTGTGTGGTTTAACTGAACAATGAAGCGCTAATCCATCGGCGTTAAGTCGACCTTCAGTGTGAGGATCCTCTTTTCCGAATTTTTCAATCTTTACTGGATCGCACTATGCATTAACATTTAGAGTTATCAAGAAAATTGTCTTGGAGTACGTATATTATTAAAAAAGGTGATTGGTCGTTTTTCCTCGTCTTCTAATTTCTATATCAGACGGTGCTTTTGTATTTACTTGTATACACAAATCCCATTTTGTGGCCGCACAGTAAATAATATGAATCTGTACTACTGTTGGGGCCTTTCGATTTCGAAGTTTTCTCGGAATTTTTTTCTCAACTTTTCTAATAAATTAGGCGTCGTCAGGCAACAATGGTACAACAACTACTGTTGACGTGAATGGACACACTGAATGTACCCTCAGGATAAACACAAGGGAGAAAAGGAATAAGGAAGGACATCGTTTGCAATTAGACTAAATCAAACAAACAAGCTTGTAGTTCGGAGATATAAAGGATTCGTGTCTCTGCTTGATGCCCAACGGCCTTCTCTTTGATGACAGTTAAAATTTTAGTCGCCATGAACGGCAACTATATAATCTTAAAAAGTCAAAGATGTAAGTAAAGGAAAAGGAATAGCACGTTCTAAGGCCTCAAAGGGTACGCACCTGGTAATGCTTAATAAGGGAAGAAAAAATGTGATGTTCTTCTCATTTTGTAGCTTTATAGACGACCATGTTCTGAGATTGTTGAAAAGGTACGTAATATTTACTCCCGTGTGACATTTTCTTCCATTTGTTGTTTGCTGGTTTTCAGATATAATGAGACATAGGAAACAGGAAATTGAAAGGACTTACAAATAGCTTTTGATAATGAACACGTCTCCTGCAGACAGTCTATATTTATACATTGTGGGTAGACACTATGAAAAGAACCAGTCTTCGAAAAAAATAATTTATTTTGTTGATTTAATTGTAACATATCGAGAAAATGATGTGGTATTTGCCTGCTGTGCAACATTGAAGATATTCACTTTATACACGTGGAGCATAATTTGACTGCATTTCTAACTAAATTAAGAAAGATGGATTGTAAGCTTTTAAATGGTGGTACGGTTCATATTGTGCAGAAAAGAAAAAAAGCGATTTTTAAAGACTTCGCATTACCATCATATTTATGAAATTTATATATCGCCAACATTTTGGTTCTTGATCTATTATGCTTTTTTTAAATCTCGTTTCTACTTCCTTTTCAATACACTTGACTCAAACTTTAAAACTTCTAAACTAAACTCTTGATTCCAGTTAACACACTATGGGCGGGTAACACTGAGAGTGAAATGGTGAAAGTTAGTAAACTATGGTGAAAACATGTAATCTAATCAGGAAGCACATAGTATTTCAAAGATATAGAATAAATTAAATTAAAAACTTTTCCACTGTTTCATTTATTGTACAACATGGCCTAAACAATAATTGGTAAATTTTGAAAATTTGACTTAATGACTTAATTGTCGTTATTTCCTGGCCATAAGGATCGCTGAACTATCTGTAGAGCAGTTTCAGCTGGGAGAGCAGAGCGCTTTTTTGTCTATACAGGGCATCAATAGTTGAGTATGTATCTGTATCTATTAAAATGCTCCTCCATGTGAGCCGCTTTTGGAATGGAACGGTGCATTGTTTTGATAACATTGTCCATCGTTGCGAGATAATGATCGATTTCCTCATTTCGAAGGTTTCTATTAGTCGGGGGATTTACGGCATTGGAGCGTAGTTCTCTTTTTATTATGTGATCAAAGCGCGACCAGTGGACTTCGCGGAAAACGAACAAATGTATCTGGTCGTACTGCTCAAATATTGCATGTTCGTTTGGAACATGTAATACGGCGCCGAGGCCGTAATGGTCACTATCATATCCGATTGTGCGAAGGCAATTTCGAGTATTTAGGTCCGCGTCTAATAATTGTCTCTCGTCTATCATAAGTAAGTCCAAAAAGGAGTTTCCTCTTGGATAAGATAGTGTACTTGCAGCGTACAATTCTAGTTTATATTCTGTTGCATTTGTTTGCCACCAATTGAATAGTGTATTACCTCTTGTGATGCCACCCCAAGAACTTGTTTGGAGTTGAAATCTTCCGCCAGAACAAAATAATTGTTTTCCGAGTCCAACTTGAGATTACGAAAAAGGGTATCCAGTTCGCTGATAAATTGCGAACACTGAGGAGCTTCAGGTGCATACACGGATACCACGTATAGATGCCCTTAACTTTTCAAAGGTATATCTATAATGCAAGCTTCCAGCAGCTGAAATTTGTGTACAGATGTGCTGTAAACGACCTTGTGGTGAAGGCCTTTCTTTATTAAGACAGCAACCCCACTTGTGTGGCGTGCGGACGATCTCGTCTAATGACTTTATAATTTTTGTAGCCCAATTTGTGCCTCTGGTTTAGCTTGGTTTCGGTAGCCAGAAGCACATCGGAACGTTCGGCTTCAAACAGGTTATCGAGATTATCCCTTCTTTCCATGTGGATTAGTGAATTTACATTCACAGCAATAATTTTTAGTGTTAAGGCGACATTCCGGTTTGTCGGGTCAGAAAATAGGTTATTTTCATTATTTTTTTTAAGAGAAAGTATTAAAGATATAACAACAATTTTTTTTAAACATTTTATTCATCTTTCGACTACGTTTGTAAATTTTGTTGAGTCACTCCGGAACCGGAAACCCCCCCCCCCGCCCCCCCCCGCCCCCCCCCCCCCCCCCCTCCAGGTGTTCAAAGTTAGCCATCCGTTCTGCTTGTGTAAGGGTTATTTTCGTCCCCGGTGAAAAAATATGAAAAATGCAAAAAGTTTTTTGAACTTAAATACATTAGATGGCACCCGCTTGGCAGGAACCTTGACGTGGTGCGGGGACTTGAACTATAATGAATCACTCAGGCTATGCTGACGGAAGCATACGCTTCCAGTAGTACCACCCATGTCAGAAAGGCTAGCGAGGAGTAATACACAAAGATCTACTACCCCTAATCCAGGGTGTTATGCGTCACCGTGCCCATTGTATGGTTTGCAGCCAGGAGTATACCGGCTGTATTATAATGGCGCCTCTCTGACACCGGGTCGAATCAGAGCAGTAAGCAGACCTTACCATATCAAAGAGGGGCTCTGATTTGACGGACTATTTGAAACCCCAAGACTCGTGGGAAGAAAAATGAATAATCAATATACAAAAAACAATCTCACGAAAAACCCGGTAGGCGTAGGTGTGATGAGCCGACACTACGATAAGGGAACAAAATCATCAAGAAAACACCGACTCGGCAAAAAGAAGACGTAGGGAAAAACGGAAAAAGCGGGATATACGCGTCGGCTCGTGGAATGTTCGAACGTTATATAAACCAGGCGCGATACAGACAGTCGTAGAAAACGCGAAATAATATAAAATCGACATCGTCGCGCTTCAGGAAGTCCGGCTCTCACATCAAGTAATCGAAACCAACGGGTTTCCACTGGTGTGTGGAGGTACCGATGCACATAACCTCGGAACCGCCATCATCATAAGCAAGAAGATTATGCCCCATGTAAAAGTTGTGAGATTTATTAATGACCGGAAGTCGGTGTAAAAATACAGGCTCCATGGTACAATTATAGGCTTCTCGATAGTATAATGTTTAGTATACCCGCCTGTCACGCGGGAGACCGGAGTTCAATTCACCGTCGGGGAGCCTCTGGCGCACGACTAATGACATTGCCCGGAAAAAACAAATCATTATGGAAAATTTAACAACCCTCAGGACTTGCTAAATAAGGGCAAGACTAGTTCCCGATTGTAGTGCCGATGATGATAATGATGGTACAATTATGTATTTATCAACGTACACGCCCCAACAGAATCTACCGACAAAGAAACGAATGACACGCTCTACGAGACCCTAGAGGAAGAATTTGATGGGATTTCATCATTCGATGTCAAAATCCTCCTTGCGGAATTCGAATTATCACGTTCGCAGCGTCAAAAGATCTGGTAGTGAAAAGTACTATGTTCAAACACAAGCAAATTCATAAAGCCACATGGATATCACCCGATGGCGTAACGCGTAACCAAACAGACCACTTTCTCATAGACAAAAGACACCACTCGAATATCCTTGACGTGAGATCATATAGAGGAGCAAATTGCGACTCCCATCATCTTCTAGTGATGGGCAAAATCAGGAGTCGGCTCGCAGCAAACCGACAGTCACGGGAGACGAGCAAATAGTTTGATATTGATAAACTAAAAGACCTGCGCAAAAGGGCTAAATATCGGTTTTGTGCACATTTAATACACTTTTTCATTGACAAACATACAATTACATTACTAATTAAATTGCTCTTTGTCACATAACCAATGTGCTTTAATATCACGAAAACATCGGCTTTGACTCAGTGATTACTCAGTTTCAAAACGTGTGTTTTTAAAACGATATAATTAATCTAATTCATAAACAAGAACGAAGCCACGAAATAGAAAAACAGTGACGTGACGTGTTGTGACAACTAAAACAAAGTGCAACAACAACAAACAAACAAAACGAATGTTAAAAGTGACAAAAAACGTGCTCACAAAATCACTTCAGTGAGGTGCAAAAACAACGTAAGACAATTAAAATATATCACCTCGGTCGTAAAAGTGAAAACTAAAACACACAATATATTGCTAGTTAAACACAGAGTTTTCAAAGCAACATTTGCGCGAGTGCAAGATTACTGACTCTTAGCCGACGATACCCAAGTTCGAGTCGGCGTACGGAAGAAATCGACTTCGTGGTTCGTATTGCGGTCGCCTTTGTTTTTTTAAAATGAAAACAAACTGGAAAGAACCAGGATGAACACGGGAGGAAGATAAAAACGCGACAAACAAACGAAAACGTACACCGAATATCTCCATTGTGACGCGAAGTAAAGCCGCGAAATTAATAATGGAGAAAAAAGGTCAGCAAATGGAGGAGGACAGTGAGCGACCCTCCCCCTACAATTTTAATATGTATGGGGCAAACAATTCGTTCGCTCTCCTGCATCCGCAGAGTCTGAGGACGAAGAAGAGGAAATAACTGAATTGGAGGCGAAACTTGCGATGACAAGAGCCCAACTAGAAGAGAGACACCGAAAGAAAAAAATAGCGGCACTCCAAAAAGAAAAAGACACCGAACAACAACAAAAGCCGAAGCCGCAAGTCGGCCAACAGCAACAGCAACAGCAACAGCAACAGCAACAGCAACATCAACATCAACAGCAACAATCAACACAAAATCGACCACAGCAAGCAACACAACAGCGGCAAAGCACCAATAACATCCAAAAAATAAAGATGCCACCAATCAACACCATAGATATTGAGTGTAAGGAATTGGTAAGTGTTTGTAAGCTAGCTATAGGAAACAAATTTGTTGTTAAAAGACTGGCTGGTAATAGGCATGCCATTCAAACCTATGCGGTGGTAGACTACGGACAAATTAAAGAGGTCTTAAAAAGGGCCACCGCGGAGTTCTACTCGTTCACGCCGAAGCAAACAAAGAGGGTAACGGTTCTATTAAAGGGTGTCGACCCTGAGGTGGAACCGGAGGCTCTGCTCGAGATGCTTCAAAAGTTGAGGCACGACGATCTCGAGTTTATCTCCGTAAAACCGTTCACCACAACCAAGCCAAGAAGGGAAAACCGCAAGCTACCCTTCTTTTTGGTTCAACTAACGCCCAGCAGCAGAATTGGTGGTCTAAGAAAGATTACAGTCTTGGATCATCAAAGTGTCACATGGGACAAATTAAAAAAAGGCAGAGACATCCTGCAATGTGTCCGCTGCCAAAGGTTTCGTCACGCGGCGGCGAACTGTGAAATGCAGCACCGTTGCGTAAAATGCGGAAAAGACCATAAGACAGAAGAATACCCTCTGGGAAATGAAAGGGTAGAAGACAAAGCCCTTCTAAAGTGCGCAGTGTGCCGGAATGAGGGACACCCCGCTAATTATCGAGGATGTCCTAAATTCCGAGAAATAATGGCAAGAAGTGTGACCCGGCAAAAAAACACAGAGCCAGCTCGTACTACAACAATGCCCGTAACATCGCAGCGGTCGTATGCACAAGTTGCGTCGGGTGGGAGACCACAAAACCAGGCTACAACATTGGTAGCCACAAATACTCCCACACAGACTGAAACAACATCGCAAGCAGACGTGGTCACGGTTCTGCTTAATCTGCAGAGACAGATGACACAGCTGCAAAATCAAATAAACGAGATCTACTCGTACTTGCCCAATTTAAACAAAAAGTCAATATAAACCCTCTAACTACAACATCAATAAAAGCTCTTGTCGTGAATGTAAATTCACTAATAAGAACTGAGAGAAGAGCCAATCTTTTCAACCTGTTGCAAGTTGAACAGCCTGATGTACTTCTGGCGGGGGAAACAAAATTAAACCAGAGACACAAGATATGGCATAAAAACTACGATATTATACGAAGAAACCGACCTAACTCCTCTCAAGGGGGGGTGTCGCAATCTTTATTAGAAAAGGGATCAATCATAAAGTAATATATAGTGGAGAAGTGCCCAGGTTCCGGGTGCTGGAAGCCAGTATCGTACGCATACCCCTTCAGCAAGGAAGGGGTTTGTATGCGATTGCGGTCTACGCACCTGAGGAGCACCAACATAATCTATTTATAGCAGAGCTCGAGACACTCTTCCGATGCTTACAATTGCAACTGGGCAAAAATTACTTTATCCTAGGGGGAGATATGAACGCCAAGCATAGAAATTGGGGGAATCATATATGTAATGCCAGAGGAAATCAGTTGGCTGGTTGGTTAGATCAGTTTCATACTGAATATAGAACTGACCTGCTAGCTACGGAATATCCATCGTTCCCCAGATGTAGATCGTTCTTAGATATCTCGCTAATCGACTCACGACTGAAATTACTTAGCACCAACAGACGAAAAAGAAACTGTTTACGGACAATTGAATACGACAGTGACCACTGTGCATTCACGGCAGTAATAGAGCTTCCGAACGAGCTCGCAGATCTGGAGGAATTCGTGATCCCGCAACCCTATAACTACGGGGCAATGCGATGGCCGCGGTTCACCAGATCATTAACAAGAGAACTGCGTTCGAATGACTTTAATCTGCCAGTAAACAGAAACCTGACAAATGACGAAATCGACAAATACATTCAACAAATGGACGAAACCGTAAAACGAACAATGGACAAAGCAATTCCCAAAACAACAGTTACAGATCACACTAACATGTACAGAAACGCAACAATAAACGCACTCCACAAGAAAAAGAGCAGACTGCTATCGAAACTAAAAGAACTACACAGACAGTTTACTGACAGACAAGACCAGGAGATAATATCACAGAAATCCCGATTGAAAAACCTCCAACACTTACTTAAAGCTAATTATAGATTAGCAACAAATTTGTATTGGAACAACAGAATTCGGGCTATAAAAACTAATAACCCGAATATGTTCCCACAAATAAATAAAATATTCAGGAGAAATAATCAAAACGAGATTCAGTGTCTCCAATTTCAACGTACTGATGTAAACAAGCAGCTGCTAACCAACATTGGCATAGATACAGAGAACGCTATCCTCTCCGAAGGTCCTTTGGAAAAGGTGAACGCTGTGGGAGCTGTCTTTCAGGAAATGTACAAGGTGAATGAAAGCATTCACCGAAATCACGACCTGGAGGACAGAGTTCTACTGAATCACCTGCACCTCCGGAATGAAATTTCACTTTGGCAATCGGAGAATCCGGGTTTTACCGAATTCAGTGGCGGTAATCTGTCAATTGACATTAATGCCAATGATGTAGTGGCTAATAGCCTTTTAATAACAAGGGAAGGAATCCAGAGTATCTTCGACTCATTAAGAAGCAAAAAGTCATTGGGAATAGATGGAGTACCTAACATCGTACTCAAGAACCTGCCCCCAATGGCAATAGATATATACACGGTCCTGTTTAACAACGCGTTGAATAATGCATATTATCCCGCGCGTTGGAAAACGGCTATCATTCAGCCCATCGCAAAAAAAGGCAAAGAGTGTACAAACCCAATGAACATGCGTTCGATAAGTTTACTCCCAAGCA
Source organism: Microdon myrmicae (assembly GCA_963931805.1). Taxonomy (NCBI): domain Eukaryota; kingdom Metazoa; phylum Arthropoda; class Insecta; order Diptera; family Syrphidae; genus Microdon; species Microdon myrmicae. The sequence continues at coordinate 105,414,888 of OZ007497.1, read as the reverse complement.
TCAGTAAAGTATTTGAAAAAATCATTAACAAAGCTCTGGCAAAATGCGTAGACGACAACAGCATTATTCCAAATAACCAGTTTGGCTTTAAGGCGGGCCATGAAACCACACATGCCGCAGCTAAACTGGTCTCCGACATACAATGGAATAAATGTAGGAACCAATGCACAGGTGCCTGTCTGATCGACTTGGAGAGAGCCTTTGATACCGTCTGGATCGAAGGGTTGTATTACAAACTGGTCAGACATGGCATACATAAGCCTTTACTATATGTACTTTACGATATGTTAAAGGACAGGAGGTTCGTGGTCAAAAGTGGTAATGCGACCTCTAATAAAACGTATAATATCAAGAATGGCTTGCAACAGTGCGCGGTACTCTCTCCGATTCTTTTTAACATTTACATTAGCGACTTATTAGATGCACTTCCGCAAGCTATTGCGTACGCAGACGATCTCATAATTTACAGAACAGCGCCGAAGGTTGAGATCATAAATAGTTTAATACAACGAGACTTCAACAACGTACAGCGCTATTGCGATGACTGGAAACTTAAGATCAACTTCCAGAAATGTGAAGCCATCCTATTTAGAACTCCATTATATAAAGCCACGAACGACACAAGGAAAAACTGGCGAAAGCTAGTTATCGTGGGACCGCATGGAGATAAACTGGAAACCAAGAGTTTAGTTAAATACCTGGGCATCTGGCTAGACCAATATCTGTATTTCAACAGACATGTAGAAGCTGCTCTGGTCAAGAGAAAAACGTTTGCTATGACAAGGAGGCTATTTCACAGTAGCCAACTTGACAGCAGGGTAAAAGTCATATGCTACATGACGCTAATCAGGCCAATGCTCATATATGGTTGTCCAGTATGGTTCAACATAGGTCCAAATTTGATGGAAAAGATTCGGGTGTTCGAAAGGAAGTGTCTCAGAAGTTGTCTCAGATTATATCGGACACCGGAATCGGACTATAAAAAGTATTATGCAAAAGAGACTTTATATAATGAAGCGTACATAAATAGGGTGGATAATTTTATGATTAAATTAATCAGAGGACATATTGCGAAAGCAATAAGCTCGTCCAATGACCTAATTTTCGGGGCCTATTATTCAAACACTCTGTACTATGAGAGCGTGCGTCGCAACGGTTTTGTTCCACCAGAAGCGTTCCTTGACTTGGACATGAAAGGGCTTATACAGGATAGATCCGGAATTCCGCCGATCTATCATGTAAGTAGATCATCCGTAGACGGGCGATTGTGCTACGACCGGGAAGTAACGCTCACCGAAGAAGAGCTCCTGCGCTTCAGTAGGGCTATCTCCCACAGAGACCGGGACGATAGTATTAGACAGCGTCAACAGTAATGGTGGTTGAATGGCATATAAAGACCTGGTTACCAAAGTATATAGAATCACACTATCATCAGCTAGCTTACATAGATTTAGCTTTTCTAGAATTAGGGTAGTATAAGATTTAAGTTAAGTTAAGTTAAGTTTTTAGCTTTTACATAAAATTAAAAATTAAAAAAAAAATAAATAAATAAATAAATAAATGAATAAATGAATAAAAAATAAGTAAGTTAAGTAAGTTAAATTTTAAGAAATAAAAAAAAAAAGAAAGTTTTTCAAATTTTCTTTGTCTTTCAAATAATTATAAGTATTGCCACAAAATTCTGTCGCCGAAAGGCAAATTATATAATGGTTAAGTAATGTTTAGCTTAGAGCGTCTGCGAAGGACCAGTAAGTTATTATATAAGATAATTAAGCTAGAATTTAAGCATGTTTTGTCTAGCCTTTAATTTAGAAACTAAGAATATAAATAGAAAATAAAAAATGTTTTAAAAATGAAAATGAAAAAATGACAGTTTACACACTTTACACATCTATATTGCATACTACAATTCGATGTCAAATGGCCTGAAGTGCCGACAGCAGATACATTCCAATACACGTTCGGAATCATACGTTTATTTATCATGCATTCATTTCATTTTCCAAACGTCCGAAAATTAGGAAATGTGCATTTTTATTACTTCGTGATCTTTACTTTCCAGGAATTTGCGCATCCAAATTCTCACCCTTTTCTGAATTTAAATCTATTTGAAGTACACGACAAATCTTGTTGGCTCTTCTTGGCGCTTTTATGAATATATTTCAATAAATCTCAACGAAGATTTGACGGTTCATTTTTGATTTCAGAGTCAGTCTCAAAAATCGTCTCATCGCAGTGGATGCCAATAATTGCAATATAAATTAAATACAAGTCAGTCTTAGGGTTGTGGTCTGAACTTGTGGATGTTAACAATTCATATACCTATCTGTTCCATAAACATATTTGCTCTGGGGAAGGAAAATTGTACATTCTCTGATAGTGTTGGAGCAAGGATATTTCTTACACATTTGGTAATAAGTAATTGTGAATTATAAAACATATTGCGAAACATATTTTAGGACCATATTATGAAAGTTCTAAAGCTATCGAGGCTGATGGTAATGTGTATAAGAACCAAATAGAGAAGTGTACGTACCACTGTTAAAACAGTGGCCTTAAAATTTGAGTCAAATACCAGATAAAGATCCAGAGTCCTTAGAGTTTTTTTTTGAAGGTATGTAAAGAATAGCTTAATACACAGTTGATTAAAGATTGTTGTTTATATCAAATAAACGACCAACATTTTTCTACTTTCTCATCAATGCTAACAATAAATATTTAATGACCCGAATTCTTAAAAAAACACAACAATCTTGGTATGCAGAAAATATTTGCAAAGATGGATATCTTTTTAACTCAATAAATTTAACTAGACGTGTCATTAATAAAAAAATGAAATGAAATAACTTTCCGAAAAGTCTGGATTCCTATAAAAAGACACAACCAATGCTTTGAATATTTAGTGTTGAAGGCGACATACACAAGAAATGGACCAAAAATTATTATTCTCCCTAATTCTTACTATTTTTGGCGTTCATGTAGGAGTGGCTCTACGTAAGTAAAATGTCAATTTATTCATCGTATTGAAACTTACAAAAACTGCATATATGTTACATTTAACAGCGTCAGGTGTGGAACCGTGCAATGCCGGGGATAACACTTGCTTAATATCCACTATTAACCAAGTTATTAGCACCAAATCGACAGGTAAACATAAACATTTGTTGTATTTCAAATATTTATGTCGAACTGAATTACCTTTTATCTCTATTAGGCGACCCAGATCTCCATTTGGAGAACTTTAATCCGTTGTTTATTTCATATCTACACCTTGTTGGCAGCTCTAAACATATTGCCGGAACGGTTGATTGTTACAATACGTCAGTCTATAATTTGAACACATTAAGGGCGGTTTCAGTCAGGTGGGTTCAATTAAGAACACAATCTTGGACTATAATATCTAGGATGCCAGTCGTTAAAAATACGTTGTTCTGTTCTTGTAGTGATTCTTGGGCAACTCCGAATGCTACATTTATATTTGGGCTCCATACTCCATCATCTCTGTTCGCCTCAGGTACGTATAAGGCGACTGGAACATTTTTCGGCTTTTCAATTGATGGGTCAGGTCCATTCTCTGTCACATTTAGTGAGTTACTTATCCTTTAATTTTGAAAAGTACAAAATTAAATCGACACTTTTTGTTAATCAGATAACCCAACCATAACTGTTACACTGAAAACTGAAGTCAAATATGTTAATGGTGTAGCTTATGTGGAAGTTATAAGTGTTGAAATGCAACTGACAGCGGATTCGGTGGTCTATCATATAGACAATTTTGTCCAGGGCCACGCACTCCTGTCTAAATTGGCATCGGATGTTTTAGCGGCTAATAGTGCAACTGTGACCCAGGTAATCACTCCTGTTCTGATAAAACAACTGACTCCATACTTTGCTGAGGTTTTCGTACCAGTCATGGAATCATTCTCTACTAATGAACTTGTTAAAAACTGGTAAACCAATAATAAAATCATAACCACTCATCAATATTTTTTCGTTGCAACTTGGACAAAATGAATAATGTACGCTTGATCCGGAGAAACTTCTCTAATGTAAGACAGAATAAATCCAATAATGAATTCCATTTTGGGTCGATAATTTTCAACAAGATAAAGGTTAGCCATAATTGGGGCTGCTCATTTTGAAAGGCGGCTAAGGGTTCGTTACAGATTTTTTTTTATTCATTTTTGTATTTCATTTCTTATAAAATCACAATACGTTGATTTCTAAGGAGTGTCCTTGGTGCTACTAAATATGGTGAGGACTCGGGACAATGAGGGAAACTCCAAATTTGTACAAATTTGGTTCAATTTTATTTGAATGTCGTAGAATTTTATTTCTGTACCCATTTCTCCTGCAAGTAATTTCATACAGTAACTTCTTACAGAATTTTTTTTTCACTTTTTTCTAACATTTTTTATTTCCTTCTTAGATTCTAATATATAGGCTTGACCAAAAATGATTAAATTATGGCTTAAATATATTATATTATAACTTACTGGCCTTAGGCAGACGCTCTAAGCAAAACTTTATATATCTATTTTCCAATTTGTCTTTCGAGGACAGAACTTTGTTTTTTAATTATGTTTATTTGGATAACAAACAAAAACTATCTAAACTAATATCCCTTTTTTTGTAATTGCCTTAAAACCTTAATTTAATATAACTAAAATCCTATTCTACCCTAATCCTAGAAAAGCTAAATCTGTGTAAGCTTGTTGATTTTGGACTTACTTTGGTACTTTGGTACACAGGTCTTTATTTGCCGTTCAACCACAACAGCTGTTGGTGCTGTTTAGTAATTAATCCCGGTCTCTATGGGAAATAGCTCAATTGAACCTAAGCTAAGTCCGTGTAAGCTGGCTGATGTTGCAGTTATTCTACCGACATGGGATATAGGTCTCTATTTGCTATTCAACCACCAAAACTGTTGGTGCTGTAATGATGTCATACCGGTCACTATGGAAAATAGCCCGATTGAACCGCAAAAGTTCTTTTTCGGTGGGTGTGACTTCTCGATCGTAGCTCAAACGCCCGTCTACGGCACATCCACCTACATGATAAATCAGCGGAACTCCGGATTCATCCTGTATAAGACCGTTTGTATCAAATTTTAGGAACGCCCCTGGTGGAACAAAGCCGTTGCAGCGCACCCTCTCAAAATACAAAGTATTTTTTTAATAAATTCCGAAAATTATACCATTAGACAGGACTAGTTCTCTCGCAATATGTCCTCCGATTACTTTGATCAAAAAATTATCAACCCTGTTTATCTAGGCTTCATTATATAAGGTCTCATTTGGATAATACCGTTTCTAGTCCGATTCCGGTGTTCGATATAATGTGAGACAAATTTTAAGACATTTTCTTTCAAACACCCGAATCTTTTCCATCATATTTGGTCCTATATTGAGCCACACTGGGCATCCATAAACAATCTTGGGCTGATTAGGGCCATATAGCATATAACCTTTACCCTGATATCAAGTTGGCTACAATGAAATAGCCTTTTTGTCATAGCCAATGCTTTCTTGGCCTTGACCAAAGTAGCTTCTCATCATCATCATCGGCACTACAACCAGGATCCGGTCTTGGCCTTATTTAGCAAGTCTCTCCACCGAGACTTGCTAAATTGTCCATAATCATTTGGTTTTCCAGGCAAGGTTATTAGTCTTGCGACAAAAAGAGATGCTGATGTCTGTTAAAATAAAGGTACTGGTCTAGCCAAATACCAATGTATTAGACCACACTCTTGGTTTCCAGTTTGTGTTCATGCGGTCCCATGATAACTGACTTTCGTCAGTTTTTTCTTGTATTATTTGTGGCTTTGTGCAGTGGGGTTTGTTGGCGATGCAATTTCCCGGCGCACAAGCACCCAACATCGGCGCACAAGCACTCAGCATCGGCACACAAGCACTGAGCAGCAGCGCACAAGCACTCGACGTCGGCGCACAAACAACTCAAGAGGGAAAAGCACACTGCACAACGACCAGCTGTGCGCCGATTGCAGAAAATCACTCGGGAGGAAACGAATGATTGAGAAGAAACCAAGCCAACGAGAAGACAGCCGCAGGAAATAAAAGGCGAGCGCAGCGGTGAAACACCAACACTCACTCGCCGATCGTTCATGCAGACAGACGTATTCATCGTGTGCTCGTTGACGAACAAAATTGAAAAAAAAAATTGAATCCGTAGACGTTAAGTCGTCGACGATCAATCGCATTCACATCGAACCTTGTGTGATATACCGCGAGAAGTTATAATCACAAAAAAAAAAAAAAAAAAAAAAACTATACAAACACGAGCAAACACGTGTAATTTTCGCTGGATGCCGTAGTCGAAATCTGTCTTCACAGATGCCAGACAACGATCCGAGCGCTACCCGGGAATATCTATTGGGACGGAAGAGAAGAGCCATTGAAACTCTTCAAAACTCATCGAAGAAGACCACAAAAATGGAAAAACAAGCAAAAAGACACATTGACTACGAACAAAAATTCCACTAAGCCGTGGAATACATCCAACAGCTTACAACACGGGTGAAGCAACTCCGGGAGGAAATTCACTGGCTAAAGCAACCCACCCAAAACAGCGACGATGCCAGTATGGAGATGACACCTTCTCCCAACTCAAACCATAAAACATCTCCACCCAAACAACTATCATCAGCCCATAAGGAATCCACCAAACAAACCGAGCCAGCAGCGAGTCCCCTGCCTGCCCAGCACAAAAATGTTACACCACCACCAATCAGTTAATTCGATAATCGACGAACATGGGAGAATGAGAGAACAGAAACACGATATATGATGATCTCGGGGTGGATTTGGTTGTATGTGCATGAATCAATGTACTTTGAGGATAACCCATTGACCCAATTCCGTGAATATGGTGATCTCAGAGTACATTGACCTGTACGAAGACAGAACTGTGAAGGAGAGGAAAATTAAGCTGGTGGTATTCACCTGCGAAAAGAGAGCATTGATCCCCAGGGACGCTGACTTGGCTAGGGCAATCTGATCATGGGAAGTAACTTAAATGATTTGATAATTTCCCCAGCGGTGGCAAGATTAAGCAACCGTCTCGTTTGATCAGACTATGCCGTTGCTAACCGACATGATGCGATTTCCTGTCGAAATCTCATGGGTTAGCGAAATGGGGTTGCCGTATGGCAAAGAGGTAGCTAACCTCAGTTATGCATTATCTGCATAGGATAATGAGTTTAGCTATGCGTCCGTTTAACATGTTTTACAGATGCAATAGCTTATAAGGGGAATGGGTAGGAATGACGCGCTGAAAGCGGTCGAAATAAGGTATGGAATTGTGGGTTGGTTCTTCATGTGCTATAGAGAACCCCCACAATCTCATCAATCGATATTAAAATCCTCAACGCAAAAATTGGAAAGGAAGATATCTTCCAACCAACTATAGGTAAAGAAAGCCTACACGAAGTTTCAAATAATAATGGAATTCGAATTATCACGTTCGCAGCGTCAAAAGATCTAGTCGTGAAAGTACGATGTTCAAGCACAAGGAAATTCATAAATTGCGACTCTGATCATCTTCTAGTGATGGGCAAAATCAGGAGTCGCCTGGCAGCAAACCCACATGGGCAGTCAGGGGAGACGAGCAAATAGTTTGAAATTGATAAACTAAACGATCTGCGCAAAAGGGCTAAATATCAAGACGAACTAACGAAGAGATTTAGCATCCTGGAGAATGGGAGTAGTGAGGAAGAGGAAACCAATAGTCTGGACACTAAATGGGCATCGATCAGAAATACAATCAAACAAAGAGCCCAAGAGGTATTAGGATTTAAGAAAAGAATTAAGTCCAAACCTTGGTTTGACCATGAATGACGGGCGAAGATCGAACAAGGTAAACGCCTCAAAGTGATCCATTTAGAAAGATATGACGAAGTCGACACACCACGATACGCGACAACTCGGAGAGAGACAATGAGACTTTTCAGATGCAAAAAACGCGAATGGGAGAAGACTCGGATCGAAAAAATCCTAGAAAATGCCAGAGCAAAGAACATTACAGGTACGTATGCCGGCATAAATTCAATTAGAAATGTCTACCGAGGGAGAGCCAATATAATTCGAGACGCAAACGGTTGTCTGGTCACCGAAACAAACAATATCGTGACAAGATGGAAGCAGAGCTTTGAAGACGTGCTCAATGTGCGCACCCATCAAACACTAATAAACGCACCAGACGTGCATACAGCCGAGCACCATATCCCAGAGCCCTCTTTCAACGAAGTTGTAGACGCAATAAATCGAGTGAAAAACAACAAGGCTCCCGGAGTCGACTGCATACCGACAGATTTGACTGCGAACATTACAGAGAAATATCATTGCACACATACAAAATACTAACAAATCTCATACTAGAGAGAATCATACCGTACGCAGTCGAAATACTGGGAAACTACCAATACGGATTCCGTAGGAACCGGTCAATAAGTGATCAAATGATCACAGTAAGGCAATTGTTGGAAAAGAAGTGGGAATGCGGAGAGACGGTTCACCAACTTATCGTTGACTTCAAAAAAGCCTACGACTCAGTCGCAAGCCAAAGACTTTACCAAATTGTAGTTGAGCTGGGAGTCAAAAAAAAAAATATGCCGCCCTCATTCATATCTGCATCAACGGAAATAAAGGGCGAGTTGGAATAGAAAACCACCTCTCAGAACCATTTGAAATACGCGGCGGACTAAAACAGGAGGATGGCCTCTCACCGTGTCTTTTTAACCTTGTGCTCGAGTATGTCATCAGAAAGGTACAAAACGACCACATGGCCGGATCATCCCGGAACGGGATCACACAAGTGCTCGCATATGCGGATGACATCGTCGTTCTGTAAGTAAAAACAATGAAATTATGATCCAAGCGGCAGAAGAGGTGGGCACAGAAATAAATGAAGACAAAACAAAATATATGATTACAGCGAGAGCAGGTGGACCTCAGGGATCAGAGATAAACGCCAGGCGCAAGATATTTGAAAAAGTTAAACAATTTAAATATCTGGGAACGATACTGACGGCTAGTAACGAAATGTCGAAGGAAATTAACAAAAGGCTACACTCCGGCAATGCTTGTTTGACACGCAGTCAGTAAACTGCTGAAATCCAAACTGTTATCACGTAACATAAAGCTCTGTGTGTATAGAACCATAATCATGCCGATTGTTCTACACAGTTGCGAAACATGGACTCTCACAAAACGGGAAGAAAACAAATTCCGCGTATTCGAGAATCAAGTTTTAAGGGGTATCTTTGGGGATAAATATGACGAGGAGGCAGGACAATTGAGGAAACTTCACAACCACGAATTGGAGGAGCTATACCGCAAACCTACAATAGTGAGAGTAATCAAGTCGCGAGGATTAAGATGGGGCGGACATGTGGTGCGAATGGGCAACCATAGGACCGTGCGTAGAATTCTTGACGGTAGACCAACGGGAAAGAGGCCGGTAGGACGGCCGCGACGGAGATAGGAGGACAAGGTTCGGTTTGACCTTGAGGAGATCGGATCGGATGGTCAAGTGTGGAAGGAGAGTGCAGTCGATGAAGACATGAACTTCCGGGTTCCTACAGGCCAATAACTAGAATTGCCCTTGCAGTGTCAACTCGGATAATTTTGAGAATGAAATTATCTATCCTATATAATTTTGATTTGTCATACAGGACTTTATTGGGATCGAATTGTTCATGTTGCGACTCTGGGCATCTATACATTCTGAGGCAGGAACACAAATACTGCCTCTCGGACACTTGAAACTTGTCCATGTAGAATGGGGGTATGTTATACTATAGCGGGCAGCCGTACACAAATAGTGGTCGAATGAGTAGCCAGTATGAAATTCTCTTGACTTTGGCGTCTAGAAGACTACTACGGAAAATATTTCTTGTCATAGTATATGCACTTTTAGCTGCGGAAGGGAGCTGCTATGTGATTATCAAAGTAAAGATACTGATTAAGCCAGATACCAGGTTATCTAACTAAAGTTTTTACTTGTAGGAGAAGATTATTACTTTCTACAGAGGGATTTTTTCTTTTAATTCTGTCTTTCTTCGATGCCTTGGACAGGGATATTCTGAAAAGGATAGTCTTTGTTTTGTGGAGATCGATATTTATTTCCTAGTCGTCAGAAAAACTTTTGATTCTATTATTCTATTGAAGTCATCAACAATTATCATCAATCTTTTCCCCAGATCTGTACACCACAATGTCGTCAGCGTATGCAATTGCATGGTTAAGAGAACCCATTAGATCACTAGTGTAAACGTTAAATATTTTGGGATAATTCACTGTCCCCTGGGGAAAGCCGCTTTTGACGTGAAAGGTATTGTTGGAGTTTATATCTTCACGTTCCAGCACAAACTGTTTACCCGTTATCATATCGTAGATAATGTATAACACATATTCGGGCATACCCAGATTTGATAACTTATATACGAGACCTTTTAATCATACGATGTCGAAGGCATTTTCAAAGTCAACCAAACAGGCAGCTGGGTATTGTCGCTTTGCCCTGTTCTACTATATATCGGAAACAAGTTTTGTCGCAGTATGAACTGTGCCCTGTTGCGATCTAAAACCAAACTCGTTTTTGGGGATGTACCATCATTTTCATCACACCAGTTTTTCAATACTCCATTTATAATTATCTCGAACACTTTGCTGATGTTTGGAAGAAAGCTAATCAAGCGAAAATTGGCTGGATTGCTCCCGTTCTTCTCCTTTTTGGAAATGGGGTGGACTACTGCAGTTTTCCAACGGGTTGGATGAGATGCATTAATAAAAGGGTTTTTGAACAAAACAGTGTTAACTTGCATTGCTTCTAGAGGGAAGCGCTTTAGAACAATGTGTGGATTGCAATCTATTCCATATATATACTATACTTCTTGTCTTTAAGGGATGTAAGGATGTCGGTAAGTTCATAATTGTTTGAAAGTCGGGTGTCCCGGCGTAAATCCGGTGTTTAGTTTCGTTTAGTTTAGTTTAGTGAGGGCAGCACCCTCATTTATTTAGCTTAATGCAAGCTTACATTAACTTAAATTAAATTAATATAAAAACCCAGACTATCTTAAATCTAGAGTAAGAAGGAGAAAGAAAAGAAAAAAACCAGGAAGGTGAAGATGACTGTGTTATGGGGGAGGTAGGGGGCTAGGAAAGAGCGAGTGTATGCGGGGGTGGTAAATTCGGCATTTGTGAAACAGTGACAGTGAAGGGCATGCCTACGTACTGGTAGGGGGGGGGGGGGGGGGGGTGTTGAAATTGTGGGTGGGGCTGGGGGAACTATTTTGAGGGTAGGGGAGAAGAGGTAGGGTGGCAGGGTAGAGGGGATTATTGGAGGGATGGGGCAGATTTACGGTGGGTTTATTCTGAGACGTCGTTTAACCCTTATGTCAATGACCAACTTTACCGACAGTAGTCAATGACCGGGTACCCGGGTACCTATTCGTCGCAATTTCACGATTGCTCGGCCTAGTAGACGAATTTCGGTCCCATGTCTTAGATCATCTCCATTCAAACGTTTCTGAATGATAATTACGACATTTCAATGAAAAAAAAATTTTTTTTTACTTTCAAATTGACATTTTAAAAAATCGTCTACTAGGCCGAGCAATCGTGAAATTGCGACGAATGGGTACACGGGTACCCGGTCATTGACATACGGGTTAAGAGCGGGTGTGGAGATGTTGAAATCGAAGGAGATGGGCAAAGAGTTGGCCTGTCGTAGCATACGCGAGTTGGGCTCGTTAGCGCCGTAAGAAGTGTGATGAGCGGGCACGTAAAACAGTCGAGAGTTACGTCCGTTACGGGGGTTTGTATGCAATGTTAAAGTGGAGAGCAAGCTTGGGCAATGGATTGAGCCAGACAGAAGGCGATGGACAAAGATGATGCCGGCATCGATTCTGCGCTCTTGGCAACATCTGAAGCAACAACATCTCGAGAAAAGCCGTCGATTCTACGGTTTGCCTCAAATTCTACTCTACCAGCGACTAAAGTAAGGGCCAAAAGTGGAGTATCAGCCATCATAGCTGCGGTCCGAAGGATAATAAAACAAAGTAATACTATCAAGAGAAAAAAATTGAAAAAGGAACCCGCTTTGAGGCAAGTACACAAGGAGCATCGAATGAATTTTGCAAGAAAACATGTCGCTTGGACCAGTGAGCGGAAACGCGTTGTCTTTTCAGGTGAAAAAATATTTAACCTTGGCGGTCCCGATAGTTTCAACTTTTATTTCCATGATCTGAGAAAGGAGGAGCTTATTTTGGCAAGACATCACAGCCGTACATCAGGTGCCATGGAGTGGGGAGCTATTACCTACTATGGCACAATCGACTTGGAGTTTTTGTCAACAACAGGGAACGAAAACAACTACAAATGTTTGCTGGAACGGTCATTTCCAAAAATTAAAAACATTTGGATTTTCCAACAAGTCAATGCCCCATCCACACGAAGTTGGATTCAATCAGAAGACATGGAACTGTTGCCATGGCCGCCCCATTCGCCGGACTTAAACACAATCGAAAACGTTTGGTCGTGGCTTTCTCGTAAAGTTTATGAAGGCGACAGACAATTTAAAGACAAGGACACCTTAATCGAAGCTATTCGTGATTCCTGGGATCAAATTTCCCTAGATTATTTAAAAAAACTCTATGATTCTATTCCAAACCGTCTTATAAAGGTCATATCCAGAAACGGCGGCCATACTCATTATTAATGAAGAAAAATGTTATAAATAAATATTTTAAAACCACAAAGTGTAAACATTTCATTAATCTTTTCATTCTTTTCTAAAATTTTGCATGTGGCCTCATCCTAGTGACGTACGTTTTTATACCCTTTTTAAGTAGTTTTTTATTTGATCTTGGGAAATTCCAACGATCGTTTCTTAATTACCCTTTAATTTTATGAATTCCTTTTGGGGCAATACCTACCTATTCAAAGGTAGTATATGTTTCCGGGTACAAAATTTCCAACAGCTATAAAGAGCGAAAATCAATTGCAAAATTTGTGGCCTCATCCTAGTGATTGGGAGTGTATATTCATCATCATCATCATCGGCACTACAACCGGGAACTGGTCTTGGCTTTATTTAGCAATTCCTGAGGTTTGTTAAATTTCCCATAATGATTTGTTTTTTTCGGGAAAGGTCATTAGTCTTGCGCCAGAGGCTCCCCGACGGGGAATCGAACCACGGTCTCTCGCATGACAGGCGGGTATACTAACCACTATACTATCGAGGAGCCGCCTCCCCAAGATACGATGTGAAAATCGTTCTTCGTGATTTGAATGCGAAGATAGGTCGGGAGCCGGTTTCAGGCACTACGCAGATTCCCATTGTTTGCATGAGAACCCTAATGACAATGAACTACGAGTCATCGAACTGGCAGCATCAAAAAACTTGGTCGTTGCGAGTACCAGGTTTCCACGTACAGATATCCACAAAGCCACCTGGGTACCACTTGATGTAGCCACTCGCAACCAAATTGACCACGTGTTAATACATCGCCGCCACTTGTCGAGCCTGATGACGCTACGAACATACGGAGGTGCCAACGTCGACTCGGATCACTATCTTGTTGGTATAATTTTCCGAGCGCGGATTGCCTTACGGAGACGTATTTTATCCGCGGATCAGGTTCGAATCAACACGGCTGCCTTACGCATTGGGAATACCAGTAACACCTTGGGCTTGCGTTAAGACTCGCCCTCGGAGAGCTCGACGGAGGGAGAGTAACTCCTGGGGCCACAATGCCGGGCGTAGAAGAGAAATGGACACGCCTTAAGAATACTGTCATTAGTACTGCCAACTCAATCTTAGGCAGTAATCGGAGCGACTGGTTTGATAAAGAGTGCAAACTAGCAACTGAACATAAGAATGCTACATACCGGACAATGCAGTAGTCTTATAGGACGCGGGTACGCGAGGAGAAATACAAAGAGCTAAGAAGATCTGGGGAAAGACTTCACAGACAAAAGAAAAGTGCCTAGGAAAAAAATCTTGTCTATGAAATAGAGAAAAGTAGAGAGCGAGGTCCGCACCATGCGCAGAACTTCTACCAAATAACCCGCTGTATGACGCCGGACTTACCACGCTGCACTTACTGCAAGAATTAAGAGGGTAATCTGATCACCGATCCGGAAGGCATTCTGGAGCAATAGGAAGTGCACTTCAATGAATTGCTAAATGATCAGCGCACAGAAGAATTGCAGGCTGCACCAATGCAAAATCAAAACCAAATGCTGCCGTCACCATGCATTAAGAAAACATTAAAAGCCATAAGACAGTTCAAATCAAATAAGGCGCCGGAGCTGATGGCATGCCAGCTGAGCTGATCAGCTCATTAGGCATCTTTTCTCGTAAGGTGGGTGTCCTCATAAATCAATAAAATATTAGAGGTTGGCACAATTATATGTGGAATTCCACTTAGGAAGAAACCTAAGTCCTCAGACATTTTCCACTTTGATAGTGCCTACCTGACATATACAAGTGAGATATCGCATGAATTACCTTTGGTACAGGACCAAGCACCTATAAAACAAAGGCCATACTGTCTGCCTGAGTGTAAGAAACAGATATTAAACGAGCAAGGTCGGGATTTGCTAGAAAATGATATCATTCAACCTAGCAGAAATCCGTGGAACTCATCCCTCCTGGTAGTTCCCAAGAAAGCGGGCCCCGATGAAAGCCTGATGGAGAGTTGTGGTCGACTTTAGGAAACTGAACGACAAAACCATCGGAGATGCGTATCCTCTCCCTCGAATAGAGGCCATACCAAAACAAACTCCTTTCAGTGAGTGGATGTACGCTATTGGATCGCGGTTCGATCCAAGTGTGCTTTTGGGAAATGAAGAGCATGTATCTGATCATAGTCATAGTAATGAGCGTTCATTTGGAACAGGAATTGCATCGCCTAGACCGTAATGATCACTATCCTACTTGATTGTACGAAGACAATTTCCAGTAGCTAGATCCGTAATCTGATCCGTAGATCTAATAATTGCGTTCTTTCTTTGATAAGACGACGTACTTGTAGCGTACAATTCTAGTTTTTGTTTGGTGGCATTTGTTGTCATCAGTCGAATAACGCATTGCTTCTTGTGTGCGAGATAAGGTTATCCCAAGTACTGTGCGGGGTATTGAAATCTTCCGGCATAAAAAATTGTTTTCCGAATCTTATTTTAGAGTTTGTAAAAGAGTATCAAGTTCGTTGACAAATCATCTAAACTGGGGACTTCAGGAGCATAAACTGAGGAGACATATACACTATTCAAAGGAATATCTAAAATGCAGACTTCCAGCACTTGAAACTTGTGTACATCTGTGCTGCAAACGACCCTATGTTGCAGACCATTCTTAACTAAAATTCCCTTGAGTGGAGTGGTTTTAAGGATTAACCCAGCGTTGTGACTAGAGTATTGAGTTATCTGGAAACAGAGTAGGATAGATAGATACAATCCGTTCGTCCCACCTGATCCGTCACTTCTTGTTCAATTACAATATTTCTCAAATTGTTTTCTCAAACTCAGCAAACTATTATTATATGAAAAGTAAAATTGCTGTTATGTGGGTTTGTGCCTCCGGTTAAGTCCTTTTAGTGATATTTCTTGGTTGTTCCACGATTGGTGTATGTCACACTAGGTGCCACGTAAAAATGAGTTTTCATTCGTTTCTTTCTATTTTCCAACTTTAATTTCAATTGTTGGTATTTAGCGCAACCTCTAAGGTTATCAGAATGGTCTGTTTTCTTCCCGAGGACGCAGGGTACTTTTTATTATGCGGCAGGTGTTCTTTGCCCAACGGGCATTCCCCAATAATGTGACAGTTTACACACTTTACACATCTATATTGCATACTACAATTCGATGTCAAATGGCCTGAAGTGCCGACAGCAGATACATTCCAATACACGTTCGGAATCATACGTTTATTTATCATGCATTCATTTCATTTTCCAAACGTCCGAAAATTAGGAAATGTGCATTTTTATTACTTCGTGATCTTTACTTTCCAGGAATTTGCGCATCCAAATTCTCACCCTTTTCTGAATTTAAATCTATTTGAAGTACACGACAAATCTTGTTGGCTCTTCTTGGCGCTTTTATGAATATATTTCAATAAATCTCAACGAAGATTTGACGGTTCATTTTTGATTTCAGAGTCAGTCTCAAAAATCGTCTCATCGCAGTGGATGCCAATAATTGCAATATAAATTAAATACAAGTCAGTCTTAGGGTTGTGGTCTGAACTTGTGGATGTTAACAATTCATATACCTATCTGTTCCATAAACATATTTGCTCTGGGGAAGGAAAATTGTACATTCTCTGATAGTGTTGGAGCAAGGATATTTCTTACACATTTGGTAATAAGTAATTGTGAATTATAAAACATATTGCGAAACATATTTTAGGACCATATTATGAAAGTTCTAAAGCTATCGAGGCTGATGGTAATGTGTATAAGAACCAAATAGAGAAGTGTACGTACCACTGTTAAAACAGTGGCCTTAAAATTTGAGTCAAATACCAGATAAAGATCCAGAGTCCTTAGAGTTTTTTTTTGAAGGTATGTAAAGAATAGCTTAATACACAGTTGATTAAAGATTGTTGTTTATATCAAATAAACGACCAACATTTTTCTACTTTCTCATCAATGCTAACAATAAATATTTAATGACCCGAATTCTTAAAAAAACACAACAATCTTGGTATGCAGAAAATATTTGCAAAGATGGATATCTTTTTAACTCAATAAATTTAACTAGACGTGTCATTAATAAAAAAATGAAATGAAATAACTTTCCGAAAAGTCTGGATTCCTATAAAAAGACACAACCAATGCTTTGAATATTTAGTGTTGAAGGCGACATACACAAGAAATGGACCAAAAATTATTATTCTCCCTAATTCTTACTATTTTTGGCGTTCATGTAGGAGTGGCTCTACGTAAGTAAAATGTCAATTTATTCATCGTATTGAAACTTACAAAAACTGCATATATGTTACATTTAACAGCGTCAGGTGTGGAACCGTGCAATGCCGGGGATAACACTTGCTTAATATCCACTATTAACCAAGTTATTAGCACCAAATCGACAGGTAAACATAAACATTTGTTGTGTTTCAAATATTTATGTCGAACTGAATTACCTTTTATCTCTATTAGGCGACCCAGATCTCCATTTGAAGAACTTTAATCCGTTGTTTATTCCATATGTACAGCTTGCTGCCAGCTCTAAACATATTGCCGGAACGATTGACTGTTACAACACGTCAAGCTATAATTTGAACACATTAAGGGCGGTTTCAGTCAGGTGGGTTCAATTAAGAACACAATCTTGGACTATAATATGTAGGATGCCAGTCGTTAAAAATATATTGTTCTGTCTTTCCAGTGGTTCTTGGGCAACTCCGAATGCTACATTTATATTTGGGCTCCATACTCCATCATCTCTGTTCGCCTCAGGTACGTATAAGGCGACTGGAACATTTTTCGGCTTTTCAATTGATGGGTCAGGTCCATTCTCTGTCACATTTAGTGAGTTACTTATCCTTTAATTTTGAAAAGTACAAAAATTAAATCGACCATTTTTGTTAATCAGATAACCCAACCATAACTGTTACACTGAAAACTGAAGTCAAATATGTTAATGGTGTAGCTTATGTGGGAGTTATAAGTGTTGAAATACAACTGACAGCGGGGTCGGTGGTCTATCACTTAGACAATTTAGTCCAGGGCCACGCACTCCTGTCTAGATTGGCATCGGATGTTTTAGTGGTTAATAGTGTAGCTGTGTCCCAGGTAATCACTCCTGTTTTGATACAACAACTGGCTCCATACATTGCTGAGGTTTTCGCACCACTCTTGGAGTCATTCCCAGCTAACGAACTTGTTAAAAACTGGTAAACCAATAATAAAATCGTAACCACTCATCAATATTTTTTCGTTGCAACTTGGACAAAATGAATAATGTACGCTTGATCCGGAGAAACTTCTCTAATGTAAGACAGAATAAATCCAATAATGAATTCCATTTTGGGTCGATAATTTTCAACAAGATAAAGGTTAGCCATAATTGGGGCTGCTCATTTTGAAAGGCGACTAAGGGTTCGTTACAGGTTTTTTTTTTATTCATTTTTGTATTTCATTTCTTATAAAATCACAATACGTTGATTTCTAAGGAGTGTCCTTGGTGCTACTAAATATGGTGAGGACTCGGGACAATGAGGGAAACTCCAAATTTGTACAAATTTGGTTCAATTTTATTTGAATGTCGTAGAATTTTATTTCTGTACCCATTTCTCCTGCAAGTAATTTCATACAGTAACTTCTTACAGAATTTTTTTTTCACTTTTTTCTAACATTTTTTATTTCCTTCTTAGATTCTAATATATAGGCTTGACCAAAAATGATTAAATTATGGCTTAAATATATTATATTATAACTTACTGGCCTTAGGCAGACGCTCTAAGCAAAACTTTATATATCTATTTTCCAATTTGTCTTTCGAGGACAGAACTTTGTTTTTTAATTATGTTTATTTGGATAACAAACAAAAACTATCTAAACTAATATCCCTTTTTTTGTAATTGCCTTAAAACCTTAATTTAATATAACTAAAATCCTATTCTACCCTAATCCTAGAAAAGCTAAATCTGTGTAAGCTTGTTGATTTTGGACTTACTTTGGTACTTTGGTACACATGTCTTTATTTGCCGTTCAACCACAACAGCTGTTGGTGCTGTTTAATAATTAATCCCGGTCTCTATGGGAAATAGCTCAATTGAACCTAAGCTAAGTCCGTGTAAGCTGGCTGATGTTGCAGTTATTCTACCGACATGGGATATAGGTCTCTATTTGCTATTCAACCACCAAAACTGTTGGTGCTGTAATGATGTCATACCGGTCACTATGGAAAATAGCCCGATTGAACCGCAAAAGCTCTTTTTCGGTGGGTGTGACTTCTCGATCGTAGCTCAAACGCCCGTCTACGGCACATCTACCTACATGATAAATCAGCGGAACTCCGGATTCATCCTGTATAAGACCGTTTGTATCAAATTTTAGGAACGCCCCTGGTGGAACAAAGCCGTTGCAGCGCACCCTCTCAAAATACAAAGTATTTTTTTAATAAATTCCGAAAATTATACCATTAGACAGGACTAGTTCTCTCGCAATATGTCCTCCGATTACTTTGATCAAAAAATTATCAACCCTGTTTATCTAGGCTTCATTATATAAGGTCTCATTTGGATAATACCGTTTCTAGTCCGATTCCGGTGTTCGATATAATGTGAGACAAATTTTAAGACATTTTCTTTCAAACACCCGAATCTTTTCCATCATATTTGGTCCTATATTGAGCCACACTGGGCATCCATAAACAATCTTGGGCTGATTAGGGCCATATAGCATATAACCTTTACCCTGATATCAAGTTGGCTACAATGAAATTGCCTTTTTGTCATAGCCAATGCTTTCTTGGCCTTGACCAAAGTAGCTTCTCATCATCATCATCGGCACTACAACCAGGATCCGGTCTTGGCCTTATTTAGCAAGTCTCTCCACCGAGACTTGCTAAATTGTCCATAATCATTTGGTTTTCCAGGCAAGGTTATTAGTCTTGCGACAAAAAGAGATGCTGATGTCTGTTAAAATAAAGGTACTGGTCTAGCCAAATACCAATGTATTAGACCACACTCTTGGTTTCCAGTTTGTGTTCATGCGGTCCCATGATAACTGACTTTCGTCAGTTTTTTCTTGTATTATTTGTGGCTTTGTGCAGTGGGGTTTGTTGGCGATGCAATTTCCCGGCGCACAAGGACCCAACATCGGCGCACAAGCACTCAGCATCGGCACACAAGCACTGAGCAGCAGCGCACAAGCACTCGACGTCGGCGCACAAACAACTCAAGAGGGAAAAGCACACAGCACAACGACCAGCTGTGCGCCGATTGCAGAAAATCACTCGGGAAGAAACGAATGATTGAGAAGAAACCAAGCCAACGAGAAGACAGCCGCAGGAAACAAAAGGCGAGCGCAGCGGTGAAACACCAACACCCAGTCAGTAAATGATTGTATTCAGTTGTGTTGTGATTGTGTTCAGTGAGTAAAAAAAAAAAACAAATTATTATAGTAACCAAACTGTGCGTGCATTGCTGTATGCTAACGCAACGATCACTGGAAGCGGGTGAAACGAAAACAAAATGTGATTTACTTCATTCTTAATTAACTATCTTACAATTATTAACTTTCAACTTTGATTTTTATTTTGATTTTAATATTGATTTTGATCTTGATTTTGATTTTGATTTTGACTTTAATTTTGATTTCAATTTTGATTACATTTGATTTATTTTATTTACTCATTTTAATAGGTAAATCGCGGTTTTCAGGTCCTCTACGTCACCCTTCTTTGCTTTTTCCCATTCCTTTTGTAGTTTCCCCTTTTAGATTTGCTGCGTTTCCCTTTATCGAATCCTCCGTGTACTTTCGCACTTTCACTCCCTGTCTCCACCGTGGGCTTTGTAATTGATACACGTATTGTTCCTTCCCAATTGATCAATGGATACACGGTATTCGCAGAGTGTGGGCCATCAGCCCGACCAGGGCATGGTGGTTCTCATAAAAAGACTGGAAGAGGACTTCGAGGCTCTCAGAGCTGAGTACGCAGTCCTCAAAAATAAACTATCGGCACTAGAAGCCAGCCCCACCCCACCCCCACCCCCGCCCGGTGTCTGTTGGGAAACCTTCGATTCGGAATCGGAGTTCGAGCCCGAACAGGAAAACGTCGCCAAGAGTTCTGACACCTTAATGGATGATGATGACACGCGTACCCCAACCCCAAACTCATTTAGGGCCCCAAAGCGCAAAACGCCCCTGCCAACAGTAACCTGCGAGGGGGGGACCTCCAATAAGCGTATCGCTATTGGCTGCCCACCAAAACCACCCCCATCATTATCACCACCTGTCACTAAAAAAATGTCGATGCCCCCGGCAACCCCAAACTTGCAAAAAACCATACCCCCACAGAAGCGTAATTGAGGATATTCGACCCCGATATGAAAAACTAACAACTGAGGCTGAGAGGGATGCACTCCTTTTCACGGCATATGTAAGACATACGCTCCAAAATGGATCTCAAAATTAAAGTTATCCTCATAAATGCCAACTCCCTTGTTTCGCTATCCAAGCGTGCGATAGTCTCTGACTTCATAAAGGATAACCAGGCGGACGTGGTTCTTGTAACCGAAACTAGGTTGCATCCATGTCACCGTCCCACTTTCCCAAACTTTTCAATGATTCGAAGAGATCGAACCCTCACTGGCACCCCCACCATCAACGGAGGTGCCACCTGTATTCTAGTTAATAGCGAACTTCGCCATGAAGCTATTGACCTCCCACATTTCGAGTTGGGCGGACAAACTGTGACAACTTCAATATTACATTGAACGATAAACTCCACCAACTCTCTCTCCCCACTGACAGGAACCTAACGACCGTTGCGATAAATAACGCTGCAAAACGACTTCACGAGATTCTAGTTGAAACTTCTAAGACTCATGTCCCGAAGTACAAACTTGAAAAGACTTATCAGATTCCCCTCGACGACCTCACTCTTCGTCTCATCCGGGAGCGTAAAAAGCTCTGCAGAATGAGATATTGTCACCGCTTTACGCAAAGGGAGCCATTATTGCGAGCCATTATTCACAATATTGTTACACTGATAAAACAGAGAATCCAAAACAATCGTGCCCGACAATTGGAAGACAAACTGAAGGGTATTCAGATGGACCAGAACATTTATAAAAAATGTTAAAAAGATATGTGGCACCTCTCGTATCACTGGACCAATCATGCACAACGGTCTTGTTGCCAATAATGACACCAATAAAGCAAACATCATCGGAGAGACCTTTGAAAATAATCACAAGCTCACTCTTCAAGATGGCGACCCGCAAACGAATGCAATAATTGATTCAGAGGCTCACAATAAATTAGACAACTTTAACGAGCCAATTGTTGTCTTCAACTCAGCTAACAGTGCATACTTCGATGACACACGTGATAATAGTCACGGTTTCGTCACACCAAATACCCTAGTTAAATCTCGAAACCCTAACAAGTCACCCGGTATCGACAACATGTCCTACCACTCGTTGCGAAGACTTCTGCTTTATTCTTTATAAAGCTCTCCATTCTGTTCAACCATGCCTACAACATGGGGTATTTTCCCCAAGCGTGGAAGCATGCTGTTGTCTGCCCAATAGCAAACGTTGGGAAACCAAATTATCACCCCTCAAAGTTTCGTCCTATTTCGCTCCTCAGCTGCATCAGCAAAATATATGAACAGCTCATATACGAGAAGCTAAATAAATTTATCAGTGTCAGGAACCTAATACCTGACTTCCAATTTGGATTTAGAAGAGCGCACAGCACCACTATGGCTCTCAACATATTTCAAAACCACGTTTGCGTGCGCCTCTTTAATAAGGAACCCACCATTGCGGTGGGCTTGGACATTGAAAGGGCTTTTGACACAACCTGGATCGAAGGTCTCGTTTTTAAATTACTGAATACTGGCCTCAGTAAAACGCTGTGTAGTATCATCTACCAGTTCGTCTTAAACAGAACCTTCCAAGTTAGAGTGAATGGAAAGCTTTCCCGAACTTTCAACGCCGCTGCAGGCGTACCACAAGGCTCCATTCTAGGCCCCATCTTTTTTAATATCTACACCTAAGATATTCCTCGCCCTGTGGATGGTAGAGTAAACCAAATATGCTATGCGGATGACGTCCTGGTGTACACGTCATCTAAAAGCCCAAAACTCGCAATAAACCGACTCAACCGTCATCTGGACGAACTGTATCAATATTACAGTCGCTGGAAAATTCGACTTAACCCATCTAAAGCAGTAGCCATAATTCTGAGTAGTAAACACTCCCACTTCTCGATATTCACAGAATATCCGAATACAAATGGGAGGTACTACGATAAGACCACGGGACAGGATGAAATATCTTGGGGTCACTTATACCCCAAAAATGAATTTCATCAAACATGTGACTCACATTCTCCAAAGGGGCTCGGTCGGTCTAAGCAACTGCACAACATCTTGAAGTGGAGGAACAAAGTTGACACCAAAGTTAAGCTTCTCTGCTGTAAGCAGCTAATCCGATCTGGAATATCGTACGCCTTTCCCATATGGACCTGCATATATTCGGCTCAAATGGAAAGACTTCGGGTTTTCGAAAGGAAACTCCTCAGAAGATGCACCAATTATTCTAGAAAGCCTGACGGTCGTCATTACCCCAAGTCTCACCTATACGAAGGCGCCTCCATTACCCCTATCGACGAGTACTTGCTTCAATTAGCATATAAGTACCTCGAAAACATTCAGAACAGCGAGAACCTACTTGTACGGGACTCTTGCGTTCTTGCCCCTTCTCTCTCTCGATTTCTTCGGATCAAACCCCCACAATTTCCCCTCTATAATAGAGGATTCCTGGACCCATCCCATAGGGTCTACTATTAACAAACCACACACACGAACGCACAGTACTAGCACAAACACAAACAAACACACCGACCAAAGCGCAGATTATCAGACGCCAAAGACGTGATCTGCGTTAACTACTGCACCCCAGACCCACCGGTCTTGTACGATTTCTTTCCCACCATCCCTCTATACAAATAGTTAGAGAGCACCTGGACTAACACTGTCCACACTATCCCTGGATACCCCCCTTTTTTCTTTTCTTTTCAGATATCGCGAGACCGAGCCGAACATCCTCACGGATGTGGGTGATTCTGGTTATCGCAAGATGACCAGAAGTCAGAGACAAGATGAAGGACACATCTGTCCTTGTCTCGCTAAAGTCGGCCCTCTCGCCACCCATTTTTTTTTTTTTTTTTGAAACACCAACACTCACTCGCCTATCGTTCATGCAGGCAGACGTATTCATCGTGTGCTCGTTGACGAACAAAATTGAAAGAAAAAAAAATTGAATCCGTAGACGTTAAGTCGTCGACGATCAATCGCATTCACATCGAACCTTGTGTGATACACCGCGACAAGTTATAATCACAAAAAAAAAAAAAAAACTATACAAACACGAGCAAACACGTGTAATTTTCGCTGGATCCCGTAGTCGAAATCTGTCTTCACAGATGCCAGACAACGATCCGAGCGCTACCCGGGAATATCTATTGGAACGGAAGAGAAGAGCCATTGAAACTCTTCAAAACTCATCGAAGAAGACCACAAAAATGGAAAATCAATCAAAAAAACACATTGACTACGAACAAAAATTCCACGAAGCCGTAGAATACATCCAACAGCTTACAACACGGGTGAAGCAACTCCGGGAGGAAATTCACTGCCTAAAGCAACCCACCCAAAACAGCGACGATGCCAGTATGGAGATGACGCCTTCTCCCAACTCAAACCATAAAACATCTCCACCCAAACAACTGTCATCAGCCTATAGCGTTTGAAATAATAGTGAAGAAAATCGTGTGATTCGAACTGACGCTATGACAGCTCGAATCACGAAAAAAATTTTACCTTAAGCGTTACACACCAGGCTACTGACCGAGTTTAGAATTTTATTTCCAAACTCGAGTATATTCCACTGGTGTGAATAATTTTTATTTTATCGCTTGGTATACGGTTCTGATGTATTTTTCTTATTCGATTTTTTTCGTTCGGTGTTCTTCACTATTTTTGCTTGCTTGTGAATTGTGTGTATCTGTTAGAATCGCTACACACTCCCGCCGCAGTAACTTCGTTACGATCAGATTCGTATGCGGACGACGGACGAACGAGAGAGAAACGAGAAAACGTCGGAGGCTGGGCTCTATGCGGAAGTCGTGACCGTGTGTGAAGTTCTGCTTTACTATGGGAAGTGAATGCTGCGTGTACAAGATCACGTCGGGGTCACCAATTATAGCGTTTGAAATAATAGTGAAGAAAATCGTGTGATTCGAACTGACGCTATGACAGCTCGAATCACGAAAAAAATTTTACCTTAAGCGTTACACACCAGGCTACTGACCGAGTTTAGAATTTTATTTCCAAACTCGAGTATATTCCACTGGTGTGAATAATTTTTATTTTATCGCTTGGTATACGGTTCTGATGTATTTTTCTTATTCGATTTTTTTCGTTCGGTGTTCTTCACTATTTTTGCTTGCTTGTGAATTGTGTGTATCTGTTAGAATCGCTACAAGCCCATAAGGAATCCACCAAACAAACCAAACCAGCAGCGATTCCCCGATTTTTCACCTTCCAACACCATCAGCTCAAACCAACAACATTCATCATTAGGCACGTCTGGATCTCAGGACTTCTTTATAAGCTACACTGCATATTTGGTCTGAATTCCAACATCACAAAGCTCCTAGCATCTTATCTTTCTGGTAGGAAATTCATGGTCAGAATAAATTCTTCCCTCTCACAAACGCACAACATAACCGCAGGAGTTCCCCAAGGATCCATTCTTGTACCACTTTTATATCTTCTATACACATCCGATATTCCCCAACCTTCACCTGGTGTTGTAATGCTAAATTATGCTCACGATACTTTAATCTACTCTAGCAGTAGATTTTTCAAAGCGGCAAGAAACCGCGTTAACAACTTCCTCCCGCTCATCTCAGCATACTTTAACAAATGGAAAATTCGCCTCAACCCAACCAAAACACAGCTAACAGTGTTTAAGCGCAAAAACGCTCACTGCTCAAACAACACTAAACGTTGCCACAACAAAATTAAACTAAATCTTAATAACACCCTTGTGGCGGTTCCGCCAGATCCCACGACTCGCCTTCCTAAAAAAACCCCCATAACCACAACCCAGTCTGCATAAGCTTTCGCTAATGCAATTCGCATTAGCATCTTAAACGCTTCACGCATCAAACGGATCCAATTATTATAACCCAAAAGTACCTGCAAAAGAATTCTTACCTTTTCAAGCATTCCTTCGCTTACAAATCCCCTGTAAGAGTTCTTACTGTCCTTATCATAAATTATCCTGAAAGGAAAAACCCCGGTTCACATATCATGTAACCATTCCAGCCAGAGATAATTATCATGACGTCGCCTATTCCCAGCTTCATTCATGTATACGATAAATTTCTTTATGTATACATTTAGCTGGCGACGTTTTTCTCCCAGCAATAAAATTCCCTGACCCTCACAATGTGCAACCCAAAGCAAATACGCATTCCGCGTCCCTTGGCATCAATTGAAATCCAAGCATAAACGACGGAAATGGGTATTCAATACGTACCCTTTCTAGCAATGCCATAAACACCATTTCCTGGTAATGTAGCCAAAACCTATTAATATCATTCTTCATTGCGCCGCGTCTATTTATTTAGCCGCGACGCACATCTCAAACAAAGATGCAACTAGCATCCGACGAGTTTCGCTTTTGATCCATGAAAGAACCAGTTTACACACATATATGTGTACTGTGGCGATCTTCCGTATGAGATCTGTTGGTTACCCCAAAGAGAGACTTTACGTCTCTCTTGGAACAGGAAATACATCCTTTATTTAAGAGAGCCAGCTTCATTGACCGAATTCCCTAGTCAGCGAATTTATATCGCCAAGTCCTTTTCCATCGGTCGACGACAATAGTCGTCCGGACTTCCGCTCCCGTTCCGCGGACGGAGGCGATAAACCTCGGTGTCGAGCGCGTGCTAAGGTTTTAACGTCTTATTTTTAATCGGTTGTGTTGCAGTGCGTGGTGTCCTTAAAGTAAATCGGGAGTTATGATAGTTTCATTAAAATTAAATAATAGAAAAACAATAAAAACAATCACCACCAACAATCCCTTGTGTTTTGCTCTCCTGTGCTGCAGTTTCTTTTCGGTGTTTGACGGAACAGTTTTCGGAACAGTTAGTGACAATTGGGTGGAGGAGGAAGTGAACCTAGTGTCCGTGTCTGGCACATACTTCCTCCCCACACCCTCATAAAACCTTCCAAAACCCTAAAATATTTGGGAGTAACCCATTCCAACGACTGGTCATTCTCAACCCACATCAAGAATTCTCTTCAAAAATCCTCAATACAGCTTAACCTCTGCAGACGGGTGTTATGGAAACCTAAAGGCCTCTCTCTTAAGGTCAAACAGCTCATCTACAAACAGATAATCAGACCTACTCTTACATACGCCTGCCCATTATGGTGTGGGGGTAGGAGTAGGTGTGCCAGCGTATGGCACGGATTCACTTAACTCCCCAACACTCGCCGTTTGTTTCTTCGCAAATTGATCATCAAAAGGGAAGGATCATAAAAGGAAACATACTGGAGTAATTTTTATGTTAATGTTACTTTATTTGTTCTTTGTGATTCTTTATATTTTAAAACAAGGTGTTGAAACAAGAAAAGCTTTCATTTTAACTATAGGGCGCACATGTATTTAGTTGAACCCCTTTGGGTGTGACAGTAATGTCTTACTCAGAAACAGTAATTTAGTTTCACTAATTAATTGTATTAAGCACATCCGAGCATAACTTCTTATTGACCGCTTGGGCTTTTTCGTTTGAAATCAATTCAATTTTGGATATGTATTAAAAGGAATAAATATAATGATACGCGAACAATCATACTTGAAACAACTTTTACACTTGACTTTTACAGAGTTGAAATTTGACTTTACCGACGCGACTGTCCGCTATGGAATATGATTAGCCACTCAGGAGACGTGTGCTCCGTTTGGGTGATGGTTAGCGACTAGTGTGAATTGGGGTTGAAATTCATATTTCTTTCTATACACAGGACAACCAAAAGAGACCACGCCTCTGCTCTCTCAACCTCACGCCCGTCAAAGTATGAGTAACTTTTGTTAATAGGGTAATTGACGATCTACTGACCCAGTGGTACGGCTATGGTGTATTTAAAGCGCATTGAACCGTGGAAAGAAATACGAATGAGAGAGAACCCTAGCGGGTGTTACTCCCCTGCAAAGAGAGATCGTTGATCCCAAGCGAATGGGTGATCTGAGGGAAAGTCGATAGGACGCCGCTGATGTTTGGGAAATAATTCGCGTGAGAACCAGACTCTATGACGCTGAAATTACCCCAGCTATTTTGCTATGTTGCAACAGCGTCGTTCTTTTAGACTTGTTGTTGCTAACCGACATTATGAGATTTCCGATGGGAAACTCATGGTTAGCAAGAATGGAGTTGCCGTATGACATTTATGTAGCTAAACTCAATTATGCATTATCTGCAAAGGATGATGAGTTAAGCTATACGTCCGTTTGAAATGTTTTACAGGGGAATACATATAAAGGAAATTGGTAAGTACGACGCGCTGAAAGCGGTCGAATTTAGGTGGAAATGTTGGTTGGAATTGTGGGTTGTTTCTCATGTAGAATAGAGAAACCCCCCACAGTACTCCCCCGCCAGTGACGTAGTCACGAAATAATGGTAGGGCGGAAGGAGTAGAATGGTTGGAGGGGCGCTAGGTGAAGTATCGGAAGGAGAGTCGTGTGTTTGGAGTATGGCTGGTTTGGATTAACCCAGTAGTTGCGGTGGTAAGGCTTGGCTCTGTCGTGTAGACGTGTTCCTGGGTCGTGGCTGGGCTTGGGTCTGTAATGGAAGTGGACCTGGTTGGTACCGCGTGTGTTGCCGACGGGGACAAAGGGATTGCGGTGCGGTCCACTGGCCAGTTGTTGTTTGCATAGACCAACAGGTATGACATCCAAGTAGGTCGTGACCCATCGGTAGCTCGCTCGCATCCGAAGTGACGAAGTTACGTGTGCGGGATGGAGGAGCTTCACGTCCAGTGTTAATTTTTCTCCGCAGCGACGGGGTGCCGTGTGCGGGATGGAGAAGAACAGAGTCTAGGGTCGGCATTTTTCGTCCATACGTCGGTATGGGGAGTTGTTTGCCGCCTTTGGTAGAAGTGCAGTTTTGTGGAGGCTGGCGTTGACGTACAGTCTTAGCCTTGCGCGTTTGTGTTGGACTTGTAGACTTGTATGTCGTTAACCTTGTTGGTGACCCCCTGCTATCGAATCCGTGCCATCCCCTTTTTACCCTGTCTTTGCATATGTTCTGTGTGTGACCTGTACGGCCACACAACTCGCAGCAACTGCGAATGCTATAGACTCGAGGGTTTGATGTTGCTGGGGTGTTGGAGGCAGATGGTTGGTGTGGTCCCGGGTGTGTTCTATTCTGGGAGTCCCTCTGCTGGCACGGAGATTTGTTCTGTGGTAGTGTATCGCGTACGACATTCTACAATGTCGTGGCCATACTGCCAGCACTCCCGGCAGAAAGGTGTGTTTCGCCTTTTCCGGCACTCGTCGTATAGGTGGCCTAATTTATGGCAAAAACTGCACGTGATGCGTGCAGTCACCCGATATAAGCGACGAGCGCCGTGGTCCCTCGTGGTTTGATCCACAGTGTGGTATTTTGAGGGGGCGAATGTCGACCTACCCGTTGGGTATGCGCATTTCGATGGTCGCTTCGAACCTTCGCGAGGATTTGATTTAACTCGCGGCGGAGTGTGGCCCGCAACGCTTGAAGGTCGGATCTAGTGGCGGGCGCAGGGGAGCTGGTTGAGGAAGATTCGCTGAGCCCGCGGTTGTGGGTTCGCTGGTGGAGACAGGTTGTGCAGAAAGGAGCGTGCCTTTTGGAGGATGAGGAGGGTAGCTGTGAGGATGATGCCTCTGGAGCAGTCCGCGGTGCTGCTAACGAAGGTGATGTGTGCCGTGGATGCCGTGTAGGCAGTGTGGCGTGTTGGCTACCCGCCGCGTCTTGATATGAATGGAGCTCAGACTGTGGGTCTACGGTTTCCATAATAGCGTCAGAGTAGTAGGGATATAGCGGTACTGGCTCACTTTTCTGCCCCAAAAGCTCTTTTCTGCCCCAAAGCTCTATGTGAAGGTGTAGATGTGTGTGTTGTGTGGTGAGTGTTGATAGTGGTATGTGGTTCATGGGTGGTGGGTTCTTATGTGAGGTGTAAATAGTAGTATTTAGTGTATTTCTTATGAGTATTGATATTAATTGTGATATTTTGTGGTTGCGATTAATGGTTGTGGGTTCTTATGTGGGGTGGAAATAGTAGTATTGGTATTAATTGGGTATAGTTTGTAGTGTTCTTATCGCTGTAGTTGTTGGATTTTGTGCTTTTGATGCTCTTGGGTTTTTGCAGGTGGTGGTGAGTATTGGGGCTTTTTGATAATGGATTTGTGGTTAGGTGGTGATATCGGTGCTTTTTGTTATGGGTTTATGTTTTTGCTAATGGATTTATGTTTAGGTGGTGATATCGGGGCTGAATGGGTTGTGCTTTAGGCTTTTGTCTCGGTTGTAAGCTGTTAATTGTGGTAGAAATAAAAAACGTTGTCTGGGTTGTGCTTTTGGCTTTCGTCTCAGTTGTAAGCTGTTAATTGTGGTAGAAATAAAAAAACGTTGTCTGGGTTGTGCTTTAGGCTTTTGTCTCGGTTGTAAGCTGTTAATTGTGGTAGAAATAAAAAAACGTTGTCTTTGGTGTGCTTTTTAATCTTATTATCATTAAGCTGAGTAATATAAACGGGGATTTTGTTGTTTGTGGGTTTGTATGGGAAATGGGTTGTTTTTTAATCTTATTATCATTAAGCAGAGTAATATAAACGGGAATTTTGTTGTTTGTGGATTTGTATGGGAAATGGGTTGTTTTGCTGGGACTTAAACTGACTTCCCCTAAGACGCAGAGCTAAGCTAGTTGAATTCACCTAAGACGCAGAGCTAAGCTAGTTGACTTCACCTAAGACGCAGACCTAAGCCAGTATTCAAACGAACAATAACAAGGAGGAGGCGGGGGCCGGGGGCTTTTTGCTCTATGATGTTGATGAATGGGTTGTGCTTAAGGCTTTTGTCTCGGTTGTAAGCTGTTAATTGCGGCGGAAATAAAAAACGTTGTCTTTGTTGTGCTTTTTAATCTTATTGTCATTAAGCTGAGTAATATATACGGGAATTTTGTTGTTTGTGGATTTGTATGAGAAATGGGTTGTTTTTGCTGAAACTTAAAACTGACTTCACCTAAGACGCAGAGCTAAGCTAATTGACTTCACCTAAGACGCAGACCTAAGTCATTGGTTTTTATGAGTCACCGAATGATTATTCAAGTCCATATTGTACCGATCCCATAACCTTTAGCAAGTATTCATGATTTCTATAGCAAGTTGGGATATCATTACTCATTTTTGTGAATTTCATACGTATTGAGGGCCA
Source organism: Microdon myrmicae (assembly GCA_963931805.1). Lineage (NCBI taxonomy): Eukaryota > Metazoa > Arthropoda > Insecta > Diptera > Syrphidae > Microdon > Microdon myrmicae. The sequence goes on along the minus strand of OZ007497.1, from coordinate 105,383,639 downwards.
ATTATTCTTATCATAGTTTCCATAATGTATTGTTTCCGCTCCCTACAGGCTAATGTTGATTTCTATATATAGGCGTACATCTTCAGTGGGTTGGGGATTTGTACTTATTATCAGTATTTTTTCAATTTGGGGTGTGTGATGCATAGTTGTTTTGTCTTGTTGGGTATTTGTTATCAGGTGTATACATCTTCAGTGGGTTGTGCGATTAGCGTTCAAGGTTAATTGTGTGACATGAGCAGATGGTATTTTTGAATTGGGTGTGTGAATAGGTGATAGGTGATTCATGATTGTTTGGCAGTGAATATATTATTATTTAGTCATTGAGTTTGAGTAATATATATGGGAATTTTTTTTGGGTGATTCTATGTTGAAATGGATGTATGTTTTAGTTGTTTCTTAATATATAGACATTTTTTGTGATTCTATCTGCTTTTGGGTTTTGTTTCGGTTGTCGAGGGCTTTTTCAGTAAATCTAAGCTGATTCTTAATATTTTGGGCTTTTTGCTCTATACTGAAATGGTACCACTTGATAGTAAATCTATGTTGAAATGGACTTTTTTGCTATATTGAATATGTGCTTTTTTTGGGGATTGTCTGGGGTGCTAAAGGCTTTTTTATGAATATATTCACTTGGCAGTAAATCTATGCTGAAATATATATAGAAATACGGGCTTTAAATTTGAAAAAAAAAGAAGAAAAAATCATCATCAAACCCAATATTCGACGTGGGATTAGCTAGGAAATAAAAAAATCAACATCATCAACTGGTGAGTTACCTTATTTATATATTAATTGTTATTCCTTTTTTTGACGCGGTGCTAGTATTTATTTTTGTGTATTGTATCGTGAGTCTAGCAATAATAATAATAATAATCCCGATGTTTTTGCTATTGCTGCATAATGTATGGAAATGGTTCATCATCGTCGTCGTTATCAGTTGTGTATATGAATAGGTGACAGGTGATTCATGGTCGTTTGACTTGTTGTGCTGTTATCATTTGTAGTAAAATAGAGGCGTGTTATCAGTAGTTGTTCGTGGATTTATATGGAAGTGATTCATTGTCGTTTGGGCTTCTTTCTTATCTCAGTATGTGAATTAAGTCTTAGGGTTGGATGATCAGCGTACAAGGTTAAAGTCTGGAGTAGGTTAATTGTATGACATGGTTGGTCGTCGATTTGTCTGGAAGTTGAGGACTCTTTTATATATTATTATTAGTCATTGAGCTGAGTAATATATATAGAAATTTTTGTTGTTCGAGGGATATGGTATGGAAGTGATGATATAAGACTTAGATTTGGATGATCACAGCGTTCAAGGTTAAAGTTTGGGGATAGGTTAATTGTTTGGAAGTCATTCGTAGTCATTTGACGTCGTGGTTTTTGGGATTCTTTCTTATCTCAGCATGTGAATTAAGTCTTAGGTTTGGATGATCAGAGTTATTTTCTAATCTGTATTTATTGGTATATTGTTCGAATGTTTTTATTATTATCTAGTGTGGTTATATTAGGCTGTTGTTGTTGCTGTATTTAGTTTATTGTTATAATGATGTTATGTTTTATTGTTCAAAGTTTTGAGATCTTTTGGGATTCTTTCTTATCTCAGCATGTGAATTAAGTCTTAGGTTTGGATGATCAGAGTTATTTTCTAATCTGTATTTATTGGTATATTGTTCGAATGTTTTTATTATTATCTAGTGTGGTTATATTAGGCTGTTGTTGTTGCGGTATTTAGTTTATTGTTATAATGATGTTATGTTTTATTGTTCAAAGTTTTGAGATCTTTTGAAAGTTCTTTGTTTGCTTATAATCATATGAGGATATTTTTGAAAAGCACAGACAGTTTTTATATGGATATATTAGTATGTGTAGACTTTTTTTAGCGCTACAATGTTGTTAATAGCGAATATATTATTATTAGTCATTGAGCTGAGTATTATAAGGGAATTTTTTGTAGCTTGTTGTTATATTAATTATGTGTGTATGTATGTGTATGTGTGTGTGTATTGATGGACAAATATCTGAATTTCACCTGTTGAGCTGTTGTCAGTTGTACACATCTTCGGTTGTAGTGGCGGTGTTGTTATCAGTAGTTGTTCTCGGATTTGTATGGAAGTGATGAATTAAGTCTTAGGTTTGGGTGATCAGCGTTCAAGTTAAAGTTTGGGGTAGGTTAATTGTGTGACGTAGATGTTCGTGGATTTGTATGGAAGTGATTCATTATCGTTTGGCGTAGTGGTTTGGAATTCTTTCTTATCTCAGTATGTGAATTAAGTCTTAGGTTTCAATGATCAGCGTTCAAGGTTATAGTCAGGAGAGAAAGAGAGAAAGTGAGAAAGAGAAAGAGAGACTATTTGTGGACGAATGAGATGTGTGTATGCGTAATAATGAATGAATTTCGGTATAGATAAGACCATCTTGACTAGTTAGAAATCATTGTATCACTAAACCATTAAAGAAAAACACTAAAAGGTTCCATTGTGGTATATATTTGGCTGAGCAGGAAAATTGTTGCCATAGGATTAAAACAAAAAAACAACAACAAAAACGGTAAGTTAACACCTATCATGAACCATTTTTAGGATTTCTAATTTATTTCTTCAAATGTTATGTGTTATATTCGGGGGATTTTAATCATCGAGACAGCCTTTTTTTCTGAAAGCGTAACAAAGCAAAAGAATTAACAGTAAATTTTTCATTACTTTTTTAGAGAAATATGTCTGCTAACGAGGTCAACACCAGCAACAACTACAATATTAACAATAACAACAATAATAATATTAGGAAAAGAACGGGGCAACAACAACAACCACCAACAATGTCAGGAGAACAACCTGCAAAGAAGTTAAAACAACAGATCTATAAAAGATGCTTGTTTTGTGATGAGGATGTTGAGGGACGGCTTTGGGTCCAACATCATAGAAAAAATACCCACAAAGCAAACGCCCAACAAGCTCTTAATGAAAACGTCTCCTTAATAGCAAGCGCATTCCAAAATCGTATCAAAATATTTGCCATTACCAACAAAGATGAGAGTATGGTAAATGTGAATACGTTATTTGAAAAAAATATTCCATTGATTAACGAGTTACTACAAGATGAATTGAAAGTTTTGAAAGCTTTTAAATTTAGTATGGAGCTTTTTGCTAACTTTGCGAAACTACCCAAAGAATGTGAAGAGACAATGCAAATAGATATAAAAAGCATGCAAACTAAAATGTACACGATTGCGAAAGAGGAAGACATAAGAGAAAATTTGAGCACGGCAATTGAAATTATCAAAGCAAAATTGGAAGAGTTCCAAGAAAAAGATAGCGGATGGGCGTTGGCAGCATTTCAGAGGATCGAAATTAACATCAACAAATACGAGCCATTTCGAGCTTGATAGATAAGGGCCGATATAATAAATCTTTTAAAGAACTTGTAGCTGCATCAAACAAGAATAAATAAAATGTATTTATGTATTAAAATTAATTGATGTTTTTTCCCTTTGGCTAATTTTGTGGGCAAATTATTCGAATATTGGTCATTCATTTTCCCCCCATGAGTCTTAGAATATCAAATATAACCCCACCAATATATGTGAATTTTCGGCTGTAAGTTGCTTCTTAATGTATGGGAAATGTTTTGTTGATTCTATCTGCTTTTGCCTTTGGTTTGTGCTTTTGATAGTGGTTTGTGTCTTTGATCGCCAGACTTTCGGGTGGGTTGTCTCAGTTGTTGGGGGTGTTTTTCCTTTTTATGAATATACCACTTGACAGTAAATCTAATTTTATGAATATATATACCACTTGGCAGTAACTCTATGTTGAAATGGTTTAATGCTTTTGAACTCTAGACTAGCGAGCTTTTTGCTATATATATTGACTATAGCCTATTTTTAGCGCCACAATTTTGAGTTTTTATATGGATATATTGTTAATTGCATACTTTAGGGCTACGCATTGTCCATATAATATATTAAATTCTTTGTGCTTTTGGCTTTTTTATGAATATACCACGAGTCAACGAATGATTATTCAAGTCCATATTGGTCAAAAAAAAGTGTTGATATAAAAAACATGTGGGGGTGCTTGCCCGATCCCATAATCTTAAGACCCAGACCTGGCTGGACTCATAGAACGACCTTTGCTAAAATTATCCAGATAGCCGAATAACTAAGAAGAATTCTTGAGATCTCCTCGCCAAAAACTGATTTCGCATAAGACGCAGACCTGGCGGAACTCATAGAACGATCTTTGCTAAAATTATCTAGATAGTCGAATATCTAAATTTCCTCTGTAATATCAAAAGGAATCCCGAACTTGTTTGAGCCGGCGAACGATTAGTAACACATAAAGTTCTATCACACCTAACCCAAGGAAGTATGCGTCATCGTACCCATTAGATGGTTTGCATTCAAAGACATACTGACTGTATTATAACCTCCCCTCTCTGATGCCGTATCGAATCAAAGCAGTAAACAGATCTCTATGTATCGGCTGTATTATAAACAGGTGGTTCCAAACAGGGCGATTTCTTTAAACAGGGCGATTCCAAACAGGTCGGTTTCTTCAAGCAGGGCGATTCCAAACAGGGCGATTTCTTTAAACAGGGCGATTCCAAACAGGGCGATTTCTTTAACCAGGGCGATTCCAAACAGGCGGTCTCTTCAAACAGGGCGATTCCAAACAGGCTGTTTCTTCAACCAGGGCGATTCCAAACAGGCGGTCTCTTCAAACAGGGCGATTCCAAACAGGCTGTTTCTTCAAGCAGGGCGATTCCAAACAGGCGGCTTCTTTAAACAGGGCGATTGCAAACTGGCTGTATTATAACTATCCCTCTCTGATAACTCTTCAATGATGTAAGCAGGTCTTATCATATGATGTTATGGTGGAGTATATTTGATCCTCTAAGACTCATGGAAAAAATGGCCTCAATTAATTTTAATGTTTAAAGAACAATGATCAGCGGTTTTATTCATATAGGTAAGATAAGAATAATGGAGACTCACTAAAAACACTTAGACATCAAGAATTTGATATAGCATCCAAAGTCATAGGATTTGATAAGCAGCCATATGTTTTTTGATAACAGCCCAATATGGACTTGAATAATCATTCATTGCCCCATTGATGTACTTAGAAATTGTGCTATGGAAAAATAAGAATTAGAAATCAAGAATTTAATATAGCACCCAAGGTCAAGGGGTCAGAATAATGAACAACAACTTACTATATAGAAATCAGTATTTGGTCGTGATACTGGATGCAAAATAAGATAAGAGTAATGGCGACTCACTAAAAAACACTTAGAAATTAAGAATTTAATATAGCTTCCAAGGTCAAGGGATTGGACAACAACACCCTTTTTTTATATCAACACTTTTTTTTGACCAATATGGACTTGAATAATCATTCGTTGACTCGTGGTATATTCATAAAAAAGCCAAAAGCACAAAGAATTTAATATATTATATGGACAATGCGTAGCCCTAAAGTATGCAATTAACAATATATCCATATAAAAACTCAAAATTGTGGCGCTAAAAATAGGCTATAGTCAATATATATAGCAAAAAGCTCGCTAGTCTAGAGTTCAAAAGCATTAAACCATTTCAACATAGAGTTACTGCCAAGTGGTATATATATTCATAAAATTAGATTTACTGTCAAGTGGTATATTCATAAAAAGGAAAAACACCCCCAACAACTGAGACAACCCACCCGAAAGTCTGGCGATCAAAGACACAAACCACTATCAAAAGCACAAACCAAAGGCAAAAGCAGATAGAATCAACAAAACATTTCCCATACATTAAGAAGCAACTTACAGCCGAAAATTCACATATATTGGTGGGGTTATATTTGATATTCTAAGACTCATGGGGGGAAAATGAATGACCAATATTCGAATAATTTGCCCACAAAATTAGCCAAAGGGAAAAAACATCAATTAATTTTAATACATAAATACATTTTATTTATTCTTGTTTGATGCAGCTACAAGTTCTTTAAAAGATTTATTATATCGGCCCTTATCTATCAAGCTCGAAATGGCTCGTATTTGTTGATGTTAATTTCGATCCTCTGAAATGCTGCCAACGCCCATCCGCTATCTTTTTCTTGGAACTCTTCCAATTTTGCTTTGATAATTTCAATTGCCGTGCTCAAATTTTCTCTTATGTCTTCCTCTTTCGCAATCGTGTACATTTTAGTTTGCATGCTTTTTATATCTATTTGCATTGTCTCTTCACATTCTTTGGGTAGTTTCGCAAAGTTAGCAAAAAGCTCCATACTAAATTTAAAAGCTTTCAAAACTTTCAATTCATCTTGTAGTAACTCGTTAATCAATGGAATATTTTTTTCAAATAACGTATTCACATTTACCATACTCTCATCTTTGTTGGTAATGGCAAATATTTTGATACGATTTTGGAATGCGCTTGCTATTAAGGAGACGTTTTCATTAAGAGCTTGTTGGGCGTTTGCTTTGTGGGTATTTTTTCTATGATGTTGGACCCAAAGCCGTCCCTCAACATCCTCATCACAAAACAAGCATCTTTTATAGATCTGTTGTTTTAACTTCTTTGCAGGTTGTTCTCCTGACATTGTTGGTGGTTGTTGTTGTTGCCCCGTTCTTTTCCTAATATTATTATTGTTGTTATTGTTAATATTGTAGTTGTTGCTGGTGTTGACCTCGTTAGCAGACATATTTCTCTAAAAAAGTAATGAAAAATTTACTGTTAATTCTTTTGCTTTGTTACGCTTTCAGAAAAAAAGGCTGTCTCGATGATTAAAATCCCCCGAATATAACACATAACATTTGAAGAAATAAATTAGAAATCCTAAAAATGGTTCATGATAGGTGTTAACTTACCGTTTTTGTTGTTGTTTTTTTGTTTTAATCCTATGGCAACAATTTTCCTGCTCAGCCAAATATATACCACAATGGAACCTTTTAGTGTTTTTCTTTAATGGTTTAGTGATACAATGATTTCTAACTAGTCAAGATGGTCTTATCTATACCGAAATTCATTCATTATTACGCATACACACATCTCATTCGTCCACAAATAGTCTCTCTTTCTCTTTCTCACTTTCTCTCTTTCTCTCCTGACTATAACCTTGAACGCTGATCATTGAAACCTAAGACTTAATTCACATACTGAGATAAGAAAGAATTCCAAACCACTACGCCAAACGATAATGAATCACTTCCATACAAATCCACGAACATCTACGTCACACAATTAACCTACCCCAAACTTTAACTTGAACGCTGATCACCCAAACCTAAGACTTAATTCATCACTTCCATACAAATCCGAGAACAACTACTGATAACAACACCGCCACTACAACCGAAGATGTGTACAACTGACAACAGCTCAACAGGTGAAATTCAGATATTTGTCCATCAATACACACACACATACACATACATACACACATAATTAATATAACAACAAGCTACAAAAAATTCCCTTATAATACTCAGCTCAATGACTAATAATAATATATTCGCTATTAACAACATTGTAGCGCTAAAAAAAGTCTACACATACTAATATATCCATATAAAAACTGTCTGTGCTTTTCAAAAATATCCTCATATGATTATAAGCAAACAAAGAACTTTCAAAAGATCTCAAAACTTTGAACAATAAAACATAACATCATTATAACAATAAACTAAATACCGCAACAACAACAGCCTAATATAACCACACTAGATAATAATAAAAACATTCGAACAATATACCAATAAATACAGATTAGAAAATAACTCTGATCATCCAAACCTAAGACTTAATTCACATGCTGAGATAAGAAAGAATCCCAAAAGATCTCAAAACTTTGAACAATAAAACATAACATCATTATAACAATAAACTAAATACAGCAACAACAACAGCCTAATATAACCACACTAGATAATAATAAAAACATTCGAACAATATACCAATAAATACAGATTAGAAAATAACTCTGATCATCCAAACCTAAGACTTAATTCACATGCTGAGATAAGAAAGAATCCCAAAAACCACGACGTCAAATGACTACGAATGACTTCCAAACAATTAACCTATCCCCAAACTTTAACCTTGAACGCTGTGATCATCCAAATCTAAGTCTTATATCATCACTTCCATACCATATCCCTCGAACAACAAAAATTTCTATATATATTACTCAGCTCAATGACTAATAATAATATATAAAAGAGTCCTCAACTTCCAGACAAATCGACGACCAACCATGTCATACAATTAACCTACTCCAGACTTTAACCTTGTACGCTGATCATCCAACCCTAAGACTTAATTCACATACTGAGATAAGAAAGAAGCCCAAACGACAATGAATCACTTCCATATAAATCCACGAACAACTACTGATAACACGCCTCTATTTTACTACAAATGATAACAGCACAACAAGTCAAACGACCATGAATCACCTGTCACCTATTCATATACACAACTGATAACGACGACGATGATGAACCATTTCCATACATTATGCAGCAATAGCAAAAACATCGGGATTATTATTATTATTATTGCTAGACTCACGATACAATACACAAAAATAAATACTAGCACCGCGTCAAAAAAAGGAATAACAATTAATATATAAATAAGGTAACTCACCAGTTGATGATGTTGATTTTTTTATTTCCTAGCTAATCCCACGTCGAATATTGGGTTTGATGATGATTTTTTCTTCTTTTTTTTTCAAATTTAAAGCCCGTATTTCTATATATATTTCAGCATAGATTTACTGCCAAGTGAATATATTCATAAAAAAGCCTTTAGCACCCCAGACAATCCCCAAAAAAAGCACATATTCAATATAGCAAAAAAGTCCATTTCAACATAGATTTACTATCAAGTGGTACCATTTCAGTATAGAGCAAAAAGCCCAAAATATTAAGAATCAGCTTAGATTTACTGAAAAAGCCCTCGACAACCGAAACAAAACCCAAAAGCAGATAGAATCACAAAAAATGTCTATATATTAAGAAACAACTAAAACATACATCCATTTCAACATAGAATCACCCAAAAAAAATTCCCATATATATTACTCAAACTCAATGACTAAATAATAATATATTCACTGCCAAACAATCATGAATCACCTATCACCTATTCACACACCCAATTCAAAAATACCATCTGCTCATGTCACACAATTAACCTTGAACGCTAATCGCACAACCCACTGAAGATGTATACACCTGATAACAAATACCCAACAAGACAAAACAACTATGCATCACACACCCCAAATTGAAAAAATACTGATAATAAGTACAAATCCCCAACCCACTGAAGATGTACGCCTATATATAGAAATCAACATTAGCCTGTAGGGAGCGGAAACAATACATTATGGAAACTATGATAAGAATAATTGGCCCTCAATACGTATGAAATTCACAAAAATGAGTAATGATATCCCAACTTGCTATAGAAATCATGAATACTTGCTAAAGGTTATGGGATCGGTACAATATGGACTTGAATAATCATTCGGTGACTCATAAAAACCAATGACTTAGGTCTGCGTCTTAGGTGAAGTCAATTAGCTTAGCTCTGCGTCTTAGGTGAAGTCAGTTTTAAGTTTCAGCAAAAACAACCCATTTCTCATACAAATCCACAAACAACAAAATTCCCGTATATATTACTCAGCTTAATGACAATAAGATTAAAAAGCACAACAAAGACAACGTTTTTTATTTCCGCCGCAATTAACAGCTTACAACCGAGACAAAAGCCTTAAGCACAACCCATTCATCAACATCATAGAGCAAAAAGCCCCCGGCCCCCGCCTCCTCCTTGTTATTGTTCGTTTGAATACTGGCTTAGGTCTGCGTCTTAGGTGAAGTCAACTAGCTTAGCTCTGCGTCTTAGGTGAATTCAACTAGCTTAGCTCTGCGTCTTAGGGGAAGTCAGTTTAAGTCCCAGCAAAACAACCCATTTCCCATACAAATCCACAAACAACAAAATTCCCGTTTATATTACTCTGCTTAATGATAATAAGATTAAAAAACAACCCATTTCCCATACAAACCCACAAACAACAAAATCCCCGTTTATATTACTCAGCTTAATGATAATAAGATTAAAAAGCACACCAAAGACAACGTTTTTTTATTTCTACCACAATTAACAGCTTACAACCGAGACAAAAGCCTAAAGCACAACCCAGACAACGTTTTTTTATTTCTACCACAATTAACAGCTTACAACTGAGACGAAAGCCAAAAGCACAACCCAGACAACGTTTTTTATTTCTACCACAATTAACAGCTTACAACCGAGACAAAAGCCTAAAGCACAACCCATTCAGCCCCGATATCACCACCTAAACATAAATCCATTAGCAAAAACATAAACCCATAACAAAAAGCACCGATATCACCACCTAACCACAAATCCATTATCAAAAAGCCCCAATACTCACCACCACCTGCAAAAACCCAAGAGCATCAAAAGCACAAAATCCAACAACTACAGCGATAAGAACACTACAAACTATACCCAATTAATACCAATACTACTATTTCCACCCCACATAAGAACCCACAACCATTAATCGCAACCACAAAATATCACAATTAATATCAATACTCATAAGAAATACACTAAATACTACTATTTACACCTCACATAAGAACCCACCACCCATGAACCACATACCACTATCAACACTCACCACACAACACACACATCTACACCTTCACATAGAGCTTTGGGGCAGAAAAGAGCTTTTGGGGCAGAAAAGTGAGCCAGTACCGCTATATCCCTACTACTCGTCAGCCACCTTAGATAAATAGCCCAAACTTTGACTAGGTTGGGCCATTAATGCCGAGCGGGCATGTTGAGGTAAATTCCTCAGAAAATGTGACCTAATTAGATCATCCGAGATCCTGGTCCCCGCTATCGAGCGTAAATGAGTCAGGAAAAGAGATGGTCTAATACCTGAAAAATTGGTCGCGCTCGCCAATCGCTGTAGTTTGATGCTGGTGGGTTGGTCTAAAGCGTTAAGGAGGTTCTACCGCATGTTGCTGTAGGGATCAGGGCCCGGTGACCTGATCGCGTGCGCAATATGCATTCGCTGTGTCCCATCCAGCACCCGCAACAATTCTACAGCACGATGTTCTTCATCGTAGATATTGGCGAACCGGAAAAAACGTTCGGCTGTGGCGAACCAAAGCTCTGGGTACTCCTCGTCGAACGGAGGCAGCTTTACGCTTTGTGTGTGGGATGGCAATTCGTCGCTGGAAGCGTCATGGAAAGCGGGGGATTGAGGTCGCGCTTGCGCCTGCTGGGATGTACCGGCTCGTGTGGTGGGCATTGTAGTGCCGAAGTGTAAAGAGAAGCCGGAAATTTGGAGGTTCTGGAAGAGAGAAGATGTGTCAGTGGAAGTAGAAAGAGGTCGCCAAGGAGGCGAAAGAGGTCGCAAGTGAACGCGTGGAGTTGAGAGGAGTCACAAGAGACAGTCGCGTAAAGGCAATTGGAGTCGTGTAAAGTCGTCGCGATTTTTATATTATAAATATGTGAATTTTGGTAAATTAGTAATTTTTCAATTTAACTATTTGTAATTATTTTTAAATATGGTATGGTGCTTTGCGATTTCGACTAGTTTTACCTCTACGTTTTTTCTTTTTTTTTTTTTCTTTTGTCTATATTGTATGTACTTAAAGTAGAGATCCTATGTTTATATATCTGTATTTAGTTTTCACTTATATTTATGATGAATAAATAGGATAAAGTCAATAGCGTATTGCTTTAATTTATACTAGTTAATAATAAGATACTAAATTAAGATTAGTTAAATTCATGTATAAGTTATAAGTACATTTGCTAAGTACGCTTAACGCATCATGTAGATGTTTTTTTTTTTTTTTTTTTTTTTTTTTTTTTTTTTTTTTTTTTTTTTTAAACAAATTTAAGATCAGTATAGTTTATTGATTTTCGTTTCTGTTTTAAATGTTCAAAAGAAAGAAGTATTATAATACTTAAAAAAATGGTAGAAGAAAGAACGTGTGTATACAGATTGTCATATATATGTAGATATAGGAGCCTAATTCACATTAGTACTAAACATACTATTGTCTCTTGCTGTCAGATTTTGTGCATTCTACAGGCAATTATTACAATTATTGTTAATACGTATTCGCATGTATTACTGTTCTTTATTTGCTCTATCAAAATTAATTAAAAAGAAAATTTAAATTTTGTGGCTCGGATGGAGCTCAATGAAAGGAAAATAACCACTTTAAAACAAAACAAAAAAAACGAAAAACCTGTAGTCCAACGTTGGGTGTTTGGTGTTTGATGATGTCGAAACTACTGCTGTTGTCCAAAGGTGGGTGGTATCGTTTGGCGTCGCCGTGGTGGTACAGATGAGATGATTGTCCAAGATATTTGACGTTGAGAAATAGTAAAGCTGTGTTGGGGCTCTACTTGCCCTTTCAGCGTCTTTTAAGTTATTTAAATTTATGTCAATTTGGTTTTCGTTGGGTAATTTAATTGTCTTTTGATTGGGATTTTATTTGGTTAAATTTATTTTTTTTTTCTTTTTTTTTTTTTTGAACTTTTGAAGTATTTTTCTTTTAATCACCGTTTTTGATTTTTATTTATTAGAATGTTTTTGATTAACTTTTTAATTTTTCTGGTGATATATTTTCTTCTTATTTGCTTTTGTATACCCTCTTGCAATTTTGATTCACACAGAGGCACTTGTCTCCATGTGTCTTCTTGATTTTTATATTGTCCTTTGCTTTGCTTTTTGATGAATTAGTTTCGATGTACTTTTTAGTCACGTTTTTTAGTTTTTTGAACTGAATAACATATGTTTAATTGTTCAATTTTTTAAATTTTGTCACTGTGTTCCTTTTAATGTAACTGATTTTGTTTTATAATTTTAAGTCTTTGAACAGTTTTTTTTGAATTTTTTTGTTGATGAAATTCTGTTTAATTGTTTTTTAATGAAGGTTGCGTGCTTTTTTTCGGGTTCACCACTGTGGGGGTAGGGTATGCTGCCAACGTATGGCACAGGTTCACTTAACTCCCCAACACTCGCCGTTTGTTTCTTCGCAAATTGATCATCAAAAGGGAAGGATCATAAAAGGAAACACACTGGAGTAATTTTTATGTTAATGTTACTTTATTTGTTCTTTGTGATTCTTTATATTTTAAAACAAGGTGTTGAAACAAGAAAAGCTTTCATTTTAACTATAGGGCGCACATGTATTTAGTTGAACCCCTTTGGGTGTGACAGTAATGTCTTACTCAGAAACAGTAATTTAGTTTCACTAATTAATTGTATTAAGCACATCCGAGCATAACTTCTTATTGACCGCTTGGGCTTTTTCGTTTGAAATCAATTCAATTTTGGATATGTATTAAAAGGAATAAATATAATGATACGCGAACAATCATACTTGAAACAACTTTTACACTTGACTTTTACAGAGTTGAAATTTGACTTTACCGACGCGACTGTCCACTATGGAATATGATTAGCGACTCAGGAGACGTGTGCTCCGTTTGGGTGATGGTTAGCGACTAGTGTGAATTGGGGTTAAAATTCATATTTCTTTCTATACACAGGACAACCAAAAGAGACCACGCCTCTGCTCTCTCAACCTCACGCCCGTCAAAGTATGAGTAACTTTTGTTAATAGGGTAATTGACGATCTACTGACCCAGTGGTACGGCTATGGTGTAGTTAAAGCGCATTGAACCGTGGAAAGAAATACGAATGAGAGAGAACCCTAGCGGGTGTTACTCCCCTGCAAAGAGAGATCGTTGATCCCAAGCGAATGAGTGATCTGAGGGAAAGTCGATAGGACGCCGCTGATGTTTGGGAAATAATTCGCGTGAGAACCAGACTCTATGACGCTGAAATTACCCCAGCTATTTTGCTATGTTGCAACAGCGTCGTTCTTTTAGACTTGTTGTTGCTAACCGACATTATGAGATTTCCGATGGGAAACTCATGGTTAGCAAGAATGGAGTTGCCGTATGACATTTATGTAGCTAAACTCAATTATGCATTATCTGCAAAGGATGATGAGTTAAGCTATACGTCCGTTTGAAATGTTTTACAGGGGAATACATATAAAGGAAATTGGTAAGTACGACGCGCTGAAAGCGGTCGAATTTAGGTGGAAATGTTGGTTGGAATTGTGGGTTGTTTCTCATGTAGAATAGAGAAACCCCCCACAATGGTACCGCATCTCACCCTCCCAAATGGAGAAATTACGAGTGTTTGAACGAAAATGTTTCCGGTTTATCACTGGCTTACACCGCAAAACCAACTCATATAGATACCATTGTAACAACGACATTTACAACACCGCAGGCATCGAACGACTGGATAGACGGATCCTAGAACTGTCGATAAATATCATAGAAAACCTTCCTAACAATCCCAACCCGATAATAACGGACCTACCATCACCCTCCTCCAATACGGGAGCTCACTACCGTAATTGTCTCCGAATCAGGACCATTTTCACCTCAGGCAGACTGGTTAACGATCTAAACGAGGTCGTGTACCACAACACCGAACTGGCACCCAATCATTTCAAATACAGCAACATCCAACCATTCTCCAAGATCCTTACGTTTAACACAGAACCGAATGGCTCTCCCCTCCTTCAAGAACTTACCTGATCCTATCCCTTACTATCCTCAATCCCAACGAGAAATCCCGCATCCATAACTAAAAATTGTAAATATTATTTTTAAGTCAAATTCGAATTGTCACTATCATTGCAATATTAAATATTGTAAATTGTATATAAGATTAGATTAAGTTAGATTAAGTTATGTTAAGTAATTTTAAGTAGGCTAAGTTAAAATAAACAGAGTTCTTCTTTTTTTCTGACCTTTTCCAGGAAAAACAAAATTTCCAATATATATATATATATCCCATAAATCTTAAGCACACATAAAAACGAATTGTTTGAAAAATGTTAACAAATAACGTGTAAACACTTAATATGTAACAAATCTATTATAAGTTAGCTGTATTACTTATTGTAACTATTCATTTTTGGTCAAATAAATACAGTTTTGAAAAAAAAAGCGAAACACCCGGAGTCGTCGAAGGAACCCCTACGGAATCGGTCTGGATCAAGACTAAGAATAAAGAGAACTAACAGAAAAATATTCCAAATAAAGAATTAGGCAAAGTCTCATTCTAATCGTTTTGGCGTTTGTATTGCGAATAATTGGGTCGCGTTTTTTGAATACCTCCTTTCTCGGTCGCATTTCCACCTTTGGTAGATTAAGGATTTGCACTGGGCAAGACTCAAACGCCCGCCAATCCAGAGAAGAGTCCGGCTCTGGAGGTACAATCCCTCGAATTAAGGAAGCATCGTTGGCCGGCCAGTGCCGGAAGATACAGTCCACTCGAAAGAGACTGAGGCAGCGCTAGAGAAGCGCAGTTTGTTTGTTTCGGTTTCTTTACAGCAACAGGGTTCTAAATAAAATAGCTTCACATTTCTGGAAGTTTATCTGCAGTTAGCAGTTGCTTTTAATCGTCGGTATGTGGTATTTGGAGGAATTGAATCTCATTTTGTTTATTTCTCCTGAATATCTTATTAATTTGTGGGAACATGTTCGGGTTGTTCGATTTTATAGCCCGTATTCTGTTATTCCAATACAAATTTGTTGCTAATCTATAGTTAGCTTATAGTAATTGTTGGAGGTATTTCAATCTAGATTTCAGCGATATTAATCTCCTGGTCGTGTCTTTTAGTAGTTTTGTTAGCAGCCGATTTTTTTTTTTTTTTTTTTTTGCTTTTTTGTGAAGTGCGTTTATTGTTGTTCCTATACAAGTTCATAGCATCCGTATCTGTTGTTTTAGGAATTGTTTTATCCATTGTTTGTTTTATAGATTCGTCTATTTGTTGAATGTAATTGTCGATTTAGTCATTCAATAGATTTCTGTTTGTTGGTAGTTTAATATCGCTCGAAAGTCGTTCTGTTGTCAACGATCTGGTCAACCGTGGCCATCGCATTGCCCCGTAGTTATAGGGTTGTGAGACGACGAATTCCTCCACGTCTGCCTGTTCGTTCGGAAGGTTTATTACGACTGTGAATGCACGATGGTCTCTGTCGTACTTAATTGTCCATAAACAGTTTCTGTTATTCTGTTGGTGTTTTAATAGTCTCAGCGTGTGTCAATAAGCATAATATGTAAGTAGGATTTCCTTCTAGGGAACGATGGATATTCCGTAGCCAGGTCAGTTTTACATTCTACGTGATATTGATCTAACCAGCTAGCCAGTTGATTTCCTCTACAATTCGACGTACATTTCCACAATCTTTATGTTTGGCGTTCATGTATCCACCTATAATAAAGTAGTTTATATCCATGTGGAGTTGCAAGCATCGAAAGAGAGTCCCAAGTTTTGCTATAAAGAGATTATACTAATATTCCTCGGGTGCGTTGTGGGGGTTAAGAAGTAGGAGGGGCATGGATTCACTCCACCCGCCAACACTTACGTCGAAAAAATCATCGGTAAAGTATGACTAGCGACTGCGTTAAATAAACGCGAAATAAGCTTTAGCCTCGAGCGGCGTGACCTGCCGCGGTAGTGGTTGAGATGTGACTGATCCCAATTAGGGATGAAATTGGATTTTTCAATTTTGCACATTGGCCAGCCAATGGTAATTGCGCTCTCCTGTGCATCCTTCAATCCCCCACGCTCATCGAGGTGGATAAGTACTTGTGTATTCGTTCCACGTTGATGGGCGTAGACAGGATGAAGAAACCAAAACGGAAAGCACAATCACACAGGGTTGATCTGGGTTAGTGTGCGTGTATTAATGCAGTCTACGAGGTGTTCCACTGACCTAATGCGATGGATGTGGTGATCTCGGAGTGCATTGAAGTGTAGGTAGACAGAGTTGTGGAGGAGGGGAAAATTTAGCTGGTGCTATTCGCTTGCGAAAAGAGATCATTGATCCCCAGCGAATGGAGTGTCTGGAAAAAGTCAATAGGACGCCACTGATGCTTGGGATATAATCAGCGTGAGAACAAGACGCTGAAATACCCCCAGCGGTTTTGCTATGAAGCAACAGCATCGTTTGGTTAGATTTAGTTGTTGCTAACCAATATGACGTTGAGATTTCTGGTAGAAATCTCATAGGGTTAATGATATGGAGTTGCCGTATGGCAAAAGGGAGCTGAATTCAATTCTGCATTATCTGCATAGAATAATGAATTCAGCTATGCTTTATTTTACGGGTAAAATAGCTGAACGGTGGGATAGGGGATAATGTAACGCGCCGTAGGCGGTTGAAATTGTGGGTTGGTTATCCATGTAGTATAGAGAACTGTGGGGTTTCTCTATTCTACGTGGAGAATCAACCCACAATTCCAACCACAATTTTCACCTTATTTCGACCGCTATCAGCGCGTCATTCCTACCCATTTCCCTTATATGCTATTCACCAGAAATAATAGTTTTCCCCAAGAACGCATAGCTAAACTCATTATCCTATGCGGATAATGCATAATTGAGTTTAGCTACTATCTTCGCCATACGGTAATACTATCTTGCTAACCCATGAGATTCCCATCGGAAATATTATAATGTCGGTTAGCAACAACAAGTCTAAACGAACAACGCTGTTGCATCATACCAAAATCGCTGGGGTTATTTCAGCGTCTTAGACTCTGGTTCTCACGCTGATTATTTCCCAAGCATCAACGGCGTCCTATTGACTTTCCTCCAGATCATCCATTCGCTTGGGATCAATGATCTCTTTTCGCAGGTGAATAGTACCAGCTAACTCTTCCTCTCCTTCGCAATTCTGTCTTTCTATAGTGCGATGACCTACGAGATCATCTCTAGGTCACTAGACCAGTCATATACGCGGCACTGATACACACACACTAAGCCAGATCAACCCTGGATTATTGTGCTTTCCTTTTGATTTCTCCATCCTCGCTACGCCCATCGACGTCGAACGAATGCACAAGTACGTTTCTACCTCGATGGGCATGGGGAATTGAGTAATGCACAAGAGAGCATGATTACCATTGGCGGATCGATGTGTAAAAGCAGAATTCACAATTTCCACCCTAATTGCGATCAGTCAGAAGGCGCGTAGCCGACCTCTGTCTGTTTTACAGATATTACCACGGCTACTGTTCCTCGGAGATTCGTGGTATTGTTCCACGCAATTCGGCTTATATGCGCTCCACAAGACAATCCGACGGATCGCACCTGTTTGTGGTGCATCTCCCTACGGCCCGAACATTCCTGCATCAGAACTCGTTCCGTTACAGAGCGGGGAAGCTGTGGAACTCGCTTTCCACGCGAGTGTTCCCGGAACGTTGCAACCTGCAACTGTTCAAAAAGATCTGCAACAGTTATTTGATGGCATCTCGGGGCGCCCACTCGGTGCTATAGGTTCGCCTCTCCCGAGAGAAGTCTAATAAAACAAAAACAAAAAAAGTCACTATTCAACAGTCGAGAGTGTAGTCACGCCGCCGCTCGAGGCTAACCAGGATTTCGGGTTTATTTAATTCAATTGCCATCGCGGGCAGTAATAATCTTAAACGCCATCCAACATACTCGCCGCAGTCCTCGAAATGCTTTTAGTTCTTTGTGTATTATTTGCCAAAGCGCACCTTTTCGACAGTTACATTGAGTTGTGATCCTTTTCTTTGTAAACACTAACATAAGTTCTTCAATTTAAATCTAGTGATAAATTATGATAAATATAAGCTAAAACAAATTAAATTAAAATAAAGAACATAAAAAAAACAACAAAATAAAACAGTGTTTGCGTATCCTTTTTTTCCTGGATTTTCTTCGGGCGAACAATTGTTTTCGTAGTGACGGTGCAGTGGGGAAGAAGTGAATCGTGTGCCCGTGCATGGTGCAATACTTCTTCACCCCCATAGAACCACCACAACGTAAAGAGATCGTATACAACTCCCTTCCTTGTTGAAGTGGTATGCGTACGATGCACGTAACTGTAAGCCCAACAATTGGCGGACATCCCTTTGTAATTCGTGAGCCCAACCATTATTGAAGCAATAATACTCGCGGCCTTCCCCGATTATTAGAAACGAACAATATAACAGCTTTCCCATTCGCCACATGACAATTGGCGCGACCTTCCCCACAACAAGTTTAAATTACACAACAATTGGCACAAGTTCTAATTGTACCTCAATTGGCGCCAACAACTGTCTCTGCGGACAACCACTTTTAAGCACAACCACTTTTAAACACGGCAGCTTAACGTAAATACAATGATTTTAAATACAACAATCCTACATATAACAAGCCCCAGAAGCCTGCGCATTTCCCCACTAGATATGACTCTGTATTGGAGTCCTTTTCTAATAAAGATGGCGACACCTCCCCCTTGTAAGGAAGCAGGTCGATCTCTTCGTATAATATCATAGTTTTCCTGCCAAAATATAGGCCTTCGGTTTTATAGCGTTTGAGATGATAGTAAAGAACGTGTGTTTCGAACTGACACTATGACAATTAGAATCACCAAAAATTTAACCAAAGCGTAACACATCAGGCTACTGGCCATGCTTACAATTTGATTTTTAAACTCAAGTAGTGAATTGTTATTTTATCGCTATGGTATACGGCTCTGATGCATTTTTCTTATTCGATTTTCGTTCGGTGTTCTTCACTATTTGCTTGAGTAATGTATGTGTATCTATTAGAGACGCCACACTACTCCCTCCTCAGTAACTTTGTTACGATCAATTTCGTGTGCGAACGACGGAGCGAGAGATCGCCGGAGCAGGCGAGTGTGCTGGTGCTCTATGCGGAAGTCATGACCGTGTGTGAAGTTATGTTTACTACGGGAAAGTGTGTGCTGTGTGTACAGATCACGTCGGTAAGTCACCAATTATAGCGTTTGGGGTAATAGTGAAGATTCGAACTGACGCTATGACAGTTAGAATCACCAAAAATTGAACCAAAGCGCAACCCATCAGGCTACTGGCCGTGTTTTATCGCTATGGTGTACCGCTCTGATACATTTTCTTATTCGGTTTTCGTTCGGTGTTCGTCACTATTTGCTTGTGTATTGTGTGTGTATCTGTTAGAGACGCCACAGTTTAACTTACTTTCCCCAGGCAGAAACACCTCTGGGTTTTCGTCTTGCAATAGGTTAAAAAGAGTGGTTATTGTCTCGGTCCTTATAAGTGAATTTACATTCACGACAGAGCTTTGTTTGATCTTTTGGTTAAAGGGTTTATATCGACTTTGTATTTAGACTGGGCAAGTGCGAATAGATCTCGTTTATTTCACTTTGCAGTGGTGTCATCTGTCTCCGTAGATTGAGCAAGATTGTGAAGACGTCTGCTTGTGATGTTGTTTCACTCTGTGCCAAAGTATTTGTAGCTATCAGTGTTGGGGCCTGTGTTGGGTTTCCACCACCTGTCGCTTTTTGTGCGTAAGACCGCGGAGGGATTACAGTCATTGATCTTGTGCGATTTGTCTCAGTTTTTCTTTGCTGAGTCACACTCTTCGACGTCAATTCTCGGCATTTAGGACAACCTCGGTAGTTAGCGGGGTGTCCCCCATCCCGGCATACTGCACACTTAATAAAAGTTTTGTCTTCCACCTTTTATTTATCCAAATTGCATTCTTTAACATTGTGATACTGACCGCATTTCACGCAACGATGCTGCATATCACACTTCGCCACTGAATGCCCAAACCTTTGGCAGCGAACGCATTGAAATATCTTTCTGCCTTTTTTTAGTTTGTCCCATGTTACACTTTGGTTGTCAATTACTGTTATTTTCCCTAGAATACCAATTGTACTATTTGGGGTTGACTGTACCAGGAAGAAGGGTAGCTTCCGGTTCTTCCTTTTAGACCTGGCTGTGGTGAAGGGTTGAACATACTAAATTCAAGGTCATCGTACTTAGCTTTTGCTGATTTTAATTTCGGTTTAGTGCACGAAGAGCGTTTTAATAGATTTATGTTGCCTTTTAATATCCTACTCTTTATTTTGATTCCTTGTACATTGTTTATCTCGTAGCAAGCGGTACACACTCGTTAACACTACAAGAGCAAACGCTATCCTTCTTATTTCACTTATTGCGCGGAATTTTCTTTCTTCGACACTCCATCGAATATTCGCACAATACAATTATTGTTATCTGGTCTTTGTATGTTCACTGCTACTGTCACTTTTAACAAAACAATACACAGCGCGAAAATAAAAATGTATTTTATTGTTGAAGTACTTGGTATACCAGCTAGGTCGCGTAATGTGAGAAGACAATTATAGTGTCAGACGAACGAAGGAGAGGACGTCCGTAGCGTTTGAAGGTTAGCTGAATACTCCGCGGCTCAGCGTTTCGTACTCTCGCATGAATTCTACCCAAGGGTTAAGAATCTTTGACGAGGGATATGTTTGGACTATCTTCGCCGGGAACAGTTTGCTTTGAACGGAAGTCTCACATTGGCTCGTCCATCAACGCTTTTTGGTAGTCTGCTGAAAATGTGGTATGCAGTTCCTTTCTGCGGTCATCATCTCTTTGCTGTCTGATGGTTTTTGCTCCAGAATCTCCGTTGATGTCTAATGTGTAGACCCGCGACTATCACTTTTCACAACAACAAAAAAACGACGCGAAAATCAAATGTATTGTATTGGAATACTTGCTAGGTCGCCTTGTAATGGATTGATGGGAGTAACGCCATTCAGTTGTTTATTGCATTCGCCATGCAATATGTATGTTGTAATATTAACTTTTTATCTGGCCATGCAATGTATGGCAAGTAATATTCAGTCTGAAGATATATTTGACTAAAAGCCCTATTTCCCTAATTGTGCTGTATGTAGCGCAGCCCGCTTAAAGTTCATGGCGTAGAGCGCCGTAGTGGTTGAATCAAAAACGTTTTAGGTATTTGATTGATTTATTATTGAAATTGTTGGGGTATTTATACTCCCAATCAAATATTCAATTATTCATAAATTTCTTAATCTACTCATACAAATTATGCTTCATAAGCCCTTTCACACTTTATTCGTAATTCACTCAAAATACAAAAGTGCTTATAATGCTAGTCTATTCTCTATCACCAGCTTGGTGCATAGTGTAAAAACAATGACACGATTTGACTCAATTAATTTATGAATCATTTGCCAGCAGCAAGCTCGCAAACGATTGTCATTTGATTCTTACAAATCGTAACTGGAGCAATTCGTTTCTTTTACTCAATGAAAAGAATCGACCTTGAATTGTTGTCAGCAACGAATGCTGGTTACCTGAAACTTGCTAATTGTGACAAGGTCAAATTGATTTACTTGTTATTATACTTCATGGTCATTTCGTGGATATGTTGTTACACTACAGCGTAATGTGGGAACACAACAAGAGTAACACGAGCGAAAGACAGGACGAACCGTACCGTTTGAAGATTACCTGAGTACTGGCTTCCTACGGAATTATCATCATCATTACAATCATCGGCACTACAAGCGGGATCCGGTCTTGGCCGTATTTAGCAAATCTCGCGGCTTGTTAAATTTTTCGTAATAATTTATTTTTACGGGCAAGGTTATTAGCGTTGCGCCAATTTATATATTATATTATATACCCATTGAAAAATATTTTATACCCATTGAAAAATATCCAATTTTATCAGTTTTTTTATCTTTGCTATTGTTACGGTTTTTATATTAATGATTGTATTGGGTTGTACCACATGAAATGTCCGATTTTCGCTCAGTCGGAAATAAGAAGTTCTCGAGGGAACATCTGTGCCAGAACGTTAAATTTTCTTTTTTTATAAAGTCAAGTGTCGCCAGTTCAAATTCGAACCCTCCCTCTTTATGAAATTAAAATGGGACATAATGCGTTATTGGCAATGAAAACCATTAGTGACGCATTTGAGGATGTAGCGGTAAACGAACGCACTATACGACGTTGGTTTCGAGAGTTCCGTTGGGGAAATTTCAGCTTTGAAAATGATCTACGTGGGAAGCCGGAAACGTTAGTTGACGACAATAATTTAAAAGCAACGGTGGATGGCGGCCCAACGCAATCGGTGCGGGAGATTGTATAAAGCATGGGAGTATCCCATAGGAAAGCAAAAGAAACTCGATAAGTGGGTTCCCCATGAACTGAACGAGTCCCAAAAACGACGGCGCCTGGAAATCTGCGTATCGCTTAGATTAAGATACCAAACTGAATCGGTTTTACGCCGGATAGTCACCTGTGATAAAAAGTGGATTCTGCATGATAACCGTAAACGACCTGGACAGTGGTTGGATGCAGGTGAAAAACCACAACATACCGCCAACAAAAGGTTACCGTGACAATTTGGTGGGCATCAAAATCATTTCTCCAACCAGGAGAAATGGTAAACGCTATCAAATACTGCGAGGAAATCGCCATATTGTATTCCAAGTTGGGTGAAAAGCATCCTGCATTGGTCAATAGGCACGGCCCGCTCCTTTGCGTGACACTGCTAGATCCTATACCTCACAAGTAACGGTGAAAAAACGTTTGCAGTTGGGATTTGAAATTCTTCCGCATCCACCGTACTTCCCTGGCATTTCCCCAATGGGCAATGGAAATTTTCGTGCAACACTCGTTGGTTCAATTGTATTTAATATGCGAGTGCCTTCAAATGAATCGATTTATCCGCTGTAGAGTAGTCCGTCTGATGATCAATCGCGTAGAACGACGTCAGAAGTCATAATAACAGATGTTTCAATTCTCGCCTATACAGCTTATACAAAGTCTATTTGGACGCCTAAGATTGGCAAGAGTACCAAAACACAGAAGTTTCCGTGCAAACGTTATATCGTTTCTTTCGTAGATATAACTCACATTATTCTTTATTCTTCATGCATACCCCTCTCACTCTAAAAACTAATGATTAAAAATTATTATTCGCGAATATGTTCCTAATATTTTTCAAATTTTAAAATTCTGCCATCCAAACTTGTAACAAAATTCATATCTCTATCTAAACCCAAAAAAATATTTCCAAATAAATTGTTCGGCAAATAAATTGAACCATACTTTTATTTATCATGCATTCATTTAATTTTCCAAACGTCCGAAAATTATGAAATGTGCATTTTTATTACTTCGTGTTCTTTACTTTTTGGAAATTCTCACCCTTTTCCTGAACTTTAATGTATTTGAAGTACACGACAAATCTTGTTGGCTCTTCTTGGCTTTTTTTTTAAATATATTTCAACAAATCTCAACGGAGATTTGAATAAGAGACGGTTCATTTTTAATGTCGGATTCAGTATCAAAAGTGGCCTCATCATAGTGGATGCCAGTAATTGCAATATAAATTAAATACAAGGGTTGAAGTTTGAAGTTGTGGGTATATACAATTCACATATCTATCTGTTCTATAAGCAAATTTACTCTGGACAGCAAAAACTCTACATTCCATGACAGCATTATATATTATATCGACTAACTGCTAACTATAAAACATATCGCGAAACATATTTAGGCACCACATTATGAAAGCTCGAAAGTAATCGAGGCTGATGGTAATGTGTATAGGAGCAAATAGAGAAATGAACGTACTTCTGTTAATTCAAATTTGAGTCAAGTATCAGATACAGATCCACAGTCTATTAATTTATTTTTTCTATCAAGGTATATAAAGAATGGCTAATACACGGTTGATTAAAGATTGTTCCTTGTATCAAATAAACGACCAACATTTTTTAGTTTTGTCACCAATACTAATAATAAATTTTAATGACCCGAATGTTTGAACAAAAAACACAACAATATCTTTCGTTAATCTACGAAGCAGAAAATATTTGTAAATATGGATATCTTTTTAACCCAATAAATTTATCTATACGTGTCGTTAATACAAACAATGAAATGAAGTTTTCGAAAAGTCTGGATTCCTATAAAAAGACACAACCAATGCTTTGAATATTTAGTGTTGAAGGCGAAATATACAAGAAATGGACCAAAAATTATTATTCTCCCTAATTCTTACCATTTTTGGTGTTCATGTAGGAGTGGCTCTACGTAAGTAAAATATCAATTTATTCATCGTATTGAAACTTACAAAAACTGCATATATGTTACATATAAAAGCGTCAGGTGTGGAACCGTGCAATGCCGGGGATAACACTTGCTTAATATCCACTATTAACCAAGTTATTAGCACCAAATCGACAGGTAAACATTTGTTGTATTTCATATATTTATGTCGAACTGAATTACCTTTTATCCTTTCATCTCTACTAGGCGACCCAGACCTCCATTTGCAGAACTTTAATCCGTTGTTCATTCCATATCTACAACTTGTGGTCAACAAAAACCGAATTGACGGAACGATTGAGTGTTACAACTCGTCAATCTATAATTTGAACACATTAAGGGCGGTTTCAATTAGGTGGGTTCAATTAAGAACAAACTCTTGAGCAATTATATCTAGGATGCCAGTCGTTAAAAATATGTTGTTCTATTCTTGCAGTGGTTCTTGGGCAACTCCGAGTGCTACATTTTTATTTGACCTCCATACTTCATCATCTCTGTCCGTCTCAGGCGTGTATAAGGCGACTGGAACCTTTTACGGCTTTCCAATTGATGGGTCAGGTCCATTCTCTGCCACATTTAGTGAGTTACTTATCCTTTAATTTTGATAGGTACAAACATTAAATCGACACTTTTTGTTAATCAGATAACCCAACCATAACTGGTACACTGAAAACTGCGGCCAAATATGTTCGTGGTGTAGCTTACTTGGATGTTAAGAGTTTTGAAGTACAACTGACAGCGGATTCGGTGGTCTATCGCTTAGACAATTTAGTCCAGGGCAACGCACTTCTGTCTACACTGGCATCGCGTGTTTTAGCGGCTAGTAGTGCAGATGTGTCTCAGACAGTCACTCCTGTTCTGATACAAAAACTAACTCCACACTTTGCTGAGGTTTTCGTACCAGTCATGGAGTCATTCCCAACTAATGAACTTGTTAAAAACTGGTAAACCAATAATAAAATCATAACACTTCGCATCCATGTTTTTGTCTTTGCAACTCGGACAGTTTGAATATTGTGCTATTGGTTCGGAGAAACTTCTCTCATATAAGAGAGAATACAACCAATAATGAATTCCGTTTTGGGTCGACGTATTTTCAACAAGATGAAGGTTAGCCAGAGTTGGCCTGCTTGTTTTGAAAGACAGCTAATGGGTTTGTGCGAGATATTTTTTGTTATACATTTCTGTATTTCATTTCTTATAAAATCAAAATACATTCATTTTTAAAGAGTATCTAGGGTGCTACTAAATATGGCGAGGATTCAGAACAATAAAGGAAACTCCGACTTCCTACACACTTTTTAAGTACAAAGTTGGTTGAATTTTGGTTCAATGTGGTAGAATTTTATTTCTATACCGATTTAACCAATAATTAATTTCATACAGTAAATTCCTACGGACTACGCCACAATAAATTATCCTTCAAACCTTAGTGGAGCAGAATGCTGGTTTTAGAGGATGACGTATATTTAAAGCCATTAAAGGTAAAATGGATATGCGAAAGATCGAAGAGCACAAACGAGTGAAAGCTCGCCCTTACAACAATTCCGTGGCCCCCAACAAATTTTTTTTCGATTTGAAATCCGCATTTATTTTATTCACAATCAAGTTACTTTTTTTATGACTCCTACTCCTATAATTAACATACTGATTCTTTGCAAGCACTCAATTATACAATATGTAACTTGTTGTTTGTCCTTTCGGCGTACAATTGTAGTGCTCCAAAAAGCCCTACTACCTTTTTCCCCCATTCCTACATCCAAATCCTAGCTATCTTAATCCAAAACCAAAAATCCTATCAAAACCATGAAAAACCAAAACTAAATCCAAAATTCGCAATAAACGAATCAAAATATTCGTTTATCGCTTTGCATTTGCCCCCACGGCATAATTTAATCAAAAAACCTAAACTAAAATCAAAATTCGCAATAAACGAATTAAATATTCGTTTATAGCTTTGCATTTGCCCCACGGCATAATCTCCATTCAAAATCCAGAGATACATTTCAATCTGGTAATTTCCCTAGAAAATTAAACAAACAGATGTTCGAATTTGCCACAAGCAAACAATACCCAAAATACCATTTCCAATTCTCATATACAAATAGATTGATGAAGATTCAGAAAACTGAATCTTATATAAAGCAAACACAACATCTCAATCGAAAGATCGAGATTGTTGCACGAAAACGTGTATCTTTGGGATACAATTTTCGATTCCTTTTCCTTTATAAAGGGATAGTAAAACGATCTCGAAGCCGTCATACAAGATACTGCCCCTTTATTAAAAGCCAAATCCAACTCCTATCCACTCTGATAAATGAGCAGTTGAAAAAATTCGCAGATGAAAACTACATCTCCACACTTAAAAATATCAAACCAAATCGGGATCTTTTCAAAAACATCAACCAATTAACTGGTCGTAAATATAAACCCCGAATTGACCATCTCATTAACCCGATCAGCAATAATATTGCCCAGTCCGATTCGGACATAGCAAATTGCCTCGCAGAACACTTTGCAAAGATCCATGAGCAAAATAATTCTCTCTCAACTCCTGGCTTCGAGAACACAGTAAACGAATACATCTCAAACAGATTATTCCCATCTTTTACTCCTTTCATCGGTGAATTCAACAACACAAACATAGCCCCACACCCCTTAGACACTACAAATTTTCTAACTGCGGACGAATTATCCGAGATCGTAAGATCAGGAAATAACAAAAAGTCAACTGGATTAGATGGAATCCCATGTCTTCTATTTAAAAGGCTACGCCCACCGAATCTACTTCCCATCCTCATTCTTCTTAATCATATAATTAATGCATCGCACTTCCCAGAGAACTGGAAAATGGCGGTAATAATTCCTATTAAGAAGCCCGGTAGTAGTAATAGCCCTTGCAATCATCGTCCAATATCCCTATTAAGTACACTAAGTAAGATACTGGAACGCAAGATCTACCAAAATCGTCTCTCATTTGCCAATGAGAATGCCCTCATCCCTAACTGTCAGTTCGGATTTCGTAAGCGACAATCCACATGTCATGCTCTACTAAAACTCACACACGATGTTACAACTGGTCTCCAAAACCAAAGCCCTACTGTGTGTATATCTCTCGATATTTCTAAGGCGTTTGATTGCGTCTGGATCTCAGGGCTTCTGTACAAATTGCACTCCATATTTAATCTAAACTCTCGCACAACAAAGCTCTTAGTCTCATATCTTTCTGCCAGAAAATTCGTTGTGAGAATAAATTCTTCTGTCTCAGGAACCCACACCATTACCGCGGGTGTTCCCCAAGGCTCTATTTTAGGGCCAATTTTATATCTGTTATATACCGCCGATATTCCTCAACCCGTATCTTCTAATGTTGTGATGCTGAATTAAGCTGATGATACATTAATTTACTCTAGCAGCAAATTTGTTAAGGCTGCAAGAAACCGCATTAACAACTTCCTCCCTAACCTATCAACATACTTTAATAAGTGGAAAATCCACATTAATCCAAATAAAACGCAGCTCATAGTGTTCAAGGGCAAAAACGAGCACTGTACAAACAACACTAGACGCTGCCACAACAAAATTAAGATTCAACTGAACAACACTCTGATAAAACCCTCCAAAAACCTAAAATATCTGGGAATCACTTTTTCTAATAACTGGTCTTTTTCCTCCCACATTAAAAATTCCCTTCAAAAAGCCACAATTCAGCTTAATCTCTGTAGAAGAGTAATGTGGAAACCTAATAGTCTCTCTCACAAAGTCAAACTGCTCATTTACAAACAAATTATCAGGCCCACACTCGCGTACGCGTGCCCATTGTGGTACCATATCACTCCCTCCCAAATGGAGAAATTACGAGTATTCGAAAGAAAATGCTTTAGGTATGTCTCTGGGTTACATCGTGGTCCTAACTCCTATAAGTACTATAGTAACGTCGAACTCTACAATACCGCTGGTATCGAGCGCCTCGATAGACGATTCCTCGAACTGTCTATCAAATTTATCGAAAACCTACAAAATAACCCAATCCCATAATAACGTCGCTCTTAGAGAACCCTCTAGATATCAGAACTAACTATCCCAACTGTCTGCACACCAGAGCTATCTTCGCCTCAGGCAGACTGGTAAATGATTCAAATGAGATCATATACCACAACACCGAAGTTACCCCTAACCAGTTCAAATACTGTAACGTCCAACCATTTTCCAACATCCTACGCTTTTCCAACGAACAACCGGAGAGAAATACTCTACCTCTAACCCATAACTGACCTCATTCCACATCCTTTAATTCATAACATATATCCCATTAATTATAAAACTTTGCTTATGGCTTTATGAAAATCATACTGTAATCAGGCTAAATTAGGTTAAGTTATTTATATAATTAGGATTAAGTTTAGATTAAGTAAAGTTGAAAAAACAAATTCCTGGTTTTCTGACCTTTTCCAGGAAGATAATACCACTAAATTTATAAACACGCATCTATCTTTTATCTCATAAAATATTGTTTGGAAAATGTATATATTATTATAATAATTACATGTAAGCAATTGTTACAAAATTAATTTTAAGTCACTGTATTACTTACGAATTCTAATTATGGTTAATAAATACAGTTTTGAAAAAAAAAAAAAAAAAAGATCTCGAAGCGGCAGTATCTAAATCCTCATGCCGCAGAGCAGAGATTTTTCAAATTCTGTTGTAATACTTTAAACATAAAATCCAAATAAAACTTAACCAAAATGAACGCTATCTTTCTTTGGAAATTGTGTGTTGTCACCAACGCTGGACGATTCTTTTCTGTTGTGCACGAGGACGACTCCGAAAATTGGTACAGGAACCGGTACTGAGGTTGGTATACAAGGACGTTATCCCCTAAGTTACGTCCTACGAAAATCAGGACGTTGCTCTTCCCTCTGGATCAGAGAAAGCACGGCGGCAACACCAGGACCAAGCAGCTAGTGACGACAAACAACAGGACACCAACAAACCTGCAGCTAGAAATCACAGGTACGAAATTTTATTATAATAAAGTGAAAAGTGAAAAGTGAAAAAATTAAATCATACGATTCCGGTAATAGTGATTGGCTCCCCAAAATAAATTCCTTTTAATTTTGAAAATTTGTAAATTGAAAGGGGATGCCAAGAACAAGTCAATTTTTGTTATTTTTCTTTCTTTTTAAATACTTTTCCGTAATTTGAAATAAAAATTTTCTTTTCACATGGGGATCAAGAAAACCCCCTAAATTTTGATTTTGTGGATTTAAATGAAATTTGATTTTATATATATTTTTTTTCCTTCTCTTCTAATGAGAATATACATCACAAAAATACAAATATCCACATAAGTGCCATAATGGGATAAAAGTATAGTAAATACAAAATCAATCAAGTGAACTATAGAAATTTTTTTCACCTTTATAATCTAGGCAAAATTTCAATATATCTTGTTACAAATAAATTTATTCGATCATTTTATCAAATTTTTACACATAGACAATATGCATATATTTTCCAAAACTATTTCAACTTATAGAAAACATTTTTAATAAACTTATAAAACCATTTTTTTAATTTTTACAAACATATACATATACACATTTATTTTCCAAAATTGCAACAACTTATTTATCAAATAGGGGACAAATAAAAACCCCAAAAATAAACAACAAAATTTGATTTTTATTTTTTATATACCTATTTGAATTTAATACACATATATACATATACTTTCCTGAAATTATTTCTGCTTTTTGGGGAAGATTTTTACACTCTTTATGTGATAACAATAGCGGACAAATTAAAATCATTGGTCCTAGTCTTTAAGCGTTGTTTAGGACATTCTTAGGTTGAATTTTTTCCTTTGGATTTCCTTTTTGTATCATTTGCGTCTCATCGGAAGGTTCATTCTAGGATCTTTTTCTCTTCTTTGCCCGTGACACTTTAGGCTTTGCTCCCATCGAACGAAAAGAAACTGTTTCTCTCATCTTAGGGAAAAACACACTTTACCCAATAGGATCAAACTAACTAAGTTTGAAGGTACATTAATCTTGTTGTTCTTATCTATTCTCTTGGCCATCGTACCACGACAAAATGAAAATTGAGTCTCTTTGTTCTCTACCCCTTTTTACCATCATTTGGGAAGGTCTGTTCCACAAATACATCGTTAGCGACAAAAATAAACCGGGTACGCGTTCGCAGAGACCTGAGCCCGAGCTCATACAAAATCGCGAGGACGAAACATCAGAAACCGTACATACGGAAATACGCGAACAGAGTTCTAGAATGAACTTTCCCATAGGATTAAGTGATATATTAGGATTCGTGCCGACGTTTAACGTAAATCCTGACGAATTAGATGGTTTCGTCTCTTGTGGAGACATTTTGTTCTCACAGGCACAAGATGACAACCAGAAATATTTTATTCTAAGGGTGGTCAAAACCAGATTGCAGGGACCGGCGCGTGATTGTATCCGGTATAAAATCATTTCTACCTGGGAAGATCTTGTTTCAGAATTGGAGGGAGAATTTAAAGCTCTCATCTGTAGGTCTGTTGCCCAAAATAACTTAGTGGCAACAAAACAAGATAGCAAGGAGGGCGTGAAAGAATTTTCAAATAGACTCACACACCACCTGCATGAATTGGACAGCGCCACATACGCTAGTTCACCTGATCCTGTAGTCAGAACTTATCTTCTGGCTGAGAATCAGAGACTCGCGTTGAATACGTTTGAGGATGGGATACCAAATTCCAGCCTCAGAATCTTGGTGAAGTCTCACAACGCCCCAAATTTAAAAGCAGCCATCAGCTACGCTTTAGAACAATCTCGAAGATTAGGTAACGATAACTCAATGCTAACTTCCACTAACAATTTTAGAAATAACCAACAAATTGTTTGCCAAACATTCAACAAAGAGATCTAACGTCCTTTCCAGGACAAGAAAACGCATTTCCCGAGGAACAACCCCCACAATAGCAGAACACAATGGCTTTTGTAAAATTGTTTATAGTGAATATATAATATATATAACAGAACTTTTTGTTATATTTTTATGTAGATTTTTCATTTTATTTTATCTTTTATGCTTTTAACTGGTAGGCAAAACATGTTTAAATACTTGTTAATTGATATTAAATCTTAACTTAATTCTCCACCGCGGACACGCTAAGCTAAACATGAGGCGATTAATGTGTCATTCCTGTTTGATTTGTGTCATTCGTGTTTATTCCTATTAAACCAATTAATATCTTTATTAGTTATTTATTGAAACAAATCAAATTTTGACTCGTTGTGATTTTTTTTCCTAATTAAATTGATTTCACTAACTTAACTATCCCGAAGCGTTACAATCTGCAACTATTCAAAAAGAACTGCAACAGTTATTTGATTGCATCTCGGGGCGCCCACCTAACGCTATAGGTTCGCCTCTCCCGAGAGAAGTCTAATAAAAAAAAAATAAATAAATAAAAACCTATATAAGCCTTTCCTAACCTAAGAAATGCGAATCTATATACGCTTACCATTGATTTATGGTGTTAGTTTCTCTGCCGATTTCGTCTAACAGATTTTTATTTGACATTCAACCAACAAAACTGCTGGCTTTGGTTCTTGACTTCTGTTTGATCTGTGTGAGATGTCGCCCTACTATACCGCAAGCACTCTTATTTTATTGTAAACTTCCCAAACATAATCGAATCGCTTATGTGCGGTAACCAATACGGGGGCAGATAGCCGATGATCACGCCTAGGGTGCATGATCCTTTTCGTTGCAGACGTGCCGTCAAAAATCAACAAACATGAACGGTACAAGAGGCAGCTGCATCTGTCCGAGGTGCGACCTGAGGTATATGCTGTTGGTGATGATGACGCTTGTGCGTCGCATCGAGGTTGGTGGCCGATGTTGAATTCCATTGCATGTAATGATGCTGAAAATGAATTCTCGGCAACGTGGCGCTAGATGCGCGAACAAGTTTTGTTGGTTGGACGAAACTTGTGAAGCTTTGGGGTGACTTGGGATAAGCCATGAAGATACGTCGCGCATGTGTGTGGCGGTATTTATTGGCTGGACTTAACATTAATGTCGTTCGAGTTTTTGTGTGGGTTGCTTGGTGCTGCAACCGATTACTCTTCAGGAACATGATGTGTTTCAAGCGATCATGCCCTTGGGGGAAATATCTGTTTGGGAGCTAATGCGATGACATTAGCGAAAAACGATGGGTTTATGTGTTTTAGGAGGAAGTTTTTTGGATAGATGCCTGAAAAGGTAAGTAATGGTGTTTTGAATCCCGATTCGTTTACCGGGAGCGAACGACGACGAGCAAATAAAACGAACTACAATGTTTCTTTTTATGAATTTCTTTAATTCAAACGAACGAAAATCGAATAATATCTAGCTAAACGCTACGACAAACGAGAGCGACAACATATCGACAACGAAATCAAAACTAAACTGATTTGCATAATAAAATGACAACAAAAAAAAAACCATGACAACTAAAACTAAATAACAAAATGGCAATAACAAAAATAAAAAGTGCTGCCAAACATGCAAGGCAGCACATTCAGTTAATTACAAATTATAACAAATTAATACTAACAAATTATAGGAATAAATCTAAAATATTATAATAATTAATAACAAAAAGTTAATTATTCAAATGGCTTGAACTAATTAGTTCAAGCACGATGCGACAAATGGCGTTCAATGTAACTGCCATTAGACATTGTTTTTCAGGGTTTTTGGCGCATTTGAAAGAAGTTTTTTAATACTTGATGGGAAGGTAAGCAGTGGCGTTCAATGGAACCGCCACAATGCTATCTCCTGGTCGTACCTGTCTGTGAATCGTCCATGTAATAGGCTTAGTTTAGATACCAGTTTGCTTCTACTCCTATACAGTGTATTGATAGTTGCGTTGTGGCAAATGTTTATGTTGTCGGTATTTGTTGTTTTTGGTTACATCCATTTTTCGTTTTATTGATTCATCCATTTTTTTTTGTATATATTCGTCGATTTCGTCATTAGATAGATTTCTATTTGTTGGTGGATTAATAGCGTTCGAGCGTAGTTATCTTGTGCGAGCTCTGGTAAAGCGTGCCCATCGTATTCCTCCGTATTTGTAAGATTGCGGAACCGCACATTCATCGTGTTCCAAAAGTTCGCTCGGTGACTTTATCACGATAGCGAATGCACGGTGACCACTATCGTACTCAATCGTCCGTAAACATGTCTGTTTCGTCTGATAGTATTTGTAAGTTTCAAAAGTGAGTCAATAAACATAATGTCTAAGAAGGTTCTTCCTCTGGAACACGATGGATATACCGTAATTAGTAAATCAGTTTTATATTCAACGTGGTATTGATCTAACCAAGCAGCTAATTGATTTCCTCTGGAATCGGACATAATGTTTCCCAAATCTTTATGTTTGATGTTCAAATCACCACCTACAATGAAATAATTTCTTTCCGAGTGAAGTTGCAAGCATATAAAGAGGGTCTCGAGCTTTGGAATAAAGAGATGAGATTGATGTGCTTCAGGTGCACAGACAGAGATCGAGTGAATCCATCTTCCTTGCTGGAGGGGTATGAGTACAAGGGAAGCCTTCAGCATCTGGAACTTGGGCACATGTCGCCTACTTATGTTGGAGTCCTTTTCAACGAAAACTGGAACCCCTTTCCTTTGAGAGAAGTTTGGTCGATCTCTTCGCTGATATTGTAATCCTTGTGTCCTATTATATGCCTCGAGACTAGCTTCGTTTCGGTAGCAAGAACCACGTCAGGGTTTCGTCTTGCAGTAATTTGAATAGACTGGCTCTTCTCTCGAATTCACATATACAAAATGACCCCTACACGTTTTTTCTGTTGGCCTTTATATTGAGCGGAGTTTATTTATCGTCGACAGCTGAGTATAGACTCAGTCTAGTCGTCTAAAATGGAGTTCAACTCCCATATTTGGTCAGGCGCATTCAAAACTGCGCTATGTGTGCTGGATAGGATGCAAAAACGAACAGCGAGACTTATTGGGGACCCAGCCGCAAGGCGTTCAATTCCATCGTCGGGACATATGTAGGTGCAACGTATTACACCTGTCTTTTTTCAAAAGGTATTATCACGATCGTTGGCCAAATGAACTTGCTGAATGTATTCCGCCTCCTCAGGTATTTCCTCGCGATGCCCGTCATCCTGAGAATACGCATCAATTCATGTTGAAAGTCAACTTCAGACGCACAAGTAAATATAAAATATCATTCTTTAGCTGAACCATACGAATGTGGAATGCGCTACCTGCTCACCTGAACATGTGTCTCCCCGTCGTTTTAATGTATAGAAGTATATAATTTTGAAATGAAATTATCTATCCTATTTAATCTTGATTTGTCATACAGGACTGTATTGGGATCGAGTTGTTTATGTTGCTACTCTGGGTTTCTATACATTCTGAGTCAGAAACGCCTCAGAAGGAAGGAAAAAGCCTTGTTTATTTAATGAACCAAACAAAAGGAAGCCAGCCATCCGAAGAACAGCGAATACTCATCAACAGCCAAAGAATCAACTCAAACAGGTAAAGATACTTTCATGCTAACACCTTAAAATATGGTGTTACATTGGCTCCCGAGTAGGAAATATAAATTCTCCAGGGACCCTGTCAACCATGTAAGTAACACCATATAACCATAATTAAATAATAAATGTTCTACAACAATATACAACATTTTGACACCTCGCTACACAACCCCTCACAATTAGCAATCATCCTTATAACTAAGATTCATATTGCACACAAAGCAATGCACAAACAATTAAGTGCCTCCTTTTCCCACAGACGTTCAATAGTTGAATGTTTATTCCTAAAGCCAAATTGAAAGTCTGGAATATTGATGAGAGGCTTGAGTCGCTTGAGGAGTATTTTCTCAAACAGTTTTGAAATGGATGGCAATAGTGATATGGGTCTATAAGACGTTACTTTTTCTGTTGGTTTATCTGGTTTCTTGAGCATTATTATCTGAGCTGTTTTGAATGAATTTGGAATGTATCTTAGTCGAAAGCAAGCATTAAACAGATATGTTCGCATAATGACAGCTTTTCGAAGTAATTCCTTGTACACGCCAGGTGATATTTCATCGATGCTTGGTGCTTTTTTGTGGTTCAAACTTTTGTCGATTTTTTGGGCAATCTCCATTGGGGTCCTTGGTTTGATTGTTTGCTCAGTTTGATACCTAGGTGAAGGATCAATACTATTGTGTATGTTGTGTGGTTTGAACACTGAAGCCAGGTGTTGTGCAAATATTTCAACTTTATCTTCAGTTCTGCATACCCACAGTCCCTGCGTATCTTTTGTAGGTAGCACTTGGATAAGGGGACGTTTAAATTTACGTGTTGCCTTCCAGAAAGAGTAATCCGTATCTGCTGACGGATTTAATTCGATACTCATCTATACATCTCCGTTTATGGTCTTTAATTAATTTGTTAACTAGATTGCTCACCTTGTTGAATATTTTTTTATCGTTAGGGTGTCTGGATCTGTGCCAGGTTCGTCTAGCGTTGAGCATGTCTTTGATTAAATCTCTAATCTCAATAGGGCATGTGGTTGCTAGTCCTGGTCTATCACTTGGCACTGGAGTTGCTGTTGCGGCTGCGCTTATCAATGTTTCGATAAATTGTTGTACTTTTTGTTTCAATTCTTCACAATCTTGAAGTTTAACGTTTAGTTCAATCTGATTGTCAAGTTCTTTTCGGAATTTTTCTCAATCTCTATATTTGTTTGTAAGATTTAGTTTTCTGTTCTTTCTGGGAACAGCTGCATTCAGTTTTAGTAGTACTGGAGTGTGGTCAGACGTTAAATCAACTAAAGTATCCGTTTCAATACAATTCGATGACACTCCTTTCGAAATAAAGAAATCGATTAGGTCAGGAGTTTTGTTGCTATCAGTAGGCCAGTATGTTGGTGACCAAGACGAATGAAATTCGCACTTTGCTTATTTGATGGGTGAAAGCAATTCTTTTCCCTTGCCTGGAGTAATCAACCTTGACCCTCAAGCAGTGTGCTTGACATTGAAATCTCTACCAATTATAAACCTTGGTCCAAGCTTCTTGAAGATATCCGTGAATTGTTGTTTTGAGATTGTGTGTCTAGGTGGGCAATATACGGCACCTACATTTAAATCAGCTCCATTAAGGTTGATCGTGACAATGGAGGCTTGAATAACGGTTTCTTTTATTTCTTCTTGTTGGAAGTGATGTATATTTTGTTTTATTATCAGAGCTGTACCTCCACGGGCACGGTCGCTGGGGTGCGTAGTCCAATAGGCCATATAACCCCTGATTTTTATGAAGCTCATATGAGAAAAGCGTGTTTCTGATATCAACGCAATATCTATGTTGTGCTCTCTTATAAATATTTTTAGTAACCGGTCAATTGAAAAGTCCCCGGCCTGACACATAGATGGCGGCACTAGAATTAAATCCATATGATTTTTACTTAGCCCCAACCTTCAAAAGACGCGTGTATAAATTTGACAGATGTCGGATCATTAGTTTGTGAATTATAGTCATCTATGTGTCGGGCCGGGGACTTTTCAATTGACCTGTTACTTGAGCCTTTTGCTTGAGCCCATTTGCGTTCCAAGTGATTATTCGTAGGAGCCGATTACTCATTGTCTTTATTTCTTGGATTTCTTGGTGGGTAGTTTTTGAACATTTTCAAGTTTACCTACCCTTTCTGTTAGCTGGTTGATGCTTTTTTCCGATGTCGTCCTGGAATACACTGAGCATCTTCATCATATCTATGATGGTAGGCTCGTTATTAACAGGTTATTGCATGCTTTTATTATCTGTTTTCTCATTTAGTTTATTGTTCTTTCGTGCTTGGCTAGTACCAATTGTGGTTGGCCCCGCTCGCTCTGTATTTTTTTATTGTAGTCTTTGAGTGACTGTAGTTTTTTTTGGATGCTGTGCTTTTAGTTTTTTTTTTTTTGATACACTGAGCATCCCTTGTAACTAGCTGGATGGCCATTCTCGTGGCAATGCGCACATGTTGCTATGCTGTTGCGTTGTTTCGAGCATTGGGTTGTGTGGTGAGGCCCAGCACACTTAACACATCTTGAATTATAGTTGCAGACATTTTTTGTATGACCAAGCTGTTGGCAATTATTACATTGACCTTTTTGGGTAGTTCAATCGATACTTTGCACCATAATAATTCTTGGATTTCATAAACTGATTTGTTATTCTCTTTTTGAACTATATCGACATAAAACAATGGAAAGGCTTTAAAGATTTTTTCTACATTATTTGACGTGGAGCTTTTTCTGATGTTTGTTACCTTTACCACTTTATGATTTAGTGAGCATAATTCCTTTGTAATCATATCTATGGACATTGAAGCTGGAAGTCGTCTGATTACGAATCTAAATAGTGTCTCACTTTTTAGTTCGTAGGTATGATACTCTAAGTCTTGGGTTCTTACATCCGTCTTAAGGGATTGTAATTTCTCTTTAACTGCTCTGTATGCATTTTCTGTTTCGCATGTTATTTTTATGTCATTATTAGATAATGCTTTAAATTGAATTTTGTCTTTTACTACAGACAAAGTGGCATATCAAAATGCATTAAAATCCCTTATATCCCTCACATGGATTGGTGGTGGCAGGGGAATTTTCCTTTCTTTGCTAACCTCATTTGTTGATTCACGAACTGACGTCATATTGTTTACAGTTGGTATTGTATTTAGTTTATGACTGTTATCAGTTTTTCTTTTCTTAGAAACTGCAGAGGTTTCCCTTTCCAACCCTTCTTCGTCTGTATGGTATTCTGTTGGTAAAGGGATAGTGGCACATACCTGCGATTGCATTTGGTTTTCCATTGTGTTGATTTTGTGAAGCATTTCATTTATTATCAGTTCACCCGGAGCTTTCGACTGCGTTTGACGTGTTCATCTCGGTCGCGAGTTCTCATTACAACCATTCCCAAACGCGATAGATCGCCTGATACCGGGGACAATTGCTTGTCCTCGGATAAAAAACTTCGTTCCACTATGCATCCAACAAGTGGGCTTGGTAAAAACCGCTACTGTAATAAATTCGCTCCCCTACAATGCCATCCAGATACAGATAATTCTGAAATGGACGAAACTGATTCGCCAATAATCAGAAAAGTGTATGTGCCACCAAACAAAGTGCTGCAAAAATCACCAGAATATGTGCATAGCCTCATGAAAAAGCTTAAAATATCCAGTTATTCAATAAAAAAATTAACAATTGGCATAAAAATAATGTTCGGAACTATTGAATCATTTAATATTGTGTTAGAAAAACTAAAAGAGGATAACTGTCAATATTTTTCTCATGATATTAAAAGTGCTAAAACTTTCAAAGTTATTTTGTACGGACTGGATGATATAAAAACTAATGAACTCAAAGCTGAACTCATTTCGCTTGGCTTAAAATGTTGTGATGTTAAAAAAATTGAAAAAAAAAAATTATCAATTTACTGATTTTTTTATCTCATTCACTTTGAAAATGGAACAATTAAATTAAGTGAACTTAAAAAAAATTATCGCTCAATTTTTCATACCCAAGTGAACTGGAACTTCCAAAGGAAAATCAAAGGTAAGGTGACACAATGCTTTAATTGTCAAATGTTTGGACATGGTGAGAGAAATTGTCACATAAAAACATATTGTGCTACTTGCGCTGGTTCACACAAAACAAGCGAATGTAATAACGCTTCGGTAAATAAATGTGCCAACTGCAACGGCAATCATAAAGCTACTGACGTCACATGCACCAGTAGATCTAAATACTTAGAAATAAAAGAAAGATCATCTGGAAGATCCAAGATCCATCCAAGAACTCATATCGCTGCATCAACTCATCGAGCTTGCCAAAAACCGATTTCGTTTGCCTCTATGAGTGATTTTCCTACGCTTCCACAGCCACAGCGACGACTGGGACTGACCAATGCTCCGAGCAGAAGCTTTCCAAATTCAAGCCCGCGAATTCAAAGTTTGCCACCAACAATTAATGCATGGGAAAATGACTCACGCGGCGCTTCTTCATCAAACAATAACAATAATTTACCCAACAACAATTCAGCACTCTTCACAATCGAGGAACTAAATTCCTTGTGCATGGAAATGATCTCAAATTTATCAGTTTGTAAAACGAAAATAGAACAATTTAATGTGATCGCGCATTTAGCCACTAAGTTTTTATACACTAATAATGTTAAGTAAAATGGCAGATACACATATAAAAATAATTACTTGGAATGCTAAAGGCATACGTAATAAATTTCATGACTTTTTAAACTTTTTAAATAGCTATAAAGTTGATGTTGCTCTAGTAACAGAAACTTGGCTTAATTTTGATATAAGACTCCCATCATCTGACTTTAACTGCTATCGCATTGATAGAGTAGACCAAAGGGGTGGGGGAGTGGCGATTATTATCAGGAAGTCAATTCAACATTCGCTTTTACCTGTAATTCCAACTAGGCTTGTGGAGAATGTAGGTGTAATGATTAAGTTAAGAAACCATAAGACAGTAAAAATCTATTCTGTTTATTTCCCTGGTGGATCTTCGTCGGATATTAAAAGAAAATGGCTCAAGCAAGATTTAAAAAAGTTATTCACAATGAATGGTGAATTTCTATTAGGTGGTGATTTTAACTGCCGGCATAGAGATTGGGGGTGTGTAAGAGCAAATGCTTGGGGCAATATATTGGCTGCCCTTCCATTGGCACTACCAATTAATATTTTTTATCCACCTTGTCCAACTTATTTTCCCGCAGGTTCTCGTGGCATCCCCTCTGTCCTTGACTTGTTTGTGTCAAATGTCCCTGGTCTTATAACAGAACCCGTTTCGTTAAGTGCTCTCAGTTCAGATCATAATCCTGTTTTTTGTAACCTTTCTTGGTTGGGTGAAAGAAAGATTCAATATTTCCTGGACATGAAGAATGCTAATTGGAATTCATTCAAATCAAAGATTAAAATGAGCCTTCAAAATAGTACTACAAATCTTGAAAGAGTGTCTTGTAAAGATTATGTTGACCTTATTGTACAAAACTTTACACAAGCTATAATTTCTTCGGTTGATGAAAGTATTCCCAAAAGAGTAAAAAAAGATATTTTTAAAAAACTTCCAATCCATATCTTAGAGCTTATTAAAGTGAGAAACATTCATCGAAGAAACTGGCAGAATTACCGTCAGCCCTTTTCTCGATCAATGGTTTCCCATTTTAATGAGCGCATTACTGACCAGATACAAATCTATCGTAATAG
Organism: Microdon myrmicae; assembly: GCA_963931805.1. NCBI lineage: Eukaryota > Metazoa > Arthropoda > Insecta > Diptera > Syrphidae > Microdon > Microdon myrmicae. Next base: position 105,342,303 of record OZ007497.1, on the reverse strand, counting down.
AGAATGGAACAAAAAACTGAGCGTTATGGATAAAAATGCTAAACCGTTCTGGAATGTAGTGAAGTTAATCAAGAATAAAAACCGTAAAATACCATTTCTGAAGGGTTCTTCTACTACTTTTTTTTACAGGTTTGGAACAAGCAAACCTATTTGGAACAAGTTTTTCAAAAAATCACTTGGTCTCTCAGCATTTGGGTGAATTTGAAACTAATGAACTTGTCGGTAACAGAATCGAAAGATTCGACACCACAAACGAATTAACTCCTCTAAATGCATTTGTAGAAGAAGAAAACGTAAGAAATGTAATCAAGTGCTTGCAAACACGAAAAATAGGAGGACTAGACAAAGTTAAGAATGCCTATCTAAAACAATTGCCTCATATTGGAATTAAATACTTAACATTTATAATCAATGCATGCCTTAAATGTCAATACTTTCCTCAATGTTGGAAAAAAGCAATGGTTGTACCTATCCTTAAGGCTGGAAAAGCCCCAGATAAACTTGAAAGTTACAGGCCAATTAGTTTACTTGGCAACATAAGTAAAGTTTTTGAAAAAATCCTGAAACAACATATTTTAAAAGTTGTTTCAGATAAAGATATTTTCCCCGATATCCAATTTGGATTTCGACGCTTTCACAGCACCTCGCACCAGGTTAAACGAATTTGCAGCCATGTTCTAGACCATCGTTCACGTGGTCAATCAACGGGCACGATATTGTTAGACATTGAAAAAGCTTTTGATTCCGTATGGCACAATGGGATAATATATAAAATGATACAGTTCGACTTTCCTTTGTATTTGTGTAAGGTCGTCCAGAGTTTCTTATCCAATAGATGTTTTCAGGTTCATGTCAATTGTGATGTTTCTAGATTGATATTTTTTGATTGTGGCGTCCCCCAAGGCTCAGTACTTGGTCCAGCTGTGTACAATATCTACACTTCGGATTTTCCAAATCTACCGCAGTGTGAATCAGCTATCTTCGCTGACGACACTGCAGTATTTGCGTCGCATGAATTTTCTCTCAACGTTGAGACAAATCTAAAGCATGCGATCGAGATACTTGAAAAATATTATATGAAATGGAAAATCAAGCTAAATGTCAGGAAGACACAAGCCATCTTTTTTACACGAAAGAGAAAAGCTTGCTATCTTCCCAGCAGTCAGCTGCAAATAAATTGTACCACGATTGCATGGGAGCAATCCGTAAAGTATCTCGGAGTTCATCTCGATACAAAACTCACATTTAAACAACATATTCAAAGTACTCTTAATAAAATGAGTATTGCTATTAAGATGCTTTACCCTTTTATTAAGTCTTTACTCACAAATGAAAATAAGTTTATTATTCATAAAGTTATTTTCCAAGCTATACTGTTATATGGGTGTCCAGTATGGGGTAACGCTGCAAGGTGCCATTTAAAGAAGTTACAGGTATCACAAAACAAAGTTTTGAAAATGATGCTAGACCTCCCTTGGCACTATTCAACCTTAAGTCTCCACGGAAGGGCGGATGTTGAATTGATTTCTGAAAGAATTCGTAAACTAGTATATAACTTTAAGATCAGCTGTGAAAGTTCTGAAAATCCTCTCATAACCCAGCTTCTTGCTTAATTTGTCATAATTTCATGTAAATATTTATATTTTATATTATTTATTATTGGTTTTTTTTTTTTTTTTTTTTTTTTTTTTTTTTTTTTTTTTTTTTTTTTTTTTTTTTTTTTTTTTAAATGAAGGTTTTTCCTTTTCGTATTTTCCTTCGATTTATTCTTTTAATTATTAATTATACATATTTTTCTTTTCTTTATCCAAGATAATGTTTCAGTTGTAAGATATAACTTATCAAATCTCTGAATTGTAAAATGTGCGGTCACAGACTTTTTTTGAAAATATTATTACGAAATAAAAGATCTCTCTCTCTCTCATTTATTATCGCTTGTTGATGTTGGCACATATCTGCTTGTTGTTGGTATGCTGCTGCTAGCTGTTCATACGTCATAATGTTGCCGTTATTCGTATTACTTAGCTGGATATATTGTTGGTTGAATGATGTTTTATTTTATTAGTTTTTTGCTTTGTTTTTTACACGTTTTTTTTTGTGGTTTACACTATTTACTTGACACTATTGTAGAGAACCCGCGTACGCGGTTATTTACTTTCAGTTTTGTATTTTTTTTTGTGTGTGCATTAAATGTGTGGCGAGGAGCGCGATTTAAAACGTCTTTGCCGTTCGAACGTCGTGACAACTGAACTCAAATTGAAAACAAAAATATATAGCTGGTGCTCGGCGATGATATCTTCGAATGGTTTCGGAATTGATTATGGCCGAGATTTTTTCGGTGGGACAACGGTAAATAAGAACAAAGAAAGAACGAAAAAATAAAAACAACCATGGTGAAAGTTGTGTGGTGACAGTTGAAAAAGACGGTAAATGTTTAAAGAAACATTAAGTCGTGGAAAGAAAGAAAAAAGGAAAAGAAAATAAGAAAGTTTTGATAAGTCGGACTTGTATTTGTGGAATTGTTCAGTAGAAAGTTTTAAAATTGCGTGAGTTCAAATAGATTTATATGGATAAAGCAAAAGCTGCTTCGTGTTTCGTTTATTTATTGTGGTCACATTGTTCGAAAACCAGGTGAAAAAGGAAAACTAACCACAGGCAAGGCGGAAAAGAAAAACTTATCAGCACCAAGCCAAGAAGGGAATCAGGCTGGAACAGCAACAGTAGGTAACCCAAAACAACAGAAACTTCTCAGCACCAAACCAAGTTATGATAGCCACAGAAGGTAACCCAAAACAACAACGGAACCGTGAGTACAATCAATATATTTTGTTTGAAAAACCTTTAGTGTGCATTTGCATTTAGCACTTCTTGAATAGGGTATTGCACAAATAGGCGCCCTAAGCTGAAATCTCATAATGTTTTTATTTTCGTCACATTGGCCATTATTTCGGCCGATATGGCGGAGTCCTTAGCATATTCATGCAATCCCTTGGCTACAAATCGTCAAATGGGGTGAACGTGAAAGTCATTCAAATTCGTCTTTTTTAAAAATCAAACGACCGGAGAATAATTGCTTCAACAAATTGATTGGTTGTGTCTCGGGGCAACAACGCTTTGTTGAAACTAATAGTGATCCGTATCACATTCACGAAGAATCGACATGAAAATATCGGTTACCATAGCCCGATAATGCACTTGATTAACGTTGCTCTTTAAACACATTCATTTTTAATTCATTTTAAGAAAGACAACCCGACGACCACATTAGCATAAACCTTTGGTCGTGGAGAGGTAGCTCCTCAACAATTTAGACGTTTCTGATGCCAAAGAAATTATTATTTTGTTTGATAAACGTTCCATTTTGCTTCATATGCGCTTCAAACATTTTTCCGTCTCGATTTTTGCCATTTGGGCAAGGAAATCGCCATGCAACACTGGTTGGTTCAATATTCATCATCATTATCGGCACTACAACCGGGAACCGGTCTTGGCCTTATTTAGCAAGTCCTGAGGGTTGTTAAATTTTCCATAATGCATTGTTTTTTCCGGGCAAGATCATTAGTAATATTCACACCTATTTCTAAATCCAATAAAATCTTTCCAAACAAATTGTTTGCCCAATAAATGGGACCATACGTTTATTTGTCATGCATTCATTTAATTTTCCAAACATCCGAGACTTATGATATGTACGTTTTAAGACGAACTTCGTGATCTTAACTTTCCAGGAATTTGTGCAACCAAAATCTCACCCTTTCCTGAATTTAAATCTATTTGAAGTACACGATAAATCTTATTAGCTTTTCGTGGCTCTTTTATGAATATATTTCAACATATCTCAATGAAGATTTGATCGATGAGCCGGATTTTGGATTTCAGATCGCGTATCAAAAGCGGTCTCATCGGAGTGGATACCAATAATTGAAATATAAATTACATACAAGTCAGTCTTAGGGTTGAAGTCTAAACTTGTGAATGTCACCAGTTCATATACCTATCTGTCCTATAAACAAATTTCCTCTGGCTAACAAAAGCTCTACATTCTATGAAAGAGTTGGAGCAAGGATATTTCCTGCACAATTTGTATCAATTAACTGTGAATTATAAAACATATTGGCTTCTCGATAGTATAGTGGTTAGTATACCCGCCTGTTACGCGGGAGACCGGGGTTCGATTCCCCGTCGGGGAGCCTCTGGCGCAAGACTTATGACCTTGCTCGGAAAAAACAAATCATTACGGAAAATTTAACAAGCCTCAGAACTTGCTAAATAAGGCCAAGACCGGTTCCCGATTGTAGTGCCGATGATGATGATGATAAAACATATTGCGAAACATATTTTTGGACAATATTATGAAAGCTCGAAAGCAATCGAGACTGATGGTAATGTGTATAGGCATCAAATAGAAAAGTGTACATACCTCTGTTAATTATATGGTTTTAAAATTTGAGTCAAGTACCAGGTACATATCCATAGTTCTATGAGTTGGTTTATGAAGGTATATGAAGAGTAGCACAATACACAGTTGATTAAAGATTGTTCCTTTTATCAAATAAACGAGCTAAATTTTTCAAAATAGAATATTTTGCTTTCCAATTAAGGTATCAAAGAGCACGTACATATACTTCCTCACCAATGCTAACAATAACAGTCTAATGAGCCGAATATTTGAATAGAAAATACAACCACATTTTTCGTTAATCTGCTGTGCAGAAACTATTCCAAATGACACCATATGAGTCACTTATAAAAAAACCGAAATCAAATAACTTTCCGAAACGTCTGGATTCCTATAAAAAGACACAACCAACGCTTTGAATATTTAGTGTTGAAGGCGACATACACGAGAAATGGACCAAAAATTATTATTCTCCCTAATTCTTACCATTTTTGGTGTTCATGTAGGAGTGGCTCTACGTAAATAAAATATCATATTATTAATCGTATTGAAACTTACAAAAACTGCATATATGTTCCATTTAACAGCGTCAGGTGTGGAACCGTGCAATGCCGGGGATAACACTTGCTTAATATCCACTATTAACCAAGTTATTAGCACCAAATCGACAGGTAAACATTTGCTGTATTTCAGATATTTATGTCGAACTGAATATCCTTTTATCTTTACTAGGAGATCCAAACCTCCATTTGCAGAACTTTAATCCGTTGTTTATTTCATATCTACACCTTGTTGGCAACAGTCAAAATTTTGTCGGAACGATTGACTTTTACAACTCGTCAATTTATAATTTGAACAGAGTAAGGGCGGTTTCAGTCAGGTGGGTTCAATTAAGAACAAAATCTTGGACAATAATATCTAGGATCCCAGTCGTTAAATATACGTTGTTTTAAAATACGTTGTTCTGTCTTTGCAGTGGTTCTTGGACAACTCCGAATGCTACATTAATATATCGATTCTACACTTCATTATCTTTGTCCGCCTCAGGTACGTACAAGGCGAATGGAACATTGTTCGGCTATAGAAGTGATGGGTCAGGTCCGTACTCCGTCACCTTTAGTGAGTCACTTATTCTTTAATTTTGATCGGCACAATAATTAAATCGACTTTTTTTTCTTAATCAGATAAACCAACCATAACTGGTACAGTGAAAACTGAAGTCAAATATGTTAATGGTGTAGCTTACTTGAAAGTTATAAGTGTTGAAATACAACTGACAGCGGTATCGGTGGTCTATCACGTAGACAATTTAGTCAATGGCAACGCATTCATGTCTGCACTCGCGTCGGCGTTTTTAGCGGTTAATAGTGCAGCTGTGTCCAAGGAAGTCACTCCTGTTCTGGTAAAACAGCTAACTCCATACTTTGCTGCGGTTTTCGTACCACTTTTGGAGTCATTCCCAACTAATGAACTTGTTAAAAACTGGTAAACCAATAATAAAATCATAATTTCGAATCAATATTTTTTTCTTTGCTACTTGGACAAAATGAATAATATACGCTTGATCCGGAGAATGTTCTCTCATATAAGTGAATAAATCCAATAACGAATTCTTTTGTGGATCGACGTATATTCAACAAGATAAAGGTCAGCCATCGTTGTGCCTGCTTGTTGCGAAAGACGTCTAAGGGGTCCGTGCCAGATATTTTTTGTTATACATTTTTACATTTAATGTCTTTTAAAATCAAAATACATTCACTTTCAAGCAGTACCTTTGATGCTACTGAATATGGTGAGGATTCGGAACAATGAAGGAAACTTCGAGTTTCTACAAATTTTTTAAATAAAAATTTGGTTCAATTTTGTTTGAATGTGGTAGAATTTTATTTCTATACTCATTTCTCCAGCAAGTAATTACATACAGTAAATTCCTACAGACTGCATCACAATAAATTATCCTTCAAACCTTAGTGGAGCAGATTACTCAGTGCACCCGAAATAATTTTTCAAGGCAAGGAGGACATGAAAAATTCATCCTTTAGTCAAGGGTAAATCCCAAGTACTCAAAATCGTTTACTGGTCCGATTGGAAAACATTTACTACCACAACTTAGATTGGGACAGAGAGAGAAGTTACGAGAAATATAGTACAGCGGCAGTATCGAAGACTATCATGAGTTTAAATAAATCTTGGAAACCGCATTTTATATAAACTTACTTCTTCATCATCATCGGCACCGAGGCTTGTTAAATTTTCCATAATAATTTGTTTTTCCGGGCCTTGCGCCATAATAAACTTACTTCATTAACTAACTAAATATACACCTAAATCGGAGAAAACCATACCCGTGTTACTCGAAGGAAAAGTTCTCGAATTTGAACACAAGGAAATCCTCGAGGAAATTAGGTATGTCGAAACTGTAAAGCTATTCTCCACCTCATTTTAAAGAAAAGCAATCGCAAGTTGTCATTTTTCACAGTTTCGGTAAGCCTATCGAATGGTGAGTTGGGAAAAATCCATTGAGCCAACCGTGTGTAACAATGCATGCGTTGTCAACGGTTTGGGCATGTTGCAGCAAACTGTGATATTCAGTTTAGATACATCAAGTGTCTGAACATTCACAACACTGGGAAATGTCCACTTGGAAAAGAAAATTTGTCAAATAGTCTATGCACTATGCAAAGACTCAAGCCATATTGCTAATTTAAGAGGATGACCAATATTTCAAGCCATTAAGGGTAAAATGGATCGGCGAAAACTTAGGACGAAGAGCACAAATGAAGGAAAGCTCGCCCTTACAACAATTTCGTGGCCCCCAACAAATTTTTTTTCGATTTGAAATCCGCATTTATTTTATTCACTATCAAGTAACTTTTTTTAATAAGGGGTATAATGCCTCTCCTATAATTAACTTACTGGTTCCTTGCAAGCACTCAATTATACAATATGTAACTTTTTGTTTGTGCCTTTCGGCGTACAATGGCTTTTGTAATTTTGTTTATAGTGAATAGTCAATATATAAGACAACGTGTTGTTAAACTCTTATTTAAGATTTTCATTGTTTTTGCTCTTATGTTTTTAACTTATTTGCTAGGCCGAAATTATTTAAACTCTCGCTTATTTATATTAAATCTTATTTTACTTCTCCTCAGTGGACACTAACCTAAACAAAAGGTGACCAATGTAATAGATTTGTACCATTCGGGCTTATTCCTGTTCTAATTATTAATATCTTTATTGGTTATTTATTGCAACAAAGCAGACTAAAAAACATTGTGATTTCTTTTTCTAATTAAACTTATTTCACTAACTTAACCTATTCTGTTTAAATTATTATTAAAACTTACCTGAGAAAATCGAAATCTATGTAAGCTGGCCATTCTTTTATGGTATTAGTTACTCTGCCGATTTCGTCTAACAGGTGTTTATTTGCCATTCAACCAACAGAACTTTTCTTTACTTCTTTTTGGTCTCTGTGAGATGTCGCAGGCACTCTACTTCTAGGTGTAAACTTCTGTTATATATATATATAATTTGCAGGCAATATAGGTATATATATATTTTTTTATTGTTGTTTTTTAATATTTAATAATTCACGTGCTCACCCAAATCTTTTCCTTATGTCCGGCAAGATATAGTAGATCACTGAACACATATATTTAATTCTGACAGTCAATTTATTGAATTATTTACGCACACATCAACACACACAATGCCGTGGCTATTAATTCACTTATTTTAACTAATTATATTTATTTTAATTTATCTAATTATAACTTAACGCACACATTCGCCTCTTTCTTTTGCTTACGATTTGTTTAAGAAACCAAAAAAACATTAATTTCTTTTTTCTAATTTATTAGCTGAAGTAACCACCGACGACGACCGAACTCAACTCATTTTCCTTTCGTACTGTTTTTCAACCCCTTACCAACTCATAATCCTTTCTCGATTTCCACAATTGCATTTGCCATTTTCCATCCTATGTTAGGGTCAATTCTACCGGTATACCAAAAACAAATTGGGGGAAGTATTGTTGTTTTTACATGTAAATGGTATTTTGGGCAAATCGTACAGATTAGGGTTATTGGACCGGTGCGATTTAATGTAGGAAATTGAGAAGTTTTTGCGTCGAACTGCAATGGAACTTTTGGCCACCAAATATCAAGTATTTGGGATGGGATTTTGTATTTTAAAGGGGTAATAATTCTCTAAAATGTGTCTATTCCATGGTGGGAATGTTATTTTCGGGCTTAAAGTGTGATGTGTAGAGGATATGAATTAGTAAGCGTTTCAGGTGATTAATTATATAACAAAATAGGCTTAGCATTTAAACTAATATGGTAAAAACCTTATCTGTACTTCTTTTTTTTTTCTTTAAATAAATGGGTTAAAAGAAAACTCCTTCGAGATATTTTATATATTTATGTGAATATGCAGGACAGGGAACGATGGCGGAGTCGAGTCGGTGAGGTAATGAACTTCCGGGTTCCCACAGGCCAATAAATAGTAATAATAGTAATGTGAACGTGCTGGGGTCCGAATTCTGTTATTCCAGAACACATGTTTAACTAACCTATAATTAGCTTTTATTACGTGTTGAAGGTTTTTCAATCGAGACTTCAGCGATACAATCTCCTGATCGTACCTGTCTGTGAATCGTATGTATAAAAGGGTTAGTTTAGATACCAGTTTGCTTCTATTCCTGTACAGTGTGGCGTTGTCGTTAGGTGTTGTTTTTGGTTTTGTCCATTGTTCGTTTTTGTCTTTTCGTCTATTGGCCGATTTCGTCAATGGACAGATTTCTTCTATTTGTTGGCGGATTAATAGCGTTCGAGCGTAGTTATCTTGTGAGAGTTCTTGTTAAGCGTGGCCATCGCATTCCTCCGTATTTGTAAGATTGCGAAACCGCACATCCATCATGTTCCAAAAGTGCGTTTGTAAACATTTCTATTTCGTCTGATATTACTCGTATTATATTTGAAAGTTTCAGACGTAAGTCAATAAACATAATGTCTAAGAAGGAACTTCTACTTCAAAAAAAGCTTAATATGTGGTTTAAACATGTTTGCCGAAAATCTCTCTTGATTATTGACAACACTCTCAACCAAACATTGTCCTCCCATCTCCGTCGCGGCCGCCCTGTCGTTCTCTTTCCTGTTGACTTACCGTCAAGAATTCTATGCGCGGTCCTATCGTTGCCCATTCACGCTACCTGTCCGGCCCATCTTAATCTTCGCGACTTGATTACTCTCACTATTGTAGGCTTGTGGTATAGCTCTTCCAATTCGTGGTTGTGGAGTTTCCTCCGTTGTACTGCCTCCTCGTCATATTTGCCGCCAAAGGTACCCCTTAAGACTTTATTCTCGAAGACGCGGAATTTGTTTTCTTCCCGTTTTGTGAGAGCCCATGTTTCGCATCCATATAGAACAATCGGCATGATTATGGTTCTATAGACACGGAGCTTTATATTACGTGATAGCAGTTTGGATTTCAGTAGTTTGCTGACTGCATGCCAACTAGCGTTGTCGGAGTGTAGTCTTTTGTTAATTTCCTTCGACATTTCGTTACTGGTCGTCAGTGTTGTATAGGTTTATACAACACTTACTTGAGGGTGCTGGTACGGTTTTCGTCTTATGCCGGACCCTGCTGAGGGTGCTGGTGCGGCTTTAGACTTATGCCGGTCCCTGTTGAGGCTGCTGGTGCGGCCTTCGACCTGTGGCAGTCCCTGCTGAGGGTGCGGGTGTGGCTTTCGACTTATACCGGTCAGCCCGTCCAGTGGATCCTGCGGCTGTGTTATATATTTATTTTATTATAACACTTACCTACTCTTCCTTCGGTTCTGGGGTCTGTTGTTATACCCTTGAGTAGGCGGGTGTTATCCAACGTTCCAATGTTCAACGAGTCCTCTTCCTTGGGACGGCTTCCGGCTTGGGCATTGGCCGGGGACTTCTGGTTGGGGATGTCTTTAGGAACGTTGATGAGCCGATGGTGGTTTTTTAAGTAAGGCGACCTTGTTTTTGCTACTCTTCCTGCGCTTCTGGGGTCTGTTGTTAAACCCTTGAGTAGGCGGGTGTTATCCAGCGTTCCAATGTTCAACGAGTCCTCTTCCTTGGGACGGCTTCCGGCTTGGGTATTGGCCGGGGACTTCTGGTTGGGGACGTCTTGAGGAACGCTGAGGTTTTCCCATTAGTTTCCTCTTTGCCTGGCGAAAGGTCCAACAGCACTTTGGGGTTTGTAGTTTATCCCAATATAAAAGATGAACTATTTTTTCTTTTTTGTTATACCGCGACTGCGGACATTTATTTTGCTTTAATTAATTTTAAGTTGGACTTTAATTAATGTTAAATTGGTTTGCCACACTTGGCTGTTGGATACTAATTTTGAATTAGGGGGTGCGTGATGCACCCCTGTCGATGTTCTGATCCTAATTAATTTTATTCCTAACGGAGCTCCCGTTTTTATGTCTAATAATTCAAGTGAAAAGAAACAAAAACCCCACATGCATTCCCACGGTCACGGCTGTCCTCCAGACAGTCACCTGACGCCAGTCGCAGTCGAAGGCTAAGCCAACGACGGAGAATCGCAAATTCTGCAAGTCCGCAAATTCTTCACCATGAGAACATTTCAATTCTCGGTGACTTGAATCTGACTTGTTCATAGCGAACGCGGTGCAGGTATTATTACGTGCGCGTAAAAAGAATTTCTTGTATGCTACACTGAGAGAATACCTTCGGTGTCAACTTTAATTAAGGCATATAATTTTATGGTTCTTTGCAGAATAAATGATAGGGTTATTTGTTAGATTTGGATGAGGGTATTGACAGTTTGCGTACAGCAAAGTGCCATGTTATGTTTAACAGATTTACATGGAGGGTATTGGCAAACATTTGGTCGCTTGTTGACCGGTTCCTACGGAATCCGCATTGGTAGTCTCCCAATACTTCTTCTGCGTACGGTGTGATTCACGACAGTATGACATTTGTTGGTATTTTGTATATGGTTGGGAGCAATGATATTCCTCTTTAATTTTCGCAGTCAGATCTGTCACCTTTTTTTTGAAAATGGAGACGACTATTGTGGTTTTCCATTTTTCCGTTTCACAAAATTCATATATATTCCTAAATCCAAGAACATATTCCCAAGCAAATTGTATGCCCAATAAATAGAACCATACGTTTATTTCTCACGCATTCATTTAATTTTCCAAACGTCCGAAAATTATGAAATGTACCTTTTTTGACGAACTTCGTGATCTTTGCTTTCCAGGAATTGTGCACCCAAATTCTTACCCTTTTCTGGAATTGAATCTATTTGAAGCACACGACAAATCTTGTTAGCTCTACTCGGCTCTTTTATGAATATATTTCAACAAATCTCAACGACGATTTGAATAAGAGACGGTTAATTTTTGATTTCGGAGTCACTCTCAAAAGTGGCGTCATTGTAGTGGATGCTAATCATTGGAATATAAATTAAATACAAACAGTCTTCGGGTTCAAGTATGAACTTGTGGATGTCAACAACTCAAATACCTATCTGTTCTATAAACAAATTTGCTCTGGAGTTGGAGAAAGGATATTTCTCACACAGTTTGTATCAACTAACTGTAAATTATAAAACATATTGCGAAACATATTTTAGGACCACATTATGAAAGCTCGAAAGTAATCAAGGCTGATGTTAATGTGTATAGGAACCAAATAAAGAAGTGGAGGCACCTCTGTTAATTAACTGGTTTTTGAAATTTGAGTGAAGTACCATATACAGATTCACAGTTCTATGAGTTTTATTTTTTATCAAGGTATATCGAGAATAGCTAATGTACAGTTGATTAAAGATTGTTCCTTGTATCAAATAAACGATCAACATTTTTTAGTTTTGTCACCAATGCTAAGAATAAATATTTAATGACCCGAATGTTTGCAGAAAAAACACAACAATATCTTTCGTTAATCTGCGAAGCAGAAAATAGTTGTAAATATGGATATCTTTTTAACCCAATAAATTTATCTATACGTGTGGTTAATAAAACAATGAAATGAAGTTTTCGAAAAGTCTGGATTACTATAAAAAGACACAACCAATGCTTTGAATATTTAGTGTTTAAGGCGAAATACACAAAATATGGAGCGCAAATTAATATTCTCCCTAATTCTTACCATTTTTGGTGTTCATGCAGGAGTGGCTCTACGTAAGTAAAATATCAAATTATTAATCGCATTGAAACTTACAAAAACCGCATATATTTTACATATAAAAGCGTCAGGTGTGGAACCGTGCAATGCCGGGAATAACACTTGCTTAATATCGACTATTAACCAAGTTATTAGCACCAAATCGACAGGTAAACATTTGCTGTATTTCAAATATTTATGTCGAACTGAATATCCTTTTATTTTTACTAGGAGATCCGAATCTCCATTTGCAGAACTTTAATCCGTTGTTTATTCCATATGTACAGCTTGTTGTCAACAATAGCAATATTGTCGGAACGATTGACTGTTACAACTCGTCAATCTATAATTTGAACACATTAAGGGCGGTTTCAGTCAGGTGGGTTCAATTAAGAACAAACTCTTGGACAATAATATCTGGAATGCCAGTCGATAAAAATATATTGTTCTGTCTTTCCAGTGGTTCTTGGACAACTCCAAGTGCTACAGTTTTATTTGAGCTCCATACATCATCATATCTGTCCGCCTCAGGTAGGTATAAGGCGACTGGAACAATTTTCGGCTTTCCAGTTGATGGATTAGGTCCATTCTCTGTCACATTTGGTGAGTCACCTATCCTTTAATTTTGATAGGTACAAAAATTAAATCGACACTTTTCGTTAATCAGATAACCCAACCATAACTGGTACACTGAACACTGTGGTCAAAGATGTTAATGGTCTAGCTTACTTGAATGTTAGTAGTTTTGAAGTACAAGTGACAGGGGATTCGTTGGTCTATCGCTTAGACAATTTAGTCCAGGGCAACGCAATCATGTCTGGATTGGCATCGGATGTTTTAGCGGCTAATAGTGCAATTGTGTCCCAGTTAATGACTCCTATTTTGATACAACAACTAACTCCATACTATGCTGAGGTTTTCGTACCACTATTGGAGTCATTCCCAGCTAGCGAACTTGTTAAAAACTGGTAAACCAATAATAAAATCATAACTTCGCATCAATATTTTTTTCTTTGCAACTTCGACAAAAGGAATAATGTACCCTTGATCCAGTGAAACTTCTGTCATGTAAGACAGAATAAATCCAATAATCATTGGGGTTGTTTATTATGATAGGCGGCTAATGGGTTCGTGGCAGAGATTTTTTGTATACATTTCATTTCTTATAAAATCAAAATGCATTCATTTTTAAGGAGTACCTTTGGTGCTACTAAATATGGTGAGGATTCGGAACAATGAAGGAAACTTCGAATTTCTACAACGTTTTTACATACAAATTTGGTTAAATTTTGGTTGAATGTGGTAGAATTTTATTTCTATACTCATTTCTCCAGCAAGTAATTTCATACAGTAAATTTCTACTGACTGCATCACAATAAATTATCCTTCAAACTTTAGTGGAGCAGATTACTCAGTGCACCCGAAATATTTTTTCAAGGCAATGAGGACATGAAAAATTCATCCGTGAGTCAAAGGTAAAGCCCAACTATTAAAAATCGTCTACTCGTCCGATTGAAAACATCAACCACAACTTAGATTGTCTGTCGCAATGAGAGAAGTTATAAAAAATATATAGCATAGCGATGGTATGAATTTTAAGTCAATCTTGGAAACAGGAGAAACCGAGTACTTTACATATACACCTAAATCGGAGGAAACCATCTCCGCGCTACTCGAAGAAGATCTGGAATTTTAACTGAAAGAAATCCTCGAGAAACTTAAGTCTATCGAAACTGTAAGCAATCGCCGGTTGCTACTTTTCATAGTTTCGCTAAGCCTATCATATGGTGAGTTGGGAAAAATCCATTGAGCCAACCGTGTGTAACAATGCAACAAGTTGTATGCCCGATAATTTTTTTTTTTTACTACACTTATCTTGGGAGAGACGAACCTATAGCGCCAAGCGAGCGCCCCAAGATGCCACCAAATAACTGTTGCAGTTCTTTTTGAACAGTAGTAAAAAGATAGGTTACTTTTCCCGAAGCTGACCTGGCGATGCTCGACCCGTGTTTATGCCACGAGACATTCCCACAGATCGCGATGCCGAGCAATTTCAAACTTTCCCCGGCCTCGAGGGCCCGGCCATTCATCATCAGCTGTGGAACCGATGATCCACTTTTCTTTGTGAATGTTGTATATTGTGTCTTCGTTGCATTGAAGTCGACGAGATTGGCCCTTCGCCACTGCAGGACCGTATCCAGATCGTAATTCAGAGAGTCAATCTGTTTACATCTCAGCTGGTGCAACGTTGATGCACCAATCGGACGAACACTCGAAAAGGAGGAAACAAGCGTACTATTGTAGTGCTCTTAAAAGCCCTACCATCTCCTTCCCCCACACATACATCCAAATCTAATAATCCTTAACCAAAATTCAAAACACAATCATCTAAATTCAAAATTCGCGATAAAAGAATCAAATGTTCGTTTATCGCCTTTGCACCCAACTTCCCATAATCATCCAACTAATCCAGAAATACATTACAGCAAAATTCCTGGTAAACGAATCAAATATTCGTTTATCATCAATACACATCAATTTCCTATGATCCTCAAACAAAAGCAAACATATGGTAAATTGAACCAGATGTTCAACTTCCATACTCACGCTCATGTGTCCGAGAATTCGCCTAACCGAATTCTTATCTCAAAAAACAAACACTTGGCTCCAGCCAAAGTATATAAATCGGGATTTTGCTTTGAATTCGATCTCTTCGAAATACAAAATCTCGATTTGGTTTCGTTTATAAGGGTGATGAATTTCACATTCGAAGATAAGTCCCAATTGGTGTAAGGACGCCAAAAACTAAATATATTAATAAATTTAAATTTAAATAAAATATTTGCCGCTTTAATTGAGCCTGGCGGATTCCGGGCCCATATTCAACAATCCGTCGTCACTCTTCCCTCAGGTCTGAGGAAGCACAGTGGTGACCGCAACGAGCCTTTTCAGGAGCGGTCTTAAGAGATCCCTCGTCCTTTTAAGGACAGGGAGACACGCTCCCTGAGTGAAAGGCTACTACAACACTATCATAGGCAAAACTGAACACATTGTTATCCGTTGTCTCCAACAAATCATTTACATGAAGCAAAAACAAGGCTGGGACCAAAATATTACCTTGAGTCATCCCCGAATTAATAGGATACAGATCCAAACACTCGCCGTCCACAACAACTCGGATCGATCAATTTTCGAGGAAGGTCCTCGTCCAGCCGCAAAGCTGCTGGGGAAGTCCATATAAACGAAATTTGCTCAGCAATGCCCCCTGCCAGACGCGATGAAAAGCCTTGGAGATATTCAATGCTTCCATTTTTTATCAAACGACGGTTTATCAGATGAACTGCGGTTGATGGAATGTGGAATGTAGATCTCCTTCCCGAGAAGAAAAATCACTGTGACCGACTCCGCGCAAGCGGTAACATCGGAGTCTCTGAAGTACACCTCCGACCGCGGAAGGGATGCGTAGAAATTTCGCAAATCGTCCCAGTTAGCAACCCGATACTTCCATACATGGCGAAGCTGCCTAGGCGGGTTATTCGCTTGAAATGCAGGTGGTTGTGCGACAGATGCCAAGCAATGATCTGAGGTTCCCAGTGGCGCAGATATACCGTGGGGGTATAAATACTCGGTTCGGATGTCAAAAACAGATCCAGGGTGGATGGAACCATACGTTTATTTATCATGCATTCATTTAATTTTCCAAACGTCCGAAAATTATGAAATGTACCTTTTTTGACGAACTTCGTGATCTTTGCTTTCCAGGAATTGTGCAATCAAATTCTTGCCCTTTTCCGGAATTTAAACCTATTTGAAGCACACGACAAATCTTGTTGGCTCTTCTTGGCTCTTTTATGAATATATTTCAACAAGTCCCGCCGAAGATTTGAATAAGAGACGGTTCATTTTTGAACTCGGATTCAATATCAAAAGTGGCCTCATTGTAGTGGACTTCAATAATTGGAATATAAATTAAATACAAGCAGTCTAGGGTTGAAGTCTGAACTTGTGGATGTCAACAATTCAAATACCAATCTGTTCTATAAATAAATTTGTTCTGGGGAACAAAAACTCTACATTCTATGATATAGGATGGAAGGATATTTCTCACACAATTTGTATCAATTAACTGTGAATTGTAAAATATATTGCGCGACATATTTTAGAACCATATTATGGAAGCTGGAAAGCAATCGAGGCTGATGGTAATGTGTATAGGAACCAAATAGGGAAGCGCACGTACTTGTGCTAATTAACTGGTTGTCAAATTTGAGTCAAGTACCAGATAAAGATTCACAGTACTGAGTTTTTTTTTTTATGAAGGTATATGAAGAACAGCAGAATACACAGTTGATTACAGATTGTTCTTTTCATCAAATAAACGAGCTAAATTTTTCAAAATAGAAAATTTTGCTTCGCCAATTAAGGTGTCAAAGACCACGTACATATACTTTCTCATTAATGCTAACAATAAGTGTTTGATCAGCCAATGTTTGAACAAAAAACTATGACGAAAATATTGCAATTATTGATATCTTTATGAATCAATAGATTGAACCACACGTGTCACTAACAAAAAAAACCAAATGAAATGACTGTCCGAAAAATCTGGATTCCTATAAAAAGACACAACCAATGCTTTGAATATTTAGTGTTTAAAGCGACATACACAAGAAATGCATCGCAAATTAATGTTCTTCCTAATTCTTACAATTTTTGGTGTTCATGTAGGAGTGGCTCTACGTAAATAAAATATCATGTTATTAATCGTATTGAAACTTACAAAAACTGCATATATGTTCCATTTAACAGCGTCAGGTGTGGAACCGTGCAATGCCGGGGATAACACTTGCCTAATGTCCACTATTAACCAAGTTATTAGCACCAAATCGTCAGGTAAACATTTGCTGTATTTCAAATATTTATGTCGAACTGAATATCCTTTTATCTTTACTAGGAGATCCAAACCTCCATTTGCAGAACTTTAATCCGTTGTTTATTTCATATCTACACCTTGTTGGCAACAGTCAAAAGTTTGCCGGAACGATTGACTGTTACAACTCGTCAATTTATAATTTGAACACATTAAGGGCGGTTTCAGTCAGGTGGCTTCAATTAGGAACAAAAACTTGGACAATAATATCTAGGATCCCAGTCGTTAAAGATACGTTGTTCTGTCTTTCCAGTAGTTCTTGGACAACTCCGAATGCTACATTTATATTTGGGGTCTATACTTCATCATCTCTGTCCGCCTCAGGTACGTACGAGTATAAGGCGAGTGGAACATTTTTCGGCTATACAACTGATGGATCAGGTCCGTACTCCGTCACCTTTAGTGAGTCACTTATTCTTTAATTTTGATAGGTAAAATAATTAAATCGACTTTTTTTTCTTAATTAGATAAACCAACCATAACTGTTACAGTGAAAACTGAAGTCAAATATGTTAATGGTGTAGCTTACTTGAAAGTTATAAGTGTTGAAATACAACTGACAGCGGTATCGGTGGTCTATCGCTTAAACAATTTAGTCAAAGGCAACGCATTCATGTCTACACTCGCGTCGGCGTTTTTAGCCGCTAATATTGCAGCTGTGTCCAAGGAAGTCACTCCTGTTCTGATAAAACAACTAACTCCATACTTTGCTGCGGTTTTCGTACCAGTCTTAGAGTCATTCCCAACTAATGAACTTGTTATAAACTGGTAAACCAATAATAAAATAATAACTTCGTCAATATTTTTTTTTTTGCAACTTGGACAAAATGAATAATGTGCTATCGGTTCGGAGAAACTTCTCTCATGTAAGAGAGAATAAATCCAATAATGAATTGCTTTTCTGGTCGACGTATTTTCAACAAGATGAAGGTTAGCCGGAGTTGGGCCTCCTTCTTGTGAAAGGCGGCTACGGGCTTCGTGCCATATATTTTTTGTCCTACATTTTTGTATTTCGTTTCTTACAAAATCAATATATAACTCTTTTAAGCAGTAACTTTGGTGCTACTAAATATAGTGAGGATTTGGAACAATGAAGGAAACTCCGACTTTCTACAAATTTTTTAAGTACAAATTTGGTTCAATTTTGGTTCGATATAGGAGAATTTTATTGCTATACCCATTTCTCCAACAAGTAATTTCATACAGTAACTTCCTACGGAATACATCACAATAAATTATCCTTAAAACCTTAGTGGAGCATATGGTACCCAACAATTGGAAATGTTGAAAATTATGTCAGAAATATTTTTTCAAGGGATTGATGCTAACTTGAAAAATTCATTATCGAGTCCAAAAATTAAAAGTTGTGTTGTAATCCAACGTCGTGCTTCCTCGTTAGAGGGAAGAGCGTGGACCTTTTATTTTTAGTCTATTAATATTAATTAAAACTCAGGATTCTTCTTTTACTCTTCTTTGCGAATTTAATAATTTTAATTCTCTACTTTATTGTTTTCAGAACTTCTAACTTCTCTGAACTCTTAACTCTGAACTGTCTAAACTGAACTCCTCTTTACTGAACTCTGAACTCAACTTCTCTAATCTCAACTGAACTCAACTGAACTCAACTAACTGAACTGTCTTTACAATGAATTTTTCTCTCTTCTTATACAACGTAGTATTCTAATCGACTGTAAATTATTACTTAAACAAAATCAATTTTATCAAAGTATTACTTAATCTACTGTGACTTTTAATTTTGAACAAACTTTTAACGAAAATCATGTTTCGAATGAAAAAAGGGGCATGTATGAAGTGTACTGAAACTGACTTGATATAGAATATTTTGGATGTTTATTTAGGATATATATTAAATGAGAATGTTAGATATGTTAAGAGAATGTTTTAAGGATGTGTTAGATAAGTAATGAGATTCAGTCTTAAAGTTAATAATTAGTAGTATTCTGGAATACTACATCCCACCCTTCTTCGAGAAAGAAAATTATCCTTGAAGAGAATAATTTTCTTTGTAACTATAGTTTAATTAAGAACTTGGATTTTCGTTCAATTACAATTGGTTTTCAAAATAAATTTTCCCTCAAAGGTTTATACATTGTTACAATAATTAAATTTCAAAAAGTTTGTAACACTATAAAAATTGTCTATTTACATTATACATATTAACTAAAATTTCAATTAATCTTATGAAGTTTTACTTAGCAATCTCTATTTATAATATTTCTTCTTGGAACCTTTTCTTTTCTCATCCAAAAAAAATTTTAATATTTTAAAAAAGTTATGTTTCAAAATTCTCTTTTTCGTTCGAATATATATTTCAAATTTCAAATATATATACTCTATAAAAATTTTCTTTCTTTCTTCCCCCTCTAAAGTGGTACAAAAATTAGTTTTTTTTCTGATAAACTGCACCTTGTTCAATGCATATAAAATATACTGTACCTATCGGCCAGAAAGTAAAATAAGATATAAAAAATTTCTACTCGAAGTAGCCAGGGAATGGATAACAGTAGTTCCCAAGGAATGCAGCACTGCAACTGACACTTCGCGGAAATCTCGAACAGCTCCTTCTAAAGATCCACCCACCAGGCTTTCCGGACAACTAAGAGAACACGTCTTAGAAAAAATAGTTACTACCAAAAAAACAAATCCAACTAGAGTGTGTAGAGTATGTTCTTCAAGAGGAAAACGAAGTGAAACCCGATATATTTGCAAAACATGTTGTGTACCATTACACGTAGGTGATTGTTACACATTTTATCATACGAAAAAGAAATATTAAGAGTTAAATAATAAACAAAATTTATTAAAGTTAATTTATATTGTTTTACTTTCACATCCGCTTTCAAAACAATAGCCGGCCACATGAGGTAAATTTTCAGAACAGTTTCCGGTCAGCAATGTGTTAACTTTTTTTTTTCCATTTCCTACAATTGTTTGATTCTTCCATATATATTTAATAAAAAAAAACAAAGGCCATTTGTTAGGTCTGTACCTTTTCTTTAAATTTATGGAAAATTTACCACAACCGTTTTGGGTCTATTACTAAGAAGATTGAATAAAAATGAATATTACCAAAAATCTTCTTAAAAAATGATCTCAAATATCTTAAATGACTGTGTAACTTTTTATTTTTTCGTATTGTGTTTGAGTAAATGTTTATTGTTGTTAAAAAAAAAATTGTAATGTATTTATATAGTTTTTCTTTTCAATACTTATTTTAGTTGAATTATTATTTTCATTTTTTATTATTTTGTGTTTGAGTAAGTGTTTGTGTTTATTATCGTTATTTAAAATATTTAATATTTTGGCTTAATGTCTTTATTTTCCATAGCCTTAACTGCTGTCAGAACGTTTACATTTCCAGTCTTATCCACTGCTGTTGGATCAATTATTTTCTCAGTCTTATTTACTGTTTCGTATAGTTCTTCAGACGTATTAGCTGATGTTCTTGGTTCCCAGTCTTATTTGCTGTTTGAACTATTTCTTCAGTTTTATCTGCTGTAGAAACATTCAGTGCTTCAGTCTTTGCTGCTGAAAAGTTTTGTTCTTCAGTGTTAGCTGCTGAACTGACTTGGGTTTCAATTTTAATTGCTGAAACTTTTGGATTTTCAGTCTTTAATACTGCTGAATTTTCAGTCTTGGTTGCTGAAGTGTCTGGGTTGTCAATTGGGATAGCCGAAATATTGAGGATTTCTGTTTGTATTACTGCTGAAAATTTCGAATTTTTAGTCTTTGTTGCTGAATTATTTTCCAAGAATTATAGTCTGAATCGGAGTTATTATATTAGTGTTTGGTTTATCTCCTTTTATATCTATAACTTTATTAGAATTAGTCATATGGTTAGGATCATATGCTGGCTCAAGTAGCTTCATTCCTAGAGTTATATGAATTAAAATTGTCGTTATCTACTGCCAAAGATCTAATGCTATAAATTGAAAAATTCTGTTTGTCTTCTATAAAATTTGGTTGGCGGCAGGCCTCGTTTTCCGACTCTTGCACCCGAGAAAAGTGAACATTTTGCCTATCATTTTGTTTATTTGTGGTTCTAGAAATTTCACCAAAACGATTTTCGGTGTTTGCAGGATTATTTCGGAATGGGTTACGCGTTGTACCTTGATGGTAATTTGGCAATGACGATCCATTCCTAGATAACCTGTATCTACACTCGTTATCTGTGTGATTATTCTGTCCACAAAAATTGCATGTAATGTTGTGGAATTCCCTTTTTATGGGTTGTCTATTCGGAAAAGTGTTGGACTGCATGTTCCGATAACATATGCCCTGTGCCCTGGCTTACCACAGGTTTGGCACACTATTCGATTAAATCTATGGGGATTTTCATTATAATGGTACGACCTGGGAGAGTTATCCATTCGAGCAGCATGCACTACTACATGGGCAATCGACTGCTTTAAATTGTTTCCCCCATGAACTTTAGCTATTATCTTCAGTTGTTCGTTCTTTAATCCATCCCCAAATATTTGTACGGCCAATTTCGTGTTTTCTTCAATCAAGAAATCCCTAACTACCGCGTCTGCTGTCATTTCGCAAGTGGCAGAGTTCAGAGTCCTCAGCGCATTTGCAACTCTATATCCATATTCCCGAACGGTTTCTCTGAAGAGTTGTTTCAGAGAAATCAACTCATTGTGTGCCGTCGACCGTGATTGCTCTTCTTTATATTCAGATTCCAGCTTTTCTTTTATATCTTTCCACTTAGCGATTTTGCTATACCTAATTAGATCATACGCAGGACCCTCTAGTCTATTTTTGACTAGCTCTAAAAATGTGTTATATATAGCAGGGTCTGCCTTTTTTATGGATCTAAACAAAACTTCTCCCCCGGAAATAAATTTGTTTAAGTCGCAGGGTTTCCCGTCAAAGGTAGGGACAATTCTGAAAACATCAGAAATACCGACAGAGAGAGCCATTTCAGGGGGGTTATTTTGTATCGGTTGAGAGTGGATTTGTTCTTCCCCCTGCCTAGCCGCCTGTCTTGTGTAATAAGGACTCGAAATTGTGAAAATTGAGAAGAATGTATGGCAGAAAATTTGCTATCACTTCTTAAGAATATTGGTTATGAAATGCCTTTATTTTATTATTCAATATATATGGCGTGGAAAAGATAAATTGCTGTCCCAAAAGCTGCAAAGAAAGAACATTTTCGAAGAGAAAGCAAAAAAAAAAAGGAAATGTCGTCGGAAAAACTGAAAAGAAAACTTTCAAAGAAAAATTGTCTATCGAGAAAAAAAATTTTTTTTTTGTAAAAGGAAAATTCCAAGTCGAGAATATTCCTAGAAAAGGAAGAGAGAAAAATCGATATGAAAAAATTTCTAACTACTACTTCAAGTTGATAGAAGTCTTGTTGAGTTTGCTTTTTTTTTCTTTCCCTTTTAATTTTATTTCCGCCAGGCAGACTTCACGCCCTATAACTTGATTATCCTGGTCTTTTTTTTTTTCTATTGATGTGTTTTCGATTTCAAATTCTCTTTACTTAGTTTTTCTTTCTTCAATCTTAATAACGTTATTTTATTTTATTCACTTGATCTCTCTTCGTAATTTTATGACATTCTTTACTTTAATTAATCACTAATTTTTCTATTTCCCTTGTTTCAATTTCTTTTCTTGTTCCGGATTGTTTACAATTAAATTCTCGTTTATTAAACCTTTTATTTGAAAGGATTGTTCATTTATTTGTCTTTTACTTTTGTTTTATTTTTTTTCATTGATACTTTTATATTTATTTAAATATTTTATTTTTATTTTTGTTATTCTTTGTTACTTCTATCGTTTAAGTTCTCACGGTTAAGTTTTTTTCGCTCGTTTTTTCTTTTTGACTTCTTGTTTTTTGATTCTTCTTCCCTTTCTTTTATTTATTTACTTATGGGATCCCTCGGTTGGATCCCACCGCTGCCACCAGTGCTGTAATCCAGCGTCGTGCTTCCTCGTTAAAGGGAAGAGTGTGGACCTTTTATTTTTAGTCTATTAATATTAATTAAAACTCACGATTCTTCTTTTACTCTTCTTTGCGAATTTAATAATTTTAATTCTCTACTTTATCGTTTTCAGAACTTCTAACTTCTCTGAACTCTTTACTCTGAACTGTCTGAACTGAACTCCTCTTTACTGAACTCTGAACTCAACTTCTCTAATCTCAACTGAACTCAACTAACTGAACTGTCTTTACAATGAATTTTTCTCTCTTCTTATACAACTTAGTATTCTAATCTACTGTAAATTATTACTTGAACATAATCAATTTTATCAAAGTATTACTTAATCTACTGTGACTTTTAATTTTGAACAAACTTTGAACGAAAATCATGTTTCGAATGAAAAAAGGGGCATGTTATGAAAAAAGGGGCATGTATGAAGTGTACTGAAACTGACTTGATATAGAATATTTTGGATGTTTATTTAGGATATATATTAAATGAGAATGTGAGATATGTTAAGAGAATGTTTTAAGGATACGTTAGATAAGTAATGAGATTCAGTGTTAAAGTAAATAATTAGTAGTATTCTGGAATACTACAGTTGTTTATTCTTTTGAATGGAAAATATGTATGACTACGGGTTAGATTGCGACAGAAAAAGGGTGAACAGTCGAATAATGGAATTCAGTCAGCTTAAATCTAGGGCACCCAGATTCAAAGAATTGGCTAAGTCATACGAGAAAGCTATGCCATCAGCACAAGCACTTGGTGATTCTCTGAAATCAAGAGAAGGGGGTGAGCCGTTTATAATTCACGCTTGGTGTATACAAAGTGGCTGGCGCAAGACTAATGACCTTGCCCGGAAAAAACAAATCATTATGGAAAATTTAACAAGCCTCAGGACTCGCTAAATAAGGCCAAGACAGGTTCCCGGTTGTAGTACCGATGATGATGATGATGATGATGATGATGTATACAAAGTGGTGGTGGAAAAGAATATTTTACTAACAATGGTGTTAGTACTTCAACACACATCAGGAACCCTGCAACAGGGTTTATCGCAGCATATACCACATACCAGACTCGCAGTCAGTATCACATAAATATAGTAAATTTAAAACTGCTTTACGTATGTTATAAAAGAGAAGAATTGCAATATTGGTTAATCCATCATCTGGTATATCTAGCGCAAATAAGTGAAACGCGGTCGGTGCAGTAAAACATTTGTCCTAAGGATCAATTTTTGTTTAAATATTGCCAACACAATAGAGTCAACAATGAAAAGTTTTGTTCGACCCTAATCTATCGGCCACTCTAACTTCTTCTATGTCTCTTCATTCTGCCCCTCTAACCTTCTACTATCAAATTGTTAGTGGATTTCGCTCTAAAACCCAATGAATCATGCAAAAAATCCATTCCCTTCCTTTCGATATAAACACTCTAACCGAAAGCAATCTTATTCCCAGTGTTAAAAATCTAGAAATGTTCCCTTCTTCTTTTAAAGTTTTTGTGATGACGATGTTGATCGATCTTGTCGTCATTTCCTCTGTCGTGGTGTGCTCCAAGCCATCCAAAATAAACTTGTCTCATTCCTTATCGCTATCTCTTTTTCTCCAGAACTAAATTTGCTGCTAAAATCTTTATACGTCTATAATATTTTTCGGTGCACCACCGTGCTTCCGGTTTCCCGGGAGGAGTGGGCTACCGTTGTTGTCCTTAATACCGATTCACCAGCGACGTAAACAGTGAAAACTTTCTGCTAAGCAGTCTCAAGAACAACGCTTCCGCTTATTTTACAAACAGATTTATTTTAGTTTTCAAATACTGATTACATTAAACTTATATTAATTTTATTATCATAATGCATCGAATCGTATGAACTCGCCATAACTGCAATCTACCACTTAATCGAGATGAGTACTTCCCAAGACGATATCGTAGTTTTTGGCGACTTTAATTTTAACTTCAACGCCCATGGACGTTATCACATGATGAATCCTTTTACATTTCACACACCGCTAATGCCAATGAATGTCTCTTTATAGATAGTCTCACCTATTCAAGCCTCTATCAAGTAAGTATTGCCCAAAATCATATGGGCAGGAAACTGGACCCTGTCATCACAACTGATCCCAAATTATTCCTCAGTTGCACTCAGTCGTCACACTCTCTCAAATATTGACAATTACCATCGCCCATCACCCTTTACCATGACTTTCCCGTCCACTTTTCCCCATTTCGTGGGAACTTTTCCTATAACTTCCAGAAAGCCAATTTCCACCTTATTGTTTTTTATCTTAGCAAAATAACCTTTTGCTGCCACCACTCTCTACAATGAAATTTTCAATACCATTTACATATCGGTTTCATCACCATGGTATAACTGCAAACTGCGTTCTCTTAGAAATAAGAGGAATAAATGTGGAACATTTTCTATAGAACGTGTTCTCCACATGACTACTCCAACTATCTCGATTCCTTTTTTCAATTTACCGAAATTTATAGCTTAATTAACAAGTAATCTTATTAAAACAAAAACAAATTTAATTAATAACCCCTAAACTTGTTTTTACTTTCCTAATTACAAACGCAAATCCGATGCCTCTCCCACCTCCCTTTCCTATGACACGACTACCTCAACCGACCCACAAACCAATCGCCAATCTTTTCGCTGCATTCTTTAAGCAATCCCTTATCGACGACTATTTTGTGCGTGGCCCTTCCTCATTCAAAGTCCTGCCAGATTTCAGCCCCGGCCCAGACAGTCTCCTTGCGTTGTTCTTAAAAAAATTGCTCATCTAATCTCTGCCTCTCGTTCTCAATCATATACACCTAGTAGTAGCAAGTAGAAGCTCGGCTTTTTTGTCAAAATTCAACTCAAATTCAATTTCAACTCGTGACATTGCTTGGTGAGAAACTCCCAACAGTTCTGCAAGCTCATCTTGGGTTTGACATGGATTTTCATCCAGAAAAACTTGAAGTTCTTCGTCGTCAAATGTTTTACTGCAGATGGACGTGGATCGTTCTCAAGACTAAAATTTCCTTTTTTACTGTTGAATGAGTGACAGAATGTTCGCTCGCCCAAAGTTGAATTAATCAATTAGATACCTTGAGCAGAATTTTTTTTTTAAAGCAGAAACAGAAACTTTTTTCTCATAGAAACCCTAGTCACTATTGCTAAAAACTGGGCCAGTCGATTTTTACAAGCTCGCCTTGAGGCGAATTTTTAGGGCGAAGTCACTGATTGCTTTCAACCCGGCGAAGGCCAGGACAATCCTTGTCCCTAATCAACCCAAGTCGACATGTAGTCTCCACGTGACACCTCTGGATAGGTAATTTGCCACCCACCGAGTAGTGAACCAATGCATGCAGCGACATCCTGAGAAAAGTTAGCGCAGGAAAACCTTGCCCGGAAAAACAAACTATTATGGCAAGTTCAACAGGCCTTGGAAATGGACCGGATACACGACGATGACCACGGACACAAAAATGGCTAAACGATTTGAGAACGTCCGCTCACTATACAGAGCACGAGCTGCACAGCAGCTAGCCGATGCCCTGTCCAAATATAAGGCTGACATAACAGCATTACAAGAAATTAGATGGACGGGGAGTGGTGTTATTCAAAAAAACGAGTATCACATTTATTACAGCTGTCATGCAAAACACCATGTGTTCGGGGTAGGCTTTCTAGCCAGCCAAAAACCGAAGCCTGCCATTATCGGCTTTAATGCAATAGACAAAAGGCTATGTGTGCGAGGCAAGTTTAAGAACATAAGCCTCATAAAAGTTCACGGACCTACAGAGGAGTCCCTGACGGCGAAAAAATAGAATTCTATGAGGACGTCGAACGGGCCCTCAATGTCTGCCCAAGATAAGATGTGAAAATCGTTCTTGGTGATTTGAATACGTAAATAGGTCGGCAGCCGGTTTTCAGGCATTACGCAGGTTCCCATAGTTTGCATAAGAACACTAATGAAAATGGACTACGAGTCATCGAATTGGCAGCATCAAAGAACTTGGTCGTTGCAAGTACCTGGTTTTTGCGTAAAGATATTCACAAAGCCACCTGGGTATCACCTGATGGAGCAACTCGCAACCCAATTGACCACGTGTTGATAGATCGCCGCCACTCCTAGAGCCTGATGACGGTACGAACGTACCGAGGTGCCAACGTCGACTCGGATGACTATCTTGTTGGTATAGTTTTCCGATCGCAGACTGCCTAACGGAGACATATTGCATCCGCTGATCAGGTTCGGATCAACATGGCTGCCTTACGCAATGAGAATACCAGTAACACCTTTGGTCGTGCGTTAAGACTCGCCCTCGAAGAGCTCGACGGAGGGAGAGTAAGTCCTGGGCCCAGAATGCCGGGCGTAGAAGAGAAATGGTAACGCCTTAAGAATACTATCAATAGTACTGCCAACTCCATCTTAGGCAGCAGTCGTACTAGTCGTACTAACGACTGAACGAAAGAAAGCTACATACCGGGCAATGCAGCAGTCTCATAGGACCCGGTTACGCGAGCGGAAATACAAAGAGCTCAGAAGACCCGAAAAAAGACTTCACAGACAAAAGAAAATTGCCTGGAAAAGGAAGTCGAATCTGTGAAATAGAGAAAAGTAGAAAGAGAGGTCCGCACAATGCGCGGAAATTGTGCCAAACAATCCGCAGTATGACGCGGTACACACCACGCTGCACTTACTGCAAGGGTAAAGGGGATAATCTGATCACCGATCCTGAAGGCATTCTGGAGCGGTGGGAAGTGAACTTCAATGAATTGCTAAATGATCAGCTGACAGAAGAATTGGAGCCTCCACCAATGGAATATCAAGACCAAATGGTGTCCCCACCAAGCATTGAGGAAACAGTAAAAGTCATGAGACGGCTCTAATGAAATAAAGCCCCGGGACCGGATGGCATACCGGCTGAGCTGATTAACCAACTAGGGACAGCGTTACACCACGCAATTCATGAGATCGTGGTACATGTATGGGAGCAAGAGGATTTGCCGGAAGATTAGCGTCGGGGAATAATTTGCCCCATACATAAGAAGGGAGATATCACACTGTGCAGGAACTATAGCGGTATAACATTGCCAGGTATCGCCTATAAGATACTTTCATCTATCGCACAAGATCGGATAGCCCCATACGCTATAGTCATCATTGGTCAATATCAGTGTGGCTTCATCCCAGGCAAATCGGCCATTGATCAGATATTCATCCTAAGGCAGGCGATGGAAAAATGTCTGCTATTTAAGATCCTATTATATCATCTATTTATAGACTTTAAGGCCGCCTACGACAGCATAGCCAGGGTAGAACTATATAATGCCATGAGAGAGTTCGGCATTCCAAACAAATTGATACGACTTTGTACGTTGACCATGACCAACGCAACTAGTTAAATAAAAACAGCGGGATTGCTATACAAACCAATAAACATCTTTAATGGACCCCGACCAGGGGACGGTCTGGCCTGTCTCCTTTTCAACCTGACGTTGGAGGAAGCAATCTGTGACTCTGGCGTTACAGTTAGAGGGACTATTGTCACCAAGTCCAACCAGATACTTGCCTACGCAGATGACATCGACATCATCGAAAGATCCGATTCGGGTGTACAGGACTCGTTCGCGCAGATCGAGCAGGTGGCATAAAAACTGGGACTGCACATTAATGACGGAAAAACTAAGTACATGGTGGAAACGTCTGCGAAGAAAAGACCTAACGTTAGTTAAATTATCAGGGTAGCGGAGCACGAATTTTAAGTAGTGCAATTATTGGGTCAATAGTAGCAGTCGTAAACAGTATGGAAGAAGAAATACGCGAACGGCTGATCGAATCCAACAGAGAATACTATGGTCAAGGCTCTTTAAATCCCGACATTTATTCAGAACATCCATGCCAGTACTGTACAAGACCATGGTCTTACCAGTACTGATGTATGTATCCGAGACCTGGATGCTCAATAAAAGGCACTCTGAACTCTTAGTCGCGTTCGAGAGGAAGGTCTTAAGGAGAATTGTTGGCTCCGTGTGTGAGGGAGGACGATTCCGGACACGCTACAACCATGAGTTGTACGCGATGTACCTTTACCTAACGGTTTAAGAAAAATCAAGCTCGGTAGACTCCGATGAGCGGGACACCTAGCTCGAATGAGCGAAGAGGAGCCTGCCCGGAAAGTCCTTCGTGGTAGGATGTATGGAAGGAGACAGCGCGGCAAACCTTGTCTGCTATGGAGGGATATCGTAGATCAAGACGGCCTGGTAGTGCCAAACTGGATGACTGCTCGAAATCGGGACTGGTGGAGAGATTGCTAAATAAGGCCAAGACCAGATCCCAGTTGTAGTGCCGATGACGGCGATTGCCTCTGTATCTGTTAGAAACGCCACAAGCTTACTGATGGCTTTTTATCGAGCTTTTTTAGCCTTTTTTCTAGATAGATTCGATCATCGGATCATGTTTTTCCCTATGGTGATTCTCTTGAACAACATAGTCCGCGTGTTGGGGACCGGGTATGTCATAAGTTGTAGGTGTGTTATAAAATCGAAAAGAGATCCTCTTGTTTTTAAAAGACCAAATCTCTTTAGCGATTCTTCGACCTTCTGTTGCGGTCAGCGCCGTGCTTGAAACGCTTTTTTGACTTATATTTATACTGTATAATTATATGTTTAATGATTGGCGTTCTCAGCAGTTGGACAATCTAGAGACTGACCATCGCAACGAAACCAAAACAAAAAAAAAGTTGATGGAGGCCGATTTCAACGAAACAAAAACAATTGTGCCCTAATCGTGTTTCGATTATGACAACTACAATCACCCACATCCATGAGAAAGTTAGGCTCGGTCTAGAGGTAACTGAAAAAGAAAATAGAAGGGGGTATCTAAGGATAGTGTCGACAGGGTTAGGTCAAATGGTCTGTGGGGGTTTTCTATACTACATGGAGAACCAACCCACAATTCCAACCATAATTCCATATCTCATTTCGACCGCTAACAACGCGTCACATTATCCCTTATCCCACCGTTCGGCGACTTCACCTGTAGAAGAGAGCATGGCTGAATTCATTGTTCTATGCAGATAATGCAGAATTGAATTCAGCTACCTTTTTGCCATACGGCAACTCCATTTTTGCTAGCCCATGAGATTTCCATCGGAAATCATATCATGCCAGGTAGCAACAACAAGTCGAAGCAAACAAGCCGTCGCATCATAGCGAAACCGCTGGGGAATTTTTTAAAATATCTAATTAGTTTTCATGATAAATTACCCTAGCCAATTTGGCGCCACTTCGGCTTTTCTCCAGACACTTCATTCGCTGGGGATCAATGCTCTCTTTTTGCAGGTGAATACCATCAGTTTAATTTTCCTCTCTTTCACAGTTCTGTCTTCATACAGATCAATGTACTCTGAACTCACCATATTACCGAATTAGGTCAATGGGTTTGTGGGGGTTGAAGTATGTATGCCAACGTATGGCACAGGATTCACTTAATCCCCAACGATGATATTCCGGAGAACTGTTGAAACACTGGTGAAGGTGGTACAGCAGGAAATGCAGAATGTTAAAGTTGACACAGCATTGAAAGAATGAACACTCAAGTAGTTTTTTTTTGTAATTATTTTATTGTCTCCTTTTTTTGGTTAGTAGCGTTAGTAGTTAATAGCGCACTTTTTATTTGATTTTTAATAATTTTGGTTTATTCGAATAAAAGGAAGAAACAATACTTTTAGAATTTAATGGTGAATTTCTAATTTCGTTCGACTCGGTACGACCGTACGGACACTCTCGATTTGAACGTTATGCGTGTGAACCACTTGAAAACTGAAATCTGACTTGATTACGGCAGCGCGTCTGTTCAGTGTCACGATTGAGATCTGACTTGATTACGGCAGCGCGTCTGTTCAGTGTTACGATTGAGATCAGACTGACCTGAATCAGGGGTGAAATTCGTATTTCATCCCACACACAGGACAACCAAAAGAGACCACGCCTCTGCTCTCTCAACCTCACGCCCGTCGAAGTGTGGGTAACTTTTGTTAATAGGGAAATTGACGGACATGGAGAATGAGAGAACAGAAAACATGATATGCTGTGATCTCGGGGTAGCTTCGGTTGTGTGTGTTGGTATCAGATGCAGCTACTGACATGACCTGGGGACCCAGTGGTACGGCTATGGTGTAGTCAGAGTGCATTGAACCGTGGAAAGACAGAAATACGAATGAGAGGAAAACCTAGCTGATGTCACTCCCCTGCAAAAAGAGATCATTGATCCCAAGCGAATGGGTGATCTGAGGGAAATTTAATAGGACGCCGCTGATCCTTGGGAAATAATCAGCGTGAGAACCAGACTCTAAGACGCTGAAATAACCCCAGCGATTTTGCTATGATGCAACAGCGTCGCTCGTTTAGACTTGCTGTTGCTAACCGACATTATGAGATTTCCGATGGGAAACTCATGGTTAGCAAGAATGGGGTTGCCGTATGGCAAGAATGTAGCATTATCTGCATGGGATAATGAGCTTAGCTATGCGTCCGTTTGACATGTTTTACAAGGGAATAACATATGAGGGATAATGGATATGTATGGCGCGCTGAAAGCGGTCGAAATTAGGTGGAAATTGTGGTTGAGGTTGTGGGTTGTTTCTCATATAGAATACAGAAACCCCCACAGATTCCGCTCAGAACTACATTGATTCATACATATACAACCAAATCCACCCCAAGATAATCATACATTGTGTTTCTGTTCTCTCATTCTCCCGCTCTCTTCGATCATCAGTTTACCGATGTAACCTACCACACATCGATGGACGGAGCAATGAGAGAGCAGAAGTATGTTCTCTTTTCGTTGTCAAGTGAAAACTCAAAATTATCCAATTTCATCCCTTTTCGAGTCAGTTATTCCATAACCATCACCACGATCGCATGTGGATATATACGCTCGCGCGCGCAACTAAAAAAAAAACATGTCTGTCGGCCGTTTGAGTATCAACAACCATTCCCATTAAAGAGTTTGATTTTAAATTAGATTCATTACAATTCTTTTCGGTCAGCAAGTTTTCATTGTTTAATTTAATAATGCATACCGCTTTATCTCGTGGAAAAGCCACCGTGGCGTACTCACTTAGTGTGTTGGCGTGCCTTACACTCTGCTGCTTCATATCATCTATATCCTGGGATTATATTTATAAAAACAAAAAATTAACAAGTGATATAAAAGAAAAGATAAACCTTAAAATAACTTCCAGTGTGTGTATTTATCTCTGTGGCAACTCTAACAGATACACACAATTCACAAGCAAAAATAGTGAAGAACACCGAACGAAAAATCGAATAAGAAAAATACATCAGAACCGTATACCAAGCGATAAAATAAAAATAATTCATATCAGTGGAATATAGTCGAGTTTGGAAATCAAATTCTAAACACGGTCAGTAGCCTGGTGTGTAACGCTTAGGTGAAATTTTTTTCGTGATTCGAGCTGTCATAGCGTCAGTTCGAATCACACGATCTTCTTCACTATTATTTCAAACGCGATATCTCCTCTTCTCGGGTGAACAATTTTCTTTCCACGGATCGATGGGGATACGGAAGAACTGCGTGCCATACACGGCACATTACTCGTACCCCACAGGTATCTAACTCCTTGGATGGAAGGATGGTGGGAATGAATGAAATCATACAAGATCGATAGGTGTTGAATGCGGTAGTAAACAGATTACGTCTTTAGCGTCTGATAATCTGACCACAAGTTAGTTCATCCTGTCCTATGGTCTAATCGTAGTATCTCCTATTTGTATTCGAATATTCTGTAAATATCGAAAAGTATTTTTGGAGTGTTTACTATTCACAAATATGGTTACCACTTTCGTGGTTTCGTTTCCATCTACTGTAATATTGATATAGTTCGTCCAGGTGATGCTTGCGTTGATTTGTTGCGAGTTTAGGGCATACTGATGACGTGTAGACTGGGTCGTCATACGCATATGACATCTGGTATACTCTCAAGTTCACAGTACGAGGAATAACTGAGGTGTAGAAATGAAATAGTATACGGGTTAGAATGGAGCCCTGTGGTATGCCTGCACCGCTGTCGAAAGTTCGGGATAGCTTTCCATTCACCCGAACTTGAAAAGTTCGGCCTCAAACAAAACTGTTAGATGATTCTACACAGCGTTCTACTGGAATCAGCACTCAATATTTTGAAGACGAGAACGTTGTGTCAAAATCCTTTTCAATGTCCAGGCTTATGAAAAAGGCGTACGCAGACGTGGTTTTGATATACGTTAAGAGCCATAGTGGTTTCGTACGCTCTTCTAAATTCAAATTGGAAATCACGTATTAGTATCTTGGCACTGATAAAAGTGTCTAGGTTCTCATGTATGAACTTTTCATGTATTTGGGTGATGCAAGTGAGGGACGAAATGGGATGAAACTTACGGAGGTGATATCTTGGTTTGTTAACTTTGGCAATTGGACAAACAATACCATGCTTCCAAGTACCCCATGTTGTAGGCATTATTGAACTAACTGGAAGGCAGTAAATCTTCGCAATGGGTCATAAGACATGTTGTCGATACCGGATGTAGGGTATTTGGTGTGACGAAACCGTGACCTTTATCACGTGTGTCGTTGAAGTATGCAGTGTTAGCTCAGTTGAGGACAACCATTTTCTTGTTAAAATTGTCTAATTTACTGTGGGCTTCTGAGCTAATGATTGCGTTAGTATCGGGGTCATCATTTTCGAGGAAAAAAGGTCTTCACAGACTCTCCAATGATGTTTGTTTTGTTGGTTGTCATTATTCACAACAACACCGTTGAGGATGATTGGATCAGTGTTACGAGCAGTGCCAAATATCTTTTTAACGTTTTTATAAATGTTCCGGTTCATCTGAATAGCTTTCAGTTTGTCTTTACAAAGTCGGGTGTTTGAAGTTTCAACCAGAATCACGAGAAGCCGGATGGCAATATTGTTTATCTCTACCGTCGTAAGGTTTCTGTTAGTAGGAGGAGAACGATTGTGCAGTTTTCCATTCAATGTAGTATTGTTATTGTCCCAGTCCCTAAGTAAATTTATATCCATAAAAAATATGACCAGCATTTAGTTACGTCGCGTACCGACCGTAGATGCGACTACGAGGGTGGGCTGAAAAGTTTCCGACCACAACGTGAAGATAGCAGCACTAGTCAATTAGTGAATGGAGTTGTGCATCCTTTGACAGTTACTCACCAAAATTTCAGCCTACGTAAATCAAAGATGAGTTGGACTCGGTGTATGGGGAATCTGCACCATCATTTACCACCGTGAAATTTTGGGCAGTGAGAGCTTGGGAGACGATGAACGTTCGGGGCGTCCAAAAACCGCAACAACTGACGATAAAATCGCTAAAGTTCACCAAATGTTGCTAGACGACGGGCGAATTAAAGTCAGAGAGATATCAGAGGCTATGAAAATCCCCAAATAACGTGTTTGTCACATATTAAATCAAGATTTAGGCAGGAAAAAACTGTCCGCACGTTGGGTGCCACGTTTGCTCACGTTAGACCAAAAACGTGTTCGAATGAACATTTCCAACGCTTCCTTGGCGCAGTTTAGGCGCAAAAAAATCCGAGTTTTGGCGCCGATTAATTACGATTAATTGGAAGACGATGCACGTTCGGGACGTTCAAAAACTGCAACAACTGACGATAACATCGCTAAAGTCCGCCAAATGTTGCTAGACGACGGCCGAATTAAAGTGAGAGAGACATCAGAGGCTATGAAAATCTCCAAATAACATGTTTGTCACATATTAAATCAAGATTGAAGCACGAGGAAGCTGCCCGCGCGTCGGGTGCCGCGTTTGCTCACGTTAGACCAAAAACGTGTTCTAATAAATATTTCCAATGCTCTGTTGACTCAGTTTAGGCGGAATAAATCCAAGTTTTGGCGACGACTAATTACTGTCGATGAAACTTGCATAAACCATTATACGCCCCAAAAATATAGTCAAAACAGTGAACTGCAAGGTCCCAAAAAAAACGAAAACTGTCTTTTCGGCTGGGAAAGTGATGGCGACTGTTTTTGGGGATAGTCATGGAGTTATCTTAATCGATTATCTTCAAAAAGGAAAAACCATTACAGAATCATACTAGGCATCATTACTTGACCAACTAAAGGCAGAAATTGCGGAAAAACGGACACATTTGCAGAAAAAGAAAATCCTGTTTCACCAAGACAACGCGCCGTCTCACACCTCGGCGGTTGCCATGGCGATAATCCACGAATTACGATTTGAACTGCTCGACCATCCGCCTTACTCACCAGATCTAGCCCCAAGTGACTTCTTTTTGTTCGCTAATCTAAAAATTGCGATCGGAGGACAGACATTTCCTTCAAATGAGGAGGCAATCACTTTCGTGAACAGTTATTTTGCAGAAAAAAACGCCGAGTACTATTTGTTACGGTTAAAGAGATGGGAGCATTGCTGGGAGAAGTGTGTAGAGTTACAAGGAGACTATGTAGAAAAATCAAAATAAATTTTAAGAAAAAATGTCTTGTATCTTTGTTAGGTCGGAAACTTTTCAGGCCACGCTCGTATTTCTAAGTTGAGGGTATCAGAGTTTTCTGTGTATCATTGGTACAATTTTTTTTCCATTTTATCAAGAGAGCCCTGTTCTAGCGGAAATCTCTGGTGTTAAAATCGCCCCCTATGATGAAGGGCGTATGATCCGAAGACCTTATTAAACTGCTGATGTCGCGGAAATTAATGGGGCCATTATTGGCTTCATACGAGTGGTGCACTCTTACTGAAAAGGGGAGCCATTCCACCCACTACTTGGGTTAAAGCAAGGCTGTCAAATTGGATATTTCGAAAGCGTTCGACAGAGTTTGGCATCCAGTCCTTTTGTCAAAATTATATTCCTAATGAGTGAACAATTCACTGATCCCATGGATAAGATCACTCGTTTGCTCATTATAACACGTTGAGTTTTTCATATTCATACAAACCTTACCGAGCGAACTCTCCAAACCTCATTACCAATCAGCAGGACATGAGTAATACATTTGTTACGTGCGGCTTCCGCCATCCCCATCGTTTGTTTTGTTTTAAATATAATATAATAGTAGATGGTAAGGTGGTGAAAAAACGCACGATCCACATGTTGAATGTACGAACATACTTTTGTTCGATTGTGGATCGCGTGGAAGCTGGATTCCTTTTCGGAGTGGATGGAGATTGAGAGGGAGAAAGGGTTTTAGTGTGCTTAGCTGAGCAAAGAGCAAGAAGTTTTTGGTTCCGTTTTTTAATGAAAAAGGAATAGAGGAGATGATGAGTGACGGTTGCGGTATACAGTCTTACAGTTTTTTTTCGGCATCTGGCCTAAATTTTTTAAAGTACAATTAAGTGGAACTTTATGTAGTAATAAACTTATCATGTATTTAAAATTTGTACATACACAACGTCGTTTTATTTTTCGTAATTTTGGCGAAGTGCACGTAACAATAAGAGACTTCTATACTAAATTATCCCGTTTGTGAGATGTTGCTGGGGATGGATGATCGTACTGGCTCTGTGGAAATGCTTAACTCGAAAATTGGAAAACAGTGACCATTTTCCATATTTATACATGCATCTATATATTTATATATGTAACTCAATCAACGAAGCCGAAGGATATTCAACCCTCAGTCGAGAAACACCAGCCGCCGAAACAGGATGGAAGAACACTTATAGGTTTCCTAAGATCTGTAGATCAATTTGCCAACTTAGTATTACACCGGACCATAGAGAGGATTCATGTCGGAAGCGAATATGGAGGCATCCCCAGAGGAGTGTTCTTGATTCGTGGAGAGAATGTAGTGCTTCAAGGCGAAACTGACCGAGAAAAGGAGTCGAAGCTGCCGCTAAACGAAATCTCTGTAGACGACATACTGGATGCCCAACGCAGAGAGCAGGAATAACGACAGGCAACCAATTTTATATATCAAAATTTCTGTGGCGGAATACGTCACACATTGAATTCCGACTTCAATGAGATACATCAATGGGAATTATCTAATCGTGTAGAATTCAATGTCATACTTACCGTCAAATGCAAATCCCAAAGCAAATATACCGTCATTGAAGGACACTTGCATCAACGCGCCCTAGGAATTATCAACCGTCGGTACTTAAATTAATTCAACTCTTACTTGGAAGGACTGTGGGGGTTTCAAGTAGGTGTGCCTACGTATAGCACTGGTTCACTAAGGTCCCACAATCTGCTATCGTCCACCACCAAATAAGAAGACAACGTGCAAATGTATGGTTTCACATAAGATTTATTTTAAGCACTGTTTTACACAAATAATGATAGTTATTTGGAAAATGTTTTTTTTTTTTTGAATTGTTTCTGTTTAGATGTTATTCACATGTTCCCTTCTATTTCTCCGTATAAATGTTATCTAAACGTTCTTTTATGTTCAAGTTTCGTTCTTATTTTTAACAATCGGCGTTCACTATAAGAGGAAGTCTCAATACAACAGTGACACTACACAAACGTAAAGGGGGGCAAACGCTACACAAACGCAGAAGGACAGTCTTCCCTTTTTATAACTCTGGGGTTTAGTTACAACGAATATTACTTTGCCAATGACGCGACCGATCTGCGTTTTGATCAGGTTTTGCAAGATGACCCGGCGGACAATAACGGGCGGAAAAACGCTACTTTCCGAAAGAACACGAATTTTCGAGTGTGGAGTCCTCATAAGAGGCGTCTTAACGCGCTGGTCTGACACGTAACTTAGTGTACTCTCCCGACTCTGACGACCTGACGACCTCGACTTGATTCCTGGAGCGGTTGAAATTCATCTTGGTGCGTGTGCACGCAACGGTGGTTGGATATCGGCTTTTGTGTTGTGGCCCCGGTGGCGGCTGAATCTCGACTGACTAATGAAGGAAAGAATCTATTCTAATTTCGAGTAGAATTGCTATGCTTGCAAAGGAATTCAGTTCCAGCGAATCCTGGCCGGGTAAGCTGAGTTGGATTCGTTGGTTGTGTATACTGGGAAATTGGTTTGGGGGCATAGCCAAGTATGATCAAGGGCCTTGGTTGTTGTGATCGTTTCGTGGAAAATTGGCTGCCGCTTGGTCTCAAGCGAGAAGTATAATTTAAGGAGGGAATGAACCGAAGTGGTTTTCAGGGAAAATTGGAATTGCTTGGGTGCCAGCAAGGAACACCATTTAGGTAAAATATTAACCGAAGTAATTTCGGGAAAATGAAAATTGCTTGGTTGCAATGAGAAAATATAACTTAAGTATAGAGTTGACCGAAGCAATTTTGGGAAAATGAATGCGGGGATGGTTGGAATATATTCTGTTGAATTATATTCTATTGAAGATTCGGAATGTGTTTGTTGCAGGGTTTGCGATGTATGCTATTGTGGATTTTGCATGGGGATTTGGGTTACAGGTTAAGATTGTGGGTTGGTTCTCCGTGTAGTGTAGAGAACCCCCACAAGACCACATATTTGAGCTGCGAAAAGTACGCCCGAATGTATGGCTTTAAAAGAATCAATACTGCAATCCATCCAACCTGTGCGGTTATTTACAAGATGTACATTCGTCCTAGAATGGAGTGCATTTCCGGAGTGTCTTCTTTCACTCAAGAGAGGGGTACCTGTTGCTCAATAGAAGTCGTACACGACGTACTAGCCTTGGTATATAGACTCATCTTATGGCTATTGAACGAGCATCAACCGTTAATAAATCGCTAAACAGTGTAGTGAACAGTTTAAAGCTAACATATACATTATATCGAAAGAAACCGTAAAATCAGTGAAATAGTGCAAAATGCATATCACTTAAATCGAACAGAAATATTAAGACACGTGGAAACCAGCATCAACAAAAAACTAACAATTCTTTTCTATCTAATTAGTTAATTTAAACTATAAAGATAAGTTCGAAGCTTGACAAACAATATTTAGCCACTCTGTTAGTGCAAGTGGTAGTGCGTGGATTCACCAGCGGTCCGTCGTTGGTCGAGTGACGCCGGTATCGACGCAGCGCGAAAACCAGTCACTCTTGACTTAATTGTCTCTTTTTTGTTTCTATGCCTACATAAATATTAAAAAAAAAAAAAAAAAAAAAAAAAAAAAAATAATAATAATAATAATAATAATAATAATAATAAAAAGAAAGAAAAAGGAAAAACAAATAGAGTACAATATCAACAAGCAACAAATCACCGTTGGTTGCAGAAGCTCAAATAATGGGTAAACAAACAAAAACGGCGACAATGCAAACAAAGGCAGCCATAACGAAGCGGCCAACAACACACTTGGCACGCAACAAAGGCGCCAAACGTGTCTGGAACGAAAATAAAAAAGAAGAAGCTAAGGAATTTCCGCCTGCTCCAAAGGTAAAAATTCTACACAACTCTTTCGCCCAGCTCGCCTCGACCGAATCGGAAGACGAAGAAGAGGAAATCAGAGACGCAGAAGCTACACTAGCGTCTCTGAAAGAGCAGATAATGGAACGAAGAAAGCAGCGGAAAATTAATGACGAGTTGCATTCACAACAACGACAACAACAGGAAAAGACAGAACAAAACGTGAAACAGCTAGCAGCACAGCCAACAGCACAACCAGCAAGCGCCAACCAGCAGCAACAAAAAAAAAAAACAACAAAACAACAAAAACACAAGGATGCCTCCTATCAACACCACTGATGTTAAAACGAATGAATTGGTAAGTCTTTGCAAAGCAGCTGTAGGTAAGAATAGTTTTTTCATAAAAAGATTATCGGGGAATAGGCACGCCATTCAATCGGAAGCTGTTACCGATTTTGAGAAAATCAAAACAGCGCTGAAGAAAACCTCCGTGGAATTTTTCTCGTTCACCCCGAAATCTATTAAAAATCAGACAGTTCTGTTAAAAGGCGTTGACCCGGAAACAGAACCAGGACTTTTA
This sequence comes from Microdon myrmicae, assembly GCA_963931805.1. Taxonomy (NCBI): domain Eukaryota; kingdom Metazoa; phylum Arthropoda; class Insecta; order Diptera; family Syrphidae; genus Microdon; species Microdon myrmicae. The sequence continues at coordinate 105,301,899 of OZ007497.1, read as the reverse complement.
CTGCAAAAATTGCAGAAGTTCAATACTGTCGACCTACAGTTTGCCTCGGTAAAAGCGTTTACTACACGTAAATCAAAAAGGGAAAATAGGAAACTACCCTTCTTTTTGGTTCAGCTAACTCCCAATAGTAAGATTGGGGGGCTACGAAAGATTACCGTAGTGAACCACCAAATTATTACTTGGGACAAACTAAGAAAAGGGAGAGACGTTCTACAATGTGTACGATGCCAAAGATTCGGTCATGCAGCGGCGAACTGTGAAATGGAACCACGTTGCGTCAAATGTGGGAAAGATCACGGTTCAGCTGAGTGCCCATTGGGAAAGGAAAGGGTGGAAGATTTAACCCTTTTGAAATGTGTAGTATGTAGGGGCGAAGGTCACCCTGCTAACTATAGAGGGTGTCCTAAATTACGCGAAATACGAACGAAAGCCGAGTCACGGCAAAGCAAATTGGAGCGCCCGACAACTGGTGGACAACCTACACGGACCGTAATACCTCAGATGTCGTACGCTCAAATAACTTCTGGAACAGAGAAGATTGCCCTACCAAAGACAGCACCATCGACACAAACTCGTATGGGGCCCGAATCTGCTGTTTCACTTAATGATGTGTTCTCACTCTTGATTTCCCTACAAAAGCAGTTGATAGAGATACAGAAGCAAACAAACGAGCACGGAAGACGACTAGACTGGATCTATTCGAATCCTTCCATCACCAATCAATTTCAGTCAATATAAACACCATAATGACCGAAAAGATTAAGGTGCTCACGGTAAATGTAAATTCATTGCTCAGAATAGAGAGAAGAGCCACTCTATTCAAACTGTTGCAAGACGAGAACCCTGACGTGCTTTTGGCCAGCGAAACCAAGCTAAACCAGAAGCATAAATTACGGCACATGAATTATAATATCATTCGGAGGGATAGACCAAACTCAACCCTAGGGGGTGGGGTCGCATTATTTATAAGGAAAGGACTGAAACATAAAGTCTTATACAGCGGAGAAGTACGCAGGTTCCAAGTGCTTGAGGCCTGTGTCGTACATATACCCCTTCAGCAAGGAAGGGGAATGTACGTGATATCAGTCTATGCACCTGAAGCGCACCAACAAAATACCTTCATAGCGGAGCTCGAGAGTCTATTCCGCTGTTTGCAACTTCACCTGGCGTGGAACTATTACATCATAGGTGGCGATTTGAACGCCAAACATAGGGATTGGGGAAATAATAGACCCAACACCAGGGGAAACCAACTAGCTAGCTGATTAGACCAACATCACGTTGAGTATAAAACCGACTTGTTGGCCACGGAGTATCCATCATTTCCCAGAGGTGGATCTTTTTTAGACTTATTGCTTATCGACTCACGGCTAATACTTACAAATACGAACACACAAAACAAAAACTGCCTCCGAACGATTGAGTATGACAGTGACCATCGTGCGCTCAGCGCTGTGGTAAATCTCCCTAGCGAGGTTACGGAACTGGATGAATGCATGATTCCGTAACCCTACAACTACAGGGGAGTACGGTGGCAGCGCTTCACCAGAACCCTAACCCGAGAAATAAGCTCTAACATCATCACACCGCCCGCAAATAGGAACCTGTCTAACAATGAAATCGACCACTACACACAACTAATGGACAAAACAATAAAACGGACAATGGACAAAACGATACCAAAAACCGCACCTACCGTTTACGTTAGCATACACCGAAACGCAACAATAGACGCGCTGCATAAGAAAAAAAGCAGGCTTCTTTCTAAACTAAAACTACTGTACAGACGTTTCACAGACAGACACGACCAGGAGATAATATCACTGAAGTCTAGATTAAAAAACCTCCAACAGCTAATAAAAGCTAACTGTAGGTTAGCAATAAATCCATATTGGGACAACAGAATTCGGGCTGCAAAACCCAATAACCCGAGTATGTTCCCACAGATAAATAAAATATTCAGGAGGAATAATCAAAACGATACTCAGTGTCTCCATATAAGACGCACGGACAAAAACAAGCAAATGCTGGAAAATATAGGCATCGATGCGGAAAACGCGATCCTAAGCGATGAAGAATTTGTGATCGAAGATCCCTTGGAAAAAGTTAATACTATGGAAGCTGTCTTCCAGGATATTTACAAGGTGAATGAAACACTTCACCATAACCACGACCTGGAAAATAGAGCTTTACGAAACTGTCAACAGATTCAAAACAGTATTTTGCAATTGCGGTCGGATAATGGGGGTTCTACCGCATTTAGCAGTCAAAACAGGGCAGATGCCGTCACAGCCACAGACAGAGCGAACAATCTTCTGATAGCAAAGGAAGAAATCCAAGGTATCTTCGAATCACTGAAGAACAAAAAATCAGTAGGAATCGACGGAGTACCCAACATTGTACTCAAACAACTGCCTCCATTGGCCACGGAAATATACACGATCTTGTTTAACAACGCGCTAAATAATGCATATTATCTAACGCGTTGGAAAACGGCCATTATACATCCTATCTCCAAAAAGGGAAAAGATAGCACAAATCCTATGAACCTACGGTCCATTGCTATATCGCCAAGTATTAGTAAAGCCTTCGAGAAAGTAGTAAGCAAAGCGTTGTGTGAATGGGTTGAGGAGCGCAACATTATACCAAATAACCAGTTTGGGTTTAAGGCGCGTCACGAAACTACCCATGCCGCATCCAAACTGGTTTCAGACATACAATGGAATAAATGCAAGAACCAGTGTACAGGGGCATGTCTAATAGAACTTGGAGAAGGCCTTCGATACCGTATGGCGCGAGGGACTGTACTATAAGTTAGTTAGACTAGACATCCATAAACCTTTGCTGTATATGAATGTAACCTCTAGTAGGAGTTATATAATAAAGAATGGGCTACAACAGGGAGCGGTACTATCTCCGATTCTTTTCAACATCTACACAAGTGACTTAATCGGCACTCTGCACCATGCCATTGCGTATGCAGACGACATCATTCTCTATAGAACAGCCCCGAATATTTAGAGTATCAACAGCCTATTACAGCAGGACTTTAATAAAGTTCAGCGCTATTGCGATGACTGGAAACTTAAAATCAATATCATGAAATGTGAAGCTTTCTTGTTCAGAACACCTTTAAATGGGGCTACTAGGGATACGAGGCGAAACTGGAGAAATCTAGTTATCGTGGGACCGAATAGACAACCAATAGAAACTAAAAACCTAGTCAAATATCTCGACATTTGGCTAGATCACTACCTATACTTCAATAAGCACGTAGATGCTGCACTAGCCAAAGCAAAAAGAACTTTTGCCATTACAAGAAGGCTATTTCACAACAGCCAGCTAGATAAAAGAGTAAAAGTTATTTGCTACATGGCCCTCATTAGGACAATGATCATCTATAGATGCCCGGTCTGGTTCAACGTAGGTCTAAATCTAATGGAAAAGATTCGGGTCTTCGAGAGACAATGTCTTAGAACTTGTCTTGGTTTGTATCGAACACCCGAATCTGACTACAGAAAGTACTATCCCAATGAAGCTCTGTACAATGGAGCCAATATAAACAGAGTAGATAACTTTATGATCAAATTGATCCGAGGACACGCCGCCAGATCAATGAACTCGCCAAACGATCTTATTTTCGGGGCTAATTACCCAAATACTATATATTCGGAGAGAGTGCGTAGCAATGGCTTTATCCCACCAGAGGCTTTCATCGGTTTGGATATGGACGGCCTCATACAGGACGAATCTGGCGTTCCGTTGATTTTCCACGTTCACCGTTCGGTCGCAGATAAACGCTTAAGCTACAATCGGAATGTCACACAGGTAAATCCAGAGTGCCTGCGGCACAGTAGGGTAATATCTTGGAGGGACGGGAAAGATTTCAAAAAACAACGCGAGCGGTTTTGGTGATTGAATGGCAGCTAAACACCTGTATTGTAAAGATCCAATGCAAATCAAATGCTAGTTTGCAAAGAATTTCTTACAGAGGTTAGTTTAGAATTAAGATATTTTAGTTTAGAATTAAGTTAGATAAGTAGTTAAACAGTAGATAAAATTAGATTAGATTAAGGAAAAATTAAAAAAGAGACAACGTTTCTTGTGCTAATCAAAATTTTTCTTTGTGCTACTGTCCGATAGTTTCTTAAATATCTAATCATGCCATGCCGAAAGGCTATTTTTCTAAAGAACCAAAAAACAGATTAGCTTAGAGAGTCTGCTTGGGACCAGTAAGTTAGATCTAATATATTACCATTAAGCTAGTATTTAAACATTTTTGTCTAGACACTAAGAAATATTTTTTAAGGATAAAATAAAAATGTTTATAAAAGTCAAAAAAAAGTCAAGAAGTGCATTTCCGATATTTGGTCAGGCGCATCCAAAACTGCGCTATAACTGCTAGATAGGATGCAAAAACGAACAGCGAGCCGTATTGGGGACCCAGCTGTAAGCCGTTCAATTGCATAGTTAGAACATAGTCTAGGGGCAACGTATCATGCCTATCCCTTTTCTATTGCACTACTCGTGCTCGACAGGATGCAAAAACGAGCAGTGAAACTTATTGGGGACTCAGCCGTAAGTGGATCAATTCCGTTGTTAGAACACAGGCGCAACGTGGCCTGCCTATCTCTTGTCTATAAGAATATCCACGGTCGCTGCTCAAATGAACTTGCTGAATGTTTTCCGCCTCTCCAGACATTTTCCCGCGATACTCATCAATCTGAGAATACGCATCAATTCACGTTGATAATCAACTTATATTTATATTGTACATTGTGTTATGATTGAGTTTTTTGTGTTTACTCTTGCCTTCACGTCGTGGTCCTCATTGTCCCACACTTTTATTTCTTTGCGTTCCTTATGTGTTCTTCTGATCAGCTATTTAGTTATGCTCTCTTGATCCATTGTGACAGTTTTATTCACTAGTTTTCATTCTGTTTTATATTAAATAAATATATCCGTAACCCTTACTTACAGCCGCAACATTCATCTTGTTGAATCCAAAAAAAAAAAAAAAAAAAAAAAAAACGCTTCCACAAACCGAATAAAGTTATTTCAGCCTGCCAAAGACGTCATCAATAAAGAATGCTAAAGAAAAAAACTATAATTATCTCACCGAAACAAAATGATAAACACACTCCGTCACTAATTCCTTTCGTAATAAGTTGGCATCAGTAACAATGATGATGAGTATTATAACTATTGTATTAAGGAAATCGGTTAATGCGAATCAATTCTCCAAACATAAGAAATAAACTCTCGAACGTGATTTTCTATCTGTCACTCGCGCAATAAAAAACAAAACAAAAAAAAAAGTGAGAACATGTGGTCCATAATATGGACGTAAAGCAAACGAATGCCAAAATGGTGCTCCGAAGAAGGCAAAATACAGACGTAAATCTAAAGGCCAAACGCCTTTTAACAAATGAAAACGAGGATACAGACACGTTGATTGTCAACAGCGACGATGAAGACAACACCCATGGTGCCCAGTACTCAGGGGCTGGAAACCAATTCTAAGAACTGGCTGTCAGCGAAACAAATGCAGACGCCAGCAATCAGGTCGAGGTCCTCACCAGACTCATCCATGAGATTAGTCTTAAAAAACAACAACTGGATAAACAAATGGAAGAAGTTGTTAAACTAAAAAACAATTTGAACCAGCATAGGCGGAAAACGAAATTGCTACAACAACAACAGCAAGAACAAAGACAACTGCAACCCACGAATACAAAGAAAACATGACAAGATAAGGAAACTCAACAGCAAGAATCACATCAACAACAATAGCAGGAACCACACCAACAGCAGGAAACAACTCAGCAGGTGCCAGTAAAAAAAAAGTAGAAAGTACTTCCTATCTACATTAGTTACATGGAGACAAGGCATCTCATAAAATTGGGTGAGTTGACATGCAAAAATTTTAAAACAAAACGGATAAATAACCTTAAGGTAAGTTTAACATGCGATGATTTAGAAGGGTATAGCAAAACTAAATCGACATTGGGGAAATCGAAAAGCGAGTACTACACGTACACCCCTAAATCGGAGAACACTGTCTTCATGCTCCTCAAAGGTGTTGATCCTTCCTTTACTCCCGAAGAGGTGCTCGAAGAACTAAAAAGCTTCGAAAACGATACCTTGAAAAGTATCGCATAGCAAATTCTAGAAATCGCAGACGCAGGTTGCCTTTATTCATTGTGTCGCTAAGCCCCAATAGTAAGATTGATGGACTTAGATATACGAGTATTAATTACATTAGTCGCCGAACAATAAGTTAGGAGAGAATAAAGAAGTCCGACCGCGTATTGCAGTGTATGCGCTGTCAACGCTTCGGCCATGTGGCAGCGAATTGCAATATGCATTTCAGATGCGTCAAATGCCTAAATAAGCATATCATTGGAGAATGCCCATTGGGCAAAGAACAGATCCCGGATAGAAATAAACTATCCTGTGTCCTCTGTAACAACTCAGGTCATCCTATTAACTTTAGAGGTTGCCCTAAGTACCAACAACTAAAATCAAAGTTGGAAGCCAGAAAGAAGCAAGTTGATGAAGAGAAACGGATAAAAACTCGCTCTTACAACGACTTCGTGGCACCAAGTGTGTCATTCGCCCAAATGGCAGGTGGAGAAAAGATCCACCAATCTTAGAACAATCACGCAATATCATTAAAACGCCTGCTCCAGCCGCACAAACTGATATAACAGCAGTATTACTGTCCATACAAGGACAGTTTGCTGCGTTTAATAAAAAAATCGAAATGATCGAAAAATAACTGACGGAACAAGTGGCTCGAACGGACATTATCTATTCGACCCTGTTTCCAGACGAAGCCACACTCTAACCCTAAAAATTATTGCTGTGAATGTTAATTCACTAATCCGCATGGAAAGAAGGGATAATATCAGCAATCCGCTGGAAGTTGAACGCCCAGATGTGCTTTTGTCTAGCGAAACTAAGCTAAATCAAAGGCACAAATTGGGCTACTCAAACTATAAAGTAATTAGACGAGATCGTCCAAATTCCACTCAGAGGGGGGGGGGGGGGGGGGGGGGCTGTCTTATTTAAAAATGGTCTACAATACAAAGTCGTGTACAATACAGATGTATACTAGTTCCAGGTACTAGAAGCCTGCATTATAGATATTCCTTTGAACAGTCAAAGGCATCTACATGTGGTCTCTGCTTATGCTCCCGAAGCTCCACAGTGTATACAGTTTATCAATGAACTTGATACCCTTTTTCGAAGTCTCAAGTTAGACTCGGAAAATAATTATTTTTTTATGGCGGGAGATCTCCATTCCAAGCACAGTGCTTGGGGTAACCTTATCACAAACACAAGAGGCAATGTGTTGTTCGGCTGGTCGCAAACAAGCGCTATCGATCATAAACTAGAATTGTACGCTACAAGTACACCGTCATATCAAAGAGGAAATTCCTTCTTGGATTTACTGATGCTGGACGAGCGAATACAATTATTAGATACGGATCTAACTACTGGAAATTGTCTTCGTATAATTGAGTACGATAGCGATCATTACAGACTTGGTGCTGTAATACATGTCCCTAACGAACACTCATTACTTGAGCAGTATAAACAGATACATTCTTTTAATTTCGGAAAAGCACACAGATCGCGCTTTGATCGGATAATAAAAAAAGAGTTACGCTCCAATGGCATAGATCCACCAACTAACAGAAATCTTCATAATGACGAAATTGATCATTATCTTTCGACGATGAACGACATTGTTACTAATACAATGGATCGTTCTATCCCAAAAGTGTCTCACATGGAGAGCCATACAAACCGATATAGAAACGCAACGATCGACGAGCTGTATAGGCAAAATAGTATTCTGCTCTCTATGTTAAAACTGCTCTACAAACAGTTCAGCGATCCAAATAGCCAGCAAATAAAAACAATTAAGTCACTAATTAAAAATCTTCAAAAACTGAACCGTGACAACTATAGATCAGTAATTAATGAAGACAGGAACAAGAGAATTCAAGCCATTAAAGCTAGTGGACCGAATATGTTCCCTCAAAAAAACAAAGTCTTTCGAAGGAAAGATTATAACGACATCCCATATCTGCGTGTTCCGCGGACTCCCGAGAATTGTTAAACTCTGCTGAACGCAGGACTTACGCCGGAACACATCAACTCTAACGAAGAGTTTTTAGCGTTTGAAATAATAGTGAAGAAGAACGTGTGATTCGAACTGACGCTATGACAGTTTGAATCACCAAAAATTCAACCTAAGCTTTACCCATCAGGCTACTGGCCGATTTTTGAATTTGATTTTTAAACTCGACTATAATCCACTGATGTGAATTGTTATGTCATCGCTATGGTATACGGCTCTGATGTATTTTCTTATTCGATTTTCGTTCGGTGTTCTTCACTATTTTTGCTTGGGAATTGTGTGTGTATCTGTTAGAGACGCCACAAGTTCATAATAGTCGAGGATCCGCAAAAAAGGCGAACTCAATTGGTTTTTGTTTCGAAGCAGTGTATAGATTGAAGGAATCGGCTCATTCTAACCTTGACCTGGAAAATAGGGCTCTCCAAAAACACATTTCGCTAAGCAATGAACTTAACAATTGGCGTCTCTTAAGTCGAAGTTTCACTATCTTTAGTGAAAATAATAGAGCGGATTCCCCGATTAGAAATCTAAACACAAGCATATTTGTACACAAGGATGAACTGACGGACATTCTTAGATCCATTAAGAAGAAAAAATCTTCTGGAATAGATAGTATTCCAAACATTGTTCTAAAGCACTTACCTCTTGAAATAGTGAAGGTTTATACTATTTTGTTCAATAACGCTCTAAACAATGCATATTATCCAACCCAATGGAAATCTGCAGTAGTTCATCCCATCTCCAAAAAGGGCAAGGACAGCAGCAATCCAGCCAACCTTCGCTCGATTAGTTTGTTTCCGAACATCAGCAAGGTATTCGAGTAAATTATAAATAAAGCATTGACTAACTGGTGTGAGGAAAATGGTATTATTTCGAACAACCAGTTCGGTTTTCGATCGTAACATGACACAGTTCATGCTACGACAAAACTTGTTTCCGACATACAGTGGAACAAGAAGAAGCAACAATGCACAGCGGCCTGTTTGGTTGACTTTGAAAAGGCTTTCAACACCGTATAGTTAGAAGGACTTTGTGCGCGGTTCTCTATACCCATGGAGAACCACCCACCATTTCCGGCTAATTCCAGCTAATTTCGACCGCCATACAGCGTGTCAAACCAACCCCATTCCCCCTACTTACCTGTTTACCTGTAAATCATGTGATCCCAAAGGACCCATAGCTACACTCATTGTTCCATGCAGACAATGCATAAATGAGTTTAGCTACCTTTTCTAGAATTAGGGTAGTATAAGATTTAAGTTAAGTCAGGTTAAGTGCTTTTACATAAAAATAAAATAAAAATAAAAAAAAGTAGGTAAGTTAAGGAGTTAAATTTTAAGAAAAAAAAAACAAAAAAAAATTGACAAAGTTTTTCAAATTTTTCTTTGTATTTCGTAAATCGGAGAACACTGTCTTCATGCTCCTCAAAGGTGTTGATCCTTCCTTTACTCCCGAAGAGGTGCTCGAAGAACTAAAAAGCTTCGAAAACGATACCTTGAAAAGTATCGCACAGCAAATTCTAGAAATCGCAGACGCAGGTTGCCTTTATTCATTGTGTCGCTAAGCCCCAATAGTAAGATTGATGGACTTAGATATACGAGTATTAATTACATTAGTCACCGAACAATAAGTTAGGAGAGAATAAAGAAGTCCGACCGCGTATTGCAGTGTATGCGCTGTCAACGCTTCGGCCATGTGACAGCGAATTGCAATATGCATTTCAGATGCGTCAAATGCCTAAATAAGCATATCATTGGAGAATGCCCATTGGGCAAAGAACAGATCCCGGATAGAAATAAACTATCCTGTGTCCTCTGTAACAACTCAGGTCATCCTATTAACTTTAGAGGTTGCCCTAAGTACCAACAACTAAAATCAAAGTTGGAAGCCAGAAAGAAGCAAGTTGATGAAGAGAAACGGATAAAAACTCGCTCTTACAACGACTTCGTGGCACCAAGTGTGTCATTCGCCCAAATGGCAGGTGGAGAAAAGATCCACCAATCTTAGAACAATCACGCAATATCATTAAAACGCCTGCTCCAGCCGCACAAACTGATATAACAGCAGTATTACTGTCCATACAAGGACAGTTTGCTGCGTTTAATAAAAAAATCGAAATGATCGAAAAATAACTGACGGAACAAGTGGCTCGAACGGACATTATCTATTCGACCCTGTTTCCAGACGAAGCCACACTCTAACCCTAAAAATTATTGCTGTGAATGTTAATTCACTAATCCGCATGGAAAGAAGGGATAATATCAGCAATCCGCTGGAAGTTGAACGCCCAGATGTGCTTTTGTCTAGCGAAACTAAGCTAAATCAAAGGCACAAATTGGGCTACTCAAACTATAAAGTAATTAGACGAGATCGTCCAAATTCCACTCAGAGGGGGGGGGGGGGGGGGGGGGGGGGGGGCTGTCTTATTTAAAAATGGTCTACAATACAAAGTCGTGTACAATACAGATGTATACTAGTTCCAGGTACTAGAAGCCTGCATTATAGATATTCCTTTGAACAGTCAAAGGCATCTACATGTGGTCTCTGCTTATGCTCCCGAAGCTCCACAGTGTATACAGTTTATCAATGAACTTGATACCCTTTTTCGAAGTCTCAAGTTAGACTCGGAAAATAATTATTTTTTTATGGCGGGAGATCTCCATTCCAAGCACAGTGCTTGGGGTAACCTTATCACAAACACAAGAGGCAATGTGTTGTTCGGCTGGTCGCAAACAAGCGCTATCGATCATAAACTAGAATTGTACGCTACAAGTACACCGTCATATCAAAGAGGAAATTCCTTCTTGGATTTACTGATGCTGGACGAGCGAATACAATTATTAGATACGGATCTAACTACTGGAAATTGTCTTCGTATAATTGAGTACGATAGCGATCATTACAGACTTGGTGCTGTAATACATGTCCCTAACGAACACTCATTACTTGAGCAGTATAAACAGATACATTCTTTTAATTTCGGAAAAGCACACAGATCGCGCTTTGATCGGATAATAAAAAAAGAGTTACGCTCCAATGGCATAGATCCACCAACTAACAGAAATCTTCATAATGACGAAATTGATCATTATCTTTCGACGATGAACGACATTGTTACTAATACAATGGATCGTTCTATCCCAAAAGTGTCTCACATGGAGAGCCATACAAACCGATATAGAAACGCAACGATCGACGAGCTGTATAGGCAAAATAGTATTCTGCTCTCTATGTTAAAACTGCTCTACAAACAGTTCAGCGATCCAAATAGCCAGCAAATAAAAACAATTAAGTCACTAATTAAAAATCTTCAAAAACTGAACCGTGACAACTATAGATCAGTAATTAATGAAGACAGGAACAAGAGAATTCAAGCCATTAAAGCTAGTGGACCGAATATGTTCCCTCAAAAAAACAAAGTCTTTCGAAGGAAAGATTATAACGACATCCCATATCTGCGTGTTCCGCGGACTCCCGAGAATTGTTAAACTCTGCTGAACGCAGGACTTACGCCGGAACACATCAACTCTAACGAAGAGTTTTTAGCGTTTGAAATAATAGTGAAGAAGAACGTGTGATTCGAACTGACGCTATGACAGTTTGAATCACCAAAAATTCAACCTAAGCTTTACCCATCAGGCTACTGGCCGATTTTTGAATTTGATTTTTAAACTCGACTATAATCCACTGATGTGAATTGTTATGTCATCGCTATGGTATACGGCTCTGATGTATTTTCTTATTCGATTTTCGTTCGGTGTTCTTCACTATTTTTGCTTGGGAATTGTGTGTGTATCTGTTAGAGACGCCACAAGTTCATAATAGTCGAGGATCCGCAAAAAAGGCGAACTCAATTGGTTTTTGTTTCGAAGCAGTGTATAGATTGAAGGAATCGGCTCATTCTAACCTTGACCTGGAAAATAGGGCTCTCCAAAAACACATTTCGCTAAGCAATGAACTTAACAATTGGCGTCTCTTAAGTCGAAGTTTCACTATCTTTAGTGAAAATAATAGAGCGGATTCCCCGATTAGAAATCTAAACACAAGCATATTTGTACACAAGGATGAACTGACGGACATTCTTAGATCCATTAAGAAGAAAAAATCTTCTGGAATAGATAGTATTCCAAACATTGTTCTAAAGCACTTACCTCTTGAAATAGTGAAGGTTTATACTATTTTGTTCAATAACGCTCTAAACAATGCATATTATCCAACCCAATGGAAATCTGCAGTAGTTCATCCCATCTCCAAAAAGGGCAAGGACAGCAGCAATCCAGCCAACCTTCGCTCGATTAGTTTGTTTCCGAACATCAGCAAGGTATTCGAGTAAATTATAAATAAAGCATTGACTAACTGGTGTGAGGAAAATGGTATTATTTCGAACAACCAGTTCGGTTTTCGATCGTAACATGACACAGTTCATGCTACGACAAAACTTGTTTCCGACATACAGTGGAACAAGAAGAAGCAACAATGCACAGCGGCCTGTTTGGTTGACTTTGAAAAGGCTTTCAACACCGTATAGTTAGAAGGACTTTGTGCGCGGTTCTCTATACCCATGGAGAACCACCCACCATTTCCGGCTAATTCCAGCTAATTTCGACCGCCATACAGCGTGTCAAACCAACCCCATTCCCCCTACTTACCTGTTTACCTGTAAATCATGTGATCCCAAAGGACCCATAGCTACACTCATTGTTCCATGCAGACAATGCATAAATGAGTTTAGCTACCTTTTCTAGAATTAGGGTAGTATAAGATTTAAGTTAAGTCAGGTTAAGTGCTTTTACATAAAAATAAAATAAAAATAAAAAAAAGTAGGTAAGTTAAGGAGTTAAATTTTAAGAAAAAAAAAACAAAAAAAAATTGACAAAGTTTTTCAAATTTTTCTTTGTATTTCAACTAATTATCAGTACTGACACAAAGTTCGGTCACCGAAAGGCAAATTATACAAATGTTAAGTAATGTTTAGCTTAGAGCGTCTGCGAAGGACCAGTAAAATATTATATGAGATAATTAAGCTAGAATTTAAGCATTTTTTGTCTAGCCTTTAATTTAGAAATTAAGAATATAAAAAGAAAAATAAAAAACGTTTTAAAAATGAAAATGAAAATGAGTTTAGCTACCTTTTTTTCTCTTTTTTGCCATACGGCAACTCTAGTTCATGTTGGTTAGCGACAACCAAACCCAGCCGGACGAAGTTGTCGCACCATGGCAGAACCGCTGGGGAAATTATCAAAACATTCAATTGAATCACGTGATAATATTTCCCTAGCGTTACTTTGTCTTTTCCCAGTTCCTCCATCCGCTGGGGATCAAACATCTCTTCTCAGGTGAATAGAGTAAACTACATTTTCCTCTCCTCCGCATTTCTTCCTCTCTATAGCCACACGCCTGTGGGATAATCATTACACCACACTACCCCAGTGTGGAACACCTCAGAGGCCACATCACCACACACACACTAAGCCAGATCAAACCCGAGTTATTGCGCTCCTCGCTTTGAGTTTTGTTCATCCACTCTGCGCACATCGGCATGCAACGAATACGCCAACGCTTAGCCAGCCCGAGACGCATGGAGAAATGAAGAGCGCACAAGAGAGAGCGCAATCACATCGGCTGGCTAGTGCGCAAAATCAGAAAAAAAATTTCCTTTATTTTTCATCCCATTTTCGAACGAGGGTCTTGCAGAGACCATAGGAAGACGTCTAGAGTAGTCAGATTTTTACCACACAACAGGACACACGTGCTCAAGGAGTGCGTCACTTAGAGTCGTGAGTCTAACTGCAAATTGAAATAACCGTGTCTGGAGAAAATCCGATTGTTACCTGTTCCCGCGAAATTGGTGTCTGGTATAACTTTGTGTATGTTTTCTTTTTCGCTGTACAACGATTGAATATGTAAACAATTAACAATTTTCAAAGCCGTGGATAATGTATAGTTCACAAAATAGTTCTTATAATTTAGAATAAATAGTCATGCAGCAAAGTTTTACATCAGAAACAAAACAATAAAAATATTAACATCAAAATCACCATTGTGTCTTTTATTTTCCATTTCGACTGGTGCTTGATGGTTTGTTCCGGGAAGACGATTTTTGTGCAGACATGTTGGCGGTGAAGTGAACCAGCGCCTCTGCTTTGGCAACCTAACTTCAACCCCACAACTTGTATATAAGTTATCAAATCTGGGTATGCCCGAATATTTATTATACATTATCTACGATATGATAATGGTAAACAATTTGTAGTGAAATGTGGAGATATAATCTCTAACAAGACCTTCCACATCAAAAACGGTGCAGTGAATTCTCCAATTTTATTTAACATTTATACTAATGATTTAGTGGGTTCTCTCAAACATGCAATTGCGTATGCCGACGACATTGTGGTGTATAGATCTGGAGGAAATATTGATTTGATCAACAGACTTCTGCAAGATGATTTCAACAAAATCAAACGTTTTTGCGACGACTGGAAATTAAAAATAAATTTCCAGAAAACAGAGACTATAATTTTCAGAACGCCCCTGTTCAGCGCATCAAGGAATGCAAAACGGAATTGGAAAAAATGTTCCATTGCAGGAAGTAATAATCTTCCCCTACAAGTAAAAACTGTAGACAGATACCTTGGAATCTGGCTTGACCAGTATCTTTACTTTGGCAAGCATACAGCAGCTGCTCTTACAGCAGCTAAAAATGCATATGCGATGACAGTCTCTTCCGTAGTAGTCTTCTGGACCCCAAGGTGAAAAAATTTTATACTAGGCATTCATCCGACCAATATTAGTGTATGGCTGTCCGGTATGGGATAAAAAAGGACTTACCCCAGACAAACATGGTGTCCCTATTATTTACCACGCTTTCCGCGGTGCCAGGGATAAACGAATTCTCCACGATAACGATATCTCTAATATTCCAGATCACCTGTGTTTTAGTATGGTGATCGATGAAAGAGATAATTCAATAAAAGACCTGTCTCATCCCAACTGGTGGGGGATCAGCGATGAAGAAAGGACTATACATCCCGAAATGTAGTATGCCTCTCAGGCGTCAAGCTTTCCTTCCCCCTAACCTCAATTCTCAATTTTTTTTTTTTTTTTTAATTTTTATTTATATTCCTTGTTTATGTTTGTATATTTTGCTTCGTTTTTTTTTCTTGTCAACTCCCCTATATATGTAATTAAAAAGAAAAAATACATGATATGGAAAGAATAGAACAAATTTTGAAAAAAAACCTATTAATTATTGTGAATAGTTATAAAAACTCTAGCTATTGTAAGCCGAAATGCATAAGAAAAATGATAATATATAATTTAGAGTGCTTGCGAAGAGCCAGTATAGGTAAGAATGATATATGTAAAATTCAAGGTAACATCTTAAGTAAAATCTGTAATTGAATTGTTAATAAACATGGAGATAAAACAACCAAAAAAAACAAGTTCTCTAAAAATCGCGGACCGTTGCTAAAAGCTACAACTTTGACAATGTGACACACTGAAACACAACAAAATAAATGGAACCACAATCGTGATACAGATGTCTATAACGCCTAGGTAACAGAACACATCCCCAACCTCATGACATATCGCAACTGTCAACCACTCAATTACAACACATAACATTGCGCCAGCATCACTATGTGTGAGAACTGCACCCCTCAGCTCCGCCCTCCTTTCCGATGCATCCAAAGGATGAAGTCAAGAGAATTTTAACTATAAGAGTCATAAACAAATGCTCAATTAGTAAAGTTAAACGTGTCTACGAAAAGCAAAAGATTTTAAAAATTATGAACCTGTGGGGAATGGGTATTTGTGCCAGACACGGGAACTAGTTCACTCCTATCCCCAACAATTCTGCTGCTGATCGTTCACAACATGAGGAAATAAAAACACTAGGAAGTGACTTCGTAATTATAGTTTCTTTATTCTTTGCTTAACTTGGTGAATTTGATACTACACTTTTAATGTCGTATTTGATAGAACTCGACAGCATCTGAATGAAATCTGTCTGTTTATTCTTTTCTTGAGTTAATAAAATATAACAATTTTTGCACCACAAATGTATGAAATTGGTCTGTTTGTTCTTTTCTTTGATTGGTAAAAAATTGAATTTAACCACGCTACAATTTACCGAACCCAGCGGTGTTTGAATTCCGACTGACTCCAACGAGGGATGAACAATTGTCTTGGTGCCTCTAGCCTCGCGGTCAACCAATCTTGATCACACTCTCGTCTGCATTCTCTCATTTTCCCCGCCCATCGACGTGAATAAACTCGTGAATTTACCCAGAAGTCAATGGACTTAAAGCGAATGGGAAACTGAAACAGAGAGCGAGTTGATATCGGGTTGGTTTGCTTTCTCATGCAACGAAAGCAAAACCGATGGTGACCGCATGACCCAGTTTGATATTTAATTGATATCGGAGTGCAATGCACCGCGAGAAGGGGAAATGGGGTGGAATGAAAAGTTTTTTTTTCTGCTATTCACCTGACTACTGAGTTTATTGATCCGCAGCGGATAGTCGTGTCTGAGGGAGGTCGAAGGAAGCCGCGATGGCTTGGGAAAATATTTGCGAGAGAAAAAGAGCTAACGGGATTCGATATTACCCAAGCCGTTTCGCTATGCAGCAACAGCGTCACTTGCCCAGACTTTGCTGTTGCTAACCAAACATGGGATTTTTGATTTCAAGTAGAAATCTCATGTGATTTATGAACATATGATGCCATATGGCACAAAAAGGCTGAATTCAGTTATGCATTATCTGCATAGGAGAAATAATTCAGGCTATGCGCCTTTGCAGGTGAAATAGGCGACGGACGGGATTGGGGTTGAGGTGGTGCGCGGTTAGCGGGCGAAATTGGGTTGTAATTGTGGGTTGGTTCTCCGCGTAATATAGAGAACCCCCACAAACCTACAAGTCGCTTTACACAGACGTCAAAGTTGTCCGATCCCAAGAAGGCACAGGGACCAAAACTAGAAACTTGTAACACGAATTTCAATACCGAAAGATGTTCTTCCGACTGTCTTTTCTCCATTTAAGACAACTAATAAGCCAACGATCATCTAATCCAATAAACGCTACCAGTCAGGATACTTCAAAATCGCCTTTCGTGCGAGCGTTTGTGTAAAAAAAAAGTCAGTTTTAAATGGCGCTGGCGTGAAGTGTAGATGATTTCCTTGTAATGTTTTTTGCGTGGGTTCGAATCACGTTCTTCACTACCATTTGCTAAGTGCTGATTGCTGAACTTGTAAATTATACTTTCGTTCAGTTTACGAAGATAACTACAGATGTTTGGAAAGTTATGATATACTTATGAAGACGAGAATTCAGTTGTCTAAATTTAGGTCACATTGTCGAGGACACTGAAAAAGGTAAGTATGCATAAGTAGAAAATGTGGTTAAAACTTATAGTAATTTAAATTTTTGCACGTTAGCGCACTTGGTGTGGGGGTTAGACTATAATAATAATAGCGTAGTTAAAAGGGATCTAGTCGCGAAGGTACGAAAGCAATCGAGGGTGATGCATATAGGAACAAACAAGTGAAGTGATGGTTTTTCTTTTAAGTTTAAAATACAGTTTTTACAATCACTCTAAATTGTACAATGTCTTTTTGTTTTGTTTTGCCTTTCGGCATACAATAATTTCTTGCTTAAAATACAATATTTTATATATAAATACGAAACGGTACCGTTCTTGGTGATTCCGCACAAACTAGTCTAAGCGTGTGAAGGAGAGAGAAGTTTACAACGTTAACGTCAAGCGAAGCAATGCAATTAAAGCCAGTCGATATCGAGTGCATACGAAGTGCGATTGCTTAAAGCAGTAGATGGTCCATAAGTATCCGGTATTCGGTTGAATTGTCGAAATTTTCATTTTAACATACCTTATCTTAATTATTTATAAACCTTATAACAATACGTCCTTATAATTAAAATGCACAAACTCGAGTTATCGGCGGGGCGGGAGCAAACATACAGGGCAAAGTCTCTGCCTTCAACCCGGCGAAGGCCAGGACGTTCCTTGTCCCTGTTCAATTCAAGTTGACATACAGTCTCCAGGTGACATCCCTGGATAGCTAATTTGGCACCCGCCAAGTAGTATCCCATGCATGCAGCGACATCTTGAGAAAGGTTAGCGAAAGGTTAATAACCGTGCCCGGAAAAACAAATGGTTATGGACAATTTAACAAGTCTCGAATATAGACCACATCCGGTCCCGGTTTCACGTTGAGTTGAAGGTAGCAGCACTCAACCTTTTCAGTCCACATATATATGTATACCAGGTGTACCGGTGTGAAGTGAGCGTCAAGATACAAATGTATCGAGAGGGAACGTTTGTTGTGAACGAGCCTTTATATATTTTTTTTCATTTGGTTGCTATGACATCTGTCAAACATATTTAGTATGCATCAAGTCATTGTACAAAGAACATCTTGTTTTTTTAATCCTGTTAAAAATATCGAATTTTGTACCAGAAAATGATGATTTGCGAAAGCATTAATTTTTTGTTTTCATTTGAAGAAAAGTGCTTCAGAGTCGCATCGAATGTTTGTCAAGGCTTATGGTGATCATGCTCTATCGGAAGCAACATCCAAAAAATGGTTTAAGTAGTTCAGAGATAATGATTTTGATGTGCGAAATGAAGAACGTAGAAGACCACCAAAAAAGTTTGAAGACGCCGAATTGCATGCAATATTGGATCAAGATGACAGTTTAAGTCAAAAACAGATGGCACAAATGTTAAATGTTGCACAACAAACAATTTCTGACCGTTTAAAAGCTATGGGAAAGATCCAAAAGTGTGGAAACTGGGTGCCACATGAATTGAATGACAGGCAGATGGTAAAGCGAAACACCACATGTGAAACGTTGCTTCTACGACACGAGAAGAAGTCAGTATTGCATCGAATTGTGACTGGTGATGAAAAAAGGATTTATTTTAAAAATCCTAAACGCAAAAAATCATGGGTATATCCAGGAGAAGGGTCAACATCGACTGCAAATCCTGATCGCTTCGGAAAAAAAGACAATGCTCTGTGTTTGGTGTGACCAGAAGGGGGTGGTGTATCATGAACTTTTAAAACCTTGCGAAACAGTTGACGCGCAACGCTACCGACGACAAATGATAAATTTGAACCATGCATTGATCGAAAAACGATCAGAATGGGCCACAAAACACGGAAAGGTAATTTTGTTGCATGATAATGCTCCGAGTCATATAGCAAAACCCGTCAAAGAAACAATAAAATCTCTCAGCTGGGAAGTGTTACCCTACCCGCCGTATTCACCAGACTTGGCTCCTTCCGACTACCATTTGTTTTCATCGATGGGACACGTATTGGCTAAGCAGCATTTCAATTCCTACGAAGAAGTCGAAAATTGGGCTTCCGAATGGTTTGCCTCAAAAGACAACCGCTTTTATTGGCGTGGTATCCACAAATTGCCAGAAAGGTGGCCGAAATGTGTAGAAAGCAATGGCCAATACTTTGAATAAAAAATGTTTTTTACTTTCCCATTTAAAAGTTATGTTTTATTTAAAAAAAAAAAAAAAAAAAAAAAAAATATATATATATATATATATATATATATATATGTATATGTACATTTGTACATATATGTATGTATATGTACATTTATATATATAAGAGGCCTTCCTTTTTTACATCTCTCATCTTTTTTTCCGAACACACAAGCATTTTAGAATCCGAATTGATCGTAACTCTATTGCAATGTATATTACTAGGTGTACAATAAAGTTTCCACCAATTTCTATAAAAAAAAATTAGGAATTTATTGCAAAAGAACGGTACATTACGTTTTATTCAAAGTATTGTACATTACTACACACTACTTTTCCCATCTTTCTGGCAGCATCCGCATACCATGTCCAAAGAACTCTTAATCATGTGCCATGGATCGAAATAAGTGATAATCAGAAGAGGCAAGGTCCGGTGAATACGGCGGGTCGGGTGCTTCCAAATAGTTTTTCACCGGCACCGCAACATGCGGACGGCATTATCATGGAGAAGAATAATTTTGTTATGTCTGGAGCAGTAATGGGCGCGTTGTTCCTTGAGTGCTCGGCTCAGTCTCATTAATTGTGTTCAGTAGATAACTCCAGTGATGGTTTTGTGGGGGTCCTTTAACCCACCTCCAAAGAAGCACCCATTTCCATAAATAACCTGCCTTCTACTTACCTTCAAATGAGCAGCGTAAGCTACTCTGCATCACCTTCCACCTGAAAACATAAGCCCACGGCAAGATTACCATCTTACCGTGGCATCAAACTTTCACCCCGGGGCATGCTTGCATCCAACGCATGTTGTTTCCGAAATCTAATTCGATTACCTATTCATGTAACCAACATTAATTCCTGAACATGTCAATGCGCATTGCTGAGAAGCACTTTCTGACCTACGTGCATGACATGTCCATCCTCGCCTTATCGGCAGACCCATCGGCCGATTGTCCTATCGACAATATACAGCATAGCCATCGCTGGCTACCCACAAGCGATCGAGTGTTATTTAAAGTAACCACACACTCGATCCATCGACCTATGAGACGTTACATTTGGAGTAAAATCAAAATGACACTTCACACCATGGCAAAAGTGTAAACAAACACTGCCTCCATGCTCATCAGATACAGCTGCAGCCCATAGTTTCCCTACCATTCGGTAATTAAATATTGCCCCATATCTTTAGGTTCGCAATAGCTGCAACCAATTTCCCATTATCAGCTATCAACCGATCATGGGATTCGGGCACGAATATGAGTGTTGTTTTAGCAATCATACCCACGTCCATGCTATATGACGACCCTTCTGGAAATCAAAGTAAACACACAGTACCGCACTGTGTTTGTTTTGCTTACCAACGCTGGTCCATGGTTCCCATGGGTAGCAAATTCCTCACCACCATATCCATGTACCAGCATATTAACCCAAATAAGATAACATCCAACCTGACCCTTTGCCACCGTCGGCAAGATTTCTGTTGACTTAATGCCAACAAAATATCTTCCTTTCTAGAGCACCAGAGCCATACGGCTAAATCAAACAAACCCCAAACCTTCGGTCGACCTATCGTCACCGAAGAATGTATCGCCTACAACGACATTACATAAACACAATGCATGCAGCCCCTTGTTGCTCGTCCACTTGTTTGAACAGGTGCGGTGTCGTTCGTTGTCGATATGCAGGCTAAGGGGCATCGTACTAGTCCTATACGGACACATGGGGAATCCTCCCATTTAACCTTTCTCGATCACCATTGGCTGCTGCCAAGTTGATCCGTTTCGCCCCTCCTACGTCGATGTGATCCACCACCGTGGCATCTGACGGATGTCGATTACATCAGAGAGTCAAATTTCATCCCCTGTCGGGAATACACGCGTTCGAGGAGTCGAGTTTTGTTACGCTACGCCATACATACCGTCTTAAATAAGAAGTCGCTGCGCGAGTCAATAAGAGTCCCCTTATGTGTCGGATCTTAATACCGAGTGAATTCTTTGTGAAATGTGCATCTAAGGCACCTTTTAATAAAAATCAACTAATTAGTGGCACAATTAACTTTAAGACGATTTTAAATAAAAAGCATTTCTCATCAGACACAGCCGAGAGTTTTATTTCTTCTTCTTGGCTATTAGCCGCATTAAGCGGTAAGTATTGTTTAGTGCGTCAACAGGTGGAGAGCTCCCAAATCGTGTTAACACATCAACGGCAAATAACAACAATCCGGATTCGTGGACCAACTGTAGGCTCGTCGTAGTAACGCTATTCTAGCATCCACGATGTGCTCGAGCACTTATTGCTAAATATCATCGGAAGCGACAGTTCAACGCCAAACTTGTGAGAGTTCTGTCTGTTCCCCATTGTCTGAGTGCGCCGCTTATGTGAACTTGTTAGTGAATCTTAGTAAATCCATGTCCATGCCGACGCATAACTAAGTTATTCGCTACAGTTTCAGCAATTCATAATACACGATACCAATATGATCCCATTAAATACACAGCATGAGTTTTTTCCCATGAATGTTCTGTTTTGCTGTCGATGTTGAAGCATGGCCATGTGGTCCCCATGATTTTCTCTTCTTTGGGTTATCGCAGTGGATCCATTTTTCGTCCCCAGAGACTATACTATGCAAACACCATTTTTTTTTTTTTTGCCTGGCAAGCAGCATTTCACTTATGCAAGATAGGCGTTCAAAGTCTTTCGGCTTCTATTCGTATGGAACCCAATTTCCTTGTTTTTGAATCATCCCTAACGACTTTAAACGACGTGAAATTGCTTGTTGAGTTATATCTAATGTACGTGCAAGTTCTTTTTGCGTTTAGAATGGATCTTCCTCCAATATTGCTTCCAACTCCTTGTCTTCGTACACATTCGGCCTTCCAATTCATTCTTTGTGTTCCACGTCAAACTCACCGTTTTTAAACTTTTGAAACCACTTACAACAACTTCTCTGACTCAAAGCAGCCTCACTATATGCTTCTACAAGCAATCGATATGCCTCAGTGGCAGATTTCTTCAAATTAAAAAAGTAAATCAAAAGTTCCCTGAAATGACGCTTACGTGGCGCAAAACTAGACATTTTTGTCATTCAGTCAGTCACTCATATTTTGAGGTTATGTTGTTATTACATGTTCAAACTCACAATATTACGTTTGGCATCTGACAATTTCTAGATAATTTTTGGGTTGGGCCATCTTTTGCGTCGGGGAGCCTCTGGCGCAAGGCTAATGACCTTGCCCGGAAAAACAAATTATCATGGACAATTCAACAGGCCTCAGGACTTGCTAAATAAGGCCAGGACCGGTTTCCGGTTGTAGTGCCGATGATGATAATGATCTTTTGCCAAACTTATCTGTAAAACTAATCCCTAATGTGAGTCAAGACCCTAGTTTAGAAGTTTTCAAGTTTGAGACAAAATAATTAAAAAAAAAAAAAAGCTATGAAATTTTTGAAAAAAAATAATTGAACCAAAAGACTGGTGGAACGTAGCCACATCACAATTAAGGGTTGCCGAGTGATAGGTGGGAGAGGTGCTGCTTTCCAGTACACTTAAAATTCATAAAATTGGATGTTCACAACACGAGTTTAACATCGAACAATGCTGCACAGATACGGCAAATTCAATTCATTTACGGCTTTGTCGCCCTTAATTAAATAGAATATTGTACGACATCGTTACTTAAACCTGCTGTGATGTTTGGGACTCTTTGAATGTACCACATTTCGACATTTATTAGGAAATGCATTGTATAACAGGTGAAATTGGTAAATATTGTTCTGATGTCGGCATAAATGCAGTTGATGATTTGTTAAGAAACATGTTATAAGTTGAAACGCAATTCATTCCGATAACAGGTTAAATTGAAAACATGTGCGAGTATTAGTCATTTAAATATTTATCGGGGACACAATAGTAAATTGTATAATATTGCCGTTTAAAGCTACTGTGGCTTGTGGGGCCGTTTCATTTTAAGAGTTTTCAACAATGAAATTTTTAAATATTTGGTCTTGGAGTACTTGGTAAATATTGTTCTGACTAGGTGATAATACCAGTCGATATATTGTAGCGACACTTGCCTCAAAATTCGACGCAATTCATCGCGATAAGGCATCATTATCATAAATACATCTTGTTTAAAATGTGTGCAAGTATGTCTCAGTTAAATACCAAGGACGTTTGATAACTCAGTGACTTTTTGAATACCAGATTTTTATTTTTTCGGAAATTAAGCATTTTATTTTGTCAACACAGTCTTTTCAGCGTTTTTCCTTTTTCTTCCTTTCAAATGACAGGTTTCCTCAAGGCCCTTAAAATCAGTCTGTGATGACTTCTTCATTCATTTCAAATCTCTTAGCGCCCAGCCATTTCTTCAATTTTGGGAACAGGAAATATTCGCTGGGGTCTAACTCTGGAGAATATGCTGGGTGGGGTAGCAGTTCGTAGCCAAATTTATGGATTTTGCTTGATTATGCTTAATCACCACATGAAATTCACGTTTTTCCATTTTCGTTGAAATTCACGAACATCAGCATCTTAAATGGTTACAAACCAAACACAAAGGAAAGGACATTAATCACAGGTTACAACCTTGGTTACTTAAACTTGGAGAATATGACATCAACAAAAATTATATTAAAGGATCAGAAAACAAGGTAGCAGATTTCATGTCCAGAGTAAATGCCGATACCGGAGAAATAAATACTATTGTGACGCATATGACAATCAGTACTAGAATATTCGAGAAAGTCGGAGACTGGGAACAGTAGAACATTCAAGCCTATGGAACGGACAGAAACGAAACGCTGAATCAGAATGAGGAAACGGTATAAATACGTCGCACACAGATCAAGAAGGATGAGTAACCTAATACCTGATTACCAATTTGGATTTCGAAGAGCGCACAGCACCACTATGGCTGTCAATTTATTTCAAAACCACGTCTGCGTGCGGCTCTTTAATAAGGAACCCACCGTTGCGGTAAGCCTAGACATTGAAAAAGCTTTTGATACGACTTGGATCGAAGGTCCCGCTTTTAAATTATTGAATACTGGCCTCAGTAGAACGCTATGTAGTATCATCTACCAGTTCGTTCGAAACAGAACCTTCCAAGTTAGAATGAATGGAAAGCTTTCCCGAACCTTTCACGCCGCTGCAGGCGTACCACAGGGCTCTATTCTAGGCCCCATATTAGTCAATATTTACACCTCCGATATTGCCCGCCCTGTGGACGGGAGAGTAAACCAGATAAGCTACGCGGATGACGTCCTGGTGTATACGTCAACCAAAGGCCCTAACCTCGCAACAAATCGACTCAACCGTCACTTGGACGAACTGTACCAGTATTTTGTCGATGGAAAATTCGACTTAATCCATCCAAAGCAGTAGCCATAATTCTAAGTAGTAAACACTCCCAACCCGCTTCTCGATATTCACAGAACAAGATGAAATATCTTGGGGTCACTGTATCAGTATTACAGTCGATGGAAAATTCGACTTAATCCATCCAAAGCAGTAGCCATAATTCTGAGTAGTAAACACTTCCAACCTACTTCTCTATATTCACAGAATATTCGAATAAAAATGGGAGATACTACGATTAGACCACAGGACAGGATGAAATATCTTGGGGTCACTTATACCCCAAAAATGAATTTCATCAAACATGTGACCCACATTCTCCAAAAGGGCCTCGGTCGGTCTAAGCAACTGCACAACATCTTGAAGTAGAGGAACAAAGTTGACACCAAAGTTAAGCTTCTCTGCTGTAAGCAGCTAATCCGATCTGGAATATCGTACGCCTTTCCCATATGGGCCTGCATATCTTCGGCTCAAATGGAAAGACTTCGGGTATTCGAAAGGAAACTCCTCAGAAGATGCACCAATCATTCTAGAAGGCCTGACGGTCGTCATTACCCCAACTCTCACCTATACGAAGGCGCCTCCATTACCCCTATCGACGAGTACTTGCTTCAGTTAGCATACAAGTACCTCGAAAACATTCAGGACAGCGAGAACCCACTTGTACGGGACTCTTGCGTTCTTGACCCTTCTCTCTCTCGATCTCTTCGGATCAAACCCCCACAATTTCTTCTTCAGTACAAAACTGAAGAAAGCACCATTCCCAACAACATTCCCCTCTATAATAGAGGATTCCTGGACCCATCCCATAGGGTTTACTATTAACAAACCACACACACGAACGCACAGTACAAGACGGCACAAACACAAACATACACACCGACCAAATGTACGCCGAAAGGCATATGAAATATGATAATGTGCAATTTAGAGTGCTTGCGAAGAGCCAGTAAGTTAATGGAAGAATGTTATTTGTAAAATAGATGTTAACATTTAGTCTTAAGTGAAATATGTAATTGAATTGTTGAATAAATGTGGATATAAAACAAACAAAAACACACCGACCAAAGCGCAGATTATCAGACGCCAAAGACGTGATCTGCGTTTACTACCGCACCCAAGACCTACTGGTCTTGTACGATTTCTTTCCCACCATCCCTCTATACAAGTAGTTAGAGAACACCTGGACTAACACTGTCCACACTATCCTTGGATACCCCCCCTTTTTCTTTTCTTTTCAGATATCGCGAGACCGAACCCAACATCCTCACGGATGTGGGTGATTCTGATTATCGCAAGATGACCAGAAGTCAGAGACAAGATGAAGGACACAATTTTCCTTGTCTCGCTAAAGTCGGCCCTCTCGCCGCCAATTTTTTTTTTTTTCAAGAAGGGTGAGTAATAAGTAAGAAAGTGAAGCAAGCGATAAGTCTCGAGTGAGAAGTAAGCAGTGAAGAAGTAAAAGACGCGATAAGTACGGAAGCGATAAGTAAAGAAATCGTTAAGTGTACGGTATAAGTAACGGTTGTTATTAACGGACAAATAAAGTGTTATATTAATTCAAAATCGGCTTAACGGCTCTTATTTATTAAAAATAATTAATCCAGCGAACCCTAAGCTCGCTACACTATGAATGTAGAAACTTACAATGATAACATGAGTACAAATGCGACAATACATTCACAACAGGAAGAACAAAACGATCATTTTCCTATATAAGAGACAACTGTTAATAGATTCTCCACACAAATAATTATAACATATAATAAAACAAAGGAAATCGATGTGATCAATTACAAACGTAAGATCTACATTAGCACAGACGTCATTGAAAACAATTTTATGACTGACATATTCCGAAGACTTTTAAAATCAGGTAAAATAGGAATCTTTTCTGAATTGCCTGATTGCGAATATAACAAAGTGCAGCAAAAGCTGATAGTGTTGGGAATATACATTCACATTGTCTACTGTGTGGCGCATGAGCACGCTCTTATAAATGTATGCATGAACGCAGAGAGAGAGAGAGGAAGAGCGGCATGTGTGAAACGAGACATGCGAGGAGCATTGACAGCAGAGTATCATAAGACGCCGTGATGAATACACGTACCATAATCGCCGCGAGCAGTTATAGAGTCTTTGTGAAGTTATAGTTCAATAAATGTATTTTAATGTGTATAAATGAAATCTCCGTTATTATTATTTATATCAACCGACTCAATAGATAGAATTATTTAACACAAGTTTGAAATTTTATAAATGTACCTACTATGCGAATTATATGGCAAATGAAGAAGAAGCATACAGATACATAGCAAAATATCATAGAAATGATGAAACGGGACATGCAGTAATAAATGAAAATTATGAAGGATTGAAAAAATATTTTATTACGAAAATTTAAAAACCTATATTCAAAAGTACATTAATAATTGCGACACATGTAACAAAGCAAAGTATGACAAGAAACCAATCAAGCCAAAGTTCCATATAACGGAGACTCCAAACGATATAAACCAAACAATCCATCTAGATATATATATAGGGTTTTCCAAAAGAGACTTGACAACTTTTTTTCTGTAGCAAATTTTTATAATTTGCATACGTTGTTCGTCCGTGTACCTAACCATGATGAAAATGTTGAGTGTACTGAATAAATTGACAGTGACAGTTCGGTGATTAGTGAAAGGGTGCGTTCACAAATTAAATTCAAAGTTGTCAAGTCCCTATTGCATAACCCTAGGGTTTACCAATAGGAACTTGACAACTTTTTTCCGGTAGTAAATTTTTATAATTTGCAGACGCTGTTCATTCGTGTACTTAACCATGATGAAAATGTTGAGTTTACTGAATAAATTGATAGCGATAGTTCGATGATTTGTGAAAGGGTGCGTTCACAAATTAAATTCACAATTGTCAAGTCCCTATTAGAAAACCCGATATAAATAAGAAACATAACTTTTTATCTTTAATCGATAAGTTCTCAAAACATGCTGTTGCTTTTTATTTAGAAGATAGGAATAGTGTAACAATCGTTGAAAAATTGCGGTTATATTTTTCCATAAAAGGAAAACCTAATTTAATAGTTGCAGATAATGAATTTAATTCTGTAGTTATTAAAGAATTTTTAAGGCAAGACAGCGTAAAAACTCACTTTAGGAAACCTAATAGCCATACAGGTAACGGAGATATAGAGAGATTTTGTGGGGGTTCTCTATACTACATGGAGAACCAACCCATAATTCCAACTTAATTTTGACCGCCTACAGCTCGTTACATTATCCCCTATTCCACCGTTCATGCTATTCACCTGAAATATCATGTTTTCCAAATGGACGCATAGCTGAATTTATTATTCTATGCAGATCATGCATATTTCCCAAGCATCAGCGGCGTCCTATTACCCCAGACATACTATTCGCTTGGGATCAACGATCTCATTTCGAGGTGAATAGCACCAGCTAAATTTTCCTCTCATTCACAGTTCTCACGCAAGAGGAGCGTCGACTTCCATCACAACAACAACTTTAACGGATCACAACAAGGTGGTAGAAAAACTTGCGCAACATAAGCTTGAATTTTTCACTTTTCAACATGGACAGTTGAAACCAGCGGCTTTCATCTTAAAACATATTGATCCAGCATGGACCAATGAGGAACTTGCAGCAGAAATATTCAGGATCTGAAAATAAACAGGTTGGACTACTTCCAAACGCCATACATGCGGACTAACAAGACTCTGCATTTACGCATTATACAAATTCCTCCAACTGATGTCACCCGGCTCAAACAAATAAAATATCTATTCACGCATAAAATTGCAATTGAGGAACCGTATAAACAAAACGCCCTTCATTGCAAAAGATGGCAAGGTTCAGGACACCTGGCGGCCGCATGTCATCTAAGCGTACGATGCGTAAAGCGTGCAGAGCAACATCAACCTGGAGAATGTAAGATCAGCCCACCTGGGATGGAACCAGGAACAATCCAAACAATAAACCCCGATGGATCCATTACAACGAAGAAAATCACAGTGACATGCTGTAACTGCGGAGGACCCCACTCTGTCAACTTCTCGCAGTGTTCTCATAAGCTGAGGATTGTACAAAGGCGAACAACGCCCATGGTAACGAGCAAACATTAACCAACCAAAACAACATCACATCAATCAACAAATCCTACGAGTCCAGGAATGTCATACGCTAAGGTTGTCAAGGATTCCGATAATATGCCAATCCAACTGTAACGATTTTAATCTGGACATCACAGGATACATAAGCAGCTTACAGAAGATGCTGCCCACGCTGATGTACAGCTCAGAAATAGAAAAAAAAGGTGAGATTTTATCTCTTATAACTTCACATATCCTCTTCCTTAATGGCTAATTTAACCATAATTTCCCTCAACGCAGAGTCCATATATTCCAATATTCGCAGACAACACCTCCGATTGTTCGTTGACAAGTTTTCTCCAGATATCCTTCTCCTCTCAGAAACGTGGCTTAAACCAAACTCCAGAATATCTATCCCTAATTGTAGACTTGTTTCTAATCCACGAACCACTGGATCTCGTGGAGGTACTGGAATTCTAATACACAAGAAATTCCAACTTTCCGAAATTAGGTTCACCAATATAAATAATATTGAGTGCACGGCAATTAAAATCTTGTGCAAAAGCAACAAAGTGCTTGTACTGTCGTCCGTATACATTCACCCTTCTCGGGAACCAAACTTCCCTAGTTCCGACTTCACTGAGATAATCCAACAGTCTCTACCTGCACTTTTCATAATAGGAGGAGACTGGAATGCTCGGCATACTTCATTTAACCACACTAAGTGCAATAAATACGGTTGCCATCTTCTAGCACTCCTTCAACTCCATCCATATAACTATGCGGACTGTCCATTACAGCCAACACGTATCTCCTATACGAGTACTACTAAATCAACAACAGATTTTTTTCTAAAATCCGTACACATCTACTCAGCTAATCCCCCGTACAGTATCCTTCGAATTCCCTTCCGATCATGGGCCCGTCCAGACCACTGTCCAAATCCCAGGCCTCGAACCATGTTACTCATTCAATTCAATCCCGAATTTCTCCAGGACAAACTGGAAAAGTGTCAATAGGGACATTGCTGCCAGTTTTACAGAATATAATTTGCCAGAGACTTCAAACATTCTCCCTGCTGAAATTGATCAAGCAGCCTTAAGAATAGAGTAAATACTAAAAAATGCCCTCTTCAGCCACACACCTACATCCATCCCTCATAATCATCTAGGAAAACCTTTACCCAACATCCTTACAAAACTGTTACGCGTAACAAAACAGCTTAGACGAAAACTACATAGCAGTTACTCCCCTTTTATTAAAAACCAAATCCCACTCTTGACTACCCTGATAAATGGACAACTAAAACAATTTGCCGACCAGGCTTACACGTCTATACTTAGAAATATTAAACACAATCGTGATTTATTCAAAAATATCAACAGACTGACGGGTCGAAAATACAAAACTTCAAATCGATTACATTATCAACCCTACTAACAATCACCCAGTCCAATCAGATATTGACATAGCAAACTGTCTAGCTAATCACTTTCATAAAATCCATCAACAAAACGACTCCCTCTCAGTCTCCAATTTTCAAGATACTGTAAACGACTACATCTCACGCACAATGATCCCATCATTCACCCCTTTCATCGCGGAATTCAATGAAACAAACCAAGCATCTCATCCTCTGGATAATGCGACCCTCCTAACTGCAGGCGATTATCTGAATTTATAACATCACGCAACAACAAGAAGTCGACAGGCTTAGATGGAATTCCAAACCTTCTTTACAAAAGACTTCTCCCGTCAAATCTAGTCGCTATTCTCGTTCTTCTCAACCGCATAATTAACGCATTACTTTTCCCAGATAACTGGAAAACAACGGTTATAGTCTGTATCAATAAGTCCAGTCCTTTCAACAACCCCAGCAACTATCGTCCGATATCGTTATTAAACACATTAAACAAGATACTGGAATGAAAAATACATCGAAATCTCCTTTCATTTGCTAATGGCAACACTATTATCCCAAATTCCCAGTTTGGCTTTCGCTCACAACACTCCACCTGTCTTGCTCTGTTAAAACTAACGCACGATGTCACAACTAATCTTCAAAACCAAAGCCCGACGGTCTGTATCTCTCTCGACATATCTAAAGCATTCGACTGTGTTTGGATCTCAGGACTGCTTTACAAGCTGCACTACATATTTGGATTAAACACCCATACTACCAAACTTCTTACTTCCTATCTCTCTGGTAGAAAATTCATGGTCAAAATAAATTCTTCTATCTCCCAATCGTATAATATAACCGCAGTAGTTCCGCAGGGTTCAATTCTTGGACCACTATTATACCTCCTTTATACTTCAGACATACCGCAGCCTCAATTACCTAATACCGCAATGTTGAATTACGCTGATGACACCATAGTCAACTCCAGGAGCAAGTTTGTAAAAGAGGCAAGAAACCGCATTAATAACTTCCTCCCAAATCTATCAATATACTTCAATAAATGGAAAATTCGCCTAAATCCTGATAAAACCCAGCTTATAGTGTTTAAGGGTAAAAATGAGCACTGCACAAACAAGACAAGGCGCACCCACAACAAAATTAGACTCAAACTAAATAACACCCAGATAAAACCTTCTAAAACTTTAAAATGTCTCGGAATAACCTTTTCCAATGACCTTTCATTCACCACCCACATTAAAAATACTTTACGTAAAGCCACAATACAACTGAATCTCTGTAGAAGAGTGATGTGGAAACCCAACGGTCTCTCTCACAAAGTCAAACTGCTCATCTATAAACAAATAATCAGACCTACACTGACATATACATGTCCACTGTGGTATCATGTAACACCAGTCCAAATGGAGAAGCTACGCACTTTCGAAAGGAAATGCTTCAGGCTGGTCACTGGCCTCAACCGACAACCCAACTCTTACAAGTATTACAATAACAGCTTGCTATACAATGCCTCTAATATTGACCGTCTCGATAGACGCTTCCTAGAGCTATCAAATTTATTGAAAACCTCCCAAATAATCCCAACCCCATAATAACTTCACTACTACCAACTCCTCTAGATAATAAGGCTCACTATCTGAATTGTCTCCATACTAGAAGTCTCTTCACCTCTGGAAGATTGGTTAATGACTCCAACGAGGTAGTGTACCATTACACCGAGATGGCACCCAATGTTCAAATACTGTAACATACAACCATTCTCCAACATTCTGCATTTTAACGAACAACCGGAAAGTGTTACCGCACCCAAGACCACTAACTGAGCATATCCCACGCCAACCTACTTCCTTAACCATCAATCCCTATATTCCCCAAATCACATTATATATTTAACTTATTATAATATAAATTAGTTTAAGCTAGAATAAGTTAGAGTTAAATTAATTATTATATTAGATTAAATTAAAAATTAAAAATCCTGGTTTTCAGACCTTTTCCAGGAAAACTGTTAATATTAAAACTTATAAAACTCGAATAGTTATTCACAAATTCAGTTATGTTTGAAAAATGTGTAATGTAAGCATGTAAACAATTGTATCACTAGAATTATAAGTTAGCTGTAGTACTTAATGTAAACATTGATTATTGGTCAAATAAACACAGTATGTTAAAAAAAAGGGTAAACAATACCCAAATTCAATTCGCTTTATGAATTGTTATCTCGAATATGTAAACACTAGTTGTTGTTTCGAGTTAGAATATTTTTGAAGTGAAAATGAAGATGCAGTTGTCCATTAGCCTCCGAACAGAGACAATTTGCAATAAAAGTAAAATTAGTTTTAAGTATATAAAAAGTTATTTAAAATAAACTAACATTAAGAAAAAAACAAAATTGTGTTTTTGTGTAATAAATTAATAAAACCCACATTTATCTCGCGCGAGTTAACACCTGTAGGGAACACAACAACAAATACCGTACCCACCTCTAAAGGCATCAAGCATACAATCATCCTCCCTTTTCATATAAAGAATATCCAAACAATTATCTAACCACCTTATCACAATCCATATCACAATTCATATTGACTCTATTCATCAAATGCTTAAGAACCGCAATAGATCACAGTCCGTATCACAATTCATATTGACTCTATTCATCAAATGCTAAAAACCAGAATGGACCATGATTCATATCGCCATTCATATTGACTCTATTCATCGAATACCCAAAACCACGATTAATGTTGATTCCATGCCGGCTTATCACAACCGATATTGGCTCTATGCTACTTCATCAAGACGCATCTTTATCACGACGCAGATAACAGTGGTCCCAGGACATGGCTATAAATACTACAACGAGCCCAACACCACGCTCTCTCTCTCCCCATAGGAAGAACATGCATGTAATTAATTATTAAAATAATAAAAACATTTATAATCAAACTAAAGCTTAGTTGATTTACTCGCGTACAAAAGGGGATTTTGGAGTACCCTTAACTGCCAGAGCACAGTGCCAGCGGGAGGGGAGGAAGTGGATAAGGAAAGGAGGTATCGATGTACATTGGTCTTAAATGCCTGGATATTACAAGGACGAGGAAACACATGATCAGGTACAGAATTCCACATTCGTGTGGTTCGGCTAAAGAACGACTCTCTATGTTTGTTTGTGCGCCTGAATTTTACTTCCAACGTTAAAGCTGTAGAACTCCCTCCCTCCCCGCGCGAGTTTTCGCGGAGGGTTACAACTGCAACAGTTATTTAGCGGCATGTCAGGGCACCGTGTCGGCGCTATAGGTTCGCCTCTCCCGAGAGAAGTATATTAAAAAAAAAAACTTAACAAGTACAAACATTTTACAAATAAAAGATGCAGACACAATTTTAACAGGCGTCTAATAAATTCCACAAAGTGGATTTCCTTATATGACATTATTGCAGTAGAATACATTAGAAGAGCCTCTAAGCAAAGCGTATCACAAATGTTTTGTACATTTATATAAAACACTTTTAATACACAAAACGTGTAATTTTGTTAACCTTTGTTTCGGATTTTCACCGATTACCAGTTGGTTATATGGAATTGATTCTACTAAATCGGAAAAAAAAAATAACTCAATGCATCTAATTCCTCTACATTTGTTCCTTCATACACATAGCGCCAGTTAAGTTTATAAACAAATTATAGAATTTCGGTAGAGTAGGGTTGCCATTATGCAGATTTTCAAACTTAAAAGACATTGATTTTGACGATGAAGAAACGGCAATATCGTGGGTAACCATGTATGTTGAACTAGTGCAAGTTTGTGAATCAGCATCTATTGTAATGTTAATGGTAAAGCCATCTGCAATAAAATTAACACCTGTTAGTAATAGGCTAAATAAGAGACTACATTTTAATTTGTTTAATTTGAAATTTACAATATTTGACCAAGAACTCTAATCTGCCATCGACTGGTAGTCCAAACTAGAACCACAGCAGTGTAGTTTCCAATTAGGTAAGAAAAAAAAATAGAGACTGGGTAGTGATACCATATGTTTTCCTTGTGGGTCCACACCGACACCAATGACTAGAATCGCCTCTAAATTCTCTAAACCCCAAAAAGATACGTTTGGGATAGTCAAGTTCCCATTAACCCATTTATTTCGAAACCGTAAATACGACTTTTAGTCCTACGAGCTGGAGCTTGGTATTAGAAGGATCTATGGAACTACATAGACTGGCAGCATGAATGAGGATACTATGGCGCACTGAAGTAGCATCATCTGCCTATGCAATCTACCAAGAGACACCAGTTGCCCATCAAGTCCTCCAACTCACAGGGGAAATCCTCCGAATCCCACAACCTCATGAAGATAATTTCCGAACATGAGTATGTATTAGCATGGTGGCAAATTGTTGCACTAACAGTTCAGTCAATAAGAAGGGTAGAGGTCGAGGCTTAGTTGATAGCTGTCCGATTGCAGTTGGAAATTGTTAATGAGAGCGACAAAACAGCGCGATGTTGTATTCCAGAATACTACCCTTTATTAAATTTAACACTGAATCTCCTTACACATCCTTAAAAACTTCACTTAACATATATTACATTCTCACTTAATACATACCATTCATAAACACTCACAATATTACCAGTTACAGCACACTTAATAATCTGCACCTTTTTATTTATTCAAAACATAGTACGAAATAAAAAGAAAAAAAAAGGAAAGCAGCAAAGACCAGGATGAGCAATCAACTTTAGGACGTGAAGTCTGCCTGGCGTCAAAGAGAAAAAAAAATCTAAAAAGAAAAAGAACCACACAGAGGAAACAACTAAGGAAAACTGAAGAAAAAAAAAAAAAAACAGCAACACTCAAGGACAAAGACAGTACAACGACAACAATTAGTAGAGTAAGAAATTTTTTTAAATAGCGACTTTTCTCTACTTTTTTAGGAATATTTTCTACTTGGAAGCTCTCCTTATCCCAATAGAATATTTTTTGGATAGAACTATCTATATTCTTTGCAAATTCTCATTTCAGTATTTCGAAGACATTTCCGTTTTTTCTCTTTCTTTCTCGTCGAATTTTCTTTCTTTTCAGTTTTGGGACCAATTTATTTTTCTTTCCTATATATATATATTGAATAACAAAAAGAAAGGCCAATTTTTCCATAACCATATTTTTAAGAATTGATAACGAATTTTCGCCTTTTATTTTAAATTTTCACTATTACAAGTCCATATTACACGAGACAGGCGGCTAGGCAGGGGGAAGAACAAATCCACTATCAACCGATACACATTAAACCCTCTGAAATGGCTCTTTCTGTCGGAATTTCTGATGTTTTCAGAATCGTCCCTACCTTTGACGGGAAACCCTGCGACTTAGGTAAATTTATTTCCGGGGGAGACGTTTTATTTAGATCCATAAAGAAGGCAGACCCGGATATATACCAGACATTTTTAGAGCTAGTCAAAAATAGACTAGAGGGTCATGCTTACGATCTGATTAGGTATAGCCAAATCGCTAAGTGGGAGGATTTAAAAGAAAAATTAGAATCGGAATATAAAGAGGAGCAATCTCGGTCGACGGCACACAATGAGTTGATTTCTCTGAAACAACGCTACAGAGAAACCGTCCGGGAATACGGCGATAGAGTCGCGAATGCTCTAAGGACTCTAAACTCTGCCACGTGTGAAATAACAGCAGATGCGGTGGTTAGGGAATACTTAATAGAAGAAAACATAAAATTGGCCGTACAAACATTTGAGGATGGACTAAACAACGAACAGCTAAAGATACTAGCTAAAGTCTATGGGGGAAACAATTTAAAACAGTCGATTGCACATGTAGTGTCACATGCGGCTCGAATGGACAACTCTCCCAGGTCATATCAATATAACGAAAAACCTACATTCAATCGTATAGGCTGCCAAACCTGTGGTAAGTCAGGGCATACACAGGACACATGTTATCGGAACATGCAATCCAACTTTTTTCCGAATAGACAACCCATAAAAAGGGAATATAACATTGTATGCAATTTCTGTGGACGGAATAATCACACAGAGAATGAGTGTAGATACAAGATATCTAGGAATGGATCGGCTTCAACAAATTACCAACAAGGTACAACAACGCGTAACCCATTCCGAAATAATCCTACAAACTCTGCAAATCGTTTTGGTGAAAATTCTAGGACCACCAATAGACAAAATGTTCACTTTTCTCGGGTGCAAGAGTCGGAAAACGAGGCCTGACGCCAACCAAAATTGATGGAAGACAGACCAAATTTTTCTGTTTACAGCATTAGATCTTTGGAAATAGATAACGACCATTTTAATGAAGCTCCTAGCCAAATTTACCCTGAGCCCACATACTCCTATAAACCAAGCCATATAAACGAAGATAACCCAGCCCCTAATATAAAGACTCCGATTCATACTCCAATTCTGAAAAATAATTCAGCAACACAGACTGAAAATTCGAAATTTTCAGCAGTATTAAAGACTGAAATCCCTAATATCTCAGATATCCCAATTTACAACGCAGACACTTCAGCAACCAAGACTGAAAACTCAGCAGTATTAAAGACTGAAAATTCGGATCCTGCAGAAAATATACAAACAGAAACCCCTAATATTCCGGCTATCCCAATAGACAACCCCGGCACTTCAGCAACAAAGACTGAAAATTCAGCAGTGTTAAAGGCTGAAGACCCAATAGTTGCAATAAAATTCGAAACCCAAGTCAGTTCAGCAGCTAATACTGATGAACAAATCTTTTCTGCAGCAAAGACTGAAGGATTGAATGTTTCTACAGCAGATATAACTGAAGAAATAGTTCAAACAGCAAATAGGACTGGGAACCAAGATGTTCTAACAGCTAATAAGTCTGAAGAACTATACGAATCAGTAAATGAGACTGAGAAACTAAACGATCCATCAGCAGTGAGTAAGACTGAAAAGGTAGACGTTCCGACAGCGGTTAAAGCTATGGACAATGACAACACTAAGCCGAAAACAATAAATATTTTAAACAACGAAAACAAACACAAACACTTACTCAAACACGATATAATAAATAATGAAAATAATAATTTATCTAAAATAGGTGTGGAAAAGGAAAACCATATAAGTACATTACAAATCTTTTTTTACAACAATAAACATTTATTCAAACACAAAATACAAAAAAATAAAAAGTTACACAGTCATTTGAAATCATTTCTTAAGAAGACTTTTGGTATTATGCATTTCTATAGAATCATCATAATAATAGGCCCAAAAAGGTTTTGGAAAATTTTCCATAAATTTAAGGAAAAGATAAACACATAACAAATGGCCTTTGTTTTTTTATTTAATGTATATGAACTAATCAAACAATTGTAGGAATTGACGAAAACGAAAAAAAAAAAAAAAAAAAAAAAGTTAAAGAGGGGGAATAACGAAAAAAAATTTTAGAGGTAATATGTATTGGAAATTTTGGAATTAATATATATTCGAACGGAAGAGGAAAGGAAAAAAATTTTAGAGGTAATATATATATTAGAAATTTTGGAGTTAATATATATATACGGAAATGAGAATTTTGAAACAATAATATTAATATTATATAATTAATATAATAAGTAATAATGATTTTTGGATAAGAAAAGAAAAGGTTCCAAGGAGAAATATTTAAATTTAGTTAATATATAATGTAAATAGACTATTTTGGACTATTTTTCTAGTGTTAAGAACTTTTTGATTATTGGAAAAATTTAGTTAATATATAATGTAAATAGATTAATTTTCTAGTATTAAGAACTTTTTGATTATTGTAACCTTTGATGAAAGATTAATTTTGAAAACCATTGTAATGTAATTGAACGAAAATCCAAGCCTTTAATTAATCTTAATCTAACCTATAGTTACTAGAAAATTATTCTCTTCAAGGATAATTTTCTTTCTCGAAGAAGGGTGGGATGTTGTATTCCAGAATACTACCCTTTATTAAATTTAACACTGAATCTCCTTACACATCCTTAAAAACTTCACTTAACATATATTACATTCTCACTTAATACATACCATTCATAAACACTCACAATATTACCAGTTACAGCACACTTAATAATCTGCACCTTTTTATTTATTCAAAACATAGTAACTTTGATTTTCG
Organism: Microdon myrmicae; assembly: GCA_963931805.1. NCBI lineage: Eukaryota > Metazoa > Arthropoda > Insecta > Diptera > Syrphidae > Microdon > Microdon myrmicae. Next base: position 105,263,192 of record OZ007497.1, on the reverse strand, counting down.
TCCAAAATTTGATTCAATGTGAAAAGTCACGGAGAGAAAATTAGAAGTAGAAAAAATCAGTTAGAGTTGAGAATCAGAGAAGTGAAGTTAAGTTCGGAAAAGTTAAGAAAAGGAATAATTAGTTATTAGAATAGAAATAAATAAAAGAACAGTGAATAAATTCGCAATCCTGAGTTTAAATTAATCTTAATAAATAAAAAATAAAAGGTCCCCGCTCTTCCCTCAACCGAGGAAGCACGGCGGGACACTTCAACAGCGAGAAGAACTCAAATTGGTGGAAAGCCAGTTCAGAATAGAGTAGCATATCGATGAAAGTTCAGCATAGGTATGGCGAATAAATCGCATGCGTATCACGGGTGGCACACGACACAAAATTCTTGGCAGGGTAATATTTAAAAAATCTATGCACTCAATCGAAAAAAGGAAGAAACGCATTTCCATGACAAGAACGGAATTTGACATTTACTCGGTGAAGTGTCTCTTAACTCAGCAAAAAATAATTCCTTGTGAACTCGTGATGTTGGTTCGGGATATGAGCGCTGTTGAATTCCAACCAAAAGAACGTTGATGAAAACAACAAAACAATGAATTAATTTTCAATTTCACAAATTATATTTCTTGAATCGATGTTCACCTAGTGTTACGGCCACAACCACCCATCCCATAAAAAATTACCCTTTTGAAGCTAGTCTCCACCACTAACGGGGATACACGCCAAAAACATCCACTTAAAGGATGTGACATATCTAAATAAAAAACATTAGCCCAGACAACAAATGGTCCCACATAAATGGATAGCAAGCAAATCGAACTAAACGTTCAATTTGCGCTAATCAATTATACTCCAAGCACATTGAACTAAACGTTCAATTTGCTCACATAAAAAACACTTGAAAATATAATCAGTGAACCGAGGGTTCACGACACAAAACTCCTAAAAGGCAAATGTGCGAACCAGATGCCGTCTTTCAAACAAAACCACTGAGTATCATAAAAAATTGTGCGCCAGCAATTTTATGACACCTCAGAAAAATGGTTATCTAAAACAATTAAAACAACCAACGCCAGTTTTCGTTTTAACAAAATTAAGTTAAAACAAACAAAAGGAAAATATTCGCCTTTGTATCGATTCCCCACGGAAAAGATCCTTACCCATTCGGCTATAATAAACATCATAGAGAATCAGAAATGCTCATTAGCACAATGCTCTATTTGTTTGTTTGTTTGTTTGCAGACGCATTTATTCACAAAGTCTTTTTTTATGTTTTACAATTTTAGTCTAAATGCTAAACCTATCTTAATAATTTTACTACATAATGTAATTTACTGGCTCTTCAGAAGCACTCTAAATTATACAATATTATATGCTTAATTTATGCCTTTCAGCTTACATTTTCTTTTATTTATTCTTAATATAATACACATACATTATAAAAAAAATAAACTATTATCTTAGAGGTCTACCTCTACTTCTTTTAGAGGCATTATGACAAAAAAAAAACAAAATAAAGATTTTTTTTTTTGAGGATGCAAAGATTTTCAAAACAAAATAATAAGTGCTTAATGAAAACAAAAAAGATAAAATAACAGAAGTTAACGGGAAGGAGGGCAAAGGAAAAGGAAGGGAGGAAGCTGCGCCAGAGCTGAATATTATATCTGCGGACGTGAAGTCCTTTCTTCGTTTTGGGTCCACCACCAGTTGGGGTTGGTTCGGTCTTTTATTGATTTATCTCTTTCACTGATCACCATACTGAATCGAAGTCGGTCTGGCCTATTAGAGATATCACTATTGTGGACAATTCGTTTATCCCTAGCACCTCGGAAAGCGTGGTATATAATAGGTATTCCACCCTCATCTTGGATTAGACCTTTTCCGTCCAAGAAGAGGAACGCCTCTGGGGGAATGAACCCGTTCTGGAGGGTACTCTCCAGATACATATCGTTCGGATAATATGCTCCCGCGATAAGATTATTCACGCTGCACATTGCCCTTGCAATGTGGCCACGAATAATTTTTATAATGAAGTTGTCTATCCTAGTTAGTCCTGATTTATCATACAGGGTTTTATTAGGGTAAAATTTCTGGTATCGTGACTCTGGTGTTCTATTAAGTCCGAGGCAGGAACGCAAACACTGTCTCTCGAACACGCGAATCTTTTCCATGTAGAATGAGGATATATTGCACCATATTGGACAGCCATAGACCAACACTGGTCGGATGAATGCCGAATATGAGATTATTTTAACTTTTGGATTGAGAATGCTGCTTCGGAATAGACTTTTTGTGGCAACAAATGCGTTTCTTGCTGCAGAGAGAGTGGCTGCTATATGCTTGTCAAAGTATAAATACTGATCAAGCCAAATACCGAGATATCTGACTACAGTTTTCATTTGTAGTGGGAGATTATTATTCCCTACGATAGAGAAGTTTTTCCAATTGTACTTTGTATCCTGAGAGGCACTGGAGAGAGGTGTTCTGAAAAGGATAGTCTCGGTTTTGTGGAAATTAATTTTTAGTTTCCAGTCATTACAAAACGTTTTATTTTATTGAAGTCGTCCTGGAGAAGTCTATTGATGACATCTATTTTCTCTCCTGTTCTGTATACCACAATGTCGTCTGCGTATGCAATGGCATTGTTAAGCGTACCAACTAAATCACTGGTGTAAATATTAAACTTTTTTTTTTTTTTTTACATTTCTGTATTTATTGACCATAAATGATTTGTTACAATAAGTAATACAGATAACTTATAATTAGCTTAGCTTTAATCGTTTACACATACTTGCTAGTACATTTTTCAAACATTATTATAAAGTTACATATTTCGGGTGGACAAGATAGGAGTAGGTGGGGCTTCCTGGAAAGGGTCAGAAAACCAGGATATAATTATTTACTTAACCTATAACTAATTTGCTTAACTTAACTTAACTCAGCTTAGCCTAGCTTATCTAATTATTAAATCTATTATTATTACAATAAGTTAGAGTAGGGTGGGGCGGGAGGTATAGTGGTCGATGGGTAGGATTTGGGCTAGGGTGGGTACTATCAGTCGGGGATATGGGTTGGGGGAACACTTTCCGATTGGTCGTTGAAACGCAAGATATTAGAGAAGGGTTGTATATTACAATATTTAAACTGGTGAGGTGAGAGTTCAGTATTGTGGTATACAATCTCATTGGAGTTGGCCAACCTGCCAAAGGTGAAGAGGGTTCTGGTGTGGAGACAGTTCGGGTAGGCATAAATATTAAACAGAATGGGAGAATTCACCGCACCTTGTTGTAAACCGTTTGTAATTTTGAAGGTCTTGCTTGAGAATATATCTCCGCATTTTACCACAAACTGCTTGTCCGTTATCATTTCGTAAATGTTGTACAATAGATAATGAGGCATTCTCAGGTTTTCTAACTTATGAAGAAGTCCTTCTAACCACACGGTGTCGAAAGCCTTTTCAAAGTCAACTAAGCAGGCACCTGTGCATTGGCGCTTTGTCTTGTTCCATTGTATGTCGGAAACAAGCTTTGACGCGGCATGCACCGTACTATGTCCCGCTTTAAAGTCAAACTGGTTGTTGGGGATGATTTCATGTTCATCACACCAGTTCATCAGTGCTTTGTTTATGATCTTCTCGAAAACCTTGCTGATATTTGGCAGCAAGCTAATCGCGCGAAGGTTGGTTGGATTGGTCCTGTCTTTACCCTTTTCAGGGATGGGGTGGACTATTGCAGTTTTCCAGTGGGTTGGATAGTATGCCTTATTTAAGGCGTTGTTGACTAACGTAGTGTAGATTTTTAGTGCTTCAGGAGGCAAATGTTTTAAAACAACATTTGGGATGCTATCTATCCCAGAAGACTTTTTGCTTTTGATTCACTTAAGGATATTCATAAGTTCATCCTTACTCACAAACATATTCATATTCTGATTACTCCTGGGGGAGTCCGCTCTGTTATTTTCACTGAATGTGGTAAAACTACGGTTTTGGTTCCTCCAGGTACCAAGTTGATTTCTCAGTAAGCTGTAGGTCTGGAATGCGTTGTTTTCGAGGATCGTATTGGAGTGAGTGGATTCGTTCACTCTGTATACTGCTTCGAAACATGCACCAATTGAGTTCACTTTGTCTTGCAGGTGTTCGACTAATATTACTTCTTCGTTGGAGTTGATATGCTCCAGATTGAGTCCTGAGTTCAGCATTGCTTGACAATTCTCAGGAGTCCGTGGGACTTGCAAATATGGAATGTCATTGTGATCTTTCTTTCGAAAAGTTGTATTGATTTGTGAGAACATATTCGATCCGCTAGCTTGAATGGCTTGTATTTTGTTCTTCCACTCTTCATTTATTCTTGAACGGTAATTGTCACGGATCAATTTTTGGAGATTTTTGATTAGGGACTAAAGTGTTCTTATTTCCTGACTATTTGGGTCGCTGAACTGTCTATAAAGTCTTTTCAGCTTTGAGAGCACAATGCTCTTTTGCTTATACAAAGCATCAATTGCTGATGTCCTGTACTTATTAGAATAACCGTCGGTATGGGGAACTTTAGGTATGGAACGATTCATTGCATTGGTAATAATATCGTCCAATGTTGTTAAGTAATGAACGATTTCGTCGTTACGGAGGTTTCTAATAGTCGGTAGTTCTATGGCACTGTTACGAAGTTCTTTTTTTATTAATCGATCAAAGCGTGACCAGTGAGCTTTTCGAAAATTGAAAGAGTGGATCTGATCGAACTGCTCTAGTGAATATTGTTCATTTGGGACTTCAATTATGGCTCCAAATCCGTAGTGATCGCTATCGTAATCGATTGTGCGAAGACAGTTTCGCGTAGTTAGATCTGTGCCTGGCAAGTTTATTCGATCGTCTATCATAAGTAAATCCAGAAATGAATTTCCTTTAGGATAAGACGGTGTACTTGTGGCGTACAGTTCTAATCTGCACTCGATAGCATTCATTTGCCACCAATCATATAAAGCATTGCCTCTTGTGTTCGTGGTTAAGTTACCCCAAGCACTATGCTTGGCGTTGAAATCACCCGCTATTAGGAAATAGTTGTTTTCCGAGTCTAATTTCAGGTGTCGAAATAGCATATCAATTTCATTGATAAATTGCTTACACTGGGTAGCTTGAGGGGCATAAATGGAGAACACATACAGGTGCTTTTGACTTCTCAACGGAATATCTATTATGCAGAATTCCAGCACCTGAAATTTGTGTACTTCTGTACTATAAATTACCTTATGATAAACACCTTTTTTAATTAAAACTGCAACCCCACCCCCTTGAGTAGAATGTGGCCTGTCACGTCTGATTATCTTATAGTTTTTATAGACAATTTGTGCCTTTGGTTTAGCTTAGTTTGACTAGCCAAAAGTACATCAGGGGATTCGACTTCAAGCATGTTGTCTAGATTATCTCTTCTGTCTATGTGTATTAGTGAATTTACGTTCACCGAAATAATTTTAGTTTTAGTTCAGTTAGAGGGTTGAAGATTTTGATGGAAGGAGTTATTTGAAAACACAGCCGAACAGAGCATATCTATTCGGGCCATTTGTTCCGTCAGAATTTTTTGAAAATTAGTAAATTGTGTTTGCATGGCCGATATCAGATTTAATATCTCAGGTTGCGCATCTACTGCCGGTATTTGCCCATTGGTATGTGAGGATTCCACGGGGACTCGTTGCATAGAATTGCCCGTGATTTGTGCATATGATACACGCGGGGCAACGAAATTATTATAAGAACGAGTTTTAATTTTTTTCTCTTCTGGCACTTGCTTTTGTTTTGATTCCCACTTTAACTTCATATGTGGAAATTTGGGACAACCTCTAAAATTTGCCGTGTGTCCTGTATTTTTACATAGGACACATGACAGTGTTTCCCTATCCGGAAGCTGTTCCTTTCCCAGCGGACGTTCGCCCATGTTATGGTCTGCGAGGCATTTTACGCATCTGAATTTCATATTGCAGTTTGATGTAACGTGTCCAAGTCGTTGACAGCGCATACGTTGCAGTACGCGCTCAGATTTTCTAATTTTTTCCCAACTTATAATTTGGTGGCTTAGACATTTTATATGTCTAAGCGCATCAACTTTACTATTAGGAGTTAGAGATACAATGTAGAAAGGCAATTTGCGGTTGCTGTTTCTAGAATTCGCAGTTGAAAACGGTTTTACACCTGTAAATTTTAAACTAGCTGTTTCAACCGTTTTTAATTCCTCGAGTATCTCCTCTGGGGAGAACGAAGGATCAACTCCTTTTAAGAGCATGGAAATTGATTTTTCTGATTTTGGGGTGTACGTGTAGTACTCGGTTTTTGCCCTTCCCAACGCAGACTTTACTTTATTGTAACTTTCTAGGTCGTCGCACAAAATTCTAGTTTTTTCAGCACTAATTCTTTTTGTTTTAAAATCTTTACAAGTCAACTCATTTGTTCCCTGCTCCTGAGTAACAAGTATCCTTGGCAGGTACATTTTCTTCTGTGACGGTTTTTTTCATCACATTTTATTTTTGTCGTTCCATTGACAGGTTTGAGCGGACTTTATTTGCCACTGAGCTGTCGTCTATAATTGATACTTCGTTCTTCCTTTTGGTAATTTTTTTAATTATTTTTGAATTAACGACTACACATGAGTGTGCCATTTTTAATTCGACGATCTTCGTCTTGCGCATTTTGATTTAGACACACACACACTCGTTTTTTTTTCTTTTTTCGCCGTGCCAGGCGGGCCGAGCTGCGAAAAACACAGTTTATTCACGAATTCAAGCACACACGCACTCGATATTCTTTGTTTTAGAGCTGCTCACCGTCTTAGGATGTTTGTCGCTTGACGAACGACGAGCGAACGAATGCTCTATTTGTATTCCCTATCGTATTCTGACAAAAGGGATCCTTGCCGAGTCGGCTAGAACAAACAACAGGCACCATAAAACGAATTACACATTCGTTTAGCGCATATCAACATAGAGGATTATAAATGTGCATTCGCACGATCTGTTGATTTTTCCCTATGTGTTTCCTCTTTTGATCCCAAGCCGGGAAAGATAAAGAAAGAAGTGAGATATCCTTCGATCTTCAGGATGAAGAAAAAACAGGTCTTCGTTTGAGGAGTTCGTTTTTGAATCTCGACCGAGACGGCGAGACTTGCGGAGCTGTGTTTTGGAGTTTGAAGGGAACGATACGTTGAGAGTCCGTGAACGAAAAGTCGTGTTAAACTTAATAGTATTTACTTAACCTCAATTAACTTATGTGAAATTAGGAACTAATTTAAGTGACCTCCATGTGTGTTAATCGAGAAATATACGTGTGTGTTGATTAAAAAATAAAATTAACTTAAATATAAAACAGAAAAAGCATTTAGAACATTAGTCCAGGAACTAACTTAAGTGACCTCTATGTGTGTTAATTGAGGACTATACGTGTGTGTTGAGTAAAAAATAAAATTAGCTTAAATATAAAACAAACAAAGAGTGTTTTTCATTTAAAAGGTGTGTCGAGTGTGTGTGGTGTAAACTAAGGGTGACGAACAGTACCTTACCCTAGTCCTTTACAATTTGTTTCTCCTCCAATCGAATACAAAATCTTTATTACCTACAACGGCCGTTTCAGAAAAAACAGAAAAAACTGCACCCTTTCCGATAGCCGTCAGTTAGTTTTACTTTTTGATGGTAGCAATCAAAAAACATCTCCTCCGCTATACAGTCTTATTGCTCCATTTTCGCCCCAGCAGTTCCAGCAACGGTTCGACATCATCTGGCTGAATTTTCTCCATAATCAGCACTTAGAATGGTATAAAGTGATATGGGTAATTACGATTGGGTATAATTTCGGGCGTTGTAACGGTGGCTCTTCGCCGATTCAAATGAATTAGTTTGATTGCACTAATTATGCGATGGTATACTTTCGGGCGTTGTAACTGGAACATCGCCGATTCAAATGATTTAGTTCGATTATCCGATCCAACCGGTAAAATCTTGTGTTGCTCTGTTGCTTTTGCAACATCTTGCCCGGGCGGGACCGGTGGACCAATAGGGTCTCCCTTGGTATATGAGGCAATGATCGTCTGGGGTGCGGTCGATACGGGATATTGCAATGGACAGTGATATTGACCGTGTACCGGCACCGTACAATGGTAGGGTGGCAAATATTAGACATTCTTATACTATATATTGATTGTATTAATTGATTATGTTATAAAAGATAATGAGTTATTGTTTTCAAGTAATTCATACTCAGTTATTAGTGTTAGTGTGTGTGTGTTTTTTTTTTTTTTTTTAATACAATTTTTTATTTCTTCCTATTATCATAATTTACTTACTCGGTAGACAAAAATGATTAAACTGTAGCTTATGTTATCTTATTTCTTAACTTAATTGTCCTTTGCGGACTGTCTAAGTTACATGCATACGCTTAAAGCATGAAAATTTGTCTTTCGACATTATGATTATTTGGTTTACATGAATTTTTATGGAACTAAATTAGATACAAAGAAAATGAAGAACAGAAAAAACTTTGTTTTTGTTATTGTTTTTATCTTATCATCATCATCGGCACTACAACCGGGGATCGGTCTTGGCCTTATTTAGCAAGTCCTAAGGCTTGTTAAATTTTCCATAATGATTTATTTTTTCTGGGCAAGGTCATTAAGTCTTGCGCCAGAGGCTCCCCGACGGGGAATCGAACCCCGGTCTCCCGGGTGACAGGCGGGTATACTAAACACTATACTATCGAGGAGCCCTATTTTTATCTTATATCTAACTTAAATACTATTTTTTTTTTACCTTAACTCTATTCTAAACCTAATATCATTACTTCAAAATGCTAAATCTATGTAAGCTTTCCGTTGTTTGTTGGCCTTTTTTATTATTATTATTATTACTTCCCTTTTTTTTTGCCAGTTTTATAAGGAAACAGGTTTTTAATTGCCACTCAGCCACCAAAATCTCTGGTGTTGCTTATTCGTGGCTTTTCGGTCTTTCTGTGCTACTGCCGTACTGAACTGCAGGCGCTCTTCATCAGTGTGCGCAACCTCTCGATTATAGCATATTCGTTTATCTATACCCGACCGACGCACGTGATAAATCAACGGTATAGCGGATTCATCTTGTATAAGGCCGTTCATGTCAAGACTAAGGAATGCTTCTGGTGGAATAAAGCCATTGCGACGTACCCCCTCATAATACATATTGTTTGGGTAATATGCACCAAAAATTAAATCGTTCGGGGAGCTCATTGATCTCGCAAGATGCCCTCGGATCGGCTTGATCATAAAGTTATCCACTCTGTTTATTTGGCCCCATTGTACAACGCTTCATTGGGATAGTATTTTTTGTGATCGGATTCAGGAGTCCGATGTAAGTTGAGACACGTCCTTAGGCATTGTCTCTCAAAAATTCGAATCTTTTCCATTAAGCTAGGTCCCACAATAAACCACACTGGACATCCATATATGATCATCGGTCTGATGAGAGCCATGTAGCATATAACTTTAACTCTGCTGTCAAGTTGACTACTATGAAACAGTCTTTTTGTCATAGAATAAGCTTTCTTTGCCCTGGCCAGGGCAGCCTCCACATGTCTGTTAAAATATAGATACAGATCCAGCCAGATGCCTAAGTATTTGACTACAGTTTTGGTTTCCAGTGTTTGTTGGTGTGGTCCCATAATAGCTAGCTTTCGCCAGTTTATCCTGGTGTCTCTGGTAGCTTGAGCCAGTGGTGTTCTAAAGAGGATGGTTTCACACTTCTGGATATTGATTTTGAGTTTCCAGTTGTCGCAGTATCGCTGAAGATCATTGAAATCCCCTTGTAATAATCCATTAATGATTTCAATTTTTGGTGCTGTTCTATATATTATCAGATCGTCTGCATACGCAATAGCCTGATGAAGAGACCTTACCAGGTCGCTAGTGTAAATATTAAAAAGGATCGGAGATAACACCGCTCCCTGTTGCAGACCGTTTTCTATATTGTAAGTAATGTTGGAGGTCACATTGCCACATTTGATGACGAATTTCCTTTCATTCAACATGTCGTATAGTATATACAGTAGTGGTTTATGAATGCCTAGTCTCATTAGCTTGTAGTATAACCCTTCTAGCCAAACGGTGTCGAAGGCCCTCTCCAAGTCAATCAAACAGGCACCTGTGCACTGTTTCAGATTTTTATGCCACCGAATGTCTGAAACCAGTTTAGCTGCGGCATGTGTGGTTTCATGACCAGCTTTAAAACCAAACTGGTTATTTGGAATAATATTATTGTCCTCAACCCATTTATGTAGAGCTTTGTTTAGAACTTTTCCGAATACTTTACTGATACTCGGTAACAAACTGATCGATCGCAGATTTTTTTGGGTTTTATTTTCTTTCCCTTTTTTTGGTAACGGTTGGATGATGGCCGTTTTCCAACGTACTGGATAGTGTGCGTTGTTCAGAGCGTTGTTAAACAAGACTGCATATATGTCAATTGCGATTGGAGGAAGATGTTTGAGTACTATATTGGGTACTCCATCAATTCCAACTGATTTTTTGTTTCTTAATGATGCAAAGACGCGATGGATGTCTTCACTAGTGATCAAAAGGCTGTTGGCGCTTTCGACAGTGATCTCGTCGTTTGCCGTATTTTCATTATTGAATTCGATAAAACTATGGTTTTCTGCTCGCCACTGTGAAATGTCATTTCGAAGATGACGATAATTCAGTAGAACTCTATCTTCCAAGCCATGGTTGCGGCGAATTACTTCATTTGCCTTGTACAGTTCTTGAAAGACGGCCCCTACAACATTCACTTTTTCCAAGGGATCTTCAAACACCAAAAATTCGTCATTTAGTATGGCGTTGTTTGTGTCTATGCCTATATTTGTCAGCATTCGTTGGTTTTCGTCAGTTCGTGGTATTTGGAGACACTGAATCTCGTTTTCATTACTCCGTCTAAATATTTTATTAATTTGCGGGAACATACATACAAACATAGGGTTGTTGGATTTTACCGCCCGAACCTTGTTGTTCCAATACAAATTTGCTGATAGCCCATAGTTGGCTTTTATCAGCTGTTGGAGATTCTTTAATCTGGACTTCACTGATATTATCTCCTGGTCGTGCCTATCAATAAATCGTCTGTACCGTAGTTTTAGTTGAGACAGAAGTCTACTTTTTTTTCTGTGGAGTGCGTTTATTGTGGCGTTTCGCTACATGTCCATGTTGTCCGTAGGTGTGGTTTTTGGTATTGTTTTGTACATAGTTTGTTTTATGGTTTCGTCCATTTTTTGTATGTATTTGTCGATGTCAATGTTGGATATGTTTCTGTTGGTAGGAGGGTTAATATCTTTTAAGCGTATTTCTCTTGTTAAGGTTCTCGTGAAACGCGTCCATCGCATACCCCCATAGTTATAGGGTTGCGGCATCATACATTCACCGAGTTCCACAACTTCGCTTGGTGTTTTTATCACGGTTGATAATGCGCAATGGTCGCTGTCATACTCAATTGTGCTTAGGCAGTTTATATTTTATCTGTTAGTACGTGTATGTTTAAGTCGTGTGTCAATAAGCATAATATCGAGGAACGATCCCCCTCTGGGGAAAGAAGGATATTCTGTAGCTAGCAGGTCAGCCTTATATTCAATGTGATGTTGATCTAGCCAACCAGCTAGTTGATTTCCTCTCGTGTTGGATATGCTATTTCCCCAATTTGGGTGTTTAGCATTCAAATCGCCACCCACGATGTAATAGTTCCCTTCCGAGTAAAGTTGTAAGCATTGGAAAAGAGTCTCTAGCTCCACCATAAATAGATTTTGTTGATGTGCTTCTGGTGCGTAGGCAGATATCACATACATCCCCCTACCTTGTCGGAGGGGTATGCGGATAATGCACGCTTCAAGTACCTGAAATCTGCGCATCTCACCACTATATATTACCTTATGTTGAAGTTCTTTTTTAACAAAGATTGCCACCCCTCCTCCTTGTGTGGAATTGGGTCGGTCTCTTCGTATAATGTCGTAGTTTGTGTGACATAGTTTATGCCTCTGATTCAACTAAGTTTCACTAGCCAGAAGCACGTCAGGACTTTCGTCTTGCAACAGTTTAAAGAGAGCGGCTCTTCTCTCGATTCTGATAAGTGAATTTACATTCACGACTAAAGCCTTAATTGTGCTTTCTGTTGGGTGGTTTATATTGACGGCTGGCTAGACAACTGCGAATAAACCCAGTCCAGTCTAGTGTACTGGTCCTTTATTTGTTTTTGCATTTGTGACATCTGCGTCTGAATAGCGAGCAAGGTTGTGAGCACATCTGCTAGTGTTACTGTTTCTGGGGGCACAGTATGTTGCGGCGGTAGCCGTATGGTGGGCTGTGTGGTGCTTCTCCTACCAGCTGTTACTTGAGCATACGAGAACTGGGGTGTTACATTTAGTGCTGGTCGGCCTTGAACTATCGGGCGTTCTAATTTTCGTTGCTGTGAAAACTTTTTTTCCTGTAGTTAGCGGGGTGTCCCTGTAGTTAGCGGGGTGTCCCTCACTCTTACAAACTGCACACTTTAGAAGAGATCTGTCGTCTACCCTTTCTTTAACTAACGTGCATTGTTCTGCGCTGTGGTCCTGTCCGCATCTTACGCATAGATACTGCATTTCGCAGTTTGCTGCTGAGTGCCCGAACCTTTCGCAGCGAAGACATTGGATTATATCTCTGCCTTTTTTCAATTTGTCCCATGTGACAATTTGATTGTTCAGGATAGTGATTTTCCTAAGTCCACCAATTTTGCTACCGGGGCCCAGCTGCACCAGGAAGAATGGTAATTTACGATTCTCCCATCTAGCACTAGCTGTATTGAAAGGTTTTACCGCGATAAACTCAATATCATTACAGGTAAGTTCTCGTCGCGTTTGTAATAGAACTTCTGGTTCTGTTACAGGATCAACGCCTTTTAGTAGAACCGTTATATTCTTTATTTCTTTCGGGGTGTACGTGTAAAATTCCGCGGTGGCCCTTTTTAGCATATTTTTCATTTTTTCGAAGTCCTCAACCGAATTTGTGTGTATGGCAAACCTGTTCCCTATCAGTCTTTTAATTGAAAAATCTTCCCCAATAGAAAGCTTACATAGACTTACCAGTTCGTTACAGTCCATATCTGTAATGTTGATGGGTGGCATCTTCGCTTTCCTTTTTGCTGCCTGTTGCTCTTGTTGTGGTTGTTGTTGTGTAGTCTCTTGCGGTGGACATCCTTTTTGTTGGATTGGCTTCTGTTGTGCACATTGTTGCTGATTTTTCTGCTGCTGTTGTTTCACTATTAGCTGCTCCTTTTCAGCAAGTTCCTTTTTCCTGTGACGCTTCTCTGCTAATTGCGCCCTTGCTCGGGCTAGCCTTGTTTCAAGATCGCTGATTTCCTCTTCCTCGTCCTCAGTCTCGGTAGTCGCTAAACATGCAAACATGTTATTGGTGACATGGCCGTTATTATATGGAACCGGGGGGAATGTATTGTCCTCTTCCATTTTTTGCGCCCTTTCGAGCAAGTCTGCTATTGCCTCGTTTGGCTTGTTTATTTTTGTTGTCGCTCGCCGGGCGTTTTATTAACGCGGACTTCGGTTTCAATTTTTAATGTTTTGTTTTTGGTCTGCAATTCTGCATGCTGAGGGTTAATACACCGAGCTTGTTGCATCCAAGATAGCAGGCCAGTCTTTGTTTTAAACCAGTTATTAGGTTGGCTTCACTTTGTAATTTCAATATTTTAGTTCCTTTTGTTTCTTTTTTATTTTTATTTGTTATTTCTGTTTTGTTTTTCTTTTACTTTTTTTTTTCGCGAAACACGTGCTCACTTTTGACTGTCAAAACCCGTGGCTTCGTTCTCTTTTATTTCATTATATTTATATATAATAACTTTGTTTTGACTGTTTTTATCAAGAGAATTCATTTATTTAATTGGGCTTTGTATGTTCACTGTCGCTGTCACTTTTCACACAACAAAACACGGCGCGAAAACAAAACTGTACTGTATTGTTCAGGTATTTGGTATACCTGCTAGGTCACGTAATGTGGGAAGACAATTAGAATGTACAACGTATGAAGGGTAGGACGAACCGTACCGTCTGAATGTTAGCTGATGAATGTGTTGGTGTGTGTGTGCGTGTGTATGTGACAAAAAGGGCGAAGTCGCCATTGTGTGCTAACGTTGTAGCTCGAGATAAGGCCGTCGTTGTTTGTTGGTAATATTCTCCGACATGTGTGGAGGGGTTGCCCGAGAAGCGATATTTGCCGCATCAGCCGCGGCAACGATGTGATCTGTATTTGTGTTATCCCATTGGTTGAGGTCACTATGGTTGAATTGATTTCTATTTAGTTTGTTGTGTGACTTGGGCGTTTAATGTTGAATGTTGGTTGGATCGTAAATCCCTGATGTCATCGATGAACTTCTTGGATGTAGTCCTTCTTTGGATCGTGAATCCCTCTGTGTCATCGATGACCTTCTTGTACGTAGTCCTCTCTTTGGATCTTAAATCCATATGTAGAGTATCAATATGTTGGACTTAGTCCCATGTTGGATCGTAAATCCATTTGAATGGTAGTTGAGAGATGTGGTCGCCAATATGTTGACGTGTTTGTGTTTGTCCTTGGTTGGAAATGTGGCCATTTAGAATTAGTTGAAATCTAGGTGCACTTGATGGAACTGTTGATTCAGTTCAAAGACCGCTTAGTTGCGTTAAAGTCGGCCGTGCAATGTTGTGTTTTCACCATCTTTTGAATATGGCCAGCCTGAGCCGATATTAGAAGTATTAGAGTTGCCGCCGACGGCATAGGATCATTTGCGTCTCGAATCCAAGGTGATTGCTGTGGCTGATGATGTTGCAGTTGGGGATGTGTCCTATCTACGCCGCTACTGCCACTGGTTGGCGTTGGGCGAGTTTATCGATGGGATCCGAACTATCTGTCGGCAGCGTTGCCTGATGGCGTATTTGATGAACTGGTTGAATGATGGTGCTGGACGTGGTGGCTTTTTCTTTTTTGTAGTGTTGTGGTTGAATCCTTGCGGCATATCCTGTTTAATTACAACTGGCACTTGATTGAGCCAGAGAGGTTGCGCATCCGGGTGGCTATTAGTAAGATTACTCACTGCTGATCAATAGAAGCATTCGTTCCATTGTGCCGCAGGATGAAATAGTCCCAAAGCCAGGTACTTTCTTCTTTGTCTGGTGGCTGGCCATGTGTTCACTATTCGCTCTCCGTTGATATGGTTTCCCGAAGTGTGCCGGCATCTTTCCTTGTTCCTCATTTTTCTTTCTCCCCTAATCTTATAACCGAAAGCCTTTCTTGGACACCGACTCCATTTTGCAACACTCGGATTGATCCGATTCAATTCGGTGCTGCAGTCAAAAAAAAAAAAAAAAAACAAATTCAGCACATTTACGGCAGGAGACTTCGTGGGAATCGTTTGTACTTATTTGCCTGTAAAAGTAGTTTTTGAAACCTATCATAACCCTTTCCACCCAAGTGGAGGAGATATATTGTAAATAACATAAATTACAAATTGGACCAGATTTTGTATATAGCGAAAACAGGCTAAGGTATCTAGGCATAACCGGGCACTGATTTCCCTGAGACACGCTTCGCGCATGTCCACATTGACAAAGTAGGAACACTACCACCTAGCGAGGATATACATATGGTCCGAAGGGAACATCATTGCGGAGAGCGTCGCGAATGCACTATACTGAACTTGTTTACAGATCGAGGCGGACATATTCAGAAAACTAACGAATTTACTTGGTTGCCAACGAAGTGTATTACAATGAAGTACAACAGTGTACGAGGGTTGCCTTTTATATTTCGGGATTAGAGAACAAAAACAAATATTGATCATCGCACATCACTTTACTGTTTTTCAAAATATTCCCCATGAAGATCTATACACTTTTGCATGCGTTTGAACCAATTGTCGAAGCACTTTTGCCACTCTGATTGAAGTATCTCCAACACATGCATTCTGAATGCAGCAACCGCTTCTTCAGGTGTCGAAAAACGTTGACCTCTCAGTTTGTTTTTTCCGTACGGGAATAAAAAGAAGTCATTCGGTGCCAAGTCAGGACTATACGGCGGATGACCCATCAAATCGATGTTTTGGGTGCTCAAAAATGCAGTTGTCGCAGCCGATGTGTGAGAGCTCGCATTGTCGTGGTGAAGAGTGATCCGTCTTCGGCGGTTGGTTTTCCTGATTTCTTGGAAGACAACTGGCAAACAAATGGTTGTGTACCACTCAGAATTGACTGTTCTGCGTTGTTCTAGTGGTACGGTTGTGACATGTCCAGTTTTTCCGAAAAAACAGGCGACCATTTGCTTGGAAGTGCTTCGTGCGCGAACAACTTTTGTTGGATTTGGCTCATCTTGAAACACCCAGACAGTCGACTGCTGTTTGCTTTCGGGCTCATACGTGTAAATCCACGATTCATCACCTGTCACGATGTCATAGACGTGTTTCGAAGCACCGCGGCCGTATTTTTTGAGCATTTCTTTCGACCAATTGACACGAGCCTTTTTTTGGGCGATTGACAAATTGTGTGGGATCCAACGCGAACAAATTTTTTTGACAGTCAAACGTTTATGCAATATTGAATGTATGCTGGTCCCACTAACGCCTAAGGTTGTCTCAATCTCACGATAGGTCACATGGCGATCTTCCAATATCAGTTCGAGCACAGCATCAATGGTTTTCGGAACAACAACTGGTTTTGGACGACCTTCACGAAATTCATCTTGGAGTGAACTACGACCACGATTGAATTCACCATACCATCGATAAACACTGGTCCTTGATGGAGCTTCATCGCCAAAAATTGAATTAAGTTCATCCATGCACTGTTGCTGAGTTAATCGACGCCGAAAGTTGTAAAAAATAATCGCACGAAAATGTTGACGAATTAATTTCATTTTTGGGCCGAGATGAATCTTTTAAGTTACTGTAAACAACACAAGTAGCACTCGTATGTCAAAACGTTCTGAGTGCGTATAACCTCAAAAATGTCCAACTTTACGACAGAGCTGTCAATTGCCGGATTGCAACACTAGGGTTGCCAAATCCCGAAACATAAGAGGCAACCCTCGTATTACAGTGAAGTCGTACAACAGTGTATTACAGTGAAGAACGTGTGATTCGAACCGACGCTATGACGATTATAATCACAAAAATACTCACCGATTCTCAACACATCAGACCATTGCCGCGTGTGCGAATTTGATCCCTAAAGCTAAGTACCCTCAACTGATGTGGAATTGCTACACTATTGCTTGGTATATGACTGATGCTTTTGGTTATTCGATTTGCTTTCGGTATTATCCTCCACCATTTGCTTGTATACTGTGTGTGTATCGTTAGAAACGACACAATATTATTCGACATCTAGGGTAATAGTTGAACGTTGTCACTGGTGATTAACGGGATCAACAATACTTCATAACGACAGCTTATGATTAAAGGTTCTGTCCTCCGATAGCCTCGGTCGGAGAACAAGTAAAAGTATTCATGACTTAAACCATATTGTTGACCCTGTTCATCGGGCTCATACTAGCGCATGAATGCCCGGTATAGTATTATAAAGTCCTTTCGTATAAAGAGAATTTTGGTGTGTTTAAGAGGCGATGTTTGTATTCCGGCTCTGAATGCACCTAACGCCACACTTGTAATATATGAAATATTTTAACGTATAACACTGCATGTTTGAATCGAGTGTATAACATCGCAATAAAAATGGTCATCTGATCTCGAGAGATTTTCATCTCAACAGTATGTACTATGTATTGAAACTGGTCTCGAAAATGGCGGATTTCCATTCATGAATATAAATTGTTTTATTCAAGACAATTTGGAGTTCTTACCGACTGCCAAGCTTTCCGCGGGGCTAGGGCCAAGGGGATATCGTATGACAATAGCGTATGTCGCACGGCGAACCGTATAAATTATATATAAAAAAAGATTCCTATAATATCTCATAGGCTGTTTGGCGTTTTCTTTCATTTTTTTAAATTCAAAGCCGATGGGATAAAAGACGAACAATGTAACATATAAGTAACTTTGATCAACAAAATTCAATTCCAATGTAGTTGAAGGAAATCTTTTGAATGGCAATTATGTCATCTCACAATTTTTTTTTTCATTTCTCATCACCTCTCGACCCCAAACGGGGTTAGATAATTCGCCGTGAGATTGAAAAAGAATCAAATACGAAAATTCTCTCATAAATATAATATATTTTATTTACCTTATCATATTAATAACAACTCACCTGAAAGAAAGAAGAAAAGAAATATATGAAAAACGTTTCATGAATTTTAAGATAAGATGCTAACATTAAATGAATATATAATCAATTATTATCAATTATTATATTAAATATATATAGTAAAATAATAAAATGCTAATGAAATCATATATCGCATTAGTATGTGTTAGATGTCGTCAAAGCTACACATAGCGGACTTTATTGAGAGCACCATCTGGTTCAGCCCGTTTTTCTAACGTCAAAAATGTATTTATTTTATTTATTTGTTGTAAACCAGTTATTAGGTTGGCTTCACTTTGTAATTTCACTATATATTTTAGTTCCTTTTGTTTCTTTCTTATTTATATTTATTGTTTTTGTTTTGCTTTTATTTTACTTTAATTTTTTTTTTTTCGCTAAACACGTGCTCACATACACTCTCACAGTTGATTAGTATTAAACGGTGTTTGTTTTGACTGTCAAAATACGTGGCTTCGTTCTGTTTTATTTATTTATATTTATGTATAATAACTTTGTTTTGACTGTTCTTGTCACTAGAATTGATTTATTTATAAATAGTATTAATATTTCAAATTTCACTCGCGATTCATAAAAGTAACTTTTACATTTATCTCGATCGGCGAATTGAAAACACGTCCGCACTCGGTCAGTGTGTATCGTTGTATGACATTTAAAAAAAAAAAAAAATGGGTGGCGAGAGAGCCGAAATTAGCGAGACAAGGACAGATGTGTCCTTAATCTTGTCTCTGACTTCTGGTCATCTTGCGATAACCAGAATCACCCACATCCGTGAGGATGTTGGGCTCGGTCTCGCGACATCTGAAAAGAAAAGAAAAAAACGGGGGGTATCCAGGGATAGTGTGGACAGTGTTAGTCCAGGTGTTCTCTAACTACTTGTATAGAGGGATGGTGGGAAAGAAATCGTACAAGACCAGTAGGTCTTGGGTGCGGTAGTAAACGCAGATCACGTCTTTGGCGTCTGATAATCTGCGCTTTGGTCGGTGTTTTTGCTTGTTTTATATCCACATCTATTCAACAATTCATTTACATATTTCACTTAAGACTAAATGTTAACATCTATTTTACAAATAACATTCTTACATTAACTTACTGGCTCTTCGCAAGCACTCTAAATTACACATTACCATATTTCATATGCCTTTCGGCGTACATTTGGTCGGTTTTGTACTGTGCGTTCGTGTGTGTGGTTTGTTAATAGTAGACCCTATGGGATGGGTCCACGAATCTTGACACTTAATATGACAATAGTAGCGGAATCAGTTCAGAAAAACCAAACTACGTACTTGCAGGTTAAAAGTTTCCAAATTACCTTGTCCGCCAAGTCAGCTAGTTATTTACTAGACAACCTTTCAGATGGAAATCCAACCATGTCAAACTTCCAATCCCAACTTTTAGCTAATAATATGCCAATTGTGTACGGTATTACTATCGGTACCATATCTAAAGTAGTATCACCCTTCTTCGCAGGTCTGGTCAATCCTGTTCTGGAAGGATATCCGTACAGTGAATTAGTAAATGGTGGAAATCCATAAAAAATATCAAGTTCTTTTTAACAGAACTCGCAGATGTTAATTCTGATGATTGACAAACATTCTGCTTTGTTTATTTTCCCTTAATTTGATTTGTCCCATTAAAAAAAAAAGAAGATAATTACGAAATCTTATTTGCTGTCTTGAACATATAATAAATAAAATTGCAATCTGCCACAAATCGAAATATCTGCTTTATTTAGTAAATACCTAGGTAAGGAGTTTCCTAAGGGTCTTGTAAACCTATTCTATGGAATTTTTCTTAACACAGATACTACGATTCCGCAAAGCATTGAAAAAGCCTAACATGTAGCTCAATTTAAAATATAACTAACAAGCGCGAAATGGGATTATTCTTTATATATAATATATATGTCATCCAAAACTTTAAAAATTGTTCTTCCTCCATTTAGAAAAAAAAAAGGATTACCGGTCCCATTATACAAGAGGAATATTAGAAATATCATTATAGAGATAGAACTGTACGAATTGTAAAACAGCGATTTTTAAGCACCCTTGAATGTCAAAGGAAAGTACAAGCGGATGACGACGAGGATAGGGAAAAGGGGTAACGATTTGGATTAGTCGTGAATGTCTGCAAACTAGATAGTACAACAGGCAGATCAGACAGGTCATTTCACATCTGTGTGGTTCGGCCAAAGAATGATTTTCTGTATTTATTTGTACGTTAGAAGTTCATATTTAACGTGAACTATCGCACACTTTCTGATTGATGGGTACTGCAGGAGAATGTGTGGAGAACTGAAATGCATTCACCAAATTCAACTGAGCAACGATATGTATATAAGGGGTGGACAGAATACCTTGCGCTTATGTCCCAACGATAGAACTGAAAGAATTGCGCCAGGTCGCCAATCACTTTCACAGCATTGGAGGCTGGTGACCAAACATTGGAATCGAATTCCGTTTTAGAACAAATATACGACATGTAAACTGGGGCCAGGTTGGATGAAGAGAAGTATTTCTTGTATTTCTTAAAACAACGTCATACATTTGAAGGCACTACCGGCAACTTAACTATGTGGTCGTTCAATTAATAATGGAATGGATGCCAGTGCTAAGAATTGAAACTTATTTCTCTTCGACAGTCTATTTACATTGGGGTTCGTCTTTAACAAGTGGCAGCGTTTAATATTTAATTCTCTGCGGTTAGATAATCCCCATTGATGTATCTTGTGGAATCCGGAAAATTATATTCGGGAAGGTTGATCGGAAGTGTTCAAATGAGCATAAGTTTCTATTTCAACAAGCATTTAAAACGGATTGTGAGTAATGGACAAGAGATCATTTATAAAAATGAGGAATAGAGTGGGCGAGAGTACGATACCCTGGGGAACACCAGCATTAAATCTATGGAGGGCTAATTTGACACCATCTAAAAGCACCTGAATGCACGCCTAGATAGATGATTTCTCGTATCCATCGAAGCAGTGTACTCAATGTGACATCTTTGTGTTCACCGAAGTAGTAGAAGGAGTGGCCCTGTAGCGGTTCTACGAACCATACAACTCCTTACAGGTGAGTTATCCTTTCCGCCAAGGAACTCTACTCACCTTTCGCAGCACACGTGCCCACAGACACGTGGCTCAATGGTCATTACCATACCTGTAACCAAGATTATATCAAATTGCAACAACGTTGAAGCCGATATCAAAAACCAAGGAACTTAAAGTTCAAAAGCTTCCAATATCGAGTTCAACGCATCCATACATGGTATTCTACCCCAATTCAAAAGGACAGCTAAAGCATCGCATCTAAGCAATGCGTCAAATGCAGCAAGCATCGCATACAGGTCACCAATCACCCATCCTAAACATCAACGCGATGTTTCCCACGAAATACCACTGTCGGTAAATAAACCGAACAACGGATGCATACTCTGGTAGCTAAATGCAATTAGCACCTAAACTCCTTGCATGACCCAAATGAAGGCACACTTGCGCATACAAAACGATTCGTTGCGCCGCTGATTAGGAGTCGAGCAACCATAAACTCTTAACACTATCCCTAATAGATGTTTATGAGTAGAAAGGCAAACAAAGCCTTACATCTCATAGTCCGTGTACCCATCCGAATTGCATGCGATCCTTTGTCCGCATGCCAGATGTGTAGTACCAATAAACCCAAGAATGATCGGAGAATAAGCGGCGGCATCCGATCAACAGACAAAGGGACAAGATACCCAGCACCAGCAACTAATGGTAATGATGATGATAATGATCATCAGGAAGATCTCTCCTTTTTACAGAGACTATGGGTAATGCGACTAACAGATACTTTGGGAAATTCTGATAGCAAACAGGATGGGAAATTCGGTGCAGAGATGCGCTGGGAAGATTTCCCTTACGATGCGGGATGCGAATACAGTTTGTCGACTTAGAGCATCAGTCTATATCGAACAGTCGAAACGACGAGTTACAGTTACGGAATCCCTTAGAGGAAGTCAGTCCGCGCGTGTGTCAATACTAACGGTAGTAATCTTAAGTTAAATGAAATGTGTAAGACAGTAACTTAAGAACAAAAAAAAATAAACCTGAAAATACGGAAAACAATAAACAGTTCGAGAAAACAAATTTCTCCGTGTTTGATTTAATTTGGCAGTGTCTCCGGGTTCCAGGTTGCTCTTGTGTGTGTGGATAGTGTTCGACGGAACACTTACGACCTAATAGACCGAAAACCGCCAAAGCCCCATTTTTCGATAAGATACATCAGATATCCTGTGAACCTATCATATTAGTGGTAGTTAGTGAGACCATTTGATACTTTCTTATATTTCGAAAGTTGATGGTTCTTCAGTGATTCTCTTTTTATGGCAGAATAGAACTATTATCATTACTATTTATTGGCCTGTGGGAGCTCGGGAATTCATGGCCTCACCGACTCAACTCCGCCATCGTCCCCTGTCCTGTGCACTCTCTTTCCACGCTTGACCATCTGATCCGATCTCCTCAAGGTCAGACCTTACATTGTCCTTCCTTCTCCGTTACGGCCGTCCTGTCGGTATCTTTTGCGTTGGTCTACCCTTACGAATTCTACGCACAATTCTATCGTTGCCCATGTGCGCCTCATGTCTGGCCCATCTTGATCTTCGCGTACCTGATTACTCTCACTATTGTAGGTTGGCGGTATAGCTCTTCCATTTCATGGTTGTGGAATTTCCTCCATTGCCCTGCCTCCACGTCATATTTACCGTCAAGATACCCCTTAAAACTCAATTCTCAAATATCCGGAATTTGTTTTCGTCCCGTTTTGTGAGACCCCTTTTTTTTTTTTTTTTTTTTTTTACATTTCTGTATTTATTGACCATAAATGATTTGTTACAATAAGTAATACAGATAACTTATAATTATCTTAGCTTTAATCGTTTACACATACTTGCTAGTACATTTTTCAAACATTATTATAAAGTTATATATTTCATGGGTGGACAAGATAGGAGTAGGTGGGGCTTCCTGGAAAAGGTCAGAAAACCAGGATATAATTATTTACTTAACCTAACTAAATTGCTTAACTTAACTTAACTTAACTTAACTTAGCTTAGCCTAGCTTATCTAATTATTAAATCTATTATTATTACAATAAGTTAGAGTAGGGTGAGGCGGGAGGTATAGTGGTTGATGGGTGGAATTTGGGTTAGGGTGGGTACTATCAGTCGGGGATATGGGTTGGGGGAACACTTTCCGATTGGTCGTTGAAACGCAAGATATTAGAGAAGGGTTGTATATTACAATATTTAAACTGGTGAGGTGAGAGTTCAGTATTGTGGTATACAATCTCATTGGAGTTGTTGACCAACCTGCCAGAGGTGAAGAGGGTTCTGGTGTGGAGACAGTTCGGGTAGGCAGTTCGGTTATCTGACGGAGTCGATGTGAGTGTATTTATTATCGGATTGGGATTATTGGGAAGATTTTCGATAAATTTGATGGACAGCTCGAGGAAGCGTCGATCTATACGTTCAATATTAGCGGCATAGTAGAGCGAACTACTGTTGTAATATTTGTGGGAGTTGGGATGTCGGTTGAGGCCAGTGATAAGTCTGAAGCATTTCCTTTCGAAAATGCGTAGCTTCTCCATTTGGGCGGGTGTGATATGGTACCATATCGGGCATGCATATGTGAGAGTGGGTCTGATTATTTGTTTGTAGATAAGTGATTTGACTTTGGGAGAGAGACCATTCGGTTTGTACATGACTTTTCTGCAGAGGTTCAGTTGGGTTGTGGCTTTACGAATCGTATTTTTAATGTGGGCGGAGAATGACAGATTGTTGGTAAAGGTTATACCTAGATACTTTAAGGTTTTGGAGGGTTTAATTATATTGTTATTTATTTTAATTCTGATTTTATTATGGCAGCGAATAGTGTTGTTTGTACAACTCGCGTTTCTGCCTTTAAAAACTATGAGCTGAGTTTTGGTTGGATTTAGTTGAATTCTCCACTTGGTAAAGTAGGCTGACAGGATTGGGAGATATCTGTTAATACAGTTTCTTGCCTCCTTGACAAGCTTGTTGCTTGAATAAATTAAGGTGTCGTCGGCATAGTTGAGCATTGTTGTATTGGGTAACAGTGGCTGCGGTGCGTCTGATGTATAAAGAAGGTATAGTAGTGGGCCGAGGATGGATCCTTGAGGAACTCCTGCGGTTATGCTATAAGGTGTCGAGAGAGTTGAGTTTATTTTCACCATGAACTTTCTATCAGAGAGGTAAGAAGCGAGAAGTTTTGTGGAGTGGACGTTTAATCCATACATTGAATGAAGTTTGTATAACAGTCCTGCGATCCAGACACAGTCGAATGCTTTAGCTATGTCTAGGGAGACACATACCGTTGGGGATTGGTTTTGGAGGTGGGTCGTCACATCATGTGTCAGTTTTAAGAGAGCATGACAAGTGGAGTGTTGTGAGCGGAAGCCAAATTGAGAGTTCTGAATGAGGGAGTTATCCCTAGCAAATGAGAGAAGATTTTTGTAGATTTTACATTCAAGAATCTTGCTAAGCGAGTTTAGTTGCGATATCGGACGGAAGTTATCCGGGTACTTGGAGGGTCAGATTTGCTAATAGGGACGATCACCGCTGTTTTCCAACTTTTAGGGAAATGAGAAGCGTTTATTATGTGGTTGAGAAGAACGAGAATCGGGAGCAAGTTGCCTGGGTGGAGTCTTTTGAATAGGAGGTTAGGGATTCCATCTAGGCCAGTCGATTTTTTATTGTTACGTGAAGTAATGACTTCGGATAGTTCTTCAAGGCTTAGGAATGTGTCGATTCCTACGGGGTGTGATGCTTTATTGCTTTCGGTGAATTCAGTAATAAATGGTGTGAGGGATGGCTCCAGTGAGCGTGGAATGTAATCGTTCACGGTATCGTGGAAATTTGTTACAGGGAGGGTATCGTTTTGCTTATGGACTTTGCAGAAATGTTCAGCGAGACAGTTTGCTATATCAGTGTCCGACTGGACAATGTTATTATTAGTTGGGTGAATAAGATAATCTGTTCGAGGCTTGAGTTTGCGACCCGTTAGTCTGTTTATGGTTTTAAATAGATCGCGATTTGGTTTGATACTGTTTAAGGTGGATGTGTAGGTCTGATTAGTGAAAACTTTTAGTTGTCCATTTATCAGGGAGGTCAATAGCTGGATCTGTTGTTTAATAAAAGGTGAGTAGCTAGTGTGCAATTTTCGTCGGAGTTGTTTTTTTATACGTAATAATTTTGTGAGTAGGTTGGGTAAGGGTTTTCCTAAGTGATTATGAGGAACGATAGTGGGAGTATGGCTGAAGAGAGCATTTCCCAGTATTTGCTCTATTTGGGCCGCTGCTTGGTCAATTTGTGTAGGGGGCAGGTTAGAAGATTCCGGTAAAGAAAATTTTGAAAAGCTAGCAGCAATATCCTTATTGACTTTTTTCCAGTTTGTTTTGGTGAAATTTGGAATAGGATTCAGAGTGTAGAGTGGTTCAAGCGAGGGGATTTGAACCGAGGTGTGGACAGAGCCATGATCCGAAGGGAACGTGAATGACACTGTGGGAGGATTAGATGAATAGCTATCTGTAGACTTTAGGAAGAAATCGATTGTTGACTTGGTTGAGCTGCAAATTCGAGTAGGCTGCAACGGGCAGTCTGCGTAGACATATGGATGAAGTCGGAGGAGATCAAGGAGTTGGCAGCCGTATTTGTTGCATTTGATGTCATTAAATGCAGTATGTCGTGCGTTCCAGTCTCCTCCTATTATGAAAGGTGCTGGCAGAGACTGTTGGATTATTTGTGAGATGTCTGCACTAGGGAAGTTTGGTTCACGAGAAGGGTGAATGTATATGGAGGACAAGACCAGTACTTTATTATTTCGGCAGAAAAGTTTAACAGCCGTGTATTCGACACTAGTTATATTAGCAAATCTAATCTCAGCAAATTGGAATTTTTTATGTATTAGGATTCCCGTACCTCCATGAGGGCCAGAGGTTCGTGGGTTGGACACAAATGTGTAATTAGGTATGTAGACTCGAGAAGTGGATTTCAGCCAAGTTTCTGAAAGCAGAAGAATATCTGGGGAGAACTTTTCAACAAACAGTCGGAGGTGTTGTCTACGGGTGTGGGAATAAATGGACTCTGAGTTGAGGCAGATAAGGGTTAATTTATACGTTAAGGGAAAGGATGTGGGAAGTTATTAAATTTAAGATCTGACCTTTTTTTTCCAATTCGGAACTGTGTTTTAAGGTTGGTAGTAGTGTCTCCAGGCTCCTGATGTATCCCAAGATATCCAGGTTGAGAACGTTGGGGTTGGGTTGTAATTGTGAGACCCCATGTTTCTCATCCGTATAGAACAATCGGCGTGATTATGGTTCTATAGACACGGAGCTTTATTTTACGTGACAGCAGTTTGGATTTTAATAGTTTACTGGCTGCATGCCAACTAGCGTTGCCAGAATGCAGTCTTTTGTTAGTTTCCTTCGACGGGGCAGAATAGTAACTAGTGAAAATTCCGGGATGGTGATAATTCCCTGAGAGCGTTCACTATTGATGGCTGTGAAACAAGTAATAAGTAACGTAGAGTGTTCAAACTTGAAACTTGATTTTTTTAAGGTTGATACTATCTACCACAGTCATACATTTTAATAACTACCGCCATATATATGTTATGTCAGGCCGATTGTAGGAGAGCAATCTCCGACTTAAGTAACGCCTTTTCCGTGTGTAAGGCACTTACTTGCAACAGTTTTGTGCCTGTTCGCTTCAAATAGTTGTTTGTAGTTGTATTTCTTAATTGGTGCTTTCGATATGTCTTTATATATCTAAGGAAAGTATGCGTCTTGCTCAAAATGTTATTGTAAATGTACCCGCACACCGTCGTGGCGGCAAAGCACACCGATAATTCTGTTTACTAAAGAGAAAGAAAATAGATGTGTCAAACGTGAGAAAAAGGAAATAACTCGCCAAAGTCAAAGGACGTGATTGTAATACCACCAGGAACTGGAGTAATTGACTGTTTCTCTTATCAAAAGTAGGATAATAAGCGTGTACAATAATATAAACAGTATAAATAGTTAAGAAAATGAACTGAAATTCTGTTGATTACAAAAACCCTTATTTTTTTTTACTCAATAAGGAAAGATATAGGCCTATCATATATATGGTTTTTTTATGTCTATATAAAAGGTTTTGTTTCAATGTGTATCAGATAAAGTGTGTTCTATATGTTTATATTGTACGCTTTTTGTTTAGTGTACCAATTACGTGGCCTTTATCTTATTATCTAGGTTTTTTTAAGAGGCCTAGTACAACAATCCCAATGATTTTAATTTAACCATTTCCCCTTCGTTTAAACACTAGTGTATACTATTGCCACAATTATATCAGTATTGACCTTAATAATAGCTCAGTAACTTGTAACAATTTTTTGTCCTTTTCCCCAACTGAAATTTTTTTGTTCTGTTTTCTAACTTTAAAAACCGTCACCAGGTTCCTGATTAAGCAAACATATTTTTAGAGTTCCTACATTCGGGTGTCTGGCGCAAGGCTAATAACCTTGCCCGGCAAAACAAATTATTATGGATACTTTAAGAAGCTTTAGATTTGCTAAATAAGGTCAAGACCGGATCCCGGTTGTAGTGCCGATGATGACGATGATGATGATGATAACACGCGGGTATCTCACCGAGTGTGCCAAACAGAAATGTAAAACATTAATTTTATTTGTTAATTCTAGTGATTTTTTTTTTTAAAACACTGAATAAAAATAAACAATGGAAACGAGCAGAGCTCTACACTGGTAAATTTTTCTAGGACTAAATAATACAATATCTTACCTTATTAACAAATCAAGTAGCAGTAATTAAACAAAAATTGTTTACTGAAATTGAATTATATAATTGAGGGCTTAAAGCATTTGACGAAATGTCGGCATTAAACAATATACAAAGTGATTCCAAAATATTGAAACAATTGAAAGTAAGTTCGGCAGTTTATACAATTGCGAGTTTTCAGCTTTTAGTTATCACCTCATTAACCAGCACTTATTTGCCGATTGAAATTTCAAACCAGAACTACCTATAAAAGGAGAAGACAGATCTAAGATATATTCAGTTTCTGTTTGAATTGTGAAAATGTGCCGTGTATATATCTTAGCGCTAGCTCTCCTTGCCTCTTGCTTATCTTTCGGAGTAGTATCCCCTGGTAAGTAATCTAGGTATTAATAAGTCCTATCAACCTTACTCATATATTAGATCTTTACGCGGACTGTAGGGTATTTTGTATGTCTTCTTTATACTCTAATATCTTTCTAGCTTGTCGCAAAATATACCTAGTTGTCAGTCTGACCCTGTTAACAAACCGTCCCAATTGGTTTTATCAAGGGATCACATCATTATTCTGAATTTACTTTCGTTAGCAGTGCTCTTGGCTATCGATTTATCTCACACGATACGGGAGTTTGAGTTGGAGAACGAAGAAGCGTTGATGTGTTTTTATTTAAGTAGAAGATGAGGAACATATCCAATGTATTTTGCGGAATGGTTATCTAATGCAATACTCGGTTGAGCAGATGCGTTGGGATATTTGACCCATCGAAGTGCCGGTTTTCAATTATTAAATGTTTAGAAGCTATTACCTGAAATCTCTCGAAATAATGATTTCAGTACCCGGATGTTACATTAGGATACTACCAATCTAAGGGGTTAGAGCATTGATTTGGTTTAAAAATTCGTTATTGAGACATTTGAGAACTCATCCCCCACAGATAGACGGTTGACCGTCGATGAGGTCCGACGTAAGTTTGTTTGGTCACATAGCCATTTGAAAATGTGCCCGCATCTGTACGCAGCGTCAATTATCTGAGAGTTCGAACTATGTGGATGCATACACAACTCCACAAACATCGACAGTTTCACGATGTGTCCAGAAGTAATACCATTACGAACTCTAACAACAGAGGCCATCACACATTTGTTTTATGAAACATGGACTACACGCTTCAGAGCCTTAACAAGGTTTCCTGCAGATCGAAGACCACAGTTCGAAGCGATCATTTGAAGCTGTTAAGGGAGGATATGCTTTCTGTCTAGAAAATACCGGGAATTGGCCAATAAAATGTACATTAAATTTCCATTTGAAGTAAGGCGATCACACAATGCCATCACCTTTTCCAATCTTCAAAGCAGTTCCTGTAGGCACTTTCCGAGATGGACTTCAGTGCAGGTGTAGACTTTTGTTTTATGGCTTCAATCGAATTAAAACTGGTACCCTGGTGAGGCAATTTCAGTTTTGGGAAGAGGAAGAAGTCACACGACGCCAAATATTATGAATATGGTTATCTAGTACTTTTGTTGAGCTTTTAGCGAAAAAATGTTCACAATCGTAGCTCAGTGAGACGGGGCATTATCGTGCTCTAAAATCTAAAAATTATTCGCCCGAAAATCTGGTCGTTTTCCTTCGCTGATACGTTCACGCAAATGTCGCACAACGCGGAGATAATATTCTTTCTTAGCTGATTTAACCCGTGAAACGGATTTGTAGTGTATCGAGGAAGCAATGAGCATTACCCACACATTTGAGCGGTTTGCCATGGTTTTGGTTAAGTTTCGGCTCGCTTCATCTCGCCGTTCCGATAATTATTGTCTCATCCGCAGATCGTAATGTAGATCTGTGGGGTTTCTAGCAGCTACATACACAATATACAAGCAAATAGTGAAGACCACCGAAAGAAAATCGAATAAGAAAATGCATCAGCCGTATACTAGGCAATAACTTAGCAATTTCACATCAATTGAGTGTATTTGAGTATAGAAATCGAATTCGTACACGCGGCAGTGGCCTGATGTGTGGAGGATTAGTTCAATTTTTAGTGATTATAATCGTGATAGCGGCAGTTCGAATCACACGTTCTTCACTATCGTCACAAACGCTATAGATCCATTGTTGCAAATGCAACATGAGAGTCAAATAAAACACAACACAGGCAACGATAGAACCCTAATAATCGATAACATTGTCAACGATAGAATTTAAATAGATCAGTTGACGGCGCAAATGGTATCTCGCGCTTAAGGGTATGCAACGGAAAGCTTGCGCTGATAAAGTTGCGATTCGAGTCGAGCTTTCACATCAGTTATCTACTCTGAGACTCAAGAACAATCTCAGGCAACGGGGAACACAGCAAAAAGAGGCGAAGAGGGACCGTTGCCAACTGGTATTTTGAATTTTTAAGCAAAGGCACGGTTGTGACGGGAAGTTGCCGCAAGAAAAAAAGAACCGAAAACAACATTCTACGGAAAACCGGAGGAAAAAGAATTTCAAGGTATAAAAAAGGAACTAATTGTATTGAAATGTCTTGTATTGTACAAACTATTCAGGTGAGATAGTCATCCACCATAATAAATTAACAATTTATAACGTTTTACTAATCGTTTTTCTTTTTTTTGCTGGATCGGAACGATCATAAATTTGGTCCATCGAGCCGAATTCTCGGAGAAAGCTACAAAGAAGTGCCTTAATACAAGTTCCCAATACAAGTGATTTGGTGACATCGAAGTGCATCTGAGCAGCATCTGAGCAGCAACCAGTTCCTGGAAGGGAACCATCATCTCGGAGAAAGCTACAAAGAAGTGCCTTAATACAAGTTCCTAATACAAGTGATTTGGTGACATCGAAGTGCATCTGAGCAGCAACCAGTTCCTGGAAGGGAACCAACTCTGCGGCATCCTGCAAATTGCTAAGCCGTTTCCGACCTATGACGGAGCAACTCTTAAATTAAGGGTGAGTGAGACAATAATTTATCTTAAATAAACGATCCTAGTGATCTTAATTGAAATACCTGTGGTTGTATGTGCCAGTCGGCAATTTTGTTTTATCGGAAGTTCGGAAAAAGTATCTGTGGTTGTGTGTAACAGGCGGCAATTTTATTTTTGTCGGAAGATCAGGAGGAGTATCTGTGGTTGTGTGTGGCCAGTCAGCGATTTGGAGATTATACGATAGAGTTTATTGGAATTTCTAGAGGAATCTTGTGGTGTGTCAATCATCGTCGCAGTTCTAGAAGGATTTAGTGGTTGTTCGGTCGTGATCACGTGGCAGTTTCCTAGTTGTGCTCGATTCCGATTATTGGCTGTGTGTTCTCGGTCGGGGAGGTCGCAACGTTGGACTGTTTTTTTTTGTCTCTTTTCTTGAGTTTTGTTCACTTGAGTTGATCAACGGGGCTGCGTTTACCTTCAACAACAGCAAGGGATTTACGAAAACCACCCGATTTGCTCGGTTAACGGTCAAGCTTTGAAGACAACATTTTTGTGGAAATCAATTCATCCGTTCAGTTTCGGCGGTCACCACATCGGTCTTCGGGAACGTGAAGAGTGAGCTGACGAGTGCGACTGAGTGAGAAACGATAAGGGAAAAGAGGAACAGGTGAAAAAGGGTGGAGAAATGAGCAATGCACGATTGGCCAACTGGATCGACTCCATAACAGCCATCGCCACAGAATTAACCGCTGATCACAAGGCATATCTGGCCTTGGATCAATCAGCTAAAAACATTCATATGAATGAAGCGCGGTTAAAGAATTTAGAACACTCCTTTGAAGAAGCAAGGGAGTTGCACCAGAAAATAATTGCGGCACCGAGCGACGACGCGAAATCGAAATATATGGAAGAGCTAACATTCCATAAGTTGAAGGAGCTATATTACGGCTATTCATCGGAATTAAAGGCGCAAATGCCGAACACGGGAGGTCAACAACAGTTGCATTGCTCGTTCAATAGTTCAGTTGGAGGAAGCAAGGATCCAACTACTGAGATGAGGCTCCCGCCAATCAAGATTCCGTCTTTCTCTGGCTCTTTTAAGACATGGCCAGAATTCAAGAGCCTTTTCGAGAGTCTCATCATTGGGAACTCAACTTTGTCCGATGTGCAAAGGCTTCACTATCTGAAGGCCAACTTGAATGGAGAGGCTGAACGTTTGCTGAGGAACACCGCAATCGTCGACGGGAATTTTGGGTCGGCATGCGCAACCTTAGTAAAGCGTTACCAGAACGTAAGGTTGCTAAAGGATAACCAGTTCGGATTGCTGTTTGACCAACCATCATTAGGTCATGAATCGGCCGATGGCATTAGGTCTCTGGTGAATACCACGAACGAGGCAAGGCAATCATTACAGAACCTCGGTGTTCCAATCGCCTCATGGGAAGATGTCTTGATATATCAGACAATCCAAAAACTCCCCCTTAAAACACGAGGTTTGTGGGAATCCCACATCTCATCATACGTGGATTATCCGACCTACAGCATACTGGAGGAGTTCCTGCTTACAAGAATCAGAACTTTGGAAGTCATGGGGCAAACATCGTCAGCCATAGCTCACGGAGTCTCCCGAAGTAAACGATCTGAGGTTCGCGTCCACAATTCAGCAATTCCCGATTGTTCAATGTGTTCGGGATCACATTTAATTCACAACTGCTTTAAGTTCAAGGCACTCAGTCCTCGCAAGAGATGGGACATTGTGAATAAGCACCAATTGTGCATCAATTGCCTTTCAAGGGCTCATAAACGTCAGGAGTGCATAAGCAAATTTACGTGTAGGCACTGCAAACGGAAACACCATTCGTTGCTACATTTGAACGAAGAGAAGGGTGTATTCCAGGGGAAGGGGGTCGCTTCTACACCGAGCACCACGATTACTCCATCATCGGACTCTGCAGACTCGCAACAATTAGCCACAGGATGTAAAACCAATCGCACTGCAACGCAAGCTTGCAACACTTACATGGCCGAAACTAACCGCACAAGGACTGCTCTGTTGGCCACAGCACTAATTAAGGTATTCACGGCGAGGGGACAGCCGGTAGTGCTTCGAGCTCTGTTGGACCCTGGGTCGGAAGCTTCTTTTACCTCTGAAGCTATAGCACAACGATTGGGCCTCAGAAGAGAACGGAGTCACGTGAACGTTTTCGGCATTGGAGCGGCTAAGGCCAGCATTGCTAAACACAAGGTGTCTCTCACAGTTCATTCGTTGACAAATGAGAACTTCAAATTGGATTTGACGGCATTGGTATTACCCAAGTTAACAATGAATCTTCCAACACACCAACTTTCTTGTACTGATTGGCCGTACTTCAAACATTTACAGCTAGCTGATCCGACATACTACAAACCAAGTAAAATCGACATTTTGCTTGGCAGTGATGTTTATCCATCAATTTTACTGGCGGGCTTGGTCAAGGGTGGCTCAGGTACCCCTATGGCACAACAAACGGAGTTTGGATGGGTACTATCTGGCCACATAATTACTAATGAGCATTCCACTATCAGGCTTCATCACACGTTCACCAGGGAGCCTGAATTGAACGAAATTATGCAGAGGTTCTGGGAACTGGAAGAGGTGTCAGGAAGAAAACCGCTGTCACCACAAGAAGAACAGTGTGAAACCCACTACAGCCGCACTCACCAGCGCCATGTGGACGGAAAATACATCGTTCGATTACCCTTTAAGGAAGGAATGTGCCCGGTGTTGGGGTTGTCACATCGATCAGCGCTTGTGAGGTTCCTACAACTGGAAAAAAGGTTCCAAGCCAACACTTTATTCTACGAAGAGTACAAAAGGGTATTTCAAGAATACAAGGACCTGGGGCACATGAATGAGATAGACTCCGCCTTACCTAACAGACACCACTATTTCATGCCGCACCACGCGGTGATTAAAGAAACCAGTTCAACCACAAGGTTGCGGATCGTTTTCGACGCCTCTTGTAGAACTTCGGATGGGACGTCGCTTAATGACCACTTGTTAAACGGACCACGACTCCAGGATGACATTTTCGACCACATTCTGAGATTCCGAAGACACAAGGTAGCTTTCGTAGCAGACATTCATAAAATGTACCGCCAAATCTGGGTGCCACCGGAGGATGCTTCTTACCAGCTTGTGTTGTGGAGAGACACGGAAGGAGAAACCATTAAAACTTACAAACTAAACACGGTCACGTTCGGCACCGCTGCCGCACCATACCTGGCAGTACGCACTCTTCTACAATTGGCATTGGACGAACGAGCTGACTATCCGATATCCTCACAGATTGTTTCCCAAAATTTTTATGTCGACGACGTCATGCACGGAGCAGACTCAGAAGACGAGGCCATGATAATGCGAGACCAACTCGTGGCATTGTTGCAACGTGGGAGATTCCCACTTAGAAAATGGGCCAGCAATAGTGAACGATTAATGCTCACTATTCCAGAGGAAGATAGAGAGGTCCAGGTGCCACTCTCGATTGACAAGGGAAAAACAATAAAAACTCTGGGAATCCAATGGCACCCTGGAAGGGACACCTTTTCATTCAGAGTAGGTCTGCAGGAATCAAAAATTCCAACGAAGAGATCGATTCTGTCAGACATTGCTCGCTTATACGACCCGATAGGATGGATATCACCCTGCATCATCATTGGCAAAATAATTATGCAAGACATTTGGAAGCAGTACCAAGATTGGGACAGCCAACTTCCACCAACAATTGTTGCGGCATGGTCCAAGTTGAAAACCGAACTGAATGCTCTCAACAACATAGAGATTCCTAGATGGGTCAACATCACCGCGCGAGCAACTCTTGAGATCCATGGCTTCTGCGACGCTTCGGAAAGGGCATATGCCGCGGTGGTGTACCTTCGGTCAATGGAGGAGCAAAGGGCGTCAATTGAGTTGCTCGTTTCAAAGACGAGGGTGGCACCACTCAAAAGCAAGTCACTAGCACGATTGGAGTTGTGCGGAGCTCATCTATTGACACACCTGATCGCGCACACGATAAGGAAGATGGACCTTCAATCGGCGAAGGTATTTGCTTGGTCGGACTCGCAAATCACGCTCGCATGGATTCAGGGTCCACCACACATACGAACTACCTTCGTGGCTAACAGAGTAGCAGAGATTCAGGAAATGATAGACCCTAGCTGCTGGAGATATGTACCATCGAAGGAGAATCCGGCGGACATGGCGTCCAGAGGACTCTCCCCAACGGAGATTCTCGGGAAGCGGCAATGGTGGCATGGGCCCGATTTTCTCCGGACATTTGACGGCCATCATGCACACACACAGGAGATACAGTCCACGAAACTTGAGTTAAGGGCTAGGGAGCCATATAAGAGGAAAAATGAATTTATCGCAACTGGATACCCCATCAGAAATGTGTTTCAGCTTTGCTTACATTTTACCGCTCTCGAAGACAACGCATTGTTCAACCGATTTTCGTCGCTACCGCGTTTACTTCGAGCTACAGCTTACTGGCTTCGATTCATTGCAAATCTACGGTTGAAAGCCACTAAGAGGCCGGGTGGTGCCACTGGACCGCTCACAGTGGAAGAGATTTCGTCAGCGCAAGCACGATTAATCAAGATCGTGCAACAGGAATTTTTTGACGACGAGATTAAGAGAATCACAAAGGGGGAAACATTAATAAAGGGAAGCAAGATAGCACGACTCTCCCCTATATTGGATGAGAAGGGGGTTCTGCGAGTCGGGGGGCGATTGGAAAATGCAGATCTACCTTATTCACAACGCCACCCGATCATACTGCCTTCCAACACGTTCTTAACGTCCCGGATCATCAACAATGCGCACTTGAAAACGCTGCACGGGGGACAACAATTGATGATGGCAACGCTTCGAAGTGAATACTGGATAGTACATCTCAAGTCCAGCGTCAAGGCTTGCATTCATAAATGTTTGAAGTGCTACCGATACAAGTCAAAACAAATGCAACAAAAGATGGGTGATCTACCCCCACCTCGTGCCAACCAGTCACGCCCCTTTCAAACTTCAGGAGTGGACTATGCCGGCCCAGTACAGCTTAAGGCATGGAAGGGAAGGTGTAACAAAATCACCAAAGCGTACACAGCCATTTTTGTATGCTTCTGCACGAAGGCAGTGCACCTCGAACTGGTCAGCGATTATAGTACAGCCGCCTTTCTGGCGGCTTTCAAACGCTTCACGGCGCGCCGTCGAATCTGTACGCACATCTATAGCGACTGCGGGATCAACTTCCAAGGAGCAGCCAAGGTGATAAAGAGGGAACAGGCACACCTCTCAAAACAATGAACCGATGACATCGTTAGGCAGATTCAAAACAATGGCACATCATGGCACTTCAATCCCCCGGCAGCCCCTCATTTTGGTGGACTATGGGAAGCCGGGGTTAAATCCATGAAACATCATCTCAAACGAGTGATAGGACACTACATTTTAACATATGAGGAATATCTAACCGTACTGGCTCAAGTTGAGGACTGTCTAAATTCACGTCCACTCTGCCCAATTTCTGAAGATCCAGAAGACTTATCCATTTTAACACCAGGACATTTCCTAATTGGTACTGCACTCAACACCACACCGGAAGGAGATTTGACCCAGACTGGGCCCAACCACTTGAACAGATGGCAATTGATGCAGAAAATACAGCAGGATTTCTGGAAAAAATGGAAGGCTGAATACCTTACTAGGCTTCAGCAACGACCAAAATGGCTTGCACCGAATCCAGAACTGAAAATAGGTAGCTTGGTGCTCTTACCTGGTGAGCAATCACCACCTACTCTGTGGCGACTAGGTAGAATCGTAGCCACGCATCCAGGAGCCGATGCAAGAATTCGTGTTGTCACGGTGAAAACTGCTACTACCACTTTGAAGCGCCCAATAACAAAACTCTGTCTCTTGCCCATGGTCAATTAG
The DNA here is from genome assembly GCA_963931805.1 of Microdon myrmicae. Lineage (NCBI taxonomy): Eukaryota > Metazoa > Arthropoda > Insecta > Diptera > Syrphidae > Microdon > Microdon myrmicae. The sequence goes on along the minus strand of OZ007497.1, from coordinate 105,226,203 downwards.
ACACACACACACGCACACACACACACACACACACACACACACACACACAATATGAAATGCCTCTGCACCTCAACCAAATAACGAATTAACTAATAATTCAAGAATCATCACCAACTCACCACCCTCCCTCACTTGTTCACATCGCTTCCCGTTCAGGAGCGAAACAAACAAGGAACTTAATTCGTATCCAATCACCAATCGCGGATAAGACACCGCTGAGTTGACACATCATCGCTGTCCCGGCAGGATGTTGCAAATGCAACATGAGAGTCAAATAAAACACAACACAGGCAACGATAGAACCCTAATAATCGATAACATTGTCAACGATAGAATTTAAATAGATCAGTTGACGGCGCAAATGGTATCTCGCGCTTAAGGGTATGCAACGGAAAGCTTGCGCTGATAAAGTTGCGATTCGAGTCGAGCTTTCACATCAGTTATCTACTCTGGGACTCAAGAACAATCTCAGGCAACGGGGAACACAGCAAAAAGAGGCGAAGAGGGAACGTTGCCAACTGGTATTTTGAATTTTTAAGCAAAGGCACGGTTGTGACGGGAAGTTGCCGCAAGAAAAAAAGAACCGAAAACAACATTCTACGGAAAACCGGAGGAAAAAGAATTTCAAGGTATAAAAAAGGAACTAATTGTATTGAAATGTCTTGTATTGTACAAACTATTCAGGTGAGATAGTCATCCACCATAATAAATTAACAATTTATAACGTTTTACTAATCGTTTTTCTTTTTTTGGCTGGATCGGAACGATCATCCGTCCATGGAGACCTGTTAACAATAGAGTTTTTGAAGAAAATGTAGGTCCTTTGGAACACTAGTGGAGGCGCGGTTCATGCTAAAATCGAGAGAACGGACTCATGGGACATGTTATGTTCATGTGCTATCTCTCTAGCTGGAATAACGGTTTTCGAATATAATTCATCTCTTTTTATCTAATTCAATACAGTAGTCTGGGCTCAAAGACGAAGAATCATTGATTGTGCATTTTTTTTTTTTAAGTGAACATATCCAATGTATTGGCGGAATGGGAGCTTAAGTCAAATGAGGACTTACGTCACGTGACTTGACTCGTCGTAGTGCTGTCCTTCATATGTTAAACGCTCAAAAGTTGTAAGTTGAAATATTTAGAAATATCGATTTTAGTACCAATCCAAAAGGATAGAGCATCGGTTAGATATAAACACGTCTTCCCATCCAAATTCGGGCTTCTCTAAGGGCAATACGAGTAATAGTGAAGAACGTATTGGACAAATTAATTTTTAGCTATGGAAAGTTAGTTTGAGTGTGGAATACGATGACTGATATCCTAGCAAAGCCAGTCTAGCGGAGACGAGCAGCTCATGCCCAAATTATCGACCGACATTGAACGATCGAACTCTTGGAACATGTTAAGCTTACGTGCTATCTCTCTTAAGCTGGAGTATAATTTGGATCATTTCTTCGATGTTATCTTTGGTCGAACTTGTCGACAGGCGTCCAAGACGTCACAAAGGTTAGACGGATTCTCGACCCTACTTGAAGGCTTTGTGTGATACAATCATATGCGCGGGTTTTTGGTGGTAGTGCTAAATCTATATATGCTTTCTGAAATATCTAAAATGGATCAGCATTCTACATTTTGTTTGCAACACACAACTTGAGATAAATTCTTTGTTCAATATTTTCACTCAATGTAAAAATCGGCATGCACTATAGTACTAACTGACTTAACCAGCTCTTGTAAACATACTGGTTGACAGATTCCACCCAAAAGTGGCATCATAATTAAGGACAATTATATTAATATAGTGTATATATGCACACCTTTGACTGGCGAGGGAAGTTTAAATCAACAATTCCCCATGCTTTCTTGACAGTATAAGGTATATACAGTGCAATATCTTTTTTTATTCTCCTTCACTAAAAATAGATATGAAGCTCCCACAGGGGAACAATTTATTGTTGTTGATTGTTGAATAACGCATTTATTGTACAATAATTTAACAAATGTTTACTTAGGACTAAAATGCTAAATCCTATTTTACAATCTTTTCTTATTCTTAAAATAATTTACTGGCTCTACAGGAGCACTCTAAATTACACGATACAATTTTGTGTAATGCCTTTCGGCGTACAATAATATTTTTATATTTTTATATTTTTATATATTTGCTATTACTCGAATATTTTAGAAGGAGAACTTCTCTCTCTGTACTTATTATTATTATTATTTTTTTTTAATAATAATATAAGCTAAAAAAGTTTACAAAAAAAAAATAATAACAAACATATTAACCACAATGTTAACATAAAGCAATTTTAAAACGAAAGGAATATAAATGAAAATTGGAAATGAAAAGGAAGAATAAATAAATATGAAAAGGGAAATGAGGAATGGGAAGGGAAGGCGTAGCGTCTGAAGATCTTACTATATTTGGGCATATTAAATTCTTTCTTCATTGCACCACCAGTTGTGATGGGATCGGTCATTTATAGATTTATCTTGATCGCAGCATCTGATATATCACTGTTATAAAGAATCCGTTTGTCCCTGGCACCACAAAAAGCGTGGTAAGTAATAGGGACTCCGTGCTTGTTTTGGATAAGACCTTTTCTATCCAAGAGAGGGAACGCTTCTGGTGGGATAAACCCATTTTAGAGTGTATTCTCCAGGTACATGTCATTGGGGTAGTATGCTCCCGAGATAAGATTATTTTCGCTGCACATTGCCGTTGCAGTGTGACCACGAATAATTTTGATAATGAAATTATCTATCCTATTCAGTCCTGATTTGGCATACAGTGTCTTATTAGGATAGAATTCTCTGTATTGAGACTCGGGTGTTCTATGTAATCCGAGGCAGGAACGCAAGCACTGCCTCTCGAAATGCGAAACTTTTTAAATGTAGGATGGGGAAACGCTAAACCATACCGGGCAACCATACACTAATATTGGACGGATAAATGCTGAGTACGAAATTATTTTAACTTTGTGATCTAGGAAACTATTTCGAAACAGACTTCTTGTCATTGCATATGCACTTTTAGCTGCAGAGTGGGCAGCTGTTATGTGCTTATCAAAGTATAGGTATTGGTTCATCCAGATACCAAGGTACCTGACAACAGTTTTCATTTGCAGCGGAAGATTATTGCTTCCTACAATGGAAACGTTTTTCCAATTATGCCTTGTATCTCTTGAAGCTGTAGAAAGAGGTTTTCTGAAACGGATGGTTTCTGTTTTTTGGAAGTTAATTTTCAATTTCCAATAGTCACAAAAGCGTTTGATTTTATTGAAGTCGTCTTGAAGAAGTCTGTTAATGGCATAGATTTTTTTTTCTGATCTGTAGACTACAATATCGTCGGCATATGCAATAGCATGATTGAGAGACCCAACTAGATCACTAGTATAAATATTGAAGAGAATGGGAGAATTCACGGCTCCCTGCTGTAACCCATTTTTAATATGGAAAGTTTTTTTGGAGATTTTGTCCCCACATTTTACCACAAATTGTTTATGCATTATCATGTCGTAAATGATGTATAGTAGATATTCAGGCAAACCTATATTTGATAACTTATATACAAGTCCTTCTAACCATACCGTATCGAAGGCCTTTTCAAAGACAACCAAACATACGCCTGTGCATTGTCGTTTTGCCTTGTTCCACTGTATATCGGAAACAAGTTTTGTAGCTGCATGAATTCTGTCGTGCCCCACTCTAAAGCCAAACTGGTTGTTCGGAATGATGTCGTTTTCATCACACCAGTTTATCAATGCCTTATTTATGATTTTCTCGAATATTTTGCTAATGTTTGGAAGCAGACTAATCGAGCGAAGGTTAGCGGGATTGCTCTTGTCCTTGCCCCTTTTGGGGATGGGATGGACTACTGCTATTTTCCAACGTCTTGGAAAGTATGTATTATTTAGAGCGTTATTGAACAAGGTAGTGTACATTTTCAACGCTTCCGGAGGCAGATGTTTAAGAACTGTATTCGGAATACCATTTGTTCCAGAGGATTTCTTGGTTTTAATGGATCTAAGGATGTCCATGAGTTCATTCTTATTCACAAATATATTTGTGTGCAAATTTCTAAGCGGCGCATCCACTCTATTGTTTTCACTCAAGATGGTGAAACTTTAGTTTTCGGAATGTCAACTTTGCCGTTCGTTGTGCAGCGAAATACGGTTTTGGATAGCTCTGTTTTCGATATCGAGGTTAGAATGAATGGGGGTCATTCACTTTGTGTGCTGCCTCGAAACAAGGGCCAATGGAGTTCGCTCTCTCTTGCGGATCCTCGACTACTATTAGTTCTTCGTTGGAGTTGATGTGTTCCGGGGTGAGTTCTGCGTTCAGCAATATTTGACAATTCTCGGGAGTCCTCGGGACTCGAAGGCAGGGAATGTCATTATGATCCTTTCTTCTAAATACTTTATTTATTTGCGGAAACATATTCCCACCACTGGTTTTAATGGAGAGAATTTTACGTTTCCATTCTTCACTAATTACTGATCTGTAGTTGTCACGGATCAGCTTTTGAACGTTTTTAATCAATGACTTAATTGTCTTTATTTCTTGGCAATAAGGATCGCTGAACTGTCTGTAGAGCAGTTTCAGCTGGGAGAGCAGAGCGCTTTTTTGTCGCAAGATAGTTTGCTCCTATCCTGAACCTAGGGGGAATTCTCCTACGGTATGATTGTTTTGGCACTTTACACATCTAAATTCCATACAACAGTTAGATGCAACGTGGCCGAATCGTTGCCACCGCATGCACTGCAACACACGGTCAACCTTCCGTATTTTTTCCCAAATTATTGTTTGGTGGAAAATAACTTTAATATTTCTAAGTGCATCGACTTTGCTGTTGGGACTTAGGGAGACAATGAAGAACGGCAACTTGCGGTTGCGACTTCGGGGGAGAGAAGTGGAGAATGGCTTCACATCAGTGAATTTTAAACTGCCAGTTTCGACAGTTTGTAGTTCCGAGAGGAGTTCTTCAGAGGAAAAAGAAGGATCAGCTCCTTTAAGTAAGATGGAGATAGTTTTCTCCGATTTAGGTGTGTACGTGAAGTACTCACTACTTGCTTCCCTTAGAGCAGATTTAATATTATGATAGTCATCTAAACTATCACATAAAAAACTTATTTTATTATTATTTAAATTTTTCGTTTTAAAATGTCTGCATGATAACTTACCCAATTTAATTAGGTCCTTAGCTTCCATAAAACTAAATATGATGGGACGCACTTTCTCCTTCTTATTGGCTGCTGCTTGTTGTTTTTCCAGCAGTTGTTGCTGCTGCTGTTGCTGTTGCTTCTGCTGCTGTTGTTGTTTCTGCTCTTGCTGTTGAGTGTTGCTATCCGATAGGGCTTCTTTAATTTGTCGGCCCAAATCGTTCTTTTTTTTTGGAGAACTCCTCTTTCTTTTTATATAGCTCCGCAATAAATTGAGCACGTTCGACATCTATGTCGCTCATGTCTGTATTGCTGGTTTTGTGGTCTTCTGTTGCTAGTTCTTTAAATTTATTCCCTTCTCCGGAATAATGTGGGTTATTAGGAGTGGTCATTCCTTCTCTGCGAGTTTTTTCTTTGTTGGTTGGGTTGGGTTTATGCCGTTTGGCAAGGGGGTTTGACTGGGCTTTGGGCCTCCTCTTTGAAATTGCTTTTAGCATTGCTTTTCTTTTTTCCATTTTTTGTTTCCACCGTTAGTTCAATTGTTTTATTTGTGAAGCAACATGCAGAGAACATTTGCTTTCACACGCATACACATTACATACACATGGTCGTTTTGTATACACACACGTGTACGCGACAATACTGTAAATTTGTTGTGGACGAGCGGCGAACACATTGTCGTTTCATTCAAAGTTACACCTTATTTTTGGGTTTAATTAATATTAATTATATGCTTTTCGCGCACCTTGCACAACACTTTGACTACGAGTTCAACGACTATACAGCCGTTCTCAGTGACGAACACGCTTTCACACACAGGTGCACACACTAGAAAGACGCGGGATAGGACGATAGCACGATCCGTATCCTTCGAACGTTAGCTGAGTTATGGGGAACAATTTGTCCTCAACACTGGTTTCACTTGGTAAACTTTAATTTTCCAATAACCTCTAAGAAGGCCTTTCCACTGGATGGTGGTAGCTTGGTACTTTATTGGATGTGGTGTTTCTTTGGTTCGTTGTTGCATATGTAAAAACATGCGTGATGACACCCCATACTGATTGAACTGGAATCGAATGAATTCTCCGTTTGTGCAAGAGGACTAGACTTTAACACATCACAGGATGAAAAGAAAAACGATGGTTCTGTGGGGAGGAAGTATGTACCAGACACGGGCACTAGATTCACTTCCTCCTCCATCATAACTTAATTGTTACTACGCGCACTACATGATTCCGCCGAAGCAAAGGAAACGCTAAACACCAACACAGGACACGTAAAAATAGATAACACACTGAACAGCGCAGTAAAATGTTCGCCAAGAAAAAAACGCCATACCCAGGAGAAATTAATTGAAACACACTGAGTTTACTTAATAATCATGTTTTTTATTTCACCGGTAATTAGAGCACGCACGGTGCGGACTTAGTTTTAATTAATTTTAATATGGATTAAACACTTCGACACGACTCGACTTCTGTGAATATGCGCTTCTCCGCCACATGATACGGAGAGCGAGAGCCCGCGTGTGGCCAGCGTAATCAACGGATGGAATAAGACTCACTGATATTAAATCGGTGTTAGAACCAATTGTGGATGTATTCACTTTTACGGTGATGATAACCGGATCTCTTAGAGGAGATCGTTACGACACACACGTGTGTGTACTTGGTTCTTTACAAGGATTCGGCCATAAAAACATACCAGAAACTCAAGGACGGGGCATAATGGGCATCCAAGAGGTGTGTGTTTGTTGGAACAAACGAATCGCATGTCGTCGGATCCTAATGGATTTGTATTTGCTTATGCATCTAGTTCGTGAGGGAAAAGATTCGGCGAATTAAAGGACAAGGGAAATATGACCTGATGCATAGTTCGGTAATAAGGGTCGGCTAGATAAATAGCAGCCGCTCATTAAATAGAAAATGTGATTCGGATACCACAAACGATATGAATTGTCTATGGTATCGCAGGAAACCTATGTAGGAACAGCAATCTTCGATTTGCACATAGTGCGAGTTAGGGAATTTTATTGCTGGAAGAAAAAGGTCGCCGGCCGATGTGTACGTAAAGAAATTTACTTGGCGAAGTTGGGAAAATAGACGGCGCCATATTTATGATCCCTGTCATGAAGGTTACAATGTATGTAAACCGAATTATTTTGTTTACCGGAATTCATCTAAGGAAATTTGACTGGCGACGTAGATGCCGAAATTGCTTGGGAATTCCTGGTAAGCTAATAAAGAAATCTTAAGGAGCAGTGGTATGCGAAGAGAATGCATGAAGGTAAGTTTTCTTTACAGGGACTTAAAGATCATAGATTTGATCTCTTTAATGCGTGCAGCATTTTTAGGTGCCGAATGCGAATGCATTGGCGAAGACTTATGCGTCTTGGGTAATGCTTATGGGGGTTTTTAAGGTAAGTGTACCGTGGGGTTTGGCGGAACCGCTACAGTTCTGATTTCACTTATTTTATTTTTTAGCTTCCTTAAGTCTATAATAGTAGAATTATAAACACCGATTTAGAGTATGACAGATATTAAATGTTTGTGGTATAAGTAAAGAGAGTAAACATCAAGTATCCTTTACTCTTTAAACAGAGTCAATGAGTTACGCTAATATTAAGAAAAAAGTGTATCAACAAAAAAAAACAAAACACCTGTTTGAACACATTGAACATTATTTATTTTCCTCATTTGTATAGATCCAGATGTTACACCTTGTAATGCTGGTGATAAATCTTGCATAGCACGAGTTGCAACTGAAGTGATTCACACTAAACAGGATGGTAAGTGCCGCGCGTGATATCTTCAAAGATCTCTTACTAATTTGTTTTTATTACAATTAGGTGACCCCGGTTTGAAATTGGCACCCTTTAGAAATTTTCCCATTAACTATTTACACATGGTCTACACACATCCCCTTCTGTATGCTACAGTGAATTGCTACAACTTAACAGTGCAAAACTTGCCCAAACTTTCAGTTACCAAAGTAACGTAAGTTAAACAATGTACAAATTTGATAACGTCTGTACTGATATTGTTAACACCATATAAGATACAGCGAAATAATATGTTAATATATTTTAGCGGTTTCGGACCAAACCCAGCTGGTACGCATACACTTAGTCTTTATACAAATGAGAGCATCATCGCTACAGGAAACTACACGGCAAAAGGCTTGCTTCTACTTACACCAATAAATGGAAGGGGCCCCATCAAAGTTGTCCTCAGTAATACACTCTATATTTCATTTATTCATAATCATACTAATCACGAATACTTCTAATTCTCTCTTAGATCAATTGACACTTAATATGACAATAGTAGCGGAATCAGTTCAGAAAAACCAAACTACGTACTTGCAGGTTAAAAGTTTCCAAATTACCTTGTCCGCCAAGTCAGCTAGTTATTTACTAGACAACCTTTCAGATGGAAATCCAACCATGTCAAACTTCCAATCCCAACTTTTAGCTAATAATATGCCAACTGTGTACGGTATTACTATCGGTACCATATCTAAAGTAGTATCACCCTTCATCGGAGGTCTGGTTATTCCAGTTCTGGAAGGGTATCCGTACAGTGAATTAGTAAATGGTGGAAATCCATAAAAAATATCAAGTTCTTTTTAACAGAACCCACAGATTCAGATGATTGATTAATATTTTTGCTTTGTTTGTTTTCCCTTAATTTGATTTGTCACATTAAAAAAAAAGAAGATAATTACGAAATCTTATTTGCTGTCTTGAACATATAATAAATAAAATTGCAATCTGCCAGAAATCGAAATATCTGCTTTATTTATTAAATACCTAGGTAAGGAGTTTCCTAAGGGTCTTGTAAACCTTTTCTATTGAATTTTTCTTAACACAGATACTACGATTCCGCAAAGCATTGAAAAAGCCTAACATGTAGCTCAATTTAAAATATAACTAACAAGCGCAAAATGGGATTATTCTTTCTAATATATATGTCATCTAAAACTTTAAAAATTGTTCATCCTCCATTTAGAAAAAAAAGGATGACCGGTCCCATTATACAAGAGGAATATTAGAAATATCATTATAGAGATAGAACTGTACGAATTGTAAAACAGCGATTTTTAAGCACCCTTGAATGTCAAAGGAAAGTACAAGCGGAAGACGACGAGGATAGGGAAAAGGGGTAACGATTTGGATTAGCCGTGAATGTCTGCAAACTAGATAGTGCAACAGGCAAGAGACAAAAGATCAGACAGGTCATTTCACATCTGTGTGGTTCGGCCAAAGAATGATTTTCTGTATTTATTTGTACGTTAGGAGTTCATATTTAACGTGAACTATCGCACACTTTCTGATTGATGAGTATTGCGGGAGAATGTGTGGAGAAGTGAAATGCATTCACCAAATTCAACTGAGCAACGATATGTATATAAGGGGTGGACAGAATACCTTGCGCTTATGTCCCAACGATAGAACTGAAAGAATTGCGCCAGGTCCCCAATCACTTTCACAGCATTGGAGGCTGGTGACCAAACATTGGAATCGAATTCCGTTTCATAAACGTTACGGGAAACTACACTGCAAATGACGCACTTCTACTTACATCGGCAAATGGAGAAGGCGCTATCAACATTGTCTACAGTAATATAATCATTATTACATTTATTCAAAATCGTACTAATATTTATGATTTTTTTTTTATAGACAAAAGGACAAGCGTTATTACAACTAAAGCGGGCTCAATTCAGAAAATTCAAAGTACACACTTGGTCGTTAAAAATATCCAGTTAAAGGTGTCAGTAGCGTCAGTTACTTATGAACTAGATAATCTTTCGAAAGGAGAATCCAGCCTTGTCAAATTATCACGCTCAACTTGTATCTAATAGTATGCCAACTGTGTGCTATTTCCGTTGATACTATATCAAAAACTCTATCACCCAATTTGGGAGCTTCTATCTGCGCTGTTCTGGAAAAGCACCCATATACTGAATTGGTAAAAGGTGGAGATCCTTAAAATATATTTTTTTTTAACACGGCCCACAGTTTACTAATATTTTTTTTCGATTTTTTAGTTCTTATTGGATTGGTTACATATAGTATAATAGAAGAAAAATTGCAGGCGTTTTTCGCTGTCCCGAATAAATAATAAAAAAACTGGTTACAGTTTATCCACAAGAACAGAAAATTACCAAATCCAAACGGAAAAAAAGAAGATTTATTCCTCTCCTTAAAAAAAAGAAAAAAAAACATAAATAAATAAATAAATAAATAAATAAATAAATAAATAAAATAAATAAATAAATGGACTCTCATCATATGATAAGAAAGAACGAAGGACTAATCCTATCATTAGAGAAGAATCAAGTTATGTGCTGGTGCTGCTGCTGTTTGTGCATATTTCGTATTCAAGTAGTTCAGTCTGCGTATTATTCAGCTCATCATCATCATCATCATCGGCACTACAATCGGGAACCGGTCTTGGCCTTATTTAGTAAGTCCTGAGGCTTGTTAAATTTTCCATAATGATTTATTTTGTCCTTGCGGGTGACAGGCGGGTATACTAACCACTATACTATCGAGGAGCCCATAATATTCAGCTCATAATTGTGTAAAAATGTACTAATAAAAGAAAAGGAGGATTGTGTTTCTGATTAAAAAGCGTTTGGTTTTTACGTATTTATAAGAAGCAGTCTTCGATAGTAGTTGTGGTTAAAATCGGCAAAAAAAAAACCTTCGGAATCTAAAGATATATTTACCTAGATACTTCAAATGGTTCAAATTGCCTGAGTGATATCCATCAAGTCTTACCAGAGAAACCTTCACCCCAAATGGGAAGGCATTCTACAGCGGAATGCAGATATCGTGCTGCTGAAAATCGCAGACAACGAAAACCCCAACTATTTCGCGGGAATTTTATCGTTACGCCCGAGGAAATATCTCTCGATGAGCATGCGAAATTCATCGATGCTTTTAGGGATATTAAATCGGTTATCACCGGCGCCTTCATCAGCCTCAGCGGCCATCATAAACACCAACCGCATGCACTCATGCAGGCTGCCTTCTGTACAATTTCATACTTCCTTGAGCAATTACGAATATTGGAAGCCCACCGATCTGTGGCGTCTATATAACCTAAAATCTAGTGACGGTGGAAAACTATAAATGCGCCTGTGGGGACGAAGTATGATGTGGTGCCTACACGGGAACAGGTTCACATCCTTCCCCAACACTCGTACCGCTAAAATCCAAGTCGCAGATGCGGGGTGACCTGTTCGCCAGTCACCAAGTAAAACAACCACTTCCTTCATTCATTTTTATTTTTACTTCAACATAAGGATATACATTTTCTGTCATTAATAAGGATATAGATTAGATTCTGCTAGTTCACAACGCAAGAATATAATAGACTTTAACGGTAAATTCAAATTGTTATTCAATAAACGATGTTAATTCACACATAAGGAAAAATAAACTTTAACTTAAGCAGATTGTTAATTCACAGCGAACGGATATACATTTTCTGACATTAGGTTAACATAAGAATATAAATTAAATTCTGCCAGTTCACAACGTAAGGATATTATAGATTTTAACTTTAGTACACGCACACGATAAATTCAAACTGTCAATCAGAAGATGATGTTCATTCATAACTTAAGGAAATAACAGACTTTAACTTTAGTACACGCACGCGGTAAATTCCTATTGTCATTCAATAGATGACGTTAATTCACAAAGAACGTAAAGAAAGTAAAGAACTAATAAACTTTAACTTAAGCACACGCATACGGGAATTCAAATTGTCTTTCATTCGTGAATCGCGAATAATACTCAATTCTGCTGGCTCGCGCTCCGTCTGTGAAAATACCGACTCCTGGTGATCAGACTTGACTGAACTCCGTGGTTGTTTAATCACGACTCTCTGTTGGTTGTTTAACGTGGAGGCACGACTTGCTGTGCATGAGCAAGCGGACCGTGGATATATTAATTCCATAAAACGAAATGTTTATCCGATTGGTACCGCGTAAGGGATCCAAGCTGATCGGGCGTACGTTGCTGGCGTCCTCTGATGCGACTTGCCATGCACGTGTGTGGAAAAAAATATTTCCTTTCTGTGTGCATGGAGAAGTTTGAGGATTCATATCGGTTATGTCATCATCATGTGGTAACCGAATTGGATTCCCAGGAATATGCTGCGTTGCATGCAGGCATGCCCCTGGTGGTAATACTTATCGGATGTTGATGCCTGTCGATCGGTTTACCGACCGATGTGCTTGTAGGTCAACAAGAAAGGAAAGAAATATCTCTTGCATGTGTGGAGCAGAATTGGTTCGGAGACATGTGTAATGGATTGGTTTGGATGATGTTGGTTGTTTGGCGGTGCAACCAAATTGCTTATAAGGAACATGTCTGTTTGGTGCTGATGGATTTTGCATCATTATGAATTTACAGCATTACAGGTATTTATAGAACAAACTATGTAAAGGTAAGTACATACTTTCCAGGTTTTTATGCTTTCTGTATGCCCTAGGGGGAAGTTGGATGGCGAGCCTATAAAGGGCGAGCGGTGGCGTTATTGAAACCGCCACAGGCCTTAGGCTTTTGTTCATTATTGTCCTTAGTGGTCTTTTTCAGATTCCTGCAGTAACGAAAGCCTGTTGTAGGCTTACGTCAGCTACGCGACGCTATTGACACCTTAACTGAGCTTAGCGATCCGTAAAGGACTGGGACGATATCCTCGTATACCTTACAACGCAGTGGCTGGATTATCGCACTAGACGTTATCGCGTTTGCGATGATAGTGCAGAACGTGTGATTCGAACTGACGCTATGGCGGTTAGAATCAATAAAAAATGGAACCAATGCTCAACACATCAGGCCACTGCCGCGTGCACGAATTCGATTTCTAAACTCAAGTATACTCAACTGCTGTGGGATTGTTATGTTATCGCTATGGTATAGGGCTCTGATGCTTTGCTTATTCGAATTTCCTTTCTGTGTTCTTCACTATTTGGTTGAATATTGTGTGTATCTGTTAGAAACGCCACAACGTCATTGCCGGTCATCTCAGTATATCCCTACTAAACGGTAAATTCATATTGTCATTCAATACCCCCTAATACAAGCAGTTCGACACCTTCCTGAAAACGCGCATCGAGGCCGTGGAATTCGTCGGACTGTCCAAACTTGACGCTAATTAGGATCAAGGCGCCCGGAAGAAGACCATCAGCGTGTCTCCCACTCAAAGCCGCCACCATCCGTGTCGCACAGCTCGGTGCATACAGCGTCACAGGAAACTCTGAACCAACAGGCACGTGTAGGCACGGAGTATCACATCACATATCCCCCTGCGAAGGGTTCAAAGCGCTTGCGCCTGAAAGAAGGAAATCTAATGCAGACTAAAAGTTGTGCTTCAAAATTTTAGGCTGACACCCGCTGTGCGACTTTCACTCTATTCGGGTCTGCAGGCAATGCCAAGGAGAACACCACACCATGTCGTACATTGGCGCTGCCTTGATTACCACGTCCCACTGCATCAAAAAGTGAGTACGAGACCCCCCTCTCCAGACGGGCAGGATCCAGAGGGCTACTCACATATAATCCATTTATCGTCTCAACAGTCACTACTATTCGCTACCGCTCGATTGATCGTTAAATCGGAAGTGAAGATGAAATCTCTAAAGAGTCATTATATTACCATCGATCCCGAGTTGTGACTGTGACTACAGATCGCAACGCGTTTTAGCGGATGGAGGAAAGGTTTAGGCAACTTCAATTCCATGAACTGCTGCAGAGGTTCGTGGAAGAGTACATTACGCTCAAACACATGGGTGAAATGAACGACGGAAACACAAATGCAACGAACAATCATACGGCCGAAAGGCGATCATTGGGTCGCGAAGAGCCCATAGACTTAGGTGAGAATAACGCAATTCAAGAAGTTCGAGATCAAGTAAAAAAAAAGGGAAAAGAAAATCCAAAGAACCGAAACATGCCATGGAAGTGTGGAGGTGGTTGCTTATACCCCTTCACGGGCGTGGGTCCAGTAACACACCCACAAGACGCCGCGAGAGAAATTGTTCATCAAGAAAGCAGAAAATAAAACACCGTGGTTTGTAGGGTGATGACTTTTTATTGGTATTTCGAATATCCTTGAGAACACTAAAAGTTACAAATATTTGATTCACGTATATGGCGATCTTTCTTTAGGTAATTTATTACTACAAAATATTAAATTCACTCCCGTTTAACTTATGTTTCTCGAGAATAACTCAACACAAAATCTGACTCTTTAAAATTTACGACAGACTGTGGTGAGACTCGACGTCTCTCCTTGATGGATGAAATTTGACTCTATAAATCGCGTGCGCACAATTCAGGCGATGAAATCTGACTCCCTCATATTCGTCGAGATCAACTTCCACCAGCCGCCATAAAGATGGATTCTTCCTATATCCCTTCGGGTCAATGTACTGGTGCACAAGGCACCCTCATGATGGTGAGGGATTGACCTGCAGATGTGCAGGCTAAAGTCTCATCCAGGAGAACCATGGACCAGCGTTTAGTAAACAAAACAAACGTAGTGAGGTACTGTGTTTGTTTTGATTTGCTGGTTGGTCATCATAGGGCATGGCATGGGTATGATTGTCTAAACAATGATCATATCCATGCCCAAATTCCATGATCGGTTGATAACCGATGGAAGGGAATTGGTATTAGGGGCTGCAGGCATCGTTGAGATAAGCGATGGCGAAAAATCGCAGAAGGAAGAAATAGGTTTTGTGTGTTCTGTAAATAGAAACGCTATTTCGGAGGGTCATACGGTGAGATGCGCATTTGTTTAGTTTAACCAATGCTGCATGCGAACGTCGGCTGTTTACGTAATCGCCCAGAATCATACCGTTGCAGGCAATAGATTTCTCTGTGACGATAAGCCAACCGCAGATTTATTCGCCTACGGCAAAGGCTAGGGTGGCTATTGTTTGGCTATGAAAACTGTACGTGGGACACGATCGTTGGCATGATTGTTTAAATAGCAATCATGATCGTGTCCGATTCAATGGGTGTTAGTTTTCGGAAACTGCATCATAGGACATGATCATTAGGGTGATTATTTGAACAACGATCGTGGTCATGTCCTATTCGATGATCGGGTGTCGCTTGGGCGATCAATGGTCGGAAAAATCCGCTGCAGCTGTGTCAACGGTTCTGCTGGCCGGCGTGTGTTTGTCGAATTTAATTGCTGACAAGCTGAGCCGATTGGGTTGGTATGGTATGGTTCATATATTATGAAGCAGAAAAACTCGAGATTATGTATGCCATCGGTGAGGTTTAACTTTCAGGTATGATGCTTCTGGCGCAAGACTAACGACCTTGCCCGGAAAAAACAAATCATTATGGAAAATTTAACAAGCCCCTGGCCTAGCTGAATAAGGCCAAGACCGGTTCCCGGTTGTAGTGCCGATGATGATGAGCTGCAGAGGAGCTTACGCTGCCCCTAATTGCAGGTAAATACTATGGGTTTGTATGGGAAAAGGAAGGTGGTTAATTTACGAGGATGGGCGGCTCTTTGGGAATGTATTAAAGAACCGCCACAGAAGAATGAAGAAATTTCACTTCAACTATATCTCATCTAAATCGTGGGTTTTCTTACCAGACACGTGACGTGGGTTTGAACATCCCAACTAAACACCATTGCAGATTATAATAAACTAATTAATAACTTTACCTGGAACAACATCAGTGATAAATCGCATAGGAAGACACTAACTTCAACGCACCCTTCAAATGATTACGATTAAAGTGACCTTTATTCAATTTACTCTTTCCACTCTATGCAGTAGGTGGTCGAAGTCCTTTCGGCAATCAACGTAATCTGATTCAACCATACTCATATGCAGACATAGCACAAAAACAGAAGCTTTCAACGTTCCTTTTGGCAGGCGGTTTTCCTCTCAGTAACATCAGCGGTTTCCAACCTGGGAGGCCCGCCAACATTTTTTAATAAATTAATTTCTATACCATAATATCTACAAATATCTTAACGTAACAGTGAAAATTCAGTGCATGAATGTTTATTTTTATTTTCTTTACATTTACATATATTTAATTCCTATTAAAAAAAATATTTGGAGCGGAGTAATTTAAAAACGGCGCGTTTGCAAACGCTATGTTTCGGTAATGCACAAAACGACCGCTAGTTGCATGAAAACAATAACCTACAATTTAAATGTCACTCATAGTTAAAGTGTCAACTGAAGCGTGCCGACAGGGTGTAATATTGTTTTTTAAAATTGTTTTTGACGTGATTTCTTTCTGAAAATAATCGTTAGTATATTTTAAGCTTCATTTTTTTTATTTAAATTATTATTTATTTTAATTTATATCAATAAAATATTTTTTAGACGAATGGATACATTTTTGAGTGGTTGCAAGAGAAAGGTCAAAAATAATGGAGATGCTGATACTAGTGGGAATAAAAGCAAAAAAGAACAAGGAAGTAAAGCTCCCAAGAAAAGACAATACAGTTCATCATATTTATCATTAGGATTCACTAGTGTTAGTATAGATGGCTTGGAAAAACCAATGTGTTTGTTGTGTTCGAAAGTTTTGGCATCAGATAGTATGAGACCAGTCAAATTAAAACGGCACCATGAAACTCTACATTCTGAATATATAATTCAAAGAAAATTGGATGAGCTTAATAATCAAAAGCAAACGTTTAAAAAAATACTTTCTGTAACACCAAATGCATTATTGGCTTCGTACCATGTCTCTTACCGAATCGCAAAATGTAAGAAACCACATACAAACATATCTAATTTTACCAGCAGCTATTGATATGGTTCGAATAATGTTCGGCGAATCATATGCAAAACAGTTGCGACAAATTCCACTTTCTGATAATACAGTCGGAAGAAAAATCAATGATATATCTGAAGAAATTTGCGATCAATTAGTTTCTCGGCTGCGTACTTTGAAATTCGCCATACCAGTAGATGAGGCAACTGATATAGCTAAAGATGCCCATTTAATTGCATATGTTCGATATGCTGTGGAAAATAATATATTAGAAGATATATTATTTTGCAAACCCATTCCCGGAAAGACCACATCCATTGAAATTTTTAATATAATGAACAGTTTTTTTTTTTTAAAAAACGACATAACGTGGAATAATTGCATTGGACTGGGTACTGACGAGGCTCACTCAATGTCCGGACACAAATCGGGGTTTCAACCATTAGTTAAGAAGAAAGCACCACATGCTATCTGGATGCATTGTATGCTTCAAAGAGCAGCTCTAGTGTCAACAAATATGAGCGAGGAACTTAACAAAATTTTTACAAAAGTTATAAAAATTATAAACTACATTAAGAACAGTCCTTTGAGATCTAGGCTGTTTGCAAAGTTGTGTATAGATATGGAAGCTATTATACCTCACTTCTGTATTATTGTAATTATTGCAAAATTGATTCAAAGGGTATTTGAACTCAAAGAAGAAATAGCAACCTTTCTCGAAGAAAATCACCACGAAGAGGCACATTTGTGGAGGAACGATAATTTCCTTGTTAAACTTGCCTATTTGGTTGAAATTTTTCGAAAATTGAGCAATTTGAATAAATCAAAGCAGGGATCACAAGTGCATCCACTTGTTCAAAAAGACAAAGAAAAAGCTTTCATTAAAAGTTGAAATTATGGAAGTCAAATTTACAAAAGAATGAGTTGGACATGTTTTCACTGTCAAAAGATTTTTGGGCCACAATCAATATTGAAACAAGTAAGAATCTTTTTATTGAACACTTGGATGGTTTAGTGCTGCATTTTTCAAATTATTTTAAAGACCTTGATTTCTCAAAGTTTTTGTGGGTATAGAATCCATTTATTGACAATGCAGATGACGAATTTGAGCTGACAACCATTGAAAGGAAAAACTGATAGAATTATCATGCGATAGCTTACTAAAACAAAAGTTTCAAAATAACACCTTAATTCATTTTGGATGAACGTTAGCGGAGAGTATGAATCTTTCGATTGCAAAGCAATGCAAGTGCTTCTGTAGCGGTTCCACTACTCACCTTTTCAATCACCCCAATAACTTCCTCCCAAAGCTCCAGAAATCTCATAGTTTTTTTATGCAATCGCATTAGCACCCTCAAGCATTCCTCCTATCAAGGGCATTCACGCATTTAATGCGTTATTCAACTTCCCTGAAAGCAATCGGTACACCATTCTCGCATCCATCAAGGCATCTCGGCCTTTTTCTAAAAAGAAAAACATTTCGGTTGCCGTACTAGGTAAACGCAATAAACTATGGAAACAATCTACGGCACCCTGCCTGCCTACGTTTTCTGTCTCACACGTGCGCCGCAGATTTTCCTAGTTTATATGTATCCACGGCGGTTTTTGTCCAACCAACAAAACATAGCGCAACTCGTGCCTAGCTGCCAAGAACCGAATTCTCTAGTAGTGTAAATATTCACACTGGAATCTGACCCTTGAGTTGCCATAGATGCCATATACAATCGGCATAGATGATATACACAACCGTCATTGTGTAACATTCTAAATTGCTTCTCAATAACTTGCCACTATTGATTCAGCTGCAAGCACCTCTCTCAGAAATGCTCCTTTGTTTGAATCTCCAAACAATCACCAACTTCGCGCTTAGCCACCGGATTCAAATTCAATAGCATAAACAAATGCAAATAAAGAATCCGTTTCTTACAACGAACAAAGATACGATATACAAATTGTATTATGTATCACAACCCTATTAGCACCTAATGAGTGGCAGCGTATTTATTTAGTTGAACCCTCATTACAGAACGACACCTTAGGTCGCTCCTCCATTTGTTCTTTTTCCCTTGTTTTAGGTTTCGTTTATCCTTTGCCGAAACGCATCGATATACACATACATTACCAAGACCTTCTTCCTTGTTTTCACCACGAGAGAAACACTTTCTCTCTCGAAGAAACTCACCCCAGTTGCGAGGTGGCTCTGCATTGAGCAAAGAAACGCGGAGTCTCATTTCAAGCACCAACGATTGCACATTGCTGGTTCGCATTTCCCCCTTAGTAGAGTGAGCATAGGGTGCGTACCGGATTGCACCCCAGAGTCGAAGTCGGACACAGACAATTACGTGATCCTTGAAACTGTGCAACTTAATTTAACAATAGTTTTGTCCAAAACCAATAAACCATTTGTAAATTGCATTAACAGTTCGAGTGTCAAAATTTAGTGGTAAATCAAAATAAACAACATTCATACGAAACAATACCACCGTGCGTTTTATTTCTTGCTTGGTGAACGATTGTCCGAGGTATTCCGTGGAGTTTCTTTTCTCATTGTATTGAACAGTGAACTTTCGATCGTTGGAAAATCGGTGGAGTATTTCATGACCGTGACAATGAGTTAAAAGTGCATCTCACACATGAACATGATAGGAAATCTTTGTGAACCTGCGCCAAAGCCGGCACATGACGAAGACATTTCCTACACTTCTACCGTTTGTAACGTCGTATTTATGCGAAACTGGCTTTTCGGCACTGGCTGCAATGAACACCAAATATCGAGCCAGGTTAGTAGTCGAAAAAGAGATACGAGTGGCACTCTACACATTGCCCCCAAGATTTGATAAACGTTGTGCCAGTAAACAACAACAACCCTCGCATTAAATTTGTATGCGATAGATGTAGTTGGTTTAAATGTTTAAAAATGATTTTATATAAAAATAAATATACACATGTGTATGTAAAATAAATATACACATGTGTATGTTATAGCTAAACCTTGTTATTATTCTGTTGATTGTAGTTTTCAGTTTTTTTTTGTAATAAAGTTTTTATTATTTAAAACGTGTCTATATTATTTAATCTATTAAAACAATAAAAGGTAGGGGAGGCGCGGAAAACACGGAGAACCAACCCACAACCCTAACCTGCAAACATGCAAAAATCAAATCCTCAACGGAACATTACCCAATAGCATACATTCCCAAATCTGCAATAAACTATTTTCCAAACCTCCAAGAGAATATAATTCAACCGAATATATTCTAATCACCACCACACGCATTTCCCCAAAACTGCGTCAGTCAATTATCTATATTTTCTCAACGCAACCAAGCAATCCACATTTCCCCGAAATTCGTATGCCATAGCAAACGCATATTCAAATCCTCAACGGAACATTAGCAAGTATACCAAGCCGCACACATTTCTCCGAAGTTCATATGCCTTAACAAAGCATATATCCAAATCCTCAACGGAACATTACCAACCAACTAAACCGCGCACATTTCCCCGAAATTATTTCGGCTAACATTTCTATCTAAACGATATCCCTTGCTTGCACCCAAGCCATTCCAATTTCCTCCGAAAACGCACGCCCATACTTGCCCGCGTCGCCAAAGCCAATTTCCCGGTACACCCAACCAACGAAGTCAACCCAGCCTGTACGGCCAGAATTCGTTGGAACCGAGTTCTTATGCGAGCATAGCAACTCGTCCGCCATTCCTCGTAATTCGCAGCGAGCCTAATTTTACTATGACGCACCGCCTCGACGCAATGAATGAATTATTTTCATTCACCACCAGTCGCAATTTATCCGCCGTGGCCCTCACAACGAGGTCGAGTCACAATCACCGCCAAGCGCATCTCGCCCAATCACCCCGAGTCGAGTAGGAAGTCCGCGCCACTGTATTAAGCAAAAGATAGAAAATAAAAAGAACGTACACGCGAGCGGGAGTTATAAGGTAAACGATCGCGACCACGGAGAACTTAATGAACAATATAACACGTCGCCGCAGCCTCGTAACTCAGCGGGTAAAGAAAAGTCGGGAATTAACGGAGATCGATAACTTCCTACGCAGAGGCTAGTGTACTAAGCTACTCATTGTACTCCATATACCTAAGTGCTACTGATTTGTAAATTGCGGTAACGGCGCGATATTTCATGCTGTGTAAAATATCGAAGGAATAAAGAACATTCGCGTGGAAATCATTCAGTGTCTTTTATTTGTCCTTTCATTCGGCGCTCGGTTTCCTTTTGGGAAGACAATTTTGTCCAGATATCGTTGGTGGGTGAGAGTGAACCCCGCACCATACGTTGGCGCCCAGATTTCGATCCCCCACAGAGGCATGGTAGCATAAAGGTTGGAAACCGCTGATCTACATCAACAAGTTACATCGCATAAATCTAAAAGTGTTGAATACAATAGGTTTTATGACAACATCGAACACGACCATGTGCTCGGAAAAACAACTGAAACGCACATTGCATCAAATTATTGTGCTCATCTAAAAACAAACCCAATGGTCAATTCGAAAATAGTAGCATTTATCATGGAAATAGTATTCACGACCAGTTCAGGTCGACTCAATAGAAAATAAATCGTTTCCGGACTCGTTAATAGAGAGTCAACAATCCGTATTGAGCAAATCACCATATTACCCGGAAACTCGTACGCGAAGAGCATATTCGTTTAATTCCCGCCGTGCTCAACCCACAAGACGGTCGCAACACGACCCTTTCTCAAGACCGGCGGAGATTATCGGGGTCCTTTGTTTATAAAGGAAAAGCAGTTTAGGATATAAAACAGGATAAAGGTATATGTAGCAATTTGTGGTAAGGAAGCTTGTTCATTTAGAATTAGTGAGTGATCTTACTAGTGGAGATTTTTGTAGTTCTGGTAATTTCTTATTGAGCAGTTAACTAATGGAAGTGTTAAGAAACTAAACAACGGATAGGAGTACGCACTCAGGCCTTGCCGCTTGAAGATGATCCATGTGTATGATGCATCTAGATGGGGATCATGTTCACTTCTTGTTGTGTGTAGTGTAGTGTGGAGTGTTTCTGAGACAGGGATTCAGTGTAAGGGATTTTCTGGCCGAGAATTTTTGTTTCATCATCGGTTTAGTTGAGTTAAATATTTATTTTGTGTTGTGTTGTGTAGGGTTAAGTATCCAATTGAGGATATTTGCTATATGTAGTGTTGTGCAGAGCAAACGAATAGTGCCTTTAAACCTGTGATATATTTTTCCTATTTACGGGTATTAGTTCCACAAATCGGTGTTAATATACGATGAGTAGAATGACTTTTATCATCGGTAGCTTCTTATTAATTTTTTTTTACTTTCTTTTTAAAAGAAGTTAAAATAAATATAAGGTATTTGATTTTTTAATACAATTTTCGATTATTTTGAGAGAAAATGAATGGTACTCCTCCTGAATGTTCCCAAGTCCAGAGTAATAGCCCTTAGATTGAACGCGATCTGACGACAAGGACTCATTCAAATGGAATGCGGCTCTGTGGCACGGAATTTATGCTTACGATAGTGAGTTGGGTTAAGATATCCGCTGATTGGGCTCTGGCTCGAAAGACCAGATGCTGAAACTTATGGAACTACGTAAATAGAAAATTCTGACTTCTATGAAAGGCATCTTCAATGGATACTATAGAGATTATAGAGCCCGCACGTCTATTGTAGGTCAACCGAGATTGATTAGAAAAGTAGCCATCAAATCCTCCTCAGTACAGACTGTTCTGAAGTACAACTTAACGGATGATATAAAATTCGACAGGAAGCATAAATCTGCAAGAAGGTAATCATCTAGTGGAAAATTTTGTTGACAAATCCGTGATGATCACGTTTACTACGCTCTCTTTTTTTGTTTTTTAAATTACTCATTTATTTGACCAAAAATTAACAGTTACAATAAGTAATACAGCTAACTTATAATAGATTGGTTACGTAATAAGTGTTTACATGGTATTTCTTAACATTTTTCAAACAGTTCTATTTTACATGTGCTTAAGATTTAATGGGATTTATATATATTGGTAATTTTGATTTTCCTGGAAAAGGTCAGAAAAAAAAAACCAGGAACTCTGTTTATTTTAACTTAGCCTACTTAACATTACTTAACATAACTTAATCTAATCTTACATACATCATCATCATCATCACATTATCATCGGCACTACAACCGGGAACCGGTCTTGGTCTTATTTAGCAAGTCCTGACGCTTGTTAAATTTTCCATAATGATTTATTTTTTCTGGGCAAGGTCATTAGTCTTACGCCGGAGGCTCCCCGACGGTGAATCGAACCCCGGTCTCCCGTGTGACAGGCGGGTATACTAACCACTATACTATCGAGGAGGTTAATCTTTGATATTATATATTTGATATTGCAATGATAGTGACAATTTGATAGGACTTAAAAATAATATTTACAATATTGATTTATGTGGATGCGGGATTTCTCGTTTTAATTGAGGATAGTAAGGGATATGGTCAGGTATGTTCTTACGGAGGGGGGTGTCATTCGGTTCCGTGTTAAAGGTAAGAATCTTGAAGAATGGTTGGATGTTGCTATATTTGAAATGATTGGGTGCCAGTTCGGTGTTGTGGTACACGACCTCGTTTAGATCGTTAACCAGTCTGCCTGAGGTATGTAAGAGTGAGTCTGATTATCTGTTTGTAAATGAGCTGTTTGACCTTTAGAGAGAGGCCTTTAGGTTTCCACAACACTCATCTGCAGAGGTTAAGCTGTATTGAGGCTTTATGAAGGGAATTTTTGATGTGGGTTGAGAATGACAGTCGTTGGAAAGGGTTACTCCTAAATATTTTAGAGTTTTGGAAGGTTTTATGAGGGTGTTATTAAGCTTAAGTTTACTTTTGCTGGGGCAACTTTTAGTGTTGTTTGAGCAGTGAGCGTTTATGCCCTTAAACACTGTTAGCTGGGTTTTGGTTGAGTAGAGGCGAATTTTCCATTTGTTAAAGTATGCTGAGATGAGCGGGATGAAGTTGTTAACGCGGTTTCTTGCCGCTTTGACAAATCTACTGCTAGAGTATATTAAAGTATCGTCAGCATAATTTAGCATTACAACACTAGGTGGAGGTTGGGGAATATTGGATGTGTATAGAAGATATAAAAGTGGTCCGAGAATGGATCCTTGGGGAACTCCCGCGGTTATGTTGTGAGTTTGTGAGAGGGAAGAATTTATTCTGACCATGAATTTCCTACCAGAAAGATAAGATGCTTGGAGCTTTGTGATGTTGGAATTCAGACGAAATATGCAGTGCAGCTTATAAAGAAGTCCTGAGATCCAGGCCCAATCAAATGCTTTGGGAATATCGAGAGATATGCATACGATAGGGCATTGGTTTTCTAGACCAGTTGTGAGATCGTGTGTAAGTTTTAGTAGCGCATGACAAAGCTTCGGAAAGCCAAACTGAGAATTAGGGATGAGAGCGTTATCACTGGCAAACAAGAGAAGGTTTAGATAGATCTTACATTCCAATATTTTCCTTAGAGTGTTCAATAAAGATATCGGACGATAGTTGGAGGTGTTATTGGAACTCCCGGACCTTTTAACGGGAATTACTACCGGAATTTATGATATGGTTAAGAAGGACTAGAATGGGAAATAGATTTGGTGGGCGAAGTCTTTTAAATAGAAGGTGTGGTATTCCATCTAGACAGGTAGATTTTTTGTTGGGTCGTGATTTTATGAACTTGATTAATTCATCTGTGGTTAGAAATGTGCTGGTGTCTGAAGGTTGTGACGCCTTGTTTGTGTCATTAAAATCTCCAATGAAAGGAGTATAAGATGCGGGTAATCTGTGTGAGATATATTCGTTGACAGCGTTTCGTAAATTAGGGACTGAGAGGGAATCATTTTGTTGATGGATTTTTGAGAAGTGATTAGCCAGGCAATTGGCTATGTCCGTGTCGGATTGGATAAGATTGTTGTTGAATGGGTTGATAATGTGATCGATTCGCGGTTTAAACTTCCGACCAGTTAGTCGGTTGATGTTTTTGAAGAGTTCACGGTTGGGTTTTATATTGTTAAGTGTAGAGGTATAGGTCTGATCCCCGAACTTTTTTAAATGTTCATTTATTAGGGTGGTCAGGAGTTGGATCTGACTTTTAATAAAGGGGCAGAATCTTAAGTGAAGTTTTCGGCGGAGCTGTTTTTTGAGACGCAGCAATTTAGTTAGGATGCTGGGTACAGGTTTTCCTAGATGATGATGAGGGATGGTGGTGGGTGTATTGCTGGGGGGCGGGGGGGGGGGGGGGGGGCATCCTTGAGGGTCTGCTCAATTTTTAGGGCTGCTCGATCGATATCAGCAGGGATTAGGTTAGAACATTCGGGGATTTGCAAGTTAGAAAAACTTTCGGCGACGTCTCTATTGACCTTTTTCCAGTTAGTCTTGGAGAAGTTCGGGACAGGACTATGTGAGTAGAGCAGTTCGAAGGAGGGAACTTTGATCGAGGTGTGAACGGAACCATGATCAGAGGGAAAGACGAAGGATACTGCGGGGGGGGGGGGGGGGCTCGTTGAGTAGATACAGCCGACTTGAGAAAGAAGTCAATTGTTGACCGCGTCGAGTTGGCTGCAATGGACTGTCGATGTACGTGAATGGGTGAGATGAGAGAAGGTCCAAAAGTTGACAACCGTATTTGTTATTCTTTATGTCGTTGAATGCTGTATGTCGAGCGTTCCAATCTCCACCAATTATGAAGATTATGAATGGTGCGGGGAGAGACTGTCTGATTATTTGAGATATGTCAGAGTCAGGGAAGTCTGCTTCTCGTGTTGGGTGGATGTAAACGGATGTTATTATGATTACTTTTTTGTTTTCACAAAACTTAACTGCCGTGTATTCAATATTGAAAACATTGGCGAACCTGATTTCGGTGAATTGAAGTTTATTATTTGGTAGGATGCCGGTACCTCCATGGGATCCAGTAGTTCTGGGGTTTGAAATAAATGTTTAATTGGGGATGAATACTCGGGAGTTGGACTTAAGCCACGTTTCTGAGAGGAGAAAGATGTCTGGGGAGAAGGTTTTAACAAACAACCGTAAGTGTAGCTTACGGATGTTGGAGTATATAGACTCTGCGTTGAGGGCGACTATAGTTAGTACAGACATTGAGGGAAGGAATATGGGAGGTTATAAGTGAGAGAATCTGCCCTTTTTTTCGATATCCGGCATATGCTTCAATGTAGGAAGCATAGTTTGTAGACTCTTGATGTAGCCCATGATGTCCAGGTTGAGGCCACTGGAGTTCGGGTTGTTTGACGTCGGCGTGTTTTGATTGTTTTTGATGACATCCGCATATGATGTTCCTGGCCTTGTAGGTTGTGGTAATGTGTTCTGCGATGTGGATTTGGTTGGTGCGGATTTGTTGGTTGTTGCTGGTTTTGTTCTTCTTTTGGAGAATTCTCAATTTATGCGGGCACTGGGAGAAATTGGCTGGATGTGGACCTCCGCAGTTACAGCATGTCACAGCGATTTCCTTAGTGGTAGTGGATCCATCGGGGTTTATGGTTTGGATTTTTCCTGGTTCCATACCTTGTGGATTGACCTTACATTCTCCTGGTTGATGTTCATCGGCTCATCTGCCGCATCGTATATTTAGCTGGCAAGCCACCGCCAAGTGTCCCGAGCCTTGGCATCTCTTGCAATGAAGGATGCTTTGTTTATGAGGCTCACCGATGCTGATTTTATGCGTTGTTACGTGCGGTTTCCGCCACCCCCATCATTTGATTGTTTTAAATTAGTTGTGCTTTGGTATAGTTTGATGATGAGGTACGATCCACATGTGAGTGTTCGAACACGCCCCAGTTCGAGTGTGGATCGTGGGCGAGTTCGAATTCTGTTTGTTTTTGTTTTCGGAGTGGACGTTGAGGGAGAGCGAGAGAGAGAGAACAGGTTAGTGTTTTGAAGGAATACTGTTTTTGAAAAGATTCCGTTTGTTGTCGAGTCGGGGACATACTGTTTTTTTTTTGCATCCCGTTGAGTGTGGAGTTACAGCCGAGGAAGAGGAACAGAATCCCCGTTCATCATTGTCGAAAAGTAAAAGTGAAGTTTAAAAATTAAAATAGGAAAGAAAATCCCCGTTTATTATTGTCGAAAAGTAACAAGTTAAGTTTGGAAATTGAAATAAGAAAGTAAATCCCCGTTGATTATTGTCGAAAAGTAAAAGTTAAGTTTGGAAATAAAAAAGAAAAAGAAGAAAATCCCCGTGCCTTATTGTCGAAAAGTAAAAAAGGAAAAATATAACATATTCGATCGACTAGTTTCGAAGGGCACGTGTTCAGTGTTTTGCTTGAGCATGTTACTCCAGTGCGGGAAGACCATATAATGGAAAAGACATAAGGAAGCTTCACAACGATACACACTGACCGAGTGCGGACGTGTTTTAAATTCGTCGATCGAGATAAATGTAAAAGTTACTTTTATGAGTCCCGAGTGAAATTTGAAATAATAAAACTATTATAAATAAATCAATTCTAGTGACAAGAACAGTCAAAACAAAGTTATTATACATAAATATAAACTAATAAAAGAGAACGAAGCCACGTGGTTTGACAGTCAAAACAAACACCGTTTAATACTAATTAACTGTGAGAGTGTATGTGAGCACATGTTTAGCGAAAAAAAAATTGAAGTAAGAGAAAAACAAAACAAAAACAATAAATATAAATAAAAAAAAAACAAAGGGACTAAAATATACAGTGAAATTGCAAAGTGAAGCCAACCTAAGAACTGGTTTCAAACAAAGACTGGCCTGCTATCTTGGATGCAACAAGCTCGGTGTATGGACCCTCAGCATGCAGAATGGCAGACAAAAAACAAAATATTAAAAAATTAAAACCGAAGTCCGCGTTAATAAAACGCCCGGCGAGCTCCCCACTAACACGAGCTGCAACAAAAATAAACAAGCCAAACGAGGCAATAGCAGGCTTGCTCGAAAAGGCGCACACAATGGAAGAGGACAATCTATTCCCCCCGGTTCCATATAATGACGGCCATCTCACCAATAACATGTTTGCATGTTTAGCGACTACCGACACTGAGGACGAAGAAGATGAAATCAGCGATCTTGAAACAAGGCTAGCCCGAGCAAGAGCGCAATTAGCAGAGAAGCGTCGCAGGAAAAAGGAATTTGCTGAAAAGGAGCAGCTAATAGCGAAACAACAGCAGAATCAGCAACAATGTGCACAACAGAAGCCAAGCCAACAAAAAGAATGTCCACCACAACAGATGACGCAACAACAACCACAACAAGAGCAACAGGCAGCAA
This sequence comes from Microdon myrmicae, assembly GCA_963931805.1. Classification (NCBI taxonomy): domain Eukaryota; kingdom Metazoa; phylum Arthropoda; class Insecta; order Diptera; family Syrphidae; genus Microdon; species Microdon myrmicae. The sequence continues at coordinate 105,197,950 of OZ007497.1, read as the reverse complement.
AAAGGAAAACGAAGATGCCACCTATCAACATTACAGATATGGACTGTAACGAACTGGTAAGTCTATGTAAGCTTTCTATTGGGGAAGATTTTTCAATTAAAAGACTGACAGGGAACAGGTTGGCCATACAGACAAATTCGGTTAGGGATTTCGAAAAAATGAAAAATGTGCTAAAACGGGCCACCGCGGAATTTTATACGTACACCCCGAAAGAAATAAAGAATATAACGGTTCTACTAAAAGGCGTTGACCCTGAAACAGAACCAGAAGTTCTATTACAAACGCTGCGAGAGCTTAACTGTAATGATATTGAGTTTATCGCAGTAAAACCTTTCAATACAGCTAGGGCTAGACGGGAGAATAGAAAATTACCATTCTTCCTGGTGCAGCTGGGCCCTGGGAGCAAAATTGGTGGACTTAGGAAAATCACTATCCTGAACCATCAAATTGTCACATGGGACAAATTGAAAAAAAGCAGAGATATAATCCAATGTCTTCGCTGCCAAAGGTTCGGGCACTCCGCAGCAAACTGCGAAATGCAGTATCGATGCGTAAGATGCGGACAGGACCACAGCGCAGAACAATGCACGTTAGGTAAAGAAAGGGTAGACGACAGATCTCTTCTAAAGTGTGCAGTTTGTAAGAGTGAGGGACACCCCGCTAATTATCGAGGCTGTCCTAAGTTCCGCGAACTACAGGAAAAAAAGTTTTCACAGCAACGAAAATCAGAACGCCCGATAGTTCAAGGCCGACCAGCACTAAATGTAACACCCCAGTTCTCGTATGCTCAAGTAACAGCTGGCAGGAGAAACACGCCACAACCCACCACACGGGTACCGCCGCAACATACTGTGCCTCCAGAAACAGTAACACTAGCAGATGTGCTCACAACCTTGCTCGCTATTCAGACGCAGATGACACAAATGCAAAAACAAATAAAAGAACAGGACACTAGACTAGACTGGGTCTATTCGCAGTTGTCTAGCCAGCCGTCAATATAAACCCCCCAACAGAAAGCACAATTAAGGCTTTAGTCGTGAATGTAAATTCACTTATCAGAATCGAGAGAAGAGCCGCTCTCTTTAAACTGTTGCAAGACGAAAGTCCTGACGTGCTTCTGGCTAGCGAAACTAAGCTGAATCAGAGGCATAAACTATGTCACACAAACTACGACATTATACGAAGAGACCGACCCAACTCCACACAAGGAGGAGGGGTGGCAATCTTTATTAAAAAACAACTTCAACATAAGGTAATATATAGTGGTGAGATTCGCAGATTTCAGGTGCTTGAAGCGTGCATTATCCGCATACCCCTCCGACAAGGTAGGGGGATGTATGTGATATCTGCCTACGCACCAGAAGCACATCAACAAAATCAATTTATAGTGGAGCTAGAGACTCTTTTCCAATGCTTACAACTTTACTCGGAAGGGAACTATTACATCGTGGGTGGCGATTTGAATGCTAAACACCCAAATTGGGGAAATAGCATATCCAACACGAGAGGAAATCAACTAGCTAGTTGGCTAGATCAACATCACATTGAATATAAGGCTGACCTGCTAGCTACAGAATATCCTTCTTTCCCCAGAGGGGGATCGTTCCTCGATATTATGCTTATTGACACACGACTTAAACATACACATACTAACATACAAAATATAAACTGCCTACGCACAATTGAGTATGACAGCGACCATTGTGCATTATCAATATTGATAAAAACACCAAGCGAAGTTGTGGAACTCGGTGAATGTATGATACCGCAACCCTATAACTATTGGGGTATGCGATGGACGCGTTTCACGAGAACCTTAACAAGAGAAATTCGCTTAAAAGACATTAACCCTCCTACCAACAGAAACATACCCAACGATGACATCGACAAATACATACAAAAAATGGACGAAACCATAAAACAAACTATGGACAAAACAATACCAAAAACCACACCTACGGACAACATGAACATGTACCGAAACGCCACAATCAACGCACTCCACAGAAAAAAAAGTAGACTTCTGTCGCAACTAAAACTACGGTACAGACGATTTATTGATAGGCACGACCAGGAGATAATATCACTGAAGTCCAGATTAAAAAATCTCCAACAGCTGATAAAAGCCAACTATAGGCTATCAGCAAATTTGTATTGGAACAACAAAGTTCGGGCGGTAAAATCCAACAACCCTAGTATGTTTCCGCAAATTAATAAAATATTTAGACGGAGTAATGAAAACGAGATTCAGTGTCTCCAAATACCACGAACTGACGAAAACCAACGAATGCTGGCAAATATAGGCATAGACACAAACAACGCCATCCTAAATGACGAAGTTTTTGTGTTTGAAGATCCCTTGGAAAAAGTGAATGTTGTAGGGGCCGTCTTTCAAGAACTGTACAAGGCAAATGAAGTAATTCGTCGCAACCATGGCTTGGAAGATAGAGTTTTACTGAATTATGGTCATCTTCGAAATGATATTTCACAGTGGCGATCAGAAAACAATGGTTTTAACAAATTCAGTAATGAAAATACGGCAAACGCCGAGATTACTGTCGAAAACGCCAACAGTCTTTTGATCACTAGTGAAGACATCCGTGGCGTCTTTGCATCATTAAGAAACAAAAAATCAGTTGGAATCGATGGAGTACCCAATATCGTACTAAAACATCTTCCTCCAATCGCAATGGACATATATGCAGTATTGTTTAACAACGCTCTGAACAACGCACACTATCCAGTACGTTGGAAAACGGCCATCATCCAACCGTTACAAAAAAAGGGAAAGATAGAACAAACCCAAAAAATTTGCGATCGATCAGTTTGTTACCGAGTATCAGTAAAGTATTCGAAAAGGTTCTAAACAAGGCTCTACTTAAATGGGTTGAGGACAATAATATTATTCCAAATAACCAGTTTGGTTTTAAAGCTGGTCATGAAACCACACATGCCGCAGCTAAATTGGTTTCAGACATCCAGTGGAATAAAAATCTGAAACAGTGTACAGGTGCCTGTTTGATTGACTTGGAGAGGGCCTTCGACACCGTTTGGTTAGAAGGGTTATATTACAAGCTAATGAGACTAGGCATTCATAGACCACTACTGTATATACTATACGACATGTTGAATGAAAGGAAATTCATCGTCAAAAGTGGCAATGTGACCTCTAACATTACTTACAATATAGAAAACGGTCTGCAACAGGGAGCGGTGTTATCTCCGATCCTTTTTAATATTTACACTAGCGACCTGGTAAGGTCTCTTCATCAGGCTATTGCGTATGCAGACGACCTGATAATATATAGAACAGCACCAAAAATTGAAAACATTAACGGATTATTACAAGGGGATTTCAATGATGTTCAGCGATACTGCAACAACTGGAAACTCAAAATCAATATCCAGAAGTGTGAAACCATCCTCTTTAGAACACCACTGGCTCAAGCTACCAGAGACACCAGGATAAACTGGCGAAAGCTAGCTATTATGGGACCACACCAACAAACACTGGAAACCAAAACCGTAGTCAAATACTTAGGCATCTGGCTGGATCAGTATCTATATTTTAACAAACATGTGGAAGCTGCCCTAGCCAGGGCAAAGAAAGCTTACGCTATGACAAGAAGACTGTTTCATAGTAGTCAACTTGACAGCAGAGTTAAAGTTATATGCTACATGGCTCTCATCAGACCGATGATCATATATGGATGCCCAGTGTGGTTTAATGTGGGACCTAGCTTAATGGAAAAGATTCGGATTTTTGAGAGGCAATGCCTCAGGACGTGCCTTAAGTTACATCGGACTCCTGAATCCGATCACAAAAAATATTATCCCAATGAAGCGTTGTACAGTGGGGCCAATATAAACAGAGTGGATAACTTTATGATCAAGCTGATCCGAGGGCATATTGCGAGATCAATGAGCTCACAGAACGATTTGATTTTTGGTGCATATTACCCAAACAATATGTATTGTGAGGTGGTACGTCGCAATGGCTTTATTCCACCAGAAGCATTCCTTAGTCTTGACATGAACGGCCTCATACAAAATGAATCCGCTATACCGTTGATTTATCACGTGCGTCGGTCGGGTATAGATAAACGAATATGTTTTAATCGAGAGGTTGCGCACACTAATGAAGAGAGACTGCAGTTCAGTACGGCAGTAGCACAGAGAGACCGAAAAGACGCGAATAAGCAACACCAGAGATTTTGGTGGCTGAGTGGCAAATAAAACCCTGTTTCCTTATAAAACTAAAGAAATAACAATAATAATAATTAAAAAAAAAAAAAAAAAAAAAAAAACCCCGACAAACAACGGAAAGCTTACATAGATTTAGCATTTCGAAAATTTAGTTTTGATGTTAGGTTTAGAATAGAGTTAAGTTAAAGAAAAAAAAAAAAAAAAAAATTCTATAGATAGTTTAGTATATAAGTTAGATATAAGGTAAAAACAATAACAAGAACAAAGTTTTTTCTTTTCTTCATTTTCTTTGTATCCAATTAAGTTCCCTAAAAATGCATGTAAACAAAATAACCATAATGTCGAAAGACAAATTTTCATGCTTTAAGCGTATGCATGTAACTTAGAGAGTCCGCAAGGGACCAGTAAGTTAAGAAATAAGATAACATAAGCTAGAGTTTAATCATTTTTGTCTAGCAAGTAAGTAAATTATAACAATAGGAAGAAATAAAAAATGATATCTATATAAAAAAAAAAAAAACATAAGGAAGCTTCCGGCTCATAATTCTCATGCACAGTGGTTTGTCTCGTCATTGGGTGTGCACCGTCGTCTTGTGCTTCCTCCCGTGTGCCTGTGAACCTTATCTAAGATAAACGAGGAACAAAGGAAAATCTATTCATTTCCCCATCAGCCCGGGTCTAGTGCAAAATTGTTAGTTGCGAAGGCGTTGGAGACCACAGCCGAAAGGAAGACTGCAACTCAGACCGGAGCCGAGCAAAGAATATTTCAGAACGAGTCTCCTGAACATCAGGTAATTTATCTACATATATATATATATATATAATTTTCTGTGGCAGGAAAAACACCACAGCTGGCGCAGCCGGTGCCCATTAGTTGGCTCTGCACTGGCATTTTGCCTTAAATCCTCGAGCACGCCTAGCTCGGAGGTGCACGACCATTGGTGGGTGGAGCCCAGAGGCTCCATACGTCCCTATACTTCCGGAGGAACGACTGCCGGCATAGAAGTCTTTTCTTTTGGCAGCAATTAGCTGAAGACACCAATAGAGCAGGATGAATGTGCGCTGTGCGGTTTAGTTGCAGAAAGATACACAATATTTGCACGATCATTGGTGTTATTACTATATAAATAAGCACATTATTCCCACTCGGATCGTCTTAGTGTGTAGACGCGTTTTGCCACTGCCACTGCTTGACAGAAAGAAAAGGAAAAAAAAAACAATACAAAAAAAAAAAAAAAAAACACGTGCGCGCGTGTGAACCGTAAATGTGGTACCGTCATTAAGAACGGTCTGTGACAGAACATTGTTCTTTGTGTAAAGTGATAGTGAAAATTACTTAAATCTCGGTGATACCTTATGAAAACTATTACAAAATTGGTAAACCGAAACAAAAAATAAACGACCGTATCCGGATTTTGCGTTCGCAGATGGCGGGCAACGGTCCCAGTGCTGCCCAACGATTAACTATAAAACGGAAAAAAAATCATCCACAGTAGCTTAAACGCCCCGAAGAAAATCGCTACAATGACTACTCAACCAACCATCGACTACCAAAAGAAGTACAATGACGCCATGGAAGAAATAAGGCTGCTTACAGCCCAAATTAACCAACTGCACGACAAAATACGCTCTCTTCAATCACCGACCAAAACCTACGACGATGTCTGCATGAAGGAAGTACATCCCCAAAGATCAGACATCTCCTTAACAACCAACATCAAGCCATCGTCATCACATAAACCGTCAACGTCCCAATATACCAACAAAATAGATGACCAGTGGCAAACAGTTGGACACAAAATTACAAATAAGGTGAGGCCACCACCAATTTACATCAAAAATGCAACTAGCATCAAGGAAGTAATCAAGATGCTCGAGAATGCCCTACGACATCGAAACTTTACCACAAATTCCAAAGGCTCCTCGATCTCGATCATGACAGCAACTTTGACGGACCACGACACGGCAGTAAAAAAACTCACAGAGAAAAAACATGAGTTCTTCACTTTTCAACATGCCGAGAGTAAACCAAAGACATTCATCATAAGGCACATTGACCCAGCATGGACGAATGAGGAACCCCTAGTCGAAATATCGAGGATCTGCCCGCGACTGAGTATACACAGATTGGACTACTTCCAAACTCCTCATATGAGAGAAAACAATATTCGGAATTTACGAATCGTACAGATTCAACCGAACGAAGATGTTAGCCGGCTTAAACAAATAAAATATTTGTTTACGCATAAAATTGCGATTGAGGAACCACACAAACAGGACGTTCTCCATTGCAAAAGATGTCAACGTTCAGGTCACTTAGCAGCTGCGTGCCATTTAAGTGCACGATGTGGGAAATGTGCAGAACAGCATACACCTGGAGAATGCAAGGTAAACCCGCCTGGTACTGAACCAACAACAATTCAAAAAACAAACGCTGATGGATCAACAAGCACAAATAAAATCACAGTAACGTGCTGTAACTGCGGAGGCCCACATCCAGCGAACTTTTCCCAATGTCCCGAAAAGCTGCGAATCCTCGAGAGACGATCGGCACACACGACAACAAATAAACCAGCACCAACCAAAGGAACTGCAACTAAACCCTCATCACCTCAACCATCTCATCTCGCGGGATCAGGAATATCCTATGCAGAAGTTACGAAAGATTCCCGAAACTGGACTAAACCTCATCAACCCAATTCCAACGTTCTCAACCTGGACATCATGGCTTATATTAGAAGCCTGCATACGCTGCTACCCACCCTGAAACACAGCTCGGAAATAGAAAAAAAGGTCAGATCTTAGATTTAATAACTTCCCACATTCTTTCCCTTAATGAATAGTTTAACCTTAGTCTCCCTCAACACAGAATCCATATATTCCCACACTCGTAGACAACACCTCCGTTTGTTTGTTGAAAAGTTCTCCCCAGATGTTCTTCTTCCCTCAGAAACTTGGCTTAAATCAAACTCTCGAGTATACATTCCTAATTACACATTTGTGTCCAACCCGCGAACCACTGGCCCTCATGGTAATAAATTCCAATTTACTGAAATCAGGTTCACTAACATAACTAATGTCGAATACACGGCAGTTAAACTCTTCTGCAGAAGTAATAAAGTACTGGTTTTGTCGTCTATATACATACACCCTTCTCGTGAACCTAACTTCCCTAGTGCAGACATTTCTCAAATAATCCAGCAGTCTCTGCCGGCACCTTTCATCATAGGGGGAGACTGGAATGCTAGACATACATCATTTAATGACATCAAGTGCAACAAATATGGCTACCAACTCCTAGATCTCCTCCCACTTCACCCATATGTTTACGCAGACTGTCCATTGCAACCTACTCGAATTTGTAGTACAACCAAATCAACAATCGATTTCTTCCTAAAATCCACAGATATCTATTCATCTAATCCCCCTACAGTGTCCTTTACACTCCCATCCGATCATGGGTCCGTCCACTCCACGGTTCAAATCCCTTCGCTCGAACCACTCTACACAGTGAATCCTATCCCAAATTTTTCCAAAACAAACTGGAAAAAAGTAACGATATTGCTGCCAGTTTTTCAAATTATTCTTTCTTCATCGTCAAACCTATTCCCTACTGAAATTGACCAGGCAGCTGTAAAAATAGAGCAAATACTGGGAAATGCTCTCTTCAGCCATACCCCTACGACCGTCCCTCATAACCACTTAGGAAAACCATTACCCAACCTCCTCACAAAATTATTGCGCATAAAAAAAAACTCCGACCTAAATTGCATATTAGCTACTCACCCCTTATTAAACAACAGATACAGATTTTGACCACCCTGATAAATGGACAACTTAAAAAAAAAAATTCAGTCGTTACCAACACGTCAAAGAGATAAGACGTATACCTGACAACAGGAGAAAGCAAAAGAGAGGAAAAAAAAATAATAAATAAATAAATTCGTCGCGCGAGTGTAAGTGAACAAGTGTGGCCGCCACTGAGAGCGGTTGTTTAAAAAATAAAAAAAATAAAAAATTATGGAAACAAACAAAGTGCTAAAGAGCTCGTCGCCTTTCATGAAAAGGGGCCAGGCAGACCTGAAAGCGATGACACGGAGCCGACTCGAGCGACAGCCGAGTATTATTACAAAGCGGCACAAGCCAAATTCAGACGGCGAAAAAAATGCAAAAGGAAAGAAAAACGAATACACAGGCGCAGGCAACCAATTCAACGAATTGGTTGACCTTGACCCAAGTGAAATCGAATTACCTGCTGAGGAAGAAAACAATATCACAGGTACTGCAACAGATCCGGCGGAATTAGAAAAACTCCTTACGGATATTGACACAAAAAAAGAGGAACTCAATAAACAAAGAGAAGCAATCCTCAAATTAAAAGACCTGGTGCAGCAACAACAAAGCCAAGAAAATACAACAGCACAACGGAAAAATCAGGAACAACATCAGGAAGCAAACAAAGGAGATGCAGAAGCAGCAAACAAACCAGCACATCGTAACCAACAAAAAGGAAAAGGTGCCGCCTATAATACTTACGTCCATGGAAACAAAGGACGTTATAAAATTAGGTGAGTTAACTTGCAAAAATTTCAAAACAAAAAAAATTAATAATTCTAAAATAAAATTAATGTGCGATGATATTGAAGGTTATCGCAAAGTAATGACTGCTTTGGGTAGGACAAAAAGCGAGTACTACACGTACACCCCGAAATCGGAAAAAATAATCTCCATGCTCCTAAAAGGCGTTGATCCATGTTTTTCCCCTGAGGAGGTATTAGAGGAATTAAAAAATGTCGAAACCGACAATTTAAAATTTACAGGTGTGAAACCCTTCTCTACCGCCAACTCCAGAAAACGCAATTGCAAATTGCCTTTCTTTATTGTATCACTGAGTCTCAACAGTAAAGTTGATGCCCTCCGATACATCAAACACCTCAACCACCAAACAATAAGTTGGGAAAAAATTAGTAAAATCGATTGCGTATTGCAGTGTATGCGTTGTCAACGCTTCGGGCACGCGGCATCAAACTGCCACATGCAATTCAGGTGCGTAAAGTGCCTCTCCGACCATACCATTGGTGAATGCCCCTTGGGCAAGGAACAGCTTCCAGATAGGAAAACACTGTCCTGTGTCCTCTGTAAAAATACAGGTCACACTGCTAATTTTAGAGGATGTCCTAAATTTCAACAAATGAAATTAAAATTGGAATCCAAAAAGAAACAAGTTGAAGAAGAGAAAAAAATGAAAACTCGTTCTTACAACAATTTCGTGGGTCCTTGTGTGTCATATGCACAAATGGCCGGTGCTCCTAAGCAACCAGCATCCATGGAACATACATATAGTAATGGAAGAATGCCTGCGCCGGAGGCACATTCAGAAATAATAACAATGTTATTAACCATGCAAGGACAATTTGCCAAATTTCAAAGAACACTGACTGAACAAAGAGCACGAATAGATACTCTCTATTCAACCCTGTTCTCAAATAACTCTCCACATCAAAATCTTCAACCCTCCGTCTGAACTTAACCTAAAAATTGTAGCTGTGAATGTAAATTCACTAATCCACATCGAAAGAAGGGATAATTTAGGCAATCTGCTCCAAGCCGAATGCCCAGATGTGCTCTTGGCTAGCGAAACTAAGCTAAACCAAAGGCACAAAATGGGCTACAATAATTATAACATAATTAGACGAGATCGACCACACTCTACTCGAGGGGGTGGGGTCGCTATCTTAGTTAAGAAAGGTCTTCACCATAAGGTCGTTTACAGCACGGAAGTACACAAATTCCAGGTGCTAGAGGCATGCATTATAGACATTCCGCTAAAAAGTCAAAGGCATCTGCTTACGCTCCTGAATCTGTTCAAGGTACCCAATTTATCAGTGAAATCGATACACTTTTCCGAAGTCTCGAGTTAGATTTGGAATACAATTACTTTTTAATGGCAGGTGATTTTAACGCCAAGCACAGTGCCTGGGGCAATCTGACCTCGAACACCAGGGGCAATGCCTTGTTTGATTGGTGGCAAACAAATGCGATCGAGCATAAACTAGAATTGTACGCTACAAGTACACCGTCTTATCCAAGAGGTAACTCCTTCTTGGATTTACTTATGACAGATGATCGAATTCAGTTACCCGATACCGAGGTAACTACTCGAAATTGTCTTCGCACAATTGAGTACGATAGCGATCATTACGGACTTGGAGCCGTAATACACGTGCCAAACGAGTACCATCTACTTGAGCAGTACGACCAGGTACGCTCTTTCGATTTCCGAAAAGCACATTGGTCGCGTTTCGATCGCATAGTAAAAAGAGAAATACGCAACATTGGCATAGACCCACCGACTAATAGAAACCTTCGTAATGATGAAATCGATCATTACCTCCTAACTATAAACGATATTGTTACTAACACAATGAATCGTTCCATCCCCAAAGTAGCTCATATGGATGGCTATACCCACCGATACAGAAATGCAACTATCGATGCTTTGTATAGGCAAAAGAGCACCCTGCTCTCAAAGCTGAAATTGTGCTATAGGCAGTTCAGTGACCCAAATAGCAATGAAATCAAAACAATCAAGTCCTTGATTAAAAATCTTCAAAAACTGATCCGGGATAATTACCGAGCAGTAATAAATGAGGAGTGGAGCAACAGAATTCGAGCTGTCCAAGCAAACGGACCGAACATGTTTTCACAAATCAAGAAAATATGTCGAAGAAAAGATCACAATGACATTCCCTGTCTCCGAAATCCACGGACTCCCGAGAATTGTCAGATAATGCTGAACGCAGGATTCACCTTAGAGCACATCAACTCCAATGATGAAGTAATAGTAGTCGAAGATCCGCAAAAGAAAGCGAATTCAATTGGAGCCTGTTTCGAAGCAGTGTACAGAGTTAACGAATCGGTTCATGCTAAAACTGAAATTGAAGCAATGCCCGTCAAAGACATTGCTCGCTGCGCAATCAACTTCACAACTGGCGATCCGAAAACCATAGTTTCATCACATTCGGCGAAAATAATAGGGCGGATTCTCCCATCAGAAATGAAAATACAAATATGTTTGTGCGCAAGGATGAACTTAGAAACATACGTAGCTCAATAAAAAATAAGAAATCATCTGGAATAGATAGCATTCCAAATGTGGTTCTAAGGCATTTGCCTTGCGAAGCAGTGAACATATACACTACTTTGTTTAACAACGCTCTAAACAATGCACACTATCCAACCCATTGGAAGACTGCAGTAGTCCACTCTATCCCCAAAAAGGGTAAGGAGAAGAGCAATCCAGCTAATCTGCGCTCGATCAGCCTGCTTCCCAACATCAGCAAGGTCTACGAAAAAATTATAAACAAAGCACTGATAGGTTGGTGTGATGAAAACGATATCATCCCCAACAACCAGTTTGGCTTTCGAGCGCGACATGATACAGTTCATGCAGCGACGAAACTTGTTTCCGATATACAGTGGAACAAGGCAAAGCGACAATGTACAGGGGCCTGCTTGGTTGACTTTGAAAAGGCTTTCGACATCGTGTGGTTAGAAGGACTTGTCTATAAGTTAACAAACCTGGGTATGCCGCAATATCTGCTATACATTATTTATGATATGATAATGGACAAATATTTTGTGGTGAAATGCGGAGACATACTCTCCAACAAGACCTTCCAAATTAAAAATGGCTTACAGCAGGGAGCTGTGAATTCTCCCATTCTATTCAATATTTACACTAGTGATCTAGTGAGTTCTCTCGAAAACGCCATTGCGTACGCCGATGACATAGTGGTGTACAGAACAGGAGGTAAAATAGACGTCATCAATAGGCACCTCCAAAATGACTTCAACAAAATAAAACAATTTTGCGACGACTGGAAATTAAAGATTAATTTCCAGAAGACCGAGACTATCCTTTTCAGAACGCCCCTATCCAGGGCCTCGGGGGATACAAAATACAACCGGAAACACTTTTCTATTGTAGGTAACAATAACCTTCCACTGCAAGTGAAAACTGTAGTTAGATACCTTGGTATCTGGCTAGACCAGTATTTACATTTTGACAAGCACGTAGCAGCGTCCTTCTCCGCAGCTAAAAGCGCATATTCTATGACAAGAAGTCTATTCCGGAGTAGTCTTCTTGACCCCAGAGTCAAAATAATTTCGTATTCGGCATTCATCCGACCAGTTTTGATTTATGGCTGTCCAGTATGGTATAATATATCTCCACTTTCTATGGAGAAGTTTCGTGTGTTCGAACGGCAGTGTTTGCGTTCCTGCCTCGGACTTTATAGAACACCAGAGTCGCAATACAAAAAATTCTATCCCAACAAAATCCTGTATAACAAATCAGGGTTAAATAGGATAGACAATTTCATAATTAAAATTATTCGTGGTCACACAGCAAGGGCAATGTGCAGTGACAATAATCTTACCGCGGGAGCATTCTATCCCAATGATATGTATCTGGAGAATACCCTCCAGAATGGGTTTATTCCCCCAGAAGCGTTCCCTTTCTTGGATCAAAAAGGCCTTATCCAAGACGTGCATGGAGTCCCGATTATTTACCACGCTCTCCGTGGTGCCAGGCACAAACGAATTCTCCATGATAGTGATATCTCCAATGCCCTAGACCGCATGCGTTTTAGCACGGCGATCAGTGAAAGAGATAAATCAGCCAAAGATCGAACATCTCCCAAATGGTGGTGGCTTCTCAACGAGGAGAGGACTTCACTTCCTCAGATATAGTATGCCTCTCAAGAGCAACGCTCTCCGTCATATTGTCCCCCCTCCCCTTGTATTCCTTTCCCCATTACTTTTATTTTTATTTCTTATTTTATGTTTTATTCGTTTTGTTTTGAAGTTTTTGTTTGTTATAATTTAAAAAAAAAGAAAAAAAAAAAACTGTAATAATGTATACATATAGATGTAAACGAGGAGTCCCTCTAATATATGACTTAATTCATATATATATATATATATATATATATATATATATATATATATATATATATATAAAACAAAAAAAAAAGATGTACGCCGAAAGGCATATATAAAAATCAAGTTGTAATGTCTAATTTAGAGAGCTCGCATAGAGCCAGTAAGTTAATTTAAGGACTGTGATTGTAGAAAAGGGTTTAACATTTACCCCTAATATTATACATGTAAAAAGAATTAGGAAAATAAATGTGGTTTAAAACTAAAAAACTAAAAAAAACAACTTAAAAATTTCACCGATCAGACCTACACGTCTACTCTAAACAGTATCAAACCAAGCCGTGACCTATTCAAAAATATAAATCGACTAACTGGTCGTAAATTCAAGCCTCGAATAGACTATCTCATCCAACCAACTGACACTGATATAGCAAACTGTCTCGCTGAACACTTCTGTAAAACTCATAAACAAAACGATTCCCTCCCAGTCACTAATTTCCACGACACCGTGAATGAATTCATCTCAGGCACACTTGAGCCATCCTTCCCACCATTCATTACTGAATTCAACGAAACCAATAAAGCGTCACATCCCATGGGAATCGACACATTCCTAAGCTTTACAGAATTATCTGAATTGATTACTTCGCGTAACAATAAAAAATCTACAGGCTTGGATAGAATCCCTAACCTTCTGTTTAAAAGGCTTCACCCGGAAAACTTACTCCCCATTCTCGTTCTTCTCAACCACATAATAAACGCTTCACATTTCCCAAAATGTTGGAAAACAGCGGTGATAGTCCCTATTAGTAAATCCGGTTCTTCCAACAACCCGGCTAACTTCCGTCCCATATCACAGCTAAATTCGCTTAGTAAGGTTTTGGAATGTAAGATATACAAAAATCTTCTCTCATTTGCTAGAGACAACTCCCTTATCCCGAATTCTCAATTTGGCTTTCGTCCACAACACTCAACTTGTCATGCTCTACTAAAACTGACACATGATGTGGCAATGAATCTCCAAAACCAATCCCCTACAATATCCGTCTCTCTCGACATAGCAAAAGCATTCGATTGCGTTTGGGTTGGAGGACTGCTCTATAAGCTACAGTCAATGTTCGGATTAAACACCCACACCATAAAACTTCTCGCTTCCTACCTTTCTGATAGAAAGTTCATGGTGAAAATAAATTCAAATTTTTCGACACCATACAGTATAACCGCGGTGTTCCTCAAGGTTCCATTCTCGTACCATTATTACACCTCCTTTATACTTCAGACACCCCGCAGCCACTGTCACCTAATACAGTAATGCTGAATTATGCCGATGACACTTTCATTCAAGCAACAAGTTTGTCAAGGAGGCAAGAAACTGTATTAACAGCTATTTCCCGAATCTCTCTGCATATTTTACTAAGTGGAAAATCCGACTCAACCCAGCCAAAACTCAACTCATAGTGTTTAAAGACAGAAATGCGAATTGTACTAACAACACCATACGCTGCCATAACAAAATCAGAATCAAGTTAAATAACAATATAATTAAACCCTCCAAAACCTTAAAGTACCTGGGAATAACCTTCACCAACAATCTGTCCTTCTCCGCCCACACCAAAAACTCGATTCGCAAAGCCGCAATTCAACTTAATCTCTGCAGAAAAGTGATGTACAAGCCGAATGGTCTTGTGGCGGTTTCCCCCGACGCCACTGCCCGCCTCACATTTTCAACGGGAACACCAATAAGAAGGGGCATTAACCCAGGCGACGGTGCATAGTCCGAAATTATCGGGCGAGCGGTTGATGCGCTATGGACCTTGGTTTCGTGCCGCACCATGGGAGCGGAAACAACAAAAGCCTGGTCGTCGCAGAGCATCAAGTTCTATAGGGAAAAAGAGTAAAATTTCCTGCAAGGATGAATAGCTTGTTTGTGCGTAGCACAACATGAATATCCGATAGAATTTGCTCAACATACAGCACACACCGCGGAAGTTCAACCGGCGCCGACGGTCAACGGAAAATATTCCAACATTGGTTCCCGCCAACATGCACCCTTTCTCGAGTGGAGAAAAACGGTCGCATCCTCAACCAACGGATCAATCGAGATATTCGGACAAGAATATCTTCGATCCAGCACCGTCGCACACAGGCAAGCTGCCCCCTTTTTCATCAGCGAACACGGCGGGCAATTCGGTGGCAAAAACCAACTACAGGCAAGTAATAACATGCTTGCCTAAAGGAGAAGCAAACACAGGGAATAGCCACCTGCACCATTTGCACGACGATCGATATGCGATCGGCGGCGATCCTGGCTGTGATCGCGATCGTATGAATATTCGTCGTTCCTATGGAAGATACACTAGCGAAGTTTGCACGATCAACAATAATGCTTCAAGCAGTAGTGATCGTGTAAACAATTCAACCCCTGTGCAAACCTGCAGGTCATGTGGATGGCGATGATCCCGTGTCTGCATGCTGGGGGACACGCACGTAAGCGGCGGACGCGATTAGCGTGTATGTGTATTCACCCTTTCCTTTTTTCTTGTTCGCCTAGCAAAAAGCTAAAGGCGCACCGTATATGGTGGTCGGGGCAATGGTCTGTTTTGGGTCCTGGCGCTGAGTGTGCAAAATAGAAAGAAGGAAAAATAAGAAAAGGGGTTGCGTGTGAGGTAACCATTGCGAGTCGGAATGAATTGAGAAATCAGTCTTGGAGAAGCATTGAAGCGTAGAGTAACAGTCGTGGTGTGCCATATATTTAAAGTCATAGTAACGAGGTGGAATAATCATTTTGTTGTGCGGTATACTCGATTAAACCATAAACATATTATATAAGAAAATCTATTTTAAAACAATATTAACGATGTGAAATACTCATTTTGTTGTGCGGTATACCCGCTTAAACCATAAACATATTAAATAAGAAAATCTATTTTAAAACAATATTAACGATGTGAAATACTCATTTTGTTGTGCGGTATACTCGAGTAAACCATAAACATATTAAATAAGAAAATCTATTTTAAAACAATATTAACGATGTGGAATAATCATTTAGTTGTGCGGTATACCCGATTAAATAGTAAAAATATTAAATAAGATTCGATAATAAATATAGTGTACCTTTATGTTTTACTAATTACTGGGGTTGTTAGTCAATACCCAGAAAATAAAAGAGCCAAACCCAGGGCAAGCTCACAGTGACTTTTATTTGACTTGTTTTGTGAGTGTCGTTCTACTTGAACGTTATTTCATCACCACACAACTAGTGTTCGGCGGAACACATTGACACCATCACACATAAAAAGTGCCAAAGTCTCTCTCCCAAAGTTAAATCACTTATCTACAAACAGATAATCAGACCTACTCTCACATATGCATGCCCGATATGGTACCATATCACACCCGCCCAAATGGAGAAGCTACGCATCTTCGAAAGGAAATGCTTCAGACTTATCACTGGCCTCAACCGACATCCCAACTCCCACAAATATTACAACAGTTGTTCGCTCTACTATGCCGCTAATATTGAACGTATAGATCGACGCTTCCTCGAACTGTCCATCAAATTTATCGAAAATCTTCCCAATAATCCCAACCCGATAATAAATGCGCTCACATCGACTCCGTCAGATAACCGAACTGCCTACCCGAACTGTCTCCACATCAGAACGTTCTTCACCTCTGGCAGGTTGGTTAATAACTCTAATGAGATTGTATACCACAATACAGAACTTTCACCTCACCAATTTAAATATAGTAATATTCAACCCTTCTCCAATATTTTGCGTTTCAACGAACAAACGGAAAGTAGTTCCCCAACCCACATCCCTGACTGACAATATCCTCACTAACCCATTGATCACTATGCTACCCCCTTCCATACCACACTAACTTATTTCAATAATAATTAGGTAACTAGACTAAGTTAAGATAAGTTAAGTTAAGTTAAGTAAATTAGCATAGGTTAAGTAAATAACTATATCCTGGTTTTCTGACCTTTTCCAGGAAGCTCTACTCACTAAAATCTTAATCCATAACCAATATATAACTTTTATCATATTGTTTGAAAAATGTACTAGTAAGTATATGTAAACAATTATAGCTAAGGTATCAGAAGTTATCTGTATTGCTTATTGTAAAAATTATTGATGGTCAATAAATACAGAAATGTAAAAAAAAAAAAAAAAAAAAAAATAAGCACATTATTTCTAGTGGTTTCCGCAATATAATATATAATGAGCGCGTCCAGATCAACTATGGAAATCATTCCGAATCAACGTAGAAAGTGATTTCATCAATAATTTTTGGCGAGGGCCCACCATAACGGCGGAGCTGCGGAAAAATATACTTTTTGTTTGTTGTTGTTTTTTTTTTTTCTTCTTTCTTTTTTATGTTGATTAATTGAAGGGTCACTGTGGATAATTGTAAAATCTAGTATCAATTTTAGTAGCATTGTTTAGTTCTAGGTTTAGGTAATGTTACTGATCTTTTTTGATTGATCAGTGTCGATCATTGTAGATAACTTTATTTGATTATTCATACATGCGAACTCATTGTTTATTTTATTATTATTGTAATTTGTTATTCGCATTTATATCTTGTTAATTTTTTTTGTTGTTACTTTGATTGATTTTTTGCGTTTAAGTTATCATTTTGTATAACAACATTTCCTTATTCATTTTGTGTAACAGACATTGTTGGAGGGGATTCTGCTTTTCTTCCTTTTCAGCTGCGCGGTCGGTTTTGTTTGTTTTCTTTTTGCTGTGGTACAAAATTTATCATAAGTTACTTAGTGTTTTTCTGCGCGACGGGTGGCGCGTTGAGGTTTTTTTTCCTTTTTCTCTCTCTCCCTCTCTTCTCGAGCGGTGTCATTGTTGTTTGTTCTGTGGCGTCTCCCGCGCGGTCTGCAGCTTTGTGGCTGCGGGAATAGTGGTTGTCCCCTTTATGAGTGTTTGTTTGTTGTTGTGGGAATTGTATTCCTGGTTGTTTTTCGCGCCCCCCTCGATTCGCGAGCGGCCTTTTGGCAATCGGAAATTTCGAAGTAAAACACTGATCGGCTCAGACGTTGTGGGTTTGTATCAGATATACAGCCGGCTCGTGTGCGGATCGGTTCTGTCGCGTTCGTGGTGGTTCTCTTGTTGGATCTCGGAGTTGGACTGTGTTTCCTACCACTAATTTTGTAGTTTTTCCCCGGTTTTACTGTTGGCCATGGGGTTTGTTGGGGCTCCTCGATAGTATAGTGGTTAGTATACCCGCCTGTCACCCGGGAGACCGGGGTTCGATTCCCCGTCGGGGAGCCCCTGGCGCAAGACTAATGACCTTGCCCAGAAAAAATAAATCATTATGGAAAATTTAACAAGCCCCAGGACTTGCTAAATAAGGCCAAGGCCGGTTCCCGGTTGTAGTGCCGATGATGATGATGATGGGGTTTGTTGGGTTTCCGGTTTTGGTCTTGGTATCGTGAATCTTAGGTTTGGAAAAAGGTCCTATAAATGCAGACTAGGCAGCGGCAAAGAGAAGGCCGAGGGGGCACCCCTGCCCGAGCGCGGCCCGAGGCATTTCCCGAGCCGCCGGTTGACGAGGTGGATCCGGAGGCATTCCACGATTCGAGGGACTAATTTGTGGACGAGCGATCGCCAACGCGCCCCCCTCCCACCGTCAACAAACAAGCTGTTGAAAGCATGGGAAACACACAGATGCCTTCGTATTTTAAGCTGGGCCCACAGCCATGTCCTGTACGGACCATGTTGGGCACAGATAGAGTTTTCGACCTTGTGTCGAAGGTGGTCTCCATGTTTTCGGGAAAGGAAGGCCCGGATACAGCCGAGAGACTCTCTTCGTTTCTCAAAGGCTGTAGAAGGACCTTGGTGGGGTGGCGGTGGAAGAGGAACATACCTTCCTCCGGTGGCTGCCCTCTAGGCTGAGCGGCGAGGCCTATCGATTGTTCGAGGAGAGACCACCCACGACCTTCCTCGAAGCGGAACAGCATCTCAGAGAGGCCTACGAACCCCGGGTGTCGTATGAGGAGTTGTGTGCACAACTCTCCAAAATGCGACAACTTCCTTCCAAGGATGCCACAAGTTTCGTTTCCCGAGTGAAGCGGGCCGTGGTACCGTGCGAGGAGGCAGCTGAGCGCTTTTATGGTCGCCAGGGTAGGTCCGTCTTCGCAAGCCAGCTTGAGGGCATGGCCAAGCCGGTGTTGGTGAGGGATCTGAGGGAGGAAGGACTAAGGCACTTCCTCCTCACGTTGGGTAATGTCCCATTTCGAAGCCTGGTGGACCCCCTAACCGGATTCGACAGAGCTCGAAAGGAAATGTTGAAGCAGGACGACTTGTTTGTGGATGCGCGGCCCGGAATCGCCGATCGAGCGTCGGAAACGTTGGATGTAGGACCGGGAGGCTCCTCAACCTTTTTAGAGAACCCATCCTCCACTCTTGGGGATCACCCCGCGGCGCCGGCGCCGGTTTTGTCGAATCTGGACCCCCGGGCGGTGTCTTTCGTGTTGCCATGTAGTCGTCGACGGGAGGCGGATGGTTTTGTTCGGGAGCGGTCGTACGGTCCCCATGATTATCGCACGGATGCTGGGGCCTATACTCCGACCTCCTCTGGCGAGCGAGAGTGGTCAAATGCCGTGCCTTCCTCGAGCCGGAGTGAAGGGTCGCAGAGCTTGACTCAGAGGGCGTATGTGCCTCAGGATCGATCGGGTCGGGACAATCCGGTCCGGGATTCGGCTGGTCGATCAGCACACCCCCTGGAATCGCAGACAACATGCAGCTTCTGCAAAGTAAGGGGTCATGTGTACGACGAGTGCCTGAAAAGAAGGAACACTCCCTTCTGTCGAAAGTGCTGGCAGTATGGCCACGATATAGTGGACTGTCTGGATCGTCCGAGACGGACGCGCGAACCCCAGGCTCCATACAGGGGTGGTGGACAACAGGGCGAAATCGCGCGGCATGGGCCTCAACATCAGCAGCCGCAGGCCCAGCGAAGAGCCCTACCGGAGCCGCAAGCCCCCTCAGCGGGTGGCGGGCCTGCAACATCAGGTCCAAGAGTATTCAGCGTCCGGTGCTGTTGCGAGTTTTGTGGCCGACAAAGTCATAGCTTGCGCGGGTGCGAATACAGACAAAGGTGGGAAAATAACAGGGTTCCCAGGGTTCTCCCCACGAGCGGCACGCCGGAACAGCACCTGTTGCGAGCCGAGAGCAGGGCACCCATGTGGAGACTGGGGGAAGCGCGAGAAATAGGCGCGGAAAGCGTCGGAGACAGCGTCGGCGCAATCGGGGAGCCGGCAGTAGTCGCGCGGTGAGCTCCCGGGAGGTGAGTGAGGATGGTAGGCGACGGTCCTCCGTGTTGAGCGGTGGCGGTAAGCGACCCGACTCCATGGACTCGAAGTCTTCGAAAACGGATGCGAGGCACGACGCCGCATCAGGCAGCGCGGGGAGCCGGAAATGGCGACCCCGGCGCATTGGGCCCAAAGTGGGCAGAAAGAATAGCTCCAGTTCCGCTAGTTCGGAGTCCAGTGGGACTCCCGAGCGGAACATTCCTGAACGGAGGAGCGGAACATTGTGCGAGTTTTGCGGTCGACACACTCACAAGGCGGCAGAGTGTCGACATAAGGCAAAATGGGAGAGTTCGGGAAACTCCCAAAGGTCGGGTCGGCAAGATCTAACCCGAACGCACTAGAAACGCAACCCAGTTCCAGCTGTTCTCAGTTTTCACCGACTCAGGTCCCGATTGACGCTCTTCCTTTAGACATTGGCCGTAGAAACTCTACGCGCCTAATCGTGGACACCGGCGCTGAGATCAGCCTGTTGAAGCTGAAGGCACTCCATCCTAGATATGGCATGGATGTGCATAGATCTACAACGCTCCAAGCGCTGTTTGTCAAAGGCAAGTCGAGGGGATGCTGCACTGGGAATTTCAAGTTGCACCGTGAGATTCCCTGCAGTTTCCAAATATTAGATTCCTTGCCGCGTTTAGGGGAAGACGGATTGTTGGGGTACGACTTCCTGTCTCGGAATTGTAAGGTAGACGGGCCGGGTGGTTGCTTGGTTTTTCCCCAAACGACCGTAAATCCCGCGCCATTCTCCATTCAATTTGTCAACTATGGGACGGGGAGGGTTGAACATGTGGCAGCCGAACGGGGAGAAGTGCCAAAGGGACCTGTTTAAGGTCGATACTGCGGCAGGTACTCGCCCGGAGACCCTACCCATACAGGGGAGGGCTGCGAAAAGCTGTTCAACCACGTGCTACCCACGGGGTCATCCGGGTGAACCCCGAACAGCGGACGTTGATAACATGGTTGCTAGACAACATTTTTTATAAAAAACATTACGGAAAGGTTAAGCCTTCCGGTAACTTGGAGACCCTGATCCCAACTGGCCAGACTCTGGTTTCCCTCCGGAATCTTCGTCCTTGTAAAGGACCTTCGTCGAGGGATACCAAATTGAAAGTCTGACGAAAAAGTCTTTAAGGCCAGGCCTAATGCTGCAGGCGCATTCCCAGCGCAGACTGCAAAGGCAAACCCCAGTGCTGGGGGTTGGATCGCAAAAATGAATATGTGATAGGTGATTCATGATTGTTTGGTAGTGAATATATGATTATTTAGTCATTGGGTTTGAGTAATATATATGGGAATTTTTTAGGGTGATTCTATCTTGAAATGGGTGTATGTTTTAGCTGTTTCTTAATATATGGGAATTTTTTGGTGATTCTATCTGCTTTCCGCTTTTGTCTCGGTTGTCGAGGGCTTTTTCAGTAAATCTAAGCTGTTTCTTAATATATGGGAATTTTTTGGTGATTCTATCTGCTTTCGGCTTTTGTCTCAGTTGTTGGGGGCTGTTTTTCTTTTTATGAATATACCACTTGGCAGTAAATCTAATTTTATGAATATATATACCACTTGGCATTAAATCTGGGTTGAAATGGTTTGTGCTTTTGCTAGTGGTCTGTGCCTTTGATCTCTAGACTTTCGGATGGTTTGTCTCAGTTGTTGGGGGCTGTTTTTCTTTTTATGAATATACACTTGGCAGTAAATCTAATTTTATGAATATACCGGAAACGACACATTCTTTGCACAATATGGAAAAATAAGATAAGGAATAATGACCAACAACTTACTATATAGAAACCAACATCAGCCTGTGGTACCGGAAACGAGACATTCTTTGTAGAATATGGAAAATAAGATAAGGAATAATAACCAGCAACATAGAAATCATTATTTGCTCATGGCACCGGAAGCTGCACATTTTAAGGCAATATGGAACCTATGATAAGGAATAATGACCAGCAACTTACTATATAGAAATCATTATTTGCTCATGGCACCGCATGGGAAAAATAAGGTAACAGTAATTGACAACTCATTAAAACACTTAGAAATCAAGAATTGAATATAGCATCCAAGGTCATGGGATTGGACAAGCAGCCACATGTTTTTTGATAACAGCACATTTTTTATGTTCAATATGGACTTGAATAATCATTTGTACTTAGAAAATTGTTCTATGGAAAAAAATATCAAGAATTTAATATAGCATCCAAGGTCGTGGGATTGGATAAGCCGCCACATGTTTTTTGATAACAGCACATTTTTTATGTTCAATATGGACTTGAATAATCATTCGTTGATCCCATTAATGTACTTAGAAATTGTGCTACGGAAAATAAGATAAGACCAATGGACAACAACTTACTATATAAAAATCAACATACGGCATAATTACAATTATGATGAAATTCAAGATATGAGTAATGGCATCTCAACTTGCTAAAAAAGCTCAGCAAAAAGTCCGATAGTCTATCCAAACCTAAGACTTAATTCACATCCGATAAAAATTTCAAGACTTACCCAATTCCTCCTCCCCGATGATATCCCCCAATCAACGCTCACACAAAAAAATGATTCGCAACAATTGCTGAACCTTGAACGCTGTGATCATTACTTCCATACCATATCCCTCGAACAACAAAAATTCCTATATATTACTCAGCTCAATGACTAATAATAATATATTCGCTATTAATATGCTTTTTCACACATCCATTTCAAAAATACTAATATTTGATTCTATATTTCAGCATAGATTTACTGCCAAATGATATATATATATATATTCATAAAAAAAGGCCCCCAGCAACCCAGACAACGATTCTAACAAAAAATAATAATTCACAACAATTGCTGAACCAATTACCCAATTCCCCCTCCCCGATGATAACCCCACAAACAACGAACTTTCAAAAGATCTCAAAACGTTGGCCAATAAAACAAAAATCTAAAATACAACAACAATCTAATATAACCACACTAGAAAATAAAAAACATTCGAACAATATACCAATAATTACACCTTAGAAATATCGCTGATCATCCAAACCTAAGACTTAATTCCCATACTGAGATAAGAAAGAATTCCAAACGACGATGAATCACTTCCATACAAATCGACGACCAACTATATCATACAATTAACCTACTCCAAACTTTAACCTTGTACGCTGATCATCTAAACCTAAGACTTAATTCACATACTGAGACAAGAAAGTATCCCAACCGACAATGAATCACTTCCATATAAATCCACAAACAACTACTGATAACAACAACGCCTCTATTTTTTACTACAAATGAAAACAGTACAACAAGCCAGACGATCATGAATCACCTATCACCTATTCACACAACTGAAGATGGTCGCAACTAGTAACAGAACAACAACAACCACCCAAACGATTACGATGATGAGTCATTTCCATACATTATGCAGCAATCGCAAAAACAGCGGGATTATTTAAACTCAATATTATTATTATTGATAGACTCTCTAAAAAACACTAACGCCTTGTATACTGATAAGTAAATGTTCACAACAATTGCTGAACCTTGAACGCTGGTCAATCAAACCTTATAAGCAAACAACGAACTTTCAAAAGATCTCAAAAAAACCGTTGACCAATAAAACAATAATCTAAAATACAACAACGATCTAATATAACCACACTAGAAAATAAAAAAACATTCGAGCAATATACCAATAATTGCATCTTAGAAATAACGCTGGTCATCCAAACCTAAGAATTAATTCACATCCTGAGATAAGAAAGAATCCAAAAAAAAAACCACGCATTCAAACGATGATGAATCATTTCCATACAAAATCCACGAACAACTACTGATAACACACCTCTATTTTACTATTCCATACAAATCCACGAACAACTACTGATAACAACATCTCTATTTTACTACAAATGATAACAGCACGACAAGTCAAACGATCATGAATCACCTGTCACCTATTCACATACACAACTGATAACGACGGCGATGATGATGAATTATTTCCATACATTATGCAGCAATTATTATTATTATTATTGCATGACTCACGATACAATAAATACTAGCACCGCGTCAAAAAAAGGAATAACAATTAATATATATAAGGTAACTTACCAGTTGATGATGTTGATTTTTTTATTTCCGCGCTAATCCCACGTCGAATATTGGATTTGATGATGTGACAGTGGACAGAAATTTCATAAAATTACAGCTGGACTTGAATAATCATTTGTACTTAGAAAATTGTTCTATGGAAAAACATACCAGGAATTTGATATAGCATCCAAGGTCATGGGATCGACCAAGCACCCACATGTTTTGATAACATGATCATCATCATCATCATCATCATCGGCACTACAACCGGGAACCGGTCTTGGCCTTATTTAGCAAGTCCTGAGGCTTGTTGAATTTTCCATAATGATTTATTTTTTCTGGGCAAGGTCATTAGTCTTGCGCCAGGGGCTCCCCGACGGGGAAACGAACCCCGGTCTCCTGGGTGACAGGCGGGTATACTAACCACTATACTATCGAGGAGCCCAAGTTTTGATAACAACCCATTTTTTTTTAATACAATATGGACTTGAATAATCATTTGTACTTAGAAAATTTTGTTCTATGGAGAATACCAAGAATAAAAAAGCCCCGAAAGTCTAGAAGTCAAAAGCAAGAACCACTAGAGATCAAAAACATAAACCATTAGCAGAAAGCCCTGAAAGTTTAGAAATCAAAGACCCAAACCAGTAGCAAAAGCACAAACCATTTCAACTATTAAGACAAAAGGCAAAAGCAGATAGAATCAACAAAAATTTTCCTATGTATTAACAACCGGCTTACAACCGAAAATTCACATATATTAAGAAACAGCTTAGATTTACTGAAAAAAGCCCTCGACAACTGAGCCAAAAGCCAAAAGCTTATAGAATCATCAAAAATTCTCATATATTATGAAACAGCTTACAACCGAGACAAAAGCCAAAAGCACGACCCATTCATCATCATAGAGCAAAAACCCCGAGCCCCCGCCCTGTTATTGCAGCTGTTGCAATACTGGCTTAGGTCTGCGTCTTAGGTGAAGTCAACTAGCTTAGCTCTGCGTCTTAGGTGAAGTCAGTTTTTAAGTTCCAACAAAAACGACCCATTTCACATACAAATCCACTCAGCTTAATGTCAACGAAATTCCCATATATATTACTCAGCTTAATTTCAATATAACCAAACAATGAACTTTCAAGTAGATTTACTGCCAAGTGGTAAGCTCAAAAGCACAATCCATTAGCAAAAAAGCCCGATAGTCAACAATAACATCAAAAGCACAAACCATTAGCAAAAACATCCACCACCTGCAAAACAATAAGATTAAAAAGCACAACAAAGCCAACGTTTTTTATTTCCGCTACAGTTAACAGCTTACAACCGAGACAAACGCCAAAAGCACAACCCATCCATCATCATCAAGATTGAGCAAAAAGCCCGAGCCCCCCGCCAGGTCTGAGCCTTAGGCGAAGTCAGTTTTAAGTTGTAGCAAAAAAACCAACCCATTTCACATTCCCCCCGGCTAAAAAAGCAAAAACACCCACCTCTTTTTCAAAAATAGAACCATCAAAAAACAAATTCCCATGACGATGATTAACAAAAAGCCCCGATACTCAGCAAAAACATCCACCACCACCTGCAAAAACATCCACCACCACCTGCAAAAACATCCACCACCACCTGCAAAAACAGTAACATCAAAAGCACAAACCCCATAGCGAAAAGCCCCGTAGCAAAAAGCCCCGATACCACCACATAAGCACAAATCCATTTGCAAAAAGCCCAATAGCCAGCAAAAACATCCACAACCTGCAAAAAACAATAACATCAAAAGCACAAATCCAACAACAACATCCCCACTCGATTACGACATCAAACAACGACCACGCTGATGATGAATCACCCACAACTACAACTGATAAGAACACCCAAAACAAACAACTGCAAACTACAAAGAAGAACAATTACTACTACCGATAAGAATACTACTACCGATAAGAATACTACAAACTACCGCAATTACTACTACTACTGATAAGAACACCACAAAATACTACAATTACTACAATCGATAAGAACACTACAACCCCCCGCCAACCATGAATCACACCTACAAATACCTGTCGCCAACCACCAAACATATCTCAACCTTGACGTAGAGCTTTCAGAGCTTTCGGCTTTGACGTCACTCCCTGTCACAGAAGCCTCCAAAACACACTACTAACGATCACGAGACCATACAAATTCGGCTGTGTCCGTAGCGAGATAAACTGGTCCTTCGAGCCGGATCTAAAAGATCCGAGGCACAACATCCGCAAATATCGTCAAGCAGTGAGTCGGATTCTAACATCCGCAAAATTCATCCTAAGAATTATTGGCGTTTTGAGGAGTCGGACATCCGCCAATTCAACAGAGTATTACGTCCAGAAAGCGAAATGCAGATGTGTGTATCATTAATTAATTCCGATCCGAATTGGATCTTAACAAAGAAAGTGTTGTGTGGTGTGACCAAAGTGCTTGTACATCGGTGATTCAAGATATAAGGCCTTGTTTCGGAAAGTAAGGAGTCAACATTAAACCTCAATCGAACATATTAATAAGTTATAACAATTAAACACATCGGATTAGGACATTGTGTCTACGTACCACCTGGCTACTACATTTAGGCTGGCCAGGGGACTGTTTTACCTCGATTCATGTCATCGCAGAATTACGATCTTGATTGCTGATGTTATATAACAATACAGTGTGTTCAAATAACCGATAAAATAAGCTTATAGGAACGAATTTCTAAATTGTAAAATCATTGTGTATTTTACTGGAATTACAATGACTTTCGGAACAGGTTGATCATTTGGTTGCTGAATTTGTGATAATGAAGTGCTAATTTGGGACATATACAGACGTCATAGTTTTACTCCGAGAAATAATTGTTGCACTCATTTTAACGCAATTCTCAATTGGAAAATTATATTTATTGCGTATCTTACTGGAATCACAATTACGTTCGGAACAGTTGATTATTGGGGCGCTGGATTTGTGAGAATGAAATGCTAGTCGGGCCATACAAACGCTATAATTTTGTCTGTGCCGATAAATGTGCCGCGCAACAGGTTCCTAACAAATCGCTTTGCATCATCCCCGTGAAAATTATACGCAAACACAAGTAATTCATAAAATAATAAAATATATATACATACACAAACCAAAACATTGTTTTTTTTAATAAAATAAAAATAAATTTACAATAACTGTCCACGATCGTACTGGGCAAGACACCCTTCCCCTTTCATCCGGAGCTGAGTTAGGCTTCGGAAGTACGAAGCGCGAAACACGAACCACATCATCAAGGGCAAACATACATTGCAATCAACAAGGAGAATTCTACCAAACAATATCATAGTTAGTAGCAACTCAACATACAGTCCACTTCTAAAACTACATTTTTTTATTTTTTTATTAGACTTCTCTCGGGAGAGGCGAACCTATGGCGCCGAGTAGGCGCCCCGAGATGCCATCAAATAACTGAACATATTTGTCAGTATTTTCTACAAAATTCAGTTGGTCCCAGCATCTCGGTTGTGGACATCACTCTGCTCCATTTATTTTGACGGTGTTGCAGATACTTCTACGACCCACCAGTTCAATTATAGAAGTTGCCTCGTCATTGGGACAATTTACAACAACCTTCTACGCAGGTCATCCGGGCTGCATCTCATCGCACGTGCCAGCATCATATAGATATTCTCGTAGCCGGTTGTAATCTCTACAAGGCAAGATGAGCAAGACAAAGATCTCGATGCTAATTGATGGCACACAAAATGCCTACATCGAATTGACAGCCGATTATAAATCATATGCGGCTTTGGAGCAATCATTTAAGTCACGACACATGAACGAGGCTCGTCTCAAAACCTTGGAGCACTCGTTCGGGGAAGCGAGAGGACTGCACCAAAGGATTATTGCAGCTGCGACTGATGACGCCAAAACGAAGTATGTGGAAGAACTAGTCTTCCATAAGCTGAAAGAACTGTATTATACATATTCATCGGAGCTCAGGTCACAATTGGAGCAATCCGAGATCATTTCATTAGGACACCATTCTATTGACGGCTCAATGGGAGGAACAAAGGCGCCAACGGCGGAATTAAAGCTTCCCCCCATCAAAATTCCAACCTTCTCCGGCTCCTATCAGACTTGGCTGGAGTTCAAACGCTTGTTTGAGAGCCTCATCATTAGAAATACCTCCATCTCCGATGTGCACCGGCTGCATTACCTCAAGGCGAACTTGAGTGGAGAAGCGGAGCGTATTCTGGGAAACACGGCGATAGTCGACGACAATTTCGACTCAGCATGGACAACCCTGGTCAAAAGATATCAAAATCTGCGGTTGCTCAAGGATAACCAGTTCGATCTGGTGTTCAATCAGGCTGCACTCACACATGAGTCGGCTGGAGGAATTAAGGAACTCATAGACACTACCAATGAAGCCAAGCAGTCGCTGCAGAACCTTGTTGATCTACCACATGGTCCAGAAGCTTCCCCCCAATACGCGCGGTTTATGGGAATCGCACATTGCATCGTACGTGGCCTATCCAGCTTATGACGTGCTGGAGGACTTCTTGATGATGAGGGCAAGAGCTTTGGAAGTGTTGGGCCCATCCACAACAGAGTTATCGCAACCAAGACCAAAGAGGCACACACAAGGTACAGTTCGCGCATTCAATTCAACTGTTGGCAAATGTCCCATGTACCAGGCGTCACATCCCATCAAAAATTGTGACAAGTTCAAGGCATTGAACCCGAACAAAAGACAAGAGGTCGTTCGGAAAAACAAACTGTGTTTCAACTGCCTGTCAGATGCGCATACTATACGAAATTGCACTAGCATGTTCACGTGTTCATCATCATCATCGGCCCTACAACCGGGAACGGTTTTGACCTTATTTAGCAAGTCCTGAGGCTTGTTAAATTTTCCATAATGATTTATTTTTTCTGGGCAAGGTCATTAGTCTTGCGCCAGAGGCTCCCCGACGGGGAATCGAACCCCGGTCTCCCGAATGACAGGCGGGTATACTAACCACTATACTATCGAGGAGCCACGTGTTGGACATGCAAAAGGAAGCACCATTCGTTGTTGCACACAACTGATCACAGGAGCATCGGAGAAGACAATACGAGTGTATCCAGGCATGCGGTGTCAGTAACGATACATTCGCATGTGAATAAGGATTTTAACATTCAGCTGAGGGCATTGGTCTTACCCAAGCTTACGTCTATGCTCCCGACGAAGAATATATCGTCTGACAACTGGAGTCACATCCAAAATATTCAGCTTGCGGACCCATCGTTTAGTAAACCAGGTGAGGTCAACATGTTACTTGGTAACGACGCGTATCCAGCTATTCTACTAGAAGGGATTATCAAGGGACCACCAGGAGCCCCCATGGCCCAGCAAAAAGAACTTGGCTGGGTGCTTTCGGGCGGAGTCAATTTCAAGGTCCCCCCAACAGTAACATCGCTGCATACAACCATTGAGAACCAAGGGAGAAAATATTTCGATAGGATTCATCCCGCAGTGCAATATTCAGCCGATTCTCCTCCTGGTCAGCGAACTGTGCTAATTCAAATTTTTCAAATTCTAGAGTGACCACTAATACTGGAGAACTAACTTCTACGATCCAGTATCAAGGGAATACGACAAAGAATTCTGGACGAAAAGGAAATTCAGCGAACTCTAGCAATTC
The DNA here is from genome assembly GCA_963931805.1 of Microdon myrmicae. Lineage (NCBI taxonomy): Eukaryota > Metazoa > Arthropoda > Insecta > Diptera > Syrphidae > Microdon > Microdon myrmicae. The sequence continues at coordinate 105,167,674 of OZ007497.1, read as the reverse complement.
GAAGAACGCAGCGGCTTCGTCTGATCATCAAGGCCAGCAAGGTTATCCCTATGGCTGCCATCATAAGAAACACCGAAATGGTCATTCTCGACACCATCACTCTGCCAATGGATCGAATTCACCGTCAGGCAATGCTAGCAACGCAAATGTTAGTCGCCGTCGAGAGAAATGCCCAAGGCCAAGCAGTGGCATTAGCGGCGTAGGTGGGGCACGTCCTCAACTGCAACGACCTCAGCCACAGCAATCACGTTGGATTCTAAACGCAGACGGTGGTACGCGGTTGGCGACTACTTCAACATTTCGGGCTTCAACACAGGCTAACCGTACGCAGCAGACGGCGAACGCACAAGCGGTCAAGAACAATATTGAACAGGCAGGGTGAACAATAAAAAAACAAAACGGATTTCTGTTTAAATTAAGGATATATATTTTACACGTCCGAACGGCACGAAAGCTGGATGCTAAGAAAAAAAAGTGAAAGTTGACAAATGTGAGTTTGGCGTTTCTTGGTGTGGATGACAGTTGTGTGCCTTAAGGGCCTGAATGCAATGAGAAGAGTGAGTGTTTTCATGAGTGTGATAGTTTACAATTTGAATACAACTTTTTAATTTGTTTAACAAACAATATTACACGACCGGCTATAACCCAACTAAGCGGACGTCATGCTGAATCAGCAGCCTCATCTGGGGCATATCGAACTCAGCAATTGCTAAACAGCCGCATTCCAAGGCAAGGTAGGACTGCACAACTACAAGGTCCTCAACTCAACGACAACTACACCGCTCGGGAACAAAGGCCAAATAATCTCAATGGTCCGATCTGTTCACAACTGCCAACGCAGCTTCAACCGAGCTTAGCAGATTTTAGTCTAACCAACCAGAACATCAATCTGAACCTGCGGAATAGTACAAATGTTCATCAAACAATTGCCGCGGCTGATGCGGCAGATAGGGCCTTACAGACATCTCCTCCACAAAATGTCGGAGATTTACAAACGTCGACAACCTCAGTTATTACGCCAGCCGAGACTATCCAGTTGTGTGGCATGGCCTCGCCAGCAGGCTCCCAGCCACACCAAACGGTTCAGTCAGTAACCCCTGAACCGGCTAGAATGTCGAAGTTAGTTGATTTACAAAAGGTGAAATCAGGTTCACAAAACACCGGCAATGACAAACCAGGGAATGTGTTCAACAATCGCAAACAACGACATAAGGGGACCCCATACATGAGGTTAAATGGCGGAATCCTAAACAGCATAAAAAGAGGAGAAAAAATATTCCTACTGTAGCTGTCTCATCAGTCTTATCTAAGTGATACCCTCTTAACACCGCCCAGGCACCGCGAATCACGTGTATGGGGGCACCACTCCCATGGAGTCGGTGTCTAAGTTGGACTTTCGGTAACGAGGTTAGGGGGTATAGAAGATGAAGAATAGGAAAGATGCCGGCACCCTTCGAGAATTCATACCAACGGAAAACGAATTGTGGACACATGGTCCAGCCACCAGTCAAGAAGAAAGATGCCTGGCTTGGGGACTATTTCATCCTGCGGCACAATGGAACGAAGGCTGCTATTGATCAGCAGATTAGTCTTCCTGATAACAACCTGGATGTGCAACCTCTCTGGCTCAATCAAGTGCCAGTTATAATCCAACATGGACTACGTGCAACATATTTTATTCTACGTACGGATTTACGATCCGGCGTGGGACTACGTCCAACGCATTTTTACGCTACGTACGGAGTTACGTTACAACCCACCCAGACACACCGCTGTCACGTGTCTGGGGTTCATCACTTCTCGCCGCCTGGACGCAACGCTCTGGGGGCAGCCTCATAACACCGCCCAGGCACCGCGAATCACGAGTCTGGGCGCACCACTCTCACGGAGTCGGTGTCTAAGTTGGACTTTCGGGAACAAGAGTAGAGGATGATGATGATGATGAACAGGAAAGATGCCGACAACCTTCGGGAAATCAGACCAACAGAAAGCGAATTATGAACACACGATCGAACCAACACTTCAACATATTGACGACTACGTCATTCAACTACAACGTCAAATGGTCAAGGTTCCGAACATTTATGAAAACCAACTAATGGAGTTGGTCTTGCTGTGCCCAGTGGGCGAAAATTCGGAGCTTGACAAATGTTCATCAAATCAACCGGAATAGTGACCTCAACCAATTGAATAAGGTAAGGGCTTATTCAAATCGTTGCCGCGGCTGATGCGGCAAATATCGCCTTTCAGGCACTTCTTCACAACATGTCGGACATTTTTCAATTACCTCGAGCTACAACGTTGGCACTCTATAGCCAATCGAGCCTTCGGTCTGTCTCACACACACACACACACGCACACACGCGCACACACGCTAACACTGGTAACTGATTATGAATTACTTTCAGTATAACCACTAATCAATAACGAATTACAAGTCATTTAATCAATATAATGAATAATGCGCCCCCCCCACCAATCTGCAATGTTCGCGCTGATGAACAGCATAAGTGACGGCGGCGACATTTAATATCACAAAATGACATTTTTCTTGATACGAAGAAGATGAAGCCTAGGTCAAGTATCTCCGTGCTAATCTTATCATCGGAACCATACAAATAACCCGCTTCGAAGCGTCATCGCCGGCCCGGCAAGATGTTGCAGCACTAAGCAGCAACAGCCAACAATAACGATCAGATGAATCGGTTATCAAACGATAAACTTCAAAATCAAGTCATTGCCATCAGAACACTCTAAATCCACCTCGTCGCAGTCAGTACCACCAGAAGGTATGCAACAGAGATCGGTCGCAGGTTACCCTGATATTCGAATGCACTCAAAATGACGTGACCTCCTAAGCAGCGCCAATTCACAAAGCACTGGTTCCATAGAACAGTTCATTTGCCTATGAAAAATTCCTGTTCTGTAATACGGTGGTTTTTTGGTCGGCGAAATCTGCTGTTTCAACGGTTCGAGATTGCCTATAGAAAGGGGCACTACTATATAATGATTTAATTGGGGCTTTGATTTAGGAAATGAAATCAGTTGTTCTGGACTTAAATTTTTAACTTTCGGTTTATCATTGTCTCTTTGTTAATATAGAAATATATGTGAATTGAATTTAATTCGAAGGCAAAGTGTGCCAACAATAAAAAAAATCCAGTGCGGTTAAAGACAAAACCTCTCGTGTTAGTTTTCTCTTTTTTTGTGATTTTTTTGGTCAAGTGAACGATCACGAGACCATACAAATTCGGCTGTGTCCGTAGCGACATTATGGAATCAATACGAGTCATTGCAAAATTACTAACGACACATTATCAAAATGGATCATATTTTAGCTGCAGTAATAAATGTCTTTCACAGGTGCCTGAAACAAATTCGACGTAAACCTTTATACTAAGAATACCTTATTAAAAACACATCAAATTCAATACAGAGACGAAGATCTTGCAGTTAAACAAGATGTTCGCACACAATATTGCTAAATAGGTCTCCCGCGTGCCTTCGGAGGGTTTGTATCTAATATTTCTTAATTACCGTTTTAATAATTATGACTTAAGTCACAGTGGAAGTCGGTGACTTCTATTACAACATCTCCTAGAATTCGGGGCGCTTATTTACCTTCTGTTTGGCGCAAGGCCTAACCTTACCCGGAAATAAAAAATATTATGGAAAATTTAACAAGCCTCAGACTTGTTAAATAAGGCCAAGGCCGGATCCCAGTTCTAGTGCCGATGATGATGATGATTTACCTTCTGTTAATTTGTTTTATTAAACCTACTATTGAGGTATAAAAACAAACTCCAACGAGACGTGTAGATAACATTTTTAAAATGGATGATATTCTAGCTGCAGTAAAAAATGTATTTCACGGGTGCCTGAAACAAATTCGAGATAAACCTTTATAGTACGAATACCTTATTAAAAACACATCAAATTCAATACAGACAACATCTTCGTGTTGCAGTTAAACAAGATGTTCGCACACAATATTGCTAAATAGGTCTTCCACGTGCCTTCGGAGGGTTTGTATCTAATATTTCCTAATTACCGTTTTGATAATTATGAATTAAGTCACAATGGAAGTCGGTGACTTCTATTGAAACATCTCTTAGAATTCGGGGCACACATTTACCTTCTGTTAATTTGTTTTATAAAACCTGCTATTGAGGTATAAAAACACTGAATATAATTAATTGCGCATTAGCAAACTCCAATGAGACGTGTATATAACATTTTTAAGACAACCAGTTCAAGTAGTTAGTCGTTCAAAGCGCTCGATGGCGGTAATTTATGTATTCTGCGCAATTTTTGCAGCAATCTCCAGTGTCGGATTTGGTAGGTGATCGCGGCAGTGTATTTGATTTATTTTGAATAATATATTACAGCTTTTGATGTGCCCCCATGTAACGCTGGAGACACCGAATGTTTGAAAAACGCAATTAATTACTATTTACAAAATAAGCGAAATGGTAAATTACTCTATATATATCTCAACTTTAACATGAAGTTTAACAATTCTTTATTCTCTAGGCGATCCTACGATTAACCTCGATTCATTCGATCCAATATTTATACGATTTATGCGATTGGTATACAATAAACCCGAAATAAAAGGTGAACTTAATTGCACCGACACTTCAATTTGGTTTTCTCCCGACTTTAGAGCTACGGTTGTTAGGTAAATGCAAAAGATTGTGTCTAATAGTTTATTAATTTTATATGACTCTCCTTTATTAGTGGATTTGGAGTAAACCCTTCGGGAAATCATTTTATCTCCTTTCACGGGTCGTATATCCTCGCCATTGGACAATATAAATCGCTGTTTTCTATACCCTATGTACATGGAGATGGACCATTCGATACATTATTTGGTAAAATGTTACACCCTTCTTCATATCTTTAGCAAAAATATGACATTTTATTATTTTATTTTCTAAAGATGATGTCGATGCTTCAATTAACATCACGGCATCTTCTGTGCAACGAGGCGGGGTGACTTATGCGCAAATTGATAAACTCGATTTGAGTATTAGGGCAAAGTATATTAATTATCATTTTGAACATTTATATCAAGAAAGCAAGGTTTTGTCGATAATAGGACAGCAAATATTTTACACCTTCTGGCCGGTAGTCTATTATCTCATTAATCCGGAGATGGAGAAAGGTGTAGCTGCACATATTTTGCCTTACTTTCAAAAGGTATTTAATTCAACTGCTTATAGTGACTTATTCATAGGAGGAATGCCGTAATATTCCTAATCCAATCTATTAAAATATATAAAATATACTATTGCATAAACAATAAACTGTTTTTGACACAAATAATGTGGAAGAGTATTCAACGACTGACATCTTTTACTCTTACTTGTTATTCAATAAATAAAATAATGAGGTTTCAACAATTTTATCAAGATAATTCGACATAAGAAGACTGCAGAAATTCTCAAGCATTGAAATTGACTTTGAAAACATGAAAAAAATTGTCAATTGAAACGGTGCTTCTCTTGTGTATCACTAGTTTTAGATAGATCTCAAAATGTGAACGAGTATATAAATATATATAGGAACTGGCTCGGGCATTTAGTCGTGTCCGTACCGTCCTTGGCCTCGTATGTTACGTCGCCAACAAATATATATATATATATATAGATATATACATGCACCACCGAGGAACAACAAAGGGTGTGAATCCGAACTTCGTCTTAGACGGACCTTAATTATACAGCCGGTAGGTTCAAAATCAACATTCAAAGAGTCTCTTCCTAACCAGTGTCGTGAACATTAAATTAAAAGCCGATCGCGCATGCTGTTGCAAAAATAACACTAGAAAGTCGTTTTGGAGTTTTCGTCCTCGTCGGACACAAGTTATATTTTGAAAATAAAATAAGAGTCAGTTGTTAGTGTGTGGTGTCGTGCAATTTGTTAAGTGCATACGTTGTGTAATCGTGTGTGGAACTGATATCAATAATAGATGGAACTGATATCAATAATAGCTTCCTTCAGCACTAGGGTGTCGAGGGTACTAAGGCGCAAGCTTATCAGAATAAGTCTTTTCAAAATAGATGGATCGAATGGTTGAGGCCAATTTTGCGGCCTCCCCGGTCACCTTTTTATTAAACTAACAGGCACACAAAGGGGGATTTTGAATCACCCTTAACTGTTAAAACACAGTGCGAGCGGAAGGAGAGGAAAGGAGGTATCGATTCATATAAGTTTTAAATGCTTGGACATTACAACGACGAGGAAACACATGATGATGACACGTTTGGTTCGGCTAAGGGATGAATTTCTATGTTTATTTGTATATTTGAAATTTACTTTTAATGTGAAATAATGAGCATTGTCAGATTGACGGATATCATGGGAAAATGGCTGGAGAGGCGGAACACATTCAGCAAGTTCAAGTGAGCAACGATCGCGATTACCTCCAGAAAAATGATAGGGATGATACGTTGCGCCTATGTTCTAATGACAAAATTGAACGACTTACGGCTAGGTTCCTAATAAGGTTCACTGCTCGTTTTTGCATCTTATCGAGCACACGTAGCGCAGCTTCGGATGCGGCTAACTAAATATAGGAGTTGAACTCCATTTTTGGGCGAATGTTCGCCTTGTAAATAGTGGCCAGGTTGGATGGAGTGAAGAATTTTTTGCATCTCTTAGAGAACCCCAGACATTTGACCGCACAGTTTCAAACTGTTCGGGAAACACTACACGTTTGAAAGTGAATCTGGCTCATGGAACTGATGTGGTATCTGGCAGCGTCGAGTTGGCTGCAAAACGTGCAGCAAGTAGACTCGCTTCCTTTATTGCACTGATGACTGATCTATCATCGACTATAAACGAAGGAACGAATGAGGAAACCGAGTTTAGATGTTTTTCATTGATGCCCAAAAATTTCTTCTACGTGTGGGAGAGCGTAGTAATTTTTGTCTCACTTTTGGTGATGGAAGATTTTCGCGCGTTGAATATGCGCATTGCAGTCTGTTTCAGGTCCCTTGAATCTTTTCTGGTTCTCCTCTCCACTAGTAGGGGGGAGTCTTTTCGACGGTTTCCACTCGTTTTGGATTAGTCGTGGGCTAAAATTATTTATAATCGCGTATCTCTCGATGCAACGGAGACAACTGCCGAAAAGAAACCTTTCCCACACCTGCACCGCAATCTCCCCGCAGCAAAAACATTTCCTTCCCAAGGATAATTAATGCTTTCAATGCATTACCTGGAAATGCGTGCAAAGAATTTTTCCTACAAGGGCATTCATACATGTATCAATGCATCTCAGCTTTGTTCTAAAAAGAAAACATTTCGGGTGCAATACTAGATAACCGAAATCGATTATAGAAACAATCAGCAGCACCCCTGTCTGCCTGCGTTTGCTGTCCCACACGTGCGCGACAGATTTTTATAGTGTATCCGTACCCAGGGCGGCTTTTATTCAACCTACAAAGCATAGCGCAACTCGCGCCTAGCTTCCAAGAATTCTAAATATTCACATTGGAATTTGATCCTTGACTTGCTATGGATGCAATACACAATCAACGTGGATGTAAACACAACCGTCATTGTATAATCATCCCAAAACGCACCCTAATCGCCAGGACCATATTTAAACAGCTGCAAACACTTCGTGCATAGATGCTCTTGCATGTGAATTTTCATTCCCACGGTTCGTACACCCAAGAGCTCGCGTCACGAGCAAGCAAAGTGATCCGCGCGTAAGTGGACACACCCTCGTTAGGGTCTATGTACCGTAGATCCACTCTGATTGGTCGGTCTCAAAAGGAAACTCACCCCAAACGAGGGTTGAATCTTTTAGTCGTCTCTTAACCACCACACACGGCGGTTGGGTTTTTCCCTGCATCCATCCTGTAGTCGCGTATGTTTCTACACCCCTGAGGGTGTCGAGTCATAACAGTCGAATTAAACAGCAACGTATAGAACTAAATTCGTGTCGTGGTTTTAGTATAACAATGGTGTAATTTATATTAAGAATGAACGTGAAGGTAGCGCGTAAGCCAAACATTAATAGAATATAAACAATCTTTCCGCGCCAAACAAAAGTTACTAAGTGCATGTAGTTCAAATAAATAAACTACAATAGCAAGGATCAAAAATAATAAAGAACTCATTTAACCAATAAACAATATACAGTGCGTTTTATTTTCGAATATCTACACTGGAACATTTAGAGGAAGTAGTGTGTGGATGGTAGAATCAGCGTCCATGCCGAAGCACAGACCATTCCTCCCCACAGACCTACCGCAGCTGGCGAACTGCAAATGTTCATTGACAGTTGTAATAGGACCCGGAGAATATTTGCTCCCAAGCAATTCAGAACATTAAATGCTGGCTAGATACGGGGGCAGTGTTAATAAGCAGCCGCAAGAAAGTTAAACACCTTGACTTGGAAATAGAAGGACAAATAATAAGATCCAGTCCCTATATTAGATATCTTGGTGTGATACTCGACAACAGGTTGAGCTTCAAGGAACACTTGAGGAAAACGAGTGAAAAAACGGCAAGAGTATGCAAAGTTTTGGCGAGACTGCTATCCAATGTTGGAGGACCCCGGCCCCACATAAGGAAACTCATAACCAGTGTCAATACCTCCATTATAATCTATGCAGCTCACATATGGGCAGGTGCTGCACAGTATAAGTCGTGCATGAGGGGAGTGAACTCCGCCCATAGACTGGCATCACAGAGTATGCTGTGCATTTCGAACGGTATCCGAAGAAGGTATAAATGGGGGACACTGCTTGACATTGCAACTAAGTAAAACGCTGCATTCCATGAGGTCTATGGGGTTATGAAAATGTTCTGTTGCCAGCGTATGGCACGGTTTCCACTTTTACCCCAAACACTTGTCCACAGCAAAATTGTCGACCAAAGGGAAGAATGAATGAAAGCACTTTTTATTTAATTTTTAAAGTTTTCTTTTATTTCTTTATTTAATATTCTTTTATCAATTCGCGTTTCAGTGTTTATTCGCTCCGATTGAAAATATGTTTTTTTAGCGGAAATTTATTGCAATTGGTAATCAATTACCAAAGGAAAAAAACTATTCACTATGGTTTTTGACGCGACGCGACCTTTTGCTATCGGTGATTGAATAGAGACTGGACTCATTAGGGATGGAAATTGTAATTTCTGCTTTTTTACACATTGATCTGCCAATGGTAATCATGCTCTCTTGTGTGTTCCCCAACTCACCACACTCATCCAGGTCGAAACGTACTTGTGTATTCGTTCGACGTTGATGGGCGTAGCCAGAATGGAGAAATCAAAAGGGAAAGCACAATAACCCAGGGTGGATCTGGCTAGGTGTGTGTGCGTCAATGCCGTGTATACGGCTGGTCTACTGACCCAGTGACAATATCTTAGGTCAACGCACTATAGCAAGACAGAAATACGAGAGAGAGCAAACATAGCTAAGGTTATTCACCAGCAAAAAGAGATCATTGGTCCCAAGCGAATGGGTGATCTGGGAAAAGTCAATAGGACGCCGCATCGGCTGGGGATATAATTCCATTCTGTGGAATGTTCAATAATACCCAAGCCTATGGACTATGACGTAACCGCGTCGCTTGGTTTGGCTTGGTTGTTGCTAACCAATACGAATGGAATTTCCGGTGGAAATCCCATGGTTAGCGCAATAGTGTTGCCGTATGTTGTTGATTGTAGCTAAACTCAATTATGCATTATCTGCATAGAAAAATGAGTTTAGCTATGCGTCCCTTTGACATGTCCTGCTGGTAAATACCTATCAAGGGAAATGGGTAGGTATTGGTTGGAATTGTGGGCTGTTTCTCCTCTAGGATAGAGAAACCCCCACGGTACTCCCCCGCCAGTGACATAGTCACGAAATCATGGTAGGTCGGAAGGAGTAGTTTGATGGTTGTCGGAAGGAAGTTAGATTGGAGGTGGATTGGGAGGATTTTTTGATTGCTCGAGGAGACGTGCTCGGCTTCGGGTGAGTGGAGGTTGAGGTGGTTGGCGAATGTTGGCAGAGTCGGTTGTTGACTGAGGATCTGGAGCTGACGCCTCGAAGAAACAAGGTTTGAGTCTCTCAACACTGACCGTGGATCGTTTTCGTCGAATATCAATCTCGAAGACACGATCGCTGATGCGGTTGGAGACTCTGAAGGGACCGTCATACGGAGGGTCCAACGGTTTTTTAACCTTATCCACCCTGACAAAGACGTGCGTGCAGCTGTGCAGTTCAGGGTGAACGAAAAGTTTTTTAGAACCATGCCTGGTCACGGGCGATGCTCTAACCTTACGAAGAAGGTCGCGGAGGTGGCCCACATCCTGCAACTGGTTGTGTGGCGTATCACCATCCACGAACAGTTCGCCTGGTAGTAGGAGGTTGGTGCCATAGGTGAGTTCCGCAGCGGAAGCACCTAGGTCCTCCTTAAAACTAGTCCTCAGACCAAGGAGTACGGTAGGTAGAGCGTCAAACCATTTAGTGTCGTTATGACACATGAGGGAAGCCTTGAGAGACCGATGCCAGCGTTCGATCATCCCGTTGGATTCGGGGTGATAGGCGGTCGTGCGACTTCGTTGGCAGCCGAGGAGATCCGTCAGCTGCCCGAAAATCGTTGCCTCGAATTGCGGCCCTCGATCTGTAGTAATGGTGGCAGGTACGCCGAAACGTGTGACCCAGGTCGAATAGAAGGCCTTGGCGACTGATTCGGCAGTTACTGTTCTGAGAGGAATCGCCTCTGGCCATCGCGTGTAGCGATCCATCATAGTGAGGATGTATGAAAATCCTCTTGATGGAGTAAGCGGTCCCACTATGTCAATATGGACATGGGCGAAGCGTGCCGTGGGTAGCTTAAATTGTGCAGGTTCTAATACATTATGCCGCGCTACTTTGCAGCGCTGGCATTGGAGGCAAGCGCGGGCCCAGGTGGTGAGGTCTTTGCTCATTCGGGGCCAAATGAATTTCTTACGGACGGCAGCAGCGGTTGCGCGGCCGCTGGGGTGGGCTGGATCATGGTAAACCTGGAACACGCCCCTACGAAGCTTCTCGGGAATATAGGGCCTGGCGGTTCCAGTTGAAACATCGCACCAGATTTCGCCCAAAGGATCGCGGAGGGTGATTTTGCGTAGCTCGAGTGCTGTATCAGCAGTTAGAACAGATTCGAGCTGGCTGTCCTCCTGTTGGGCCAGGGCTAGGTCGACGTTGTTCAGAGTGGCGCGCAAATGAATCGTATCGATTCGAGAAAAGGCCTCCGCCGAGATGTTCTGTGGACCAGAGATATATTTAATTTCGGTAGTGTATTGGCCGATGAGGTCGAGTTGACGTTCTTGTCGGGGGGAAGCATTTCCCGACTTTTTCCGGAACGCAAAGACCAGAGGTTTGTGGTCTGTATACACGGAGAGCGGCCGACCCTGTACCATATGACGGAAATATTTAATGGCGCTATAGATCGCCAGTCATTCCCGGTCATAGGCGCTGTATCGCCGCTCTGTGGGACTCAGTTTCCTGGAAAAGAAACCGAGCGGTTCCGGTTGGCCTTCAAAATCTTGTTGGAGAACTGCTCCGATTGCGGAATCCGATGCATCGCATTGGATAGACAAAACCCCCCCCTCTAAGGGATATCGGAGTAGTGTGGCGTTAGCCAGTTGCTCCTTGGACAGTTGGAACGCACGGTCCGAAGCTTCTGTCCATGGAATTGGGCGCTTGTCGTTGCGCTTCGCTCCTTTTAGAAATTCAGTCAGAGGAGCCTGGGTTTGGGCGGCGTCTTTAAGGGTGGGTCTGTAAAAATTGAGCATGCCGAGGAAACGTCGGAGCTCGCTTATGTTGGTTGGGCGTGGATATTGGATGAGGGCCTCTACACGGTTTGGAAGTGGGCGAATGCCCCGATGGTCAACAATGTAGCCCAGATATGTGATTTGCTCTTTGGCATATTGACACTTATCTGGGTTGATGACAAGACCGAATTCGCGGAGGCGCTCGAGGACCTGTCGTAAATGGCGCTTGTGTTCAACGTGGTCTCGTGAGGCGATGAGAATGTCATCGAGATAAGCATGACAGCAATTGAGACCACGTAAAGCCGAGTCGATGTATCTCTGGAATGTCTGCGCGGCATTCCTGAGACCGAAAGTCATTACTTTGAACTCGAAGAGTCCGAAAGGAGTAATGACTGCCGTTTTTGGGATGTCTTCAGGTGCCACTGGGATTTGGTGGTAAGCCCTGGTGAGATCCAGGGTGGTGAAGACTTTGCACCCTCGTAATTTATATGAAAAATCATATAGGTGTGCAATGGGGTATCTGTCGGGGACTGTTGCTGCATTCAGCAGTCTGTAATCCCCGCATGGGCGCCACTCCCCCGAACGTTTCTTAACTAAATGGAGTGGGCTTGCCCAGGGACTGTCTGATGGTTGACAGATACCTTGTGCTATCATTTCATCGAACTCGGCGCGTGCCGCGCGTAGTTTTTCTGGAGCCAGGCGACGTGCGCGTTGGCTTACTGGAGGGCCCCGTGTCTCGATGTTATGAAACACATTCGCCTTATGTCGTCGCTGGTTAGGTAGAGGAATTGTCGTATTGACAAATTCCTGTACCATAGCTTGGATATGGTCTGTACACGGTGTGGCCCTGGGTATTACCGCTGGAGATGACGACAAGGGCAAGGAAGGTGCGGTGTGGGCTACTAGCCTGTTGTGTGTCGAATCGACCAACAGATTGTGTTTTCCTAATAGGTCGGAACCTATTAGGGGTTCATTAACATCAGCAATCACAAACTGGTGTGTGATTGGATGTCGGAGACCCAGATGGAGTGTCAGCTTTTTCCTTCCGTACGTGCGTATCGGAGAATTATTAGCTGCTGACAACTGTAAGGCGGTGGGCACGCGGTTGCGTGGGGCGAACGATCGCGGAAGGACCGAAATATCAGCGCCGGTATCGACGGTAAAATTGATATTCAGTCTCGAGTCCCTGATCGTAAGGCGTCTTATGGATGCGGTGCCGGCCGGTTGCGCAGGGGTGTCGGTCGGCAAAATTAGTTTAAAGACTGACGCCGGTTGTTGGTTGGTCGAGTCCAACCACAGGGTGCCCTACAATTAGTTGTACGGTCTCCGTACCGTTGGTGGTTGGCGCACCAAGCGCGTGTGACAGCATTGTTGGGCGGATTTTGCCTATTGGCAGGTTCGTCACGAGAAGGCCGTGGAGGTGGGCGACGAAAAGAAGTCCGCTGGGATGTATTTTGTGGAGGTTGGCGCCGGTTCATTGGGCGGTTCTGAACGCTTCGTTGTGTGTTTTGGAACCTCGCACAAACTTGATCCAATTCGCGGCGGAATGAGGCCTGAAGCGCGAGTAGGTCAGCCGTAGTGACCTGAGTAGGAGGGTTGTCTGGCTGAGTATCGCCGATAATACGGTCAAGGGTTTGTTGGGTTAGGTTCGGATTAAGGCCCGTGTGCCTTCTAGAGGATGAGGAGGGTAGCTGAGTCGAAGCTACCAGAGCGGTTCGAGGTGCAGTTTGAGACGACTGAGGGTGCCGTGTAGGCAGTGCGGCGTGTCGACTAACCGCCGCGACTTGATATGGTGGTAGCTCAGACTGCGGGTCCAAGGTTTCCATAATCGAATCAGCCACCTTTGATAAATAGCCCAAACTTTGATTAGGTTGGGCCATTAATGCCGAGCGGGCATGTTGAGGTAAACTCCTCAGAAAATGTGGCCTAATTAGATCATCCGAGATCCTGGTCCCCGCTATCGAGCGTAAATGAGTCAGGAAAAGGGATGGTCTAATACCTGAAAAATTTGTCTCGCTCGCCAATCGCTGTAGTCTGATGCTGGTGGGTTGGTCCAAAGCGTTAAGGAGACTCTCCCGCATGCTGCTGTAGGGATCAGGGCCCGGTGACCTGATCGCCTGCGCAACATGCATTCGCTGTGTCCCATCCAGAACCCGCAACAATTCTACAGCACGATGTTCTTCATCGTGGATGTTAGCGAAACGGAAAAAACGGTCGGCTATGGCGAACCAAAGCTCTGGATCCTCCTCGTCGAACGGAGGGAGTTTTACACTTTGTGTAAGGGATGGCAAATCGACGCCGGAAGCGTCCTGAAAAGCTGGGGAATCAGCGCGAGCATGCGCCTGCTGAGCAGTACCGGCTCGTGTGGTGGGCATTGTGGTGCCGACTGTGAAAGGGGGAAACCGGTAATTTGGAGATTGAGAAGAGACGAGTTGTGTCTGTGGATGAAACAAAAGGGTCGCAAAGGAGTACGTGGAGTCGAGAAAGATTGAGTGAGAGTCGTGTGAAGCTAATTGGAGTCGTATGGAGTCAAAAATAGGTCGCGTCAAGTCGAGTGAGATGCTACGAAAACGTGCAGGGCTGTATTGTTACTCAATGGAGTTTAAAATTACTTGATATAAAATATTTAACTGGGAAGTTACTTTCCTTCCAATGTAAAATTATTTATAATGTTTATTAACAATTGAGCTATATTAATACCCAGTTCGTTCCCTTTTGGAAAGTATGATTTAGAATAATGCTAGTTTGTTAGAAAATAATTTAACAGTGTTGTGCTTTGTCTTTTTTGTTTTGATTTGCAATAAATTGAATTTAATAATTTACCTTTTTTTTTTGTTTATGTTAATATAAATGTATTGCTCGTAAAATATTTGGTACAACGGGACATGAAATGACCAACAATGCTTGAACTTTTGAGCTTAATTAACTATGACACTGTTTCTAAATTAGGATCTTAAAGCTAACATTTAATCAAATAATTTATACGATTTAAATTTAAATTTTATGTTTGGTGGCTCAGACGGAGCTCACCCAAAGAAGAAATAACACTTGAAAAATAAATTAAAACGGAGAGAAAAAACCTGAGATCCAGCGCTGAGTTTTAAAGGTGGGCGGTATTTGGTTGGCGTCGCCGTTGTGCTTGCTGAAAAGATGGTGTCAGTCCGGGACTTCTGATGATGTTGCGGTAATGCTAAAGCTGCGTTGGGGCTCTACTTGCCCTTTCAGCGTCTTTTAATTTATTTTCCGTTTTAGTTTTTCGTCGAGAAAACTTTTTCTTTTTTTTTGAATTTTGTTGATGAAATTTTATTAAATTGCCTTTTTGTTGGCGGTTTATTTGGGATATTTCCAATTTGTTTTAAAATCACTGGTAGTGATTAGTTTAATTGTTTTCTGTTTGTTAACATTTTTATTGAGAAAATAAATTTTCTTATTTTAGCACTTTTTTTTTCTTTTGAATTAGTTCAATGTTGAATGTTATCTTTTGTTTTTGTTTGATTCATTTAAATTTTTGGTTGAAGAGTTTTTTGTTAAATTTATCAGAAGGTTTTTTGTTATGCTAAAACGATTTTGGAGAGACATATGAGACGGTCAGTTACATGCTGAATTCAAAACAGGCATGGTCCGTACCAAAGGATGTTCTATGTGACATGATGCAGCAGTTGCGACGCGACGAGCGGAGTAACAGGTAAACTCCGTACCCCCTCGCGATGGAATATCTAAAAGAAAGTTCCGCGGGGATCAAGGCGAATATGCGCCTGGCGGGAGGTGGTTTTAGTTGGTAAATACCCGGCAAGCCCCTGGATCGGTTCAGAGGTATCTTTCGAAGATTTCCACCTTCCTATCGAAACCAAAAGAAAAAAAGACCTTTTTTAAGAGTCTTTTGCGAGCGGACAAGTTTCTGGAAAAGTTTTAGACCGGGAACAAAAAATAAATTTTTTTCTTAAACTAGTAGTAGTAGGAGTAGTAGTAGTAGTAGTAGTACTAGTAGTAGTAGTAGTAGTAGCAGTAGTAGTAGTAGTAGTAGTAGTAGTAATAGTAGTAGTACTAGTAGTAGTAGTAGTAGTAGTAGTAGTAGTAGTAGTAGTAGTAGTAATAGTAGTAGCAGCAGTAGTAGTAGTAGTACTAGGAGTAGTAGTAGAATTACTAGTAGTAGTAGCACAAGTAGTAGCACTAGTAGTGGTACTAGTAGTAGGACTAGTCCTAGCAGGACCGGTAGTAGTAGGACTACTAGTGGTACTAATAGTATTACTAGTAGTAGTACTAGTAATAGGACTAGTAGTAGTAGTAGTACTAGTAATAGTACTAGTAGCAGTATTAGTAGTAGGGCTAGTAGTAGTACTAGTAGTAGTACTAGTAATAGGACTAGTAGTAGTAGGACTACTAATAGTAGTCTAGTAATAAGATTAGTAGCAGTAGTACTAGTAATAGGATTAGTAGCAGTAGGACTATTACCAGTAGTACCAGTACTAGTAGCAGTACTAGTAATAGGACTAGTAGTAGTAGGCCAAGTAGCCGTAGGAATAGTAGTCGTAGGACTACTAGTAGTAGTACTAGTAGTGGTAATAGTAGTAGAAATAGTAGAGGTACCTTTATTTTCAATATTGTAAAAATAGCGTCGCTTAAATTACTCTAACTCAGGACGTTAAGGTCCGATTGTCATGAAATTTTGAGACATATGGTTTGAATGTGATGAATACTGAACTTTTAATTACAGGCGCCATCTCTGAGTTAGTTTCAGGACTTATTGAACGATGTGTTATTTCACATTAAGAATGTTTCGTCACGAGAATGGAACGTAACTTTCGAAGAGGATAAGGTTTTCTTCGCCAATAATACCACGAGGTAGACAAATGCGCCTGATAATAGGCGTTGTATTTTTTCGAATATAAAGTGTAGTCATTGTGATAAGTGTGATCGGCATTCCTCTGGTCGGTTGAATGGTTGGAACATGATCTTATTCCATCTCGCGATGAAAGCAGTTCGATTTTCAATTTTAAAGTGGTTGATTGTAAAAAGACCCTAAATTCGCCCGCAAGTGTTTTTGATATCACATTGTATGTTTGTCTATCAAATGTCCTTTTAGCAATTTTGGTTCACTATTATTTGCCGGTACTTTAAATAGTGCTTATTTTATGGAATCAATACGTGTCATTGCAAAATTACTAACGACACATTATCAAAATGGATGATATTCTAGCTGCAGTAAAAAATGTCTTTCACAGGTGCCTGAAACAAATTCGAGATAAACCTTTATAGTACGAATACCTTATTAAAAACACATCAAATTCAGTACAGACAACATCTTCGTGTTGCAGTTAAACAAGATGTTCGCACACAATATTGCTAAATAGGTCTTCCACGTGCCTTCGGAGGGTTTGTATCTAATATTTCCTAATTACTGTTTTGATAATTATGAATTAAGTCACAATGGAAGTCGGTGACTTC
Source organism: Microdon myrmicae (assembly GCA_963931805.1). Classification (NCBI taxonomy): domain Eukaryota; kingdom Metazoa; phylum Arthropoda; class Insecta; order Diptera; family Syrphidae; genus Microdon; species Microdon myrmicae. The sequence goes on along the minus strand of OZ007497.1, from coordinate 105,150,466 downwards.
TATTGAAACATCTCTTAGAATTCGGGGCACACATTTACCTTCTGTTAATTTGTTTTATAAAACCTGCTATTGAGGTATAAAAACACTGAATATAATTAATTGCGCATTAGCAAACTCCAATGAGACGTGTAGATAACATTTTTAAGACAACTAGTTCAAGTAGTTAGGCGTTCAAAGCGCTCGATGGCGGTAATTTATGTATTCTGCGCAATTTTTGCAGCAATCTCCAGTGTCGGATTTGGTAGGTGATCGCGGCAGTGTATTTGATTTATTTTGAATAATATATTACAGCTTTTGATGTGCCCCCATGTAACGCTGGAGACACCGAATGTTTGAAAAACGCAATTAATTACTATTTACAAAATAAGCGAAATGGTAAATTACTCTATATAAATCTCAACTTTAACATGAAGTTTAACAATTCTTTATTCTCTAGGCGATCCTACGATTAACCTCGATTCATTCGATCCAATATTTATACGATTTATGCGATTGGTATACAATAAACCCGGAATAAAAGGTGAACTTAATTGCACCGACACTTCAATTTGGTTTTCTCCCGACTTTAGAGCTACGGTTGTTAGGTAAATGCAAAAGATTGTGTTTAATAGTTTATTAATTTTATATGACTCTCCTTTATTAGTGGATTTGGAGTAAACCCTTCGGGAAATCATTTTATCTCCTTTCACGGGTCGTATATCCTCGCCATTGGACAATATAAATCGCTGTTTTCTATACCCTATGTACATGGAGATGGACCATTCGATACATTATTTGGTAAAATGTTACACCCTTCTTCATATCTTTAGCAAAAATATGACATTTTATTATTTTATTTTCTAAAGATGATGTCGATGCTTCAATTAACATCACGGCATCTTCTGTGCAACGAGGCGGGGTGACTTATGCGCAAATTGATAAACTCGATTTGAGTATTAGGGCAAAGTATATTAATTATCATTTTGAACATTTATATCAAGAAAGCGAGGTTTTGTCGATAATAGGACAGCAAATATTTTACACCTTCTGGCCGGTAGTCTATTATCTCATTAATCCGGAGATGGAGAAAGGTGTAGCTGCACATATTTTGCCTTACTTTCGAAAGGTATTTAATTCAACTGCTTATAGTGACTTATTCATAGGAGGAATGCCGTAATATTCCAAATCCAATCTATTAAAATATATACAATATAGTATTGCATAAACAATAAACTGTTTTTGACACAAATAATGTGGAAGTGTATTCAACGACTGACATCTTTTACTCTTACTTGTTATTCAATAAATAAAATAATGAGGTTTCAACAATCTTATCAAGATAATTTGACATAAGAAGACTGCAGAAATTCTCAAGCATTGAAATTGACTTTGAAAACATGAAAAAAAATTGTCAATTGAAACGGCGCTTCTGTTATGTATCACTAGTTTTAGATACGAAGGTTGCCTTTTATATTTCGGGATTAGTGAACAAAAACAAGTATTGATCATCGAAAATCACTTTATTGTTTTTCAAAATATTCCCCATGAAGATCTATACACTTTTGCATGCGTTTGAACCAATTGTCGAAGCCATTTTGCCACTCTGATTGAGGTATCTCCAACACATGCATTCTGAATGCAGCAACCGCTTCTTCAGGTGACGAAAAACGTTGACCTCTCAGTTTGTTTTTTACGTACGGGAAGAAAAAGAAGTCATTCGGTGCCAAGTCAGGACTATACGGCGGATGACCCATCAAATTGATGTTTTGGGTGCTCAAAAATGCAGTTGTCGCAGCCGATGTGTGAGAGCTCGCATTGTCGTCGTAAAGAGTGATCCGTCTTCGGCGGTTGGTTTTCCTGATTTCTTGGAAGACAAGTGGCAAACAAATGGTTGTGTACCACTCAGAATTGACTGTTCTGCGTTGTTCTAGTGGTACGGTTGCGACATGTCCAGTTTTTCCGAAAAAACAGGCGACCATTTGCTTGGAAGTGCTTCGTGCGCGAACGACTTTTGTTGGATTTGGCTCATCTTGAAACACCCAGACAGTCGACTGCTGTTTACTTTCGGGCTCATACGCGTAAATCCACGATTCATCACCTGTCACGATGTCATAGACGTGTTTCGAAGCACCGCGACCGTATTTTTTGAGCATTTCTTTCGACCAATTGACACGAGCCTTTTTTTGGGCCATTGACAAATTGTGTGGGATCCAACGCGAACAAATTTTTTTGACAGTCAAATGTTTATGCAATATTGAATGTATGCTGGTCCCACTAACGCCTAAGGTTGTCTCAATCTCACGATAGGTCACATGACGATCTTCCAATATCAGTTCGCGCACAGCATCAATGGTTTTCTGTAAACTCAAGTACACTCAACTGATGTGGAATTGCTATGTTATTGCTTGGTATACGGCTGATGCTTTTGCTTATTCGATTTTCTCTCAGTATTATCCTCCACCATTTGCTTGTATACTGTGTGTGTATTGTTAGAAACGACACAATATTATTCGACATATAGGGTAATAGTTCAACTGGTGATTAACGGGATTAACAATACTCCATAACGACAGCTTATGATTAAAGGTTCTGTCCTCCGATAGCCTCGGTCTGAGCACAAGTAAAAGTATTCATGACTTAAATCATACTGTTGACCCTATTCATCGGGCTCATATTAGCGAATGAATGCCCGGTATAGTATTATAAAGTCCTTTCGTATAAACAGAAATTTGGTGTGTTTGAAAGGCGATGTTTCTATTTCTGGCTCTGAATGCACCTAACGCCACACTTGTATATATGAAATATTTTAACGTATAACACTGCATGTTTGAATCGCGTATATAACATCGCAATAAAGTTATCACCTGATCTCGAGACATTTTTATCTCAACAGTATGTACTATGTATTGAAACTGGTCTCGAAAATGGCAGATTTCCATTCATGCATATAAATTGTTTTATTCGAGACAATTTGGACTGCCAAGCTTTCCGCGGGGCTAGGGACAAAAGGATATCGTATGACAATAGCGTATGTCGCCCGGTGAACCACATAAATTATATATAAAAAAAAAATTCGTTTAATATCTCATAAGCTGTTTGCCGTTTTCTTTCATTTTTTTTTTAAGTTGAAACCTGATGGGATACAGGACGAAGAATGTAACTTATAAGTAACTTTGATCAAAAAAATTCAAATCCAATGTAATTGGAAGAAATCTTTTGAATCCCGATTATGTGTTCTCGCAACTAAGTTTTTCATTTCTCATGACTCCACGACCCCAAACGAGTTTAAACATTCGTTTGTTAGATAATTCGCTGTGAGATTGAAAAAGAATCAATTACGAAAATTCTCATAAAATGCAAAATTAGTAAACATGCTCATTGGAAAGATCCCTCATAAATATAATACATTTTATTTACCTTATCATATTAATAACAACTCACCTGAAAGAAAAAAGAAAAGAAATATATGAAAAACGTTTCATGAATTTTAAGATAAAATGCTAACATTAAATGAATATATAATCAATTATTATCAATTATTATATTAAATATATATAGTAAAATAATAAAATGATAATGAAATCATATATCGTATTAGTATGTGTTAGATGCAGTCAAAGCTACACATAGTGGACTTTATTGAGAGCACCAATTGGTTCGGCCCGTTTTTCTAACATCAAAAATGCATTTGAATGTATTGCCGGTCCCTGGCCACACATTTGTCCTACCTCTCAAGCCATTGTCGAATTCCATCTCGAAAAAATGTCTCGTCTTTTGAGGCAATTCAAGGTACGAACCAATTTTCGACATACAGGGCAAAGCCTCTACTTTCAACCCGGGGAAGGACAGGACGATCCTTGTCCCTGTTCAATCCAAGTTGACATGCAGTCTCCATGTGACACCTTTGAATAGCTACCTTGGCACCCGCCGTGTAGTGAACCAATGCATGCAGCGACGTCCTGAGAAAGGTTGGCGCAAGGCTAATAAACTTACCCGGAAAAACAAATTATTATGGACAATCGGATAAGGACCGGATACCGGTGGAGAGACTTACTAAATAAGGCCAAGACCAGATCCCGGTTGTAGTGCCAATGATGATGATAATACTGCCCATATTATTCACACAGTAAACGATGCCCATCAGCTGTATTTTTCTTCAAATTAATACAAAAAAGCAGTGCCTCCCGCAAATTGGGTTTTATTGACACAAAGGATGACATGGTTACAGCATAAAGTAAGAATGTTGTTAATATTACAGCAAAATTATTCATACTGTTTATTAAAGGGAAATGATGACGTGAATATAATAATAAGATTGTCCGATACGATTCAATGCTAGTTACGCCATCTTTTGTAGAACACTTAAAACTTATTTCTACACCCAATACCAATTGTAAACTGAGTCCTCTGATATTACAAAATATAGTTAGTGTTTCGTGAAGAAACTTGATTTTGCGGAATCGAGTTGTTTACAATTTCATTCCTACTTGAATGTTGTTCTCCCGAGACGATAAGATGGCTTTAAATCCTACACAAATATCCATGACGGTCGAAAATCGCTTAAGCCTGCGTAAACTCAAAACTTACAAGAATGATGAAAATGAAAATTCCCATACGCCAGGTCATATCAGATGGCGAATTGCTTGAATTACAAAGAAATATCAAATTTAATGTTCCCATACACTGATTTGTATGCCTGTGACAACAAAGTAACCTGACGCACCATCAGTGAGTTTTAATAAACTCGAGATGTCGAAGTAGGTGTGTGGGGTGTTATTACTTGTGCGTCTGCACGGACGCGGATTCAGTAAACACCCACAGAGTAAAAGTCGACGGAACACCAACGATGTTGAGACAAAGGACTGATCACCTGAGGAAGTCGATGAATGAAACAAGTTGATGGTTTCCGGTTATAAAACGTTCTTTTTATTCAACTTCACTTTACACCGTGTCTTCAATTACTAATTAACTCTAGTGAACTACCGCAAAGGTTGATTTCCATTAACACTGTGTCTTAGATTTTATTGACAATTGTATTTTATTCAGTGGCTAATAAATTAAATAACAATTCAAAGACACTTATGGTTATGACAATAAATTAAATAACAATTCAAAGACACTTATAGTTATGACATTTTATTAATTAATCACACTTGGTGAAACACGGTACGCCCAAAAACACGCACACAAAAAGAAATGGCGGAGTAAAAAGAGAACTCTCGGACAAAAACTCTCGGCAACTCTCCGCGGCGATTCGTAACGAAGGTGCGCACCCTTTAAAGAATGAAATCTGACTCGCCGATGCAATCCATATCCGTCAGATTCAACGGTGGTGGTTTACATCGGTGTGGGCGGATTCTATATGTGTCCGTATAGGACAAGTACGATGCCCTTCGGCAACGGCGAAAATGCACCTGATAAACATGGCCTGGTGTAATGAATTGCAGGCATTATTGAGATACGCGATATCGAAGATCACCGAAGGAAGAAATAGGTTTCTGTGTCCTAAATAAACAGAAACGATATTTCAAGGTTCAAACGATGCGATGCACATTATTTGTGATCTAGGCGATGCTATATGGGAACATCGGCTGTTTACATAATCGCCCCAGACTTATGCCATTGCAGGCAATGGATTTTTTCGTGGCGATAAGCAAACCGAAAGTTTGCTCGCCTATGGCCAAGGCTATGGTGGGTTTTGTTTGCTTTAATTAAATGGAACATGGGTATGATGGTGAGGAATTTGACTTGCAGATGTGCAAGCGTACGTCTCACCCAGGGGAAATATGGACAGCGATTGGTAAGTAGCATAAACACAGTGATGCTGCTATGTGTTTGGTTGTTTTACAGGCCGGAGCATCGTTAGGCATGATCTAGGGTATGATTGTCTAACGTCAATCATATTCGTGCCCAAATCCCATGATCGGTAGATAACCGATAAAGGAAATTGGTCGCAACTGTAACGAACCTTGGGATTGGGGCAATATTCACTCATGAACCGTAGCAAGAATACCGGCTAGAGCTGTGTCAACAATTACGCTGGCCAGCGAGTGTTTATCTTTTATAATTGCTGACAACCCGAGCCGATTGTCTGGCACCGTTCATGTAATATGAATGAAATAACTTGTTTGATGTGCATGCCTGCTGGGGCATACCTGCTCGAATGCAGGTAAGTATAGTGGTTTATGGTGTGAGGGAAAAGTAGGTTGTTTTAAAGAAATGGATGGTTCTTTAGGAAGGTTTTCAGGTGTAAAAGTCATCAAGAGTTTTGATAGTGAGAAGAAGAAAAGTAGCAAGTGTTTATATTCCGGATTTGTGTTGCAATTTAGATTTCATTGGGTTTATCTTTTGTTTTCTTGTTCCTATTTTTCCCCTATGTTTTCTGGTTCATCAACTATCGCCCGTCTATACGTCTACACCGGATGGTGGTCAATTTGGTACTCGTGACCAAATGGGTCCACAACTCCCCGACTCCTAAACGCCGACATAGAGTACGATACCAAATGATAGCACACCTGGTTGTCCAACAGGGATAACCCGTCACCCATCATTCACCCCCAGATTCTCTCCCCATGAACCGTTCACGGAATATCTAAATGATCGGTCGGTTTCCGGTCTCTATTAAGAATTGACCTACGCCAACGGTCTCTGATGAGAATTGTGTGACCTACGGCAACGGTCTCTAGGAAGAATTGAACGATCTCTGTTAAACCTGACCTACAAAAACTGTCTGGACATAACTGACCTCCAACAATTCTCTATATACAATTGCCAATGACAGCTGTCAACCCTTACAGTCAACACCATTCTCCTTCTCGTTACCTAGTTGGTTGAAGAGGATTCTACCCGCTTATCATATTCAAGCCACATTGAATCACTCCTATGGCAAGGTTCAGTTATCTCATACAATACTCCTGATAGTTTCATCAGCTTCATCCCCGATCAACAGATGAAAATGAAACTACTTTAAGGGGGTATTTTGGTGTAGAGGACCAAATTTGAATTTTTTAGAATTGTGTTAAAAAAACGAAAAATATTTTTTTTATCGGATCTTTGCCCAATATTTATATATAACACAACAAAATAAAAAAAAATTTCGAAAATTTTCTAAATTCCAGGGTGGTGAGTGGGGGGTTAAAACAAAAGCGTGCGTCCTGATTTTGACTCTTCTAATTATCTGAAAAACAAAAAAAAAATGGATTCTTAATCAGTGAAAGTCTTGTACTACCTCGACGAAATAAAAAAAAAATGTTTTCGCAAAATGGCAACTGATTGAAAATTTTTTTGATTTTTCTCATTATTTTTTCCGGTTATTAAATTTTTAAGGATTGTAAAATTTTTTTTTTTAAAGCTTGGTAGGAACTTTAGAGCGTTATATCAAGAATTTGTGTACCGAATTTCAACTCAATCGGTTTATTTGAACTTGAGATATCGTGTCAATAGACTTGAAAAAAGTGGTTTCGAAGGAAACGTGTTTGCAAATTTCAGGGTATTGTAGCTTCAAGGGACATAATATTTCGTTATACTTACACTTTGTAAGGCGGCAATTCCTGGTCCATACAACGGGCCTTCTTCTTTTTCAAAACGCAAATTTTCCCAACTTCTCTCTCATAGGCGTGCTGTTCTAGCTTCCCTCGAAGCAGCAGATGTTCGTACTTCAGAGCGATCAATTCGATTTTCGTTTCTTTTAAAAACAAACGTATGGGCTAAACTGATCTCAACTGAACACTAAACATGAAAAGATTTCAACAAAATACGTCACAGAATACATTTCAAAGTTATTTTTCCAAGACAAAGGGTTTGTATGGAGGCACCTCGGCCGCAGGTAGTTGGGGAGTATGTATCGTCTATTGGTGGCTTGGTCTTGTTGCCGCGTAAACTAAAGCACCTGTAACTTCGGCAATTATTGTAATTTTAGAATTTCCTTTGGACAGCATATTCTTAAAAGTATAAATTATAAGAAAATATTTTAAAAAAAAAACGATTTTTTCAAAATTCTAGACCAGAATACCCCCTTAAATAAAAATCCCTCGAAACTGATATTAAGTCTTAAATGTTAAGTGTCGCCTTATGTAACTTTTTTTTTTTATACAAATCTTTCCTCCGATAAAGTATTTTAGTCGAGGCGTAATTTTTATGCAACTCGTAAGCTAATGTGTCGCTGTTGTAAGCCGTCGCCGCACGCGCAGGCAAATATTATTACATTTGAAGCCTAAATTAAACTTTGAATATTTTAAAGACTTATCAATGTAGCAGTGTTAGACTTAAGAAATATTACCAATAAAGTGTAACTATTAAATACAATTAAACAACTGTGTGTCTCTTCATTTTTGAATACATCGGTGTTTTGCTTTTTGTGTTTTACTGGAGGATCAATTTAGTGTGCCCAATAGAGTGCGGGGTATTGTTCTGAACCTGGGCCCATGTCGACGCCCTAGCACGTACCCCTACAAGGGGATTATCTAAGTCAGGGGTTTTGGCAAAGTCCGGAAAGACAACATATTATAAGTCTGCATAGTTTTACATATATAGTTCGGGGTATTATACTGCTGTTGCCGTGGCTTTCGAAATACCAGTTAATTGGAATGGAACACATTTCAATCTATATAAAATAAATAACAAGTTAAAATATAATTTCTTATATACATTCACCTTAACAAGCAATGGTCTTATTGCAGGGGCCTTCACCTATAACATTACAATAGATGCTGGATAAGCTCGCAATGGTTCAACATACATGGTTATCCACAATATTACCATTTCTGGATCTGCAGAATATGCCTGTTGCGACTTCAAAAATATTGCCAACGACAATCCAATACTATCGACTTTGTTTAACTCCGTTATAAAGGTGGATTGGCAAGCATTATATGCAGCAATAACCGAACACATATGTAATATAATGACCTCATTTTTCGGAGATGTCTTCTCTAGGACATTGGAAAAAACGACCTATGACCAGCTGGTAATAGAATAACGTACAGGTGAAATGATCTTGGATAACAACTTTACAACTTATCTTTTTGTGTACTACAAGTGTTGTGTATAAATGTATAAAATTATTATATATATATAGCAAACGGGATTGAATAAAAATGTTTTCACATTCAAAAAACAAACAGATGACATCAACATTTGAAAATGAATTCGGGCATATGATCGCCGCGGCTGTTCTTGATGAAGTGCATTTTAGACGAGAGTGTCAATAATATTTAAAAACCAAAAATCATTAACATGATGTGGAAGCTCTCCATTGACTGTAAAGTGAGCTCGAGTTTCATTTTCAAAAAAGTAAAATCTGCTGATGACGACAGCATTAAACTTTCCTGAATTTAATGGACTCTGTAAGGTCTCTTGGGGATATGGCGGCCATACAAATCACGAAGCAATCGACGATTGACATTCAAAATAATGTTAGCAATCTGATAATGTGTCTCTTCGTAATGATTTGCCAAAAGTTGAAGTTGAACAAGTGAAATATAAACAAATAACAATAAACACATGAAATAAAAAAAAACAGTTTTGTAAATTTTAACCCGTATCTGTCTATCAAACATAGAAATCTAAGTGTGAGTATTTCGATATTCGAGTTAAGAGATATGTATATGTTTTTTATAGAATTGGCGATCGTTGATTTGGTACAGTGAAATCGTTTATTTTTTCCTGAAAGAAGAATGGAATTAGGTGAAATATGTAGCACATTATATGCTTAATACGTAGGTTGCCTCTTATGTTTCGGGATTTGGCAACCCTAGCGTTGCAATCCGGCAATTGACAGCTCTGTCGTAAAGTTGGACATTTTTGAGGTTATACGCACTCAGAACGTTTTGACATACGAGCGCTATTTGTGTTGTTTACAGTAACTTAAAAGATTCATCTCGGCCCAAAAATGGAATTAAATCGTCAACATTTTCGTGCGATTATTTTTTACAACTTTCGGCGTGGATTAACTCAGCAACAGTGCATGGATGAACTTAATTCAATTTTTGGCGATGAAGCTCCATCAAGGACCAATTGGTCAAACGCATGCAAAAGTGTATAGATCTTCATGGGGAATATTTTGAAAAACAATAAAGTGATTTTCGATGATCAATATTTGTTTTTGTTCTCTAATCCCGAAATATAAAAGGCAACCCTCGTATTATATAAACCATTCTGAAGAAATGAATTACATATCGATCAATTCTTTATGGGGCGCAACATGGGCCTGACCACAAGCTCTGATTATATTAATGCAATGCAAGCAAAAATTCTTTCTGAGATCCAATACTTTTCCATTTTATGGATACCAAATACAATTGAAATTACTTATCTTGTACCCTTAAGCCACCAGCAGTGCTTCCTGTAGGCTCCAACTCATTGCAATCCTACTCGTAAGTCCCTTGAATAAATTCTTTTCATGTCAAGAATTTTGAATCATTTCGGACATAACTTATTTTCAATGGCTAACAAACTGCGAACAAAAATCTCAATCGACATCGCTACCATAGTCCAAAAGATTAAGTAACTATAATATGGAACCTGATGGCCACCCAGAAGATGTTCTTAGAAAAGAATTTCGTACACCAAAGAGCCTTTTCAATTAGATTATTGCATCAACCCACCAAAGGGGCAGTAAAATTAAAATGTGTAATTACCGATCCCTCAGCTAACAATAGCCAAACTTCCTCAAAGTAATATTTAAAACACCGTGTTCTAGGTTAATAATTGTTAAAGATAAGTTTAACAATTAATTATTCATTTATTGTGTCCACAAACTTACCCCCCGCTCAGTCTTGAATGTTGTTTAGTCCTCGAGTCGCAGGTCCTTATTCGTTATACTCGACTCCCGTCGATTCTTGGCGATGTGTTGTATCCAATTATGCACACGTTGTAGACGCACTATTTTAGTGACCCGAATGCAAGTCTCTTAATTCTTTTTATAGTTTTATCCACTTATGCACGCGTAGCAGACGCACTATTTTAGTGATCCGAATGCAAGTCTCTTAATTCTTATGCACACGTAGCAGACGCACTATTTTAGTGACCCGAATGTAAGTCTCTTAATTCTTTTTCGCAATTAAATCACAAAACGAACTTATACGAACTTATTTCCTTTAAATAAATGGTAATTCCTTTTATTTTACTTTTATTTTACTTTTCATTTCTTTTCAATACAATGTAATTATTTTTATTTTATTTCTTATTTCTTTTCTATCCAAAAAACTCTGCCTCCACTCACGGTTAATTTCACAAGACGGAATCAATCTCGTGTCTTTCAACACGCCTCCTTTTTCGTTTCGCTTCCACGATAGTTATTTCGAGGAAGCAACCGAATTGGCTAACAGGGGGCGACTATGGCTAATAGAAGGCAATTGACTATTGTAATGTGAGTGGGGTTTTAAATTGGGGTTTACTTTTATTTAAATTAGATTCTATTGTAAAGGGGATATTCTATTGTAAAGAGAATAGGAAATTAGTAATTTGGAGGGAAGGGAAGGATATGGGAAGGATGAAGGATATGTGCGTAAAGACACGAGATGTTAATAATTCAAAGGGGGAGTGATAATTAATTGACTTTAATTATATAACATAATTCTAATAAAGTCTTCATTGAAATGACCCCTTCAATGGACGTAGCGTAAAAGATATATGTTTCTCTAGGTCAGAGATGAGCAAAACGCGGCCTGTGGGCATTTCTAAAATTATTGAATTTATTTTATCAACTTTCTCTCATCAATATATTATTATAAAATTAATTATAATAAAAAGGTAGTACATGCTAAACAGAAGCAATTTTTTGTGACGAGTTACTTACTTGTCAGCGACTTGTTCAAACATGCAATACGAACGCGCCGCGTCTGTGCTTGTTTGTGTTTGCTTCTGTCTGTCACACAATCAGTCAGACTGGTAAGCTGTTAACTAGCCATTTTAGCAATGCTTGTGATTCTTGAAAGGCGTGAGTGCAATATTATTGTCAAAAAGGTAATATTAGAGTTTTTTCATTAAAAATTATGTTTTACTACATTTTTTTTTTAACTTTCAAATTTTTAACCCATACTAGCATGTCGGAAAAGCAAACCAAAATACGAGAGGTTGCGGCTGAGCACAGGCATTTCCAAGAAAAGTGGAAATTTGATTCAATTCAATTCAATTTTTATTTGGTAGATAATATGGTACATTTATATTTTACAACTAATATTTAAGAGATTTAGGACTGTAGCGTTCTACGAACGCACAATTCTGCGCAGGTAAGGTTCCTACCTTCAAAGAACTTACTTACCTGAGAGCGTTGCACGCGCCCACAGACGCGTGCCCCAAAGTCCCACCATAGGGCCTGCAACTCGCAGCCAACGTTGAGACCGACACCAAAAAGCAGGGAACTGAACGTCCCCAAAGCTTTTTAGGTCAAGCTCAACAATTATAATTCATCATGCCTGAAACGAAGGTATAAACATCCATGCGTTCTATTCCTAAAAAAAAAAACAATTCCCAAAATGCCATACATGCTGCCTGCGCCCAGGAACATCTCATCGAACCGGCAATTCCGAAATTCGATACAAAAGAATTGCTATCATCAAAGAATGAGCCGATCAACGGATGCACGTGCGGGTAATCTAACGGAAGGACCACCCAAATCCGTTGAACAACAGAAGGCAGCCACGACCTATCGCAATCGAATATATCTCAACGAGATATCCGATAATTTATGAGGAGTTAAGCCAACAAAGGCAATACTCCGGTCCCACGGCCACGCTAGAATTTCGCACCATTATAGAGATCTAATGGATTTCGATTCCGGGTACCAAGTTCAAATAACACCCACGGACTGCACGTCAAAACAATCGCCGAATATCTCTGGTCTGGGCGCCAGATGTTCTGTGCAAACAGAAGGCCGTGTAAATGAAATTCTATCACCAATGATAATGATGTATGCAAGGAATGACTTTCTCCTTTCAGGAAAATAGGAAATTACCCCTGGGATGAAATAGCATGCTGCTAACAGAGATTTCCGGAATTCTGTTAGCAGATCGAATAGAAAAATTTGTCCGTACAGATACGGATACCGGTTTGGAATCTGGATATCTGTGTGGGCAGACAGACAGTCTGATTTTGATAGCCATCGGGACGAGAAGTCTCTTTCGAAGGACCAGGAGAGTCTATATCGAGGAGTCGCGGAGATAAGTCAGAGGATTGAGGATCAACGTAGATCATTCGAACCGCGAGGATCTCTATCGAAGAGATTTAGTTAAAGTCAACCGAATGAGGTCGTGAAGGAAATTATTCGAGGAAGTCGAGTTAGCCAGTGTTTCGTTCGGTGGCTACCTGCGTTCGTATTGTTAAGACCATGTATAACACCAGTGTACAATAAACGAGTCTTGAAACTAAAATGTGTTGTATTTAATTGATGACGGCATCCGCTCCGGTTTTTTGGTTTTTGTGGACAGAGCTGGTAGAGCATGTCATTCGCCGTGTGTTAAGTATTGGACAGTGTCGGCGGAACACTTCCTCCGGCGATAATACCCAACTTCGCCAAAGTTATATAATTTAATACCGCCAAAGGACAGCAATTCCATTACAACTATAATCGTAAATCTATATAATGACAATAGCACAATTTTAATGAATAATAAATAATAAATTAAGGGAAAACTACAAGAAAAAACCCTTATTTGAATCTTAAGATTAATATTTACCAGGTTTCCGGTGATTTTATGTAATAATGACCTCGATATAATTTTCATAGTCAGAGTACATACGTAGTGATTTAGGATAACGTAAGACGGGAAACGAGAACATGGTCAGAATAAGAACAATTGACGAAGAAGTTTCGATTGATTTTGTCAATAAGGAACCCTACCGGTTTAACGTTAGCGTTTTTATGTAGTTCATGTGTCTAATAATGCCATGGCAAATTCAGCAACATTTTAATATATTGTAGCGAGATTAGGGTTCGCTGGATTAATTATTTTGAATAAATAAGAGCCGTTAAATTGATTTTGAATTAATATAACACTTTATTAGTCCGCTAATAACAACCGTTACTTTTACCGTACACTTAACGATTTCTTGACTTATCGCGTCTTTGGCTTATCTCTTTCTTCACTGCTTACTTCTTACTACCGCACTTATCGCTTGCTTCACTTTCTACTTCTTACTCGTCTCCATGATTTTTTTTTTTTTTTTTCAAAACTGTATTTATTAACCATAATTAGAATTTGTACATTTAAGTAATACAGTGACTTAAAATTAAATTCGTAACAATTGCTTACATGTAATTATTATTATAATACATTTTCCAAACAATGTTTTAAGAGTTACAGGATAGATGTGTGTTTATACATTTAGTAGGGTTTGGTCTTCCTGGAAAAGGTCAGAAAACTAGGAATTTCTTATTTTTACTTTACTTAATCTAAACCTAACCCTAAATATAAATATAACTTAACCTAACTTAGTCTGATTATTATAAAATGAGCTATAAACAAAACAAAGTTTTATAATTAATGGGATATATGAATTAAAGGATGTGGAATGAGGTCAGTTATGGGTTTGAGGAAGAGTATTTCTTTCCGGTTGTTCGTTGGAAAAACGTAGGATGTTGGAAAATGGTTGGACGTTACAGTATTTGAACTGGTTAGGGGTAACTTCGGTGTTGTGGTATATGATCTCGTTTGAATCATTTACCAGTCTGCCTGAGGCGAAGATAGCTCTAGTATGAAGACAGTTGGGATAGTTAGTTCTGATATCTAGAGGGTTCTCTAAGAGCGAGGTTATTATGGGATTGGGATTATTTTGTAGGTTTTCGATAAATTTGATAGATAGCTCGAGGAATCGTCTATCGAGGCGCTCAATACCAGCGGTATTGTAGAGTTCGACGTTACTATAGTACTTATAGGAGTTAGGACGACGATGTAACCCAGAGACATACCTAAAGCATTTTCTTTGGAATACTCGTAATTTCTCCATTTGGGAGGGAGTGATATGGTACCACAATGGGCACGCGTATGTGAGTGTGGGCCTGATAATTTGTTTGTAAATGAGCAGTTTGACGTCTCCATGATCTATGTGCGACGTATTTATACCGTTTCCTCACATTCTGATTCGGTGTTTCGTTTTCGTCCGTTCCATAGCCTTGAATGTGTTATTGTTGATAGTCTCCAGTTTTCCAGTACTTTATAGAATATTGCAGTACTTTGTTTCGGACTTTCTCGAATATGCTAATACTGATTGTCATATGCGTCACAATATTTTATTTTGACACCTTTGCAATTTTATTTTGTGTGTGCGAGAACAATTACACCATACAGGGGCGCCGTACAGGAGTATAGCTTGAAAAATGGTTTTAAAAATTAGAATTTTATTTTCGATGCTAAGCTATGACTTTCTACACACGAATGGATACAGAACTCTTACGACTTTGTTTATTTTGTCAATTGTGGTAGTGATGTGTTTTTGAAAGTTACGTTTTTTATCTAGAATAATACCTAGATATCTACAGTCTTCGGACCAATCAATATCAACTGCACACATACTGAGTTTAGTGCCATTTGGTAATTAGCATTGTTTCCTACATCTCGAAAACCAGACAGCTTGTGTTTTATTACCATTTATTTTTATTTGCCATTTCTTGCAATATACTGCTAGCTTGTCAAGAGCTGCTTGCAAAGAGTTGTAGACATTAGTGAATAAGGCACCCGAAGAGAAAATGGCCGTATCATCGGCAAACATAGCTACCTGAATGTTTTCACCTAGACATGGTAAATCTGCGACAAACGATGTCAATAATATGGGACCAAGGACCGAGCCTTGGGGTACACCATAGTGGATTTGGTGAGTAGAGGATATGTCGGTTCCTATACTCACAACATATTTTCTCGAACGAAGAAAGCTCTGGATAATTTTGATAAGCGGCATTGGCAGCTTAAGCTTCAGTAGCTTATAAATCAAGGCATCGTGCCATACCGTATCAAAGGCTTTTTCGAAGTCTAGAAGAACCAGTCCCGTTGAATCCTTGTCGATGAATTTACCAGCTATGTGGTTTTTAATGCGCAAGACTTGGTGGATTGTGCTGTGACCACTACGGAAACCGAACTGAGAGTTTGGTAAGATGTTATTGTCTTCCACAAAACGATCAATCCTTTCCTTAATGATTTTTTCTAAGAGCTTACTTAGACAGCTAAGTAGACTAATAGGTCTGTAGCTTTCGGGGCTGTTCTTCGGTTTGCCGGGTTTCGGGATAGGTATTACTTTTGCTGTTTTCCAACAGTCCGGAAAATAACAATTCTTAAGAGAAGCGTTGAAAATGAACGTTAAGTAGATACTTGCAGCAGGTGGAAGTGCTTTCATTAATTTGTTGTTAATATTATTGAGACCAGCAGCCTTTTTTGATTTCGATTTTTTTATCAATTCCTTAACTTTGCTGATACTAGTTGCGTAAGTACTTTCAGCTGGTGTTTGAGAAAGTACATGGATAGTGTTAGCAACTTCAGTCTCAGTATACGCGTCACTTAGATGCATAGATATGGAGTGGTTCTTACTAATCCTGTTAGCAAGTGGGTTCGATTTCTCCACTGAAGAAATAAACAACTTGTCGTGATCTTTCAACGGAGGAATGCTTGACCCTCTGTTTTTCATAATTTTTGATATTTTCCAGAACGGTTTGCTTGCTTTGTCAAGAGAGGAAAGGTGTTAATTCCAACACTTGTTCCTATATGCTGAGATTTCTTTTTTAATTATATTATTTAAGACTTTAACATTAACTAAAAAGCAATCGATTCTATAACGCAGCCATTTTCTTCTTTCAGAGTTTCGTAGCCTAATCAGATGTAAGATATTTTCAGGAAGCGGTCCCTTATCAACTGGAGCAGTGGAACATTAGGTATCGCAAGATCGGCCGCTCTATTGATAATTTTTTTTTTTTTTTACATTTCTGTATTTATTGACCATCAATAATTTTTACAATAAGCAATACAGATAACTTATGATACTTTAGCTATAATTGTTTACATATACTTACTAGTACATTTTTCAAACAATATGATAGAAGTTATATATGGTTTATGGATTAAGATTGTAGTGGGTAGAGCTTCCTGGAGAAGGTCAGAAAACCAGGATATAGTTATTTACTTAACCTATGCTAAATTGCTTAACTTAACTTAACTTATCTTAACTTAGTCTAGTTACCTAATTATTATTGAAATAAGTTAATGTGGAGTGGAAGGGGGAAGCATAGTGATCAATAGGTAGGTTATGGGTTAGTGAGGATATTGTCAGTCAGGGAAGTGGGTTGGGGAACTACTTTCCGTTTGTTCGTTGAAACGCAAAATATTGGAGAAGGGTTGGATATTACTATATTTAAATTGGTGAGGTGAAAGCTCTGTATTGTGGTATACAATCTCATTAGAGTTATTAACCAACCTGCCAGAGGTGAAGAACGTTCTGATGTGGCGACAGTTCGGGTAGGCAGTTTGGTTATCTGACGGAGTTGATGTGAGCGCATTTATTATCGGGTTGGGATTATTGGGAAGATTTTCGATAAATTTGATGGACAGCTCGAGGAAGCGTCGATCTATACGTTCAATATTAGCGGCATAGTAGAGCGAACTACTGTTGTAATATTTGTGGCAGTTGGGATGTCGGTTGAGGTCAGTGATAAGTCTGAAGCATTTCCTTTTGAAACTGCGTAGCTTCTCCATTTGGGCGGGTGCGATATGGTACCATATCGGTCATGCATATGTGAGAGTGGGTCTGATTATCTGTTAGTAGATAAGTGATTTAACTTTGGGAGAGAGACCATTCGGCTTGTACAATTGTAATTGCGGCATTGCGAATCGAGTTTTTGGTGTGGGCGGAGAAGGACAGATTGTTGGTGAAGGTTATTCCCAGGTACTTTAAGGTTTTGAAGGGGTTTAATTATATTGTTATTTAACTTGATTCTGATTTTGTTATGGCAGCGTATGGTGTTGTTAGTACAATTCGCATTGCTGCCTTTAAACACTATGAGTTGAGTTTTGGCTGGGTTGAGTCGGATTTTCCACTTTGTAGAATATGCTGAGAGATTCGAGAGATGGCTGTTAAAACAGTTTCTTGCTTCCTTGACAAACTTGTTGCTTGAATAAATTAAAGTGTCATCGACATAGTTCAGCATTACTGTATTAGGTGACAGTGGCTGCGGGGTGTCTGAAGTATAAAGGAGATATAATAATGGTCCGAGAATGGAACCTTGAGGAACACCGCGGTTATACTGTATGGTGTCGAAAGAGTTGAATTTATTTTCACCATGAACTTTCTATCAGAAAGGTAGGAAGCGAGAAGTTTTATGGTGTGGGTGTTTCATCCGAACATTGAATGTAGCTTGTATAGCAGTCCGGCAATCCAAACGCAATCGAATGCTTTTGCTATGTCGAGAGAGACGCATATTGTTGGGGATTGGTTTTGGAGATTCATTGTCACATCATGTGTCAGTTTTGACAGAGCATGACAAGTTGAGTATTGTGGACGAAAGCCAAATTGAGAATTCGGGATAAGGGAGTTGTCTCTAGCAAATGAGCGAAGATTTTTGTATATCTTACATCCCAAAACCTTACTAAGCGAATTTAGCTGTGATATGGGACGGAAGTTAGCCGGGTTGTTGGAAGAACCGGATTTACTAATAGGGACTATCACCGCTGTTTTCCAACATTTTGGGAAATGTGAAGCGTTTATTATGTGGTTGAGAAGACCGAGAATGGGGTTCTCCGGTTGAAGTCTTTTAAATAAAAGGTTAGGGATTCTATCCAAGCCTGTAGATTTTTTATTGTTACGCGAAGTAATCAATTCAGATAATTCTGTAAAGCTTAGGAATGTGTCGGTTCCCATGGGATGTGACGCTTTATTGGTTTCGTTGAATTCAGTAATGAATGGTGGGAAGGATGGCTCCAGTGTGCGTGAGATGAATTCATTCACGGTGTCGTGGAAATTCGTGACTGGGAGGGAATCGTTTTGTTTATGAGTTTTATAGAAGTGTTCAGCGAGACAGTTTGCTATACCAGTGTCCGATTGGGCGATGTTACTGTTAGTTGGTTAGTCGATTTATATTTTTAATTAGGTCACGGTTTGGTTTAATACTGTTTAGAGTAGACGTGTGGGTCTGATCGGTGAAATTTTTAAGTTGTCCATTTATCAGTGTGGTCAAAGGCTGTATCTGTTGTTTAATAAAGGGTGAGTAGCTAATATGCAATTTACGTCGGAGTTGTTTTTTTATGCGCAATAATTTTGTGAGGAGGTTGGGTAATGGTTTTCCTAAGTGGTTATGAGAGACGGTCGTAGGGGTATGGCTGAAGAGAGCATTTCCCAGTATTTGCTCTATTTTCACAGCTGCCTAGTCAATTTCAGTAGGGAATAGTAAACATCGAAAATTGTGAGCCCTGAGAAATTTCCGCTTTTGACGAAAAATGCAAAGCAAATGATGTCTCTGTTCGGAAGTACATATGTTTGCGAACAATTATTTTCAACCATGAAATTAATCAAGAATGATCACCGTGCGTGTAGCTACCTCATCGATTCCCGCTGATATTGATCAGCTTCTATCGAAAAAGCAGTGCCAAATTTCCCATTAAAAATTTCAAGTAAATTCGTTTTTCTGTTCTTTTCTTGTCTGTTTTTATTTTGCATTAAAATTTGTATATGAAATCTTTACTATTTTGTAAATTTTATATGTTTTTATTCTAATGTTTATTGTAAATAAAGTTTTGGAAATTATTAATAAGTGTTATTTTATGTGCGGCCCGCCAACAAAATTTACAATTTAAATTGGCTCGTTGATTAAAAAGGTTGATCACACTTGCTCTAGGTCATTCCATAAAATCTTCCATTTTTGTTTTTTTTTTTTTGTTTCTTTACGAATCTCGAATTGGTACCCATTTTATTGATTGTGTTTGTTTTTATTTCTTATACGGCGCATTGATAGTTTTTTATATCTTCTGACTTCTAAAACAGTATCACTATCGATGAAGGTTACAAAACAATAAGTCAGATTCCTAAAACGACTTGTACATTTATTATTTCGAAATACATTTTTACAGCATGAATGTTTTTTTGGAATAAGTACTGCCAATAATTGCCAACAGCGTACGACAATTCCAATCCATTTACGAGTGTGTCGCATTTAAACAAATGGTAAATTGTACAACATTGCTACTTAAAGCTACTGTGTTCTCTTCGGGGCTTTAATCGTAACGAATTTCGACAAGGAAAATAGATTTTAGATCTAACACTGGAGAATTTGATATGGTTCTAATCATATTATAATGGCAGCCAATCAACTGTACAAAGACATACTTAATATTCTACGCAATTCACTGCGACGAAATATGTCGATTATAAACAATTGAAATTTAAAACATGTACAACGGCTGATTTAAATATTTATCGGAGGCAAATAGTAAGCGGTACAGCATTGACAGAGAGAGATATTACGATTTTCCATACGGTTTGACGTAATAGACTCAAGAAATGAAATTGTCATATATTAGACCTTGGATCTAACAATGGCGAACTTGATTTTTGCTGTTCTACTGACGTGGTACGACAGTCGGCGAATTCTACTTAAACAATTTTTTTTAGTTATTTAGTTTTAGTTTACTTTATTAATCTACCAAGCTTAATTCTAACAGAGAAAATAGTGAATATTTCAAAAGTACGGATCATCCAACGAGGCTCTACGCTGTACAACGCAAAAAATTGTGTTTTGGGGTTTTACTTATAACTTGGTTGTTTATGAATAAAATTTAAGGAAAAAATTTATTTAAACACTTCTATGTATGTATAGGGTTTACCTACAGGGACTTGACAACTTTTCTTCGGTTATAATTGCAGACGTTGTTCGTTCGTGTACTTAACCATGAAAATGTTGAGTTTATTGACAGTGGATGAACGGGTGCGTTCACAAATTAAATTCAAAGTTGTCAAGTCCCTATTGGAAAACCCTTTACAATAAATGTTCAAATTTTCAAAATTATATACTAAATAGTTTTTTCTAAAAAAAAATCGACAAAATCGGTTTTCTTTTGGCTTTCTACACCAGGATACCTCCTTAATAGTTTGTTTATATCATATTTCATTCCATTTTTAAACCGATGCACATAATTTGTGTGAATTTCGACATACATACATAATCACGAGTTTTATCTATAGACATCCGTTGCACCTGATGTTTATAATTTATATACTCTATCCTGTTTTCGTAGCTATTTCCACTGTGTAGTTTGTTAACTTCTCAAAATAATGCACTGTACATATTTAAGGAAATGTCTTAAGGCCCATAACCACCCAACTGTAACCCTAAGGACATCCCTTGCTTTACGCGATTACCTAAGTTTTCCAAACAACCTTACTAATTTGGCTACGCCACCACTATAATATACAATATCAAGAATGATTTGGTTGTCGACTTATTAGATGCACTTCCGCATTGTGTATTGCGTACGCAGACGATCTCTTTATTTATAGAACAGTTTCCAGAGTTGAGATCATAAACAATTTACTACAACACAACCTCAATAAAGTGGAGCGCTATTACTGCGTCAGGAATCTTAAGATCAACTTCCAGAGATGTGAAATCCTGTTTAACACCCCGTTAAGTAAGCCCAACCGCAATACGAGTAAAGCTGGCGAAAGTTATTAATCGTGGGATCTCTTGAGCATAAACTGCAAGAGCGTACTCCAATATCTTGACATCTGGATGGATCGGTATCTTTATTTTAATGAACTCGTAGCGGCTGCTCTGGCCAAGAGAAGCTTTCCTATGACAAGATGTATATTTCATAGTAGTCAACTTGTCACTAGAGTCAAGGTGATATAAGGTTGTTACATAATTAAGTTCATTTAATTATCACACCCCCCCCCCCCCCCCCCCTCACCAGCCGCCCTATTGTAATCTCGTGTCTGCGCATGAATATCCTTTACCAATATCAACACATCACATACAAATACAATGGAATATTCCCACATACAAAAGATAAATAATTAAAATAAATTAAAACCCCTATTTCAAAATCACTATCATACTGCACACAGCCATAGTCACCCTAATAGTCTCCCTAATTCCGTTTCCTCAAAATAACAATCGTCCTGTATTGAGGAAGGGTAACAAAAAAGGATACTGAATGGAACGACACGAGATTCCCACCTTGTTCATTAAGCATTCGACGCGTGCGGTTGTGTTGTGCATAAAAAAGAGAAATAAAAAGTAGATTAAGTGAAATCAATCATTTTTGTCGGAATCATTGTGTTTTTACATCGGTTTTTTTTTAATAAACAATTCTGTGTATAAAAAGGAGAAATAAAAAGTAGAAAAAAATGATACATCGAGTTTTTTAATAAACAATTCTGTGCCTAAAAACGAGAAATAAAAGGTAGAAAAAATGATACCGCGGGTTTTTAATAAACAATTCTGTGCATAAAAAAAGAGAAATAAAAAGTAGATTAAGTGAAATCAATCATCGGAATCATTGTGGTTTTACATCGGTTTTTAATAAACAATCCTGTGCCTAAACAAGGAATCATCCATAAAGGACGTAGAAGCAAAGGACACGTAAGTCAAATGAAGAAGATCCGGGATAAGTTTTGTGACCCAAAAACAATATTAATTGTTATAACAATTTAAATTATAACAAGGTGGCGCCAAATTAATCATCCATTTTGTTTTTGAATTACTTTTTAAGTTAGGTGGTAGTCGGCCTAAGGTGAGATACTAACCTATCACGCTGTACATTCCGCGATATAGTGGGGAGAAATCTTCGACTATGTTCCGGATGTATAACTGATGGCCTGGACTGACACGAAACGGAGGTAAGTTAAGATGGTACCTTCTGAGATAAGGAATTCCGGAAGTAAACTAGTTTCCTATTCGGAACTCCGAGAGGACTATGTCAGGCGGAACATCATGAAAATATTTTGATAAATAACCGAACTTTGAGAAATTCGTCGTCGCGTAATCGGGCTCGTTCTAGAGGATCTGTCGACGTTCGACTGATAACGGCATTTTTTTACATCAGAGGCATCGGTTTCACCAATACGAACGTAAACGCCGTCCATCAATATTTGCAAACTGCGAAACCTGATATTCTTGCCCTAACTGGTTTCCAGGTCGATTCGTCAACTAATTCGACATATCTTCCCTGCTCAGGATACAACTTACATTTGAGATTCCGTTTTAAGGTCTGCGTCTTCATGCGGTCCTATCCGTCTTGCCAGAGGATGGAAGCGTTAGAACACAATAACATGGATATAACATGGTCGTGCTGAGGAATTTGTTAAATTCATTTGTTGTCTTTACCACTCCCCGAACGACGATCGACCAGCGACATTTTTCGAACATCTTTCACTTGCCATCGACTGCATACAGATCAACCACCCAGCTTCTAAAATTGTCTTCTTTGGCGATTTGAATGTACACAATTTCGAGTGGTTGTGCGTTCTAACAGACCCGACGAAGCTGGCCAGATACTTGCCTACGCAGATGACATCGACATCATCGGTAGAACCGAATCGGCTGTACAGGACCCCTTCACCCAGTTCAAACAGGCGGCACAAAAACTGGGACTGCATATTTATGAGGGAAAACTAAGTACATCGTGGCAACTTCTGTGAAGAGAAGACACAACGTTGGTCAAACTATCAGGGCAGTGGAGCACGAATTTGAAGTAGTACAATCCTTTAACTACCTTGGGTCAATAGTATCAGCCGCTAACAATATGGAAGAAGAAATACGCGAACGGCTGATCAAACCCAACAAAGCCTACCATGGTCTATCATCATCATCACCATCATCGGCACCACAACCGGGATCCGGTCTTGGCCTTATTTGGCAAGTCCTGAGGCTTGTTAAATTGTCCATAATAATTTGTTTTTCCGGGCAAGGTCATTAGCCTTGTGCCAAACTATGGTCTATCAAGGGTCTTTAAATCACGAAAATTATGGAGAACATCCAATCTGCTAGTGTACAAGACCATGGTCTTGCCAGTACTCATGTATGGACCCGAGGCCTGGGTGCTCAATAAAAGGCACTGTGAACTCTTAGCTGCGTTCGAGAGGAAGGTCTCAAGTAGAATTGTTGACTCCGTATGATACCGATTGCTAAATAAGGCCAAGACCGGATCCCGGTTGTAGTGCCGACGATGATGATGATATGTCAACCCACATGGGCAGACAGGTAGACCTGTGTGGGGTTAAAAGGCTATGTGCCGGCACGGGCACGGGTTCAATTAAATCCCCACCGGACGCTAAACTTTCCGTGCCGCCCCTGGAGCGGATGGTGTGGCAGTTGTACAAAATGCGGAGTGGACACGGAAACAAAACAAAATAATAAACACCCATGGATAGTTGCTAATTCATTATTTTCTTTATTATTGTCTTATGGAAGTATGTTTTACAATTGGTGAGTGGTGAGACTATAAGAGTTCGGGCTACACTGAATGTTCTTTTTAATTAATGGATAGGCACTAATTCATTATTTTCTTTATTATTGTCTTATGGAAGTATGTTTTACAATTGGTGAGTGAATAAAAACTATAAGAGTTCAGGCTGTACTGAATGTTCCTTTTAATTAATGGATAGTCACTAATTCATTATTTTCTTAATTACTGTCTTATGTAAGTTTGTTTGAATTACTTTGAAACAAAGGGCGGTTAATGCACTGGACCGAATTAATTGTGAACATGGTGATTGGTACATTAACGGAATTACTTTGTAAAAGATATGTGTTTTGATAAAACACCAACGACTCTCCACGGGTAATACGTGAGCACCACTGTTTGATTGTTACTCGACTCTGGTCTGTGGTTGAAACGCGACTGACTAATTTTTGATCCGTGCAGAGTCGACCATCCATTAAGGGTGGGTTTTCGCTTTAAGATAGAAACGTAAAGTTTCTCGTGCAGCGACCAATCAGAGAGGATCTCTCTGAGTTGATTACGGCGGCGATGCACGGTCGTTCGTGTTGCCGAGTCGTGACAAACGAAAACGACAAAGGGGAAATCTGAAAAAATGGTCATCATTACTGTGTGCCTGCAGCTGCACAGATCGTTTGCCCGTCAATAGGGCGTCTTGTGCCATCAGCAAATAGGATACTTGCACAACGATGATTGTGCGTCGAATCGATGCTGGTGGCCAGTGTAGAATACTTATGTGCATGTTCCCATACTGAAAAATTTGTTTCTCGGCGACTGGGCGCGATATGCGCGAACAAGTTTTGTCGGTTGGACAAAACTTGGTGTGACTTTGAATAAGTCGTGGAAATACGCTGCGCACGTGTGTGGCAGGGTAAGCATGTTAATAAGGGGCGCCGATTGGTTTCCCGTTCTGTATGCCGCATGTTCATAATTTTTTTTCAGAGAATTAATGTTATGCAACACACAAGCGAACGAGTTTTCGTTATGGGAAATTTGGTTGATGTCCTATAGTTGTGCAGTAAATGCATGAACAGGGGTTTTTAGTTTTCAGGATATTTGTAATGATGCTTTGGGGGTTTCTCTATTCTACATGAGAACCAACCCACAATCTCAACCAAAATTTCCACCTAATTTCGACCGCTTTCAGCGCGTCATACCTACCCATTTCCTTTATATGTATTCCCCTGTAAAACATTTCAAACGGACGTATTGCTAAACTCATTATCCTTTGCAGATAATGCATAATTGAATTTAGCTACATTCTTGTCATACGGCAACTCCATTCTTGCTAACCACGAGTTTCCCATCGGAAATCTCATAATGTCGGTTAGCAACAACAAGTCTAAACGAACGACGTTGTTGCATCATAGCAAAATAGCTGGGGTTATTTCAGCGTCTTAGAGTCTGGTTCTCACGCGGATTATTTCCCAAACATCAGCGGCGTCCTATCGACTTTCCCTCAGATCACCCAATCGCTTGGGATCAATGATCTCTTTTTGCAGGGGAGTAACATCAGCTAGGTTTCCCTCTCATTCGTATTTCTTTCCACGGTTCAATGTGCTCCGACTACACCATAGCCGTACCACTGGGTCACCAGGTCATGTCAGTAGCTGCATCTGATACCAACACACACAACCAAAGCTACCCCGAGATCACAGCATATCATGTTTTCTGTTCTCTCATTCTTCATGTCGGTCAATTACCCTATTAGTTACTCACAATTTGACGGGCGTGAGGTTGAGAGAGCATAGGCGTGGTCCCTTTTGGTTGTCCTGTGTGTTGAATGAAATATGAATTTCAACCCTAATTCACACAGTCGCTTTTCATTCACCATCGCGTGCGGACGCTACATCGAGCGTTCAAGCATAAGTCACATCTCAATCACCATTGCGTGCAGTCACGCTGCCGCACAAGTTAGTTTTCATCCACCGAGGTGTTCGTACACACAACAGGAGTCGCGCGTTATTTTTCTTTTAACATAGTCGGTATAAAAAAAGGAATTTCAACCCTCGTAGAGTGCGCATCTCGAGAACGATCAACTGATTGGAAGTACATATGTATCTATCATATTCAAAGGAAATACCAGTGTAATCTAAATCAAAAAAAATAAACTAAATGTTAATTAAGTTAAATAAATAAAAAAAGTGTTTTCCTGTCTTTTGCGGATATTTTCACGGAGCAACATCGTTGGGGGAAGTTAATGGAATACTTGCCGTACGTCGGCATCTACACTTCAACCCCCACAATGCCTATGGCATGAAGAACTGAATCCTGTGATGCATTGTCTGCATGAGATGATGAATTCAGATAGTGCATCCTTTACATGGTGTAGGCTGATGAAAGGGATTGAGGTTGGCGTTAAGCGCGGGCTGCGGGCGAAATTGTGGTTGCAATTGTGGGTTGGTTGTCAGCGTAATATAGAGCACCCCCACAGACCCTATTTTCACATCTGACCGTATTAATTCCTTACGACTATCTCAGCAAAATCTCATTTTATTTTTTTATGCAGAAACGTGTAATTCCATTTCCATTTACGTTCCATTTACGTTCCGTAAAATTCCAACCTCCTCACAACCTTGGTTTAACTGCAGCTTCGTTCATTACACAATAAAAGGAACAAGGCTACTTTCCGCAATAAGTAGTCTGCAGCTTTTCCAACTATCTTGACACCAGTGTCCGATCACACAATACTACACCCACACCTACCACATCTACGGCTACTCGTTTTTTGTACTGTTCAGCATTCGAAGTACGTTTTTAAGGTGCATGGCGAATTACTACCACCAATTTCCAAGACACGATGAAAATACGTCTTATAAAATGCACCTGGATTGGGTAATAGGTGATAAACAATTTCTTATATGTTATATTGGATCGGTGGATCATCAATTGGAATACTAATTCAAAAATTCTAGAATGTTCTTTTCTTAGTCATATTGTGGCGAAAGTCGCTTAGTATACAAATCGAATTAAATCAATATTGTTAAATTAAGCTAAATGTGTCAGCAAAAAGATAAAAAGTTTACCGCCTTTGATCAAATAGGTGCAATTAGGAGTACTTATTGTGATTAGAAGGAACATTAGATAAAATAGACAGCTCCAGTAGCTTAATAAAAGTGTGTCTCCGACTAAAGCCTCAATTAAATGAAATCTATCGTCTTAATTAGACAGACACCTCAAACTATTATCCACAACGATATCAGTGATAGTGATGATGTTGAAAGTCTTAAGTGTATTTTTGTGTGTTGTTTTTAATACTCATAAGGCAGTAAGTTCTTGTAAGGATTGTAGAGAGTTTAATTCAAATTTCGATTCTACATAAAACATTTATTGCAGTGATCAAATGCTGCAACGCGGGTGATACTAATTGTATGGTAAACGCCATCACGCAAATAATACAAACCAAACCTAATGGTGACAAGAACTTGTTTAAATACAAAATTGTCGAAACTGATTTAGAATCTTAATCATTAGGTGATCCCAGCATCCATCTGCAATCAATTGATCCAGTATTTATACCTCATTTCAACGCATCATTTCGAAATAATAACATTAATGGTGACATGACTTTCACAAACGTAACTATCTTGGGTTTGTCCTCTTCAAAGGCGATAGCGGTTAGAGGTTTCGGCGTGAATCCAGAAGGAACACATGTTTTAACATTGCATAGTCCATATCTTTACGCCAAGGGATATTACACTGGTGTGGGTGTAGCTTTCGGAGTGCAAGCGGATGGAGATGGGCCATATTGGGTGCAATATAGTAATTAACAAATAAAAATATAATTTCGTATATACCTTGACGTTAACAAGCATTGGTCTTATTGTAGATGACTTTACCTATCAAATTACGATAGATGCTGGATCAGAAATTCGCAATGGTTCAACATACATGGATATCCACAACATTACGGTTTCTGCATCGTCAACTTATGCGACTTACAACATCGAAAATATGGAGAAAGGCAACCCGATACTGTCGACTGTGTTTGTGTTGCTTTTAAAATTGAACTGGCAGGTGATATATGCAGCAACAACCAAAGAGACATTTTATGCACTCAGCCCATACTTTGGGAATGTTTTTTCCGGTTTATTGGAATCAATCCCTTATAAGTATCTGACTCAGGTGGGATGTGGGGGATCTTAAGCGGTTACGCCACCCCGTTAATAAATATAATAAAATAACATTTAATTAACACACATACATAGAATTTTTATAAGTAATTTGCATTCATTAAGAGCCTACAAGTAGAGCCCTGTTTTAAAAATCCTCGCTGATAGTGTACTTGATTTCTCTGCTAGGCATTGTCTAAAACAGAAAAACAATTATTTTTTTGTTTAAAAGGGCAATAGCTATAAAGTGACGTAAGGGGCTAACTTTTTTGTTGGAATGACAGTTGTTTGAAAAACAACAAAATTTATAATTTGTTAATTTGTTAAAACTGTCGACTGCGTCGACTATCCTCGCTGATAGTGTACTTGATTTCTCTGCTAGGCATTGTCTAAAACACAAAAACAATTATTTGTTGTTGTTTAGAAGGGTAATAGTTATAGAGCGACGTAAAGGTTTAACTTTTTTGTTGGAATGACAGTTGTTAGAAATCCCACTTCAAATATCCAATGAAATTTTGACACCCGAGTTACGTCACACTTAGATAATATTATGAAAAATAATTGTTGTAAATTTCAATCAAACCGGTTAAGTAGATCAGGAGATATCGTGTACAGCGTTTAGAAAAAAGTAGTCAAGAAAAAAACGTAAAAGAAAAAAGGTACGTTAGCGATTTAACGAATATTTTTTTTAGTTACTTTTATCAGCGATTCCTGGGTCATGAGGTATTCTATTTTTTATAAACGTTTATTCGTTTTACTTAAATGGTATTACATTTTTGTTTCTTAATCTAAATAAATATAAAACTATAATCTTTTGTTTTTTCACATCGGATCTCAAATAGAAAATCTTCTTAAGGAACATAAATCCCACCTTCGCCCTCTTCAACTGTTCATTTATGTGGTCACCGTAGTACATACTTCTATTGTTGCTGTGATGTCATTTGATTGCTATTGAGCTGCTCTTCTCAATTAAGTGGTCTCTTTAGTCTCCTGTTGAGCTCCTATATTGGCTATGGATATTCGTTTCGATATGATATGAGTTTCGAACCAACTCTGATGCAAGTTAACGCTACAAGATGCATCTGTGGGGATTCTCTATTTTACATGGAGAACCAACCCACAATCCCAACGTAAATTCGACCGCTAACAGCGCGTCACCGCAATCCCAATTCCTACTGTCGGCTATTTCACCTGCAATAGATAAATCTCTAAAAGAAGACCGCCCGGAAGTCATTAATCTATTCGGTTAATGCACAATTGCATGGAACACTACTGCATTAACCCATGAGATTTCCATCGGAAATTTCAGTCATTTTGGTGAGCAACAACCAAGACCAGAACAAACGACGCGGTTACATAATCATGCAACGGCTGGAGAAATTCCAAATTCTTCGAATTTGGTTCACACGTTAATATTTCCCTAGCCGATTAAGCGTCACTTATGACTTCCCCCAGACCATCTATTCGCTTGGGATCACCGATCTCTTTTCACAGGTGAATAGCACCAGCTACATTTTCCTTTCCTCCATAATTCTGTCTCCCTACAGTTCAATGCACTCCGAGATCACCACAGATATTGCCCGGGGTCAGTGGAACACCTCGGAGACTGTATTTGACTCTAAGCCAAATCAACCCTGGGTTATTGTGCTTTCCTTTTGATTTCTTCATCCTTTCTACCCCCATCGACGTCGAATGTATACGCAAGTAGTTATCCACCTCGATGAGCGTCGAGAATTGAAGCTAACACAGGAAAGCGCGGTTACCATTGGCTGATCGTTGTACAAAAGAAAAATCCCATCATCATCCCTAATTGAGTCAGTCGCATCTGAACCACTGCCACCGGAGGTCACGCCGCTCGAGGCTCACCAGAATTTCGCGTTTATTTTAGCCAGTCGCTATTAAATAATCATCGCGGTCAGTCACGCCACCGCTTTATAAGTCGAGTTATCGCAGTGCCGAGTCAAAGTCGAGTTACGTCCTCTGTGGAGTTTAATTTTTATCTTTCGTGTCAAATCTAAACTTTCGTTTTCGCGTCCGAAACAAGTAGATGAACGAGCACAACGTTCGGAGAAACAATTTAATTAATTCAGAGTGACGTGCCTGTGTAGATTAAAGTTTATTTCAATGTCAATTTCAAATAATAAAGTCTTAAAGCAAAACTACAAACAAAAAATACCTAGTTAACAATAAAAGAAAACAATTCAAAAAGTTTAACCGGAGTTTTATTTTACCAAATTCAGTGGAACAATCGTTGGAATTTCTGTGGACGAGTTGGGGAGCTGAGCCGAGTTAACATTACTCATGACTCACACACATTAATGCATGTTGATAAGATTATCTATGGTAAAGACTATTGTACGAGGGTTGCCTCTTATGTTTCGAGATTTGGCAACCCTAGTGTTGCAATCCGGCAATTGACAGCTCTGTCGTAAAGGTGGACATTTTTGAGGTTATACGCACTCAGAACGTTTTGACATACGAGCGCTATTTGTGTTGTTTACAGTAACTGAAAAGATTCACCTCGGCCCAAAAATGGAATTAAATCGTAAAAATTTTCGTGCGATTATTTTTTACAACTTTCGACGTGGATTAACTCATGGATGAACTTAATTCAATTTTTGGCGATGAAGCTCCATCAAGGACCAGTGTTTATCGATGGTATGGTGAATTCAATCGTGGTCGTAGTCCACTCCAAGATGAATTTCGTGAAGGTCGTCCAAAATCAGTTGTTGTTCCGAAAACCATTGATGCTGTGCGTGAACTGATATTGGAAGATCGTCATGTGACCTATCGTGAGATTGAGACAACCTTAGGCGTTAGTGGGACCAGCATACATTCAATATTGCATAAACATTTGACCGTCAAAAAAATTTGTTCGCGTTGGATCCCACACAATTTGTCAATCGCCCAAAAAAAGGCTCGTGTCAATTGGTCGAAAGAAATGCTCAAAAAATACGGTCGCGGTGCTTCGAAACACGTCTATGACATCGTGACAGGTGATGAATCGTGGATTTACGCGTATGAGCCCGAAAGTAAACAGCAGTCGACTGTCTGGGTGTTTCAAGATGAGCCAAATCCAGCAAAAGTTGTTCGCGCACGAAGCACTTCCAAGCAAATGGTCGCCTGTTTTTTCGGAAAAACTGGACATGTCGCAACCGCACTACTAGAACAACGCAGAACAGTCAATTCTGAGTGGTACACAACCATTTGTTTGCCAGTTGTCTTCCAAGAAATCAGGAAAACCAACCGCCGAAGACGGATCACTCTTCACCACGACAATGCGAGCTCTCACACATCGGCTGCGACAACTGCATTTTTGAGCAGCCAAAACATCGATTTGATGGGTCATCCGCCGTATAGTCCTGACTTGGCACCGAATGACTTCTTTTTATTCCCGTGCATAAAAAACAAACTGAGAGGTCAACGTTTTTCGACACCCGAAGAAGCGGTTGCTGCATTCAGAATGCATGTGTTGGAGATACCTCAATCAGAGTGGCAAAAGTGCTTCGACAATTGGTTCAAACGTATGCAAAAGTGTATAGATCTTCATAGGGAATATTTTGAAAAACAATAAAGTGATTTTCGATGATCAATATTTGTTTTTGTTCTCTAATCCCGAAATATAAAAGACAACCCTCGTATAAGTAAAAATATAAATACAAACGTAAAATTAAGAATCGGCGAATCGCAGTATAGATTCCGAAGAAGTGGCGAATAGGTATTAAGTTAATCTTAAGAACGCTATAAATAAAAACAGCCATAGGCTAACCAAAAGAAAAGAGTGTTTCTTTTAGCCATTCTACAACACTTAACATTAATCCACGCTCAGGTTTTTGTTTTTTTTTTACACATAAGTGCTTCATTTGAAAATGAGTTAATTCCACACAGTTCGCGGGAATTGCGGACCCCTGACCACGCTGATGCGCATTTTCCGTTAACGTTTTGGCTTACGCCCCTACAAGATCAAATTAATATAAAATCAGGGCGCATCGCCCTTTTATACAAAGTCTCTCGAGATTTGTATGAGAAGTTTGTTAAAAATTCCAGGAAAAGCACACGGAATTTATCATGCACTTCGACTAGAGTGGAGTTCCAAGGAAATTCGATCGGAATTTGGTTAAGTACATTCTCGGAAATTGTAATCATACAATGCATAATGAGGATATGCATTGTCATGTCAGAGTTTTGGAGAATTTGTGAACCAAATGAACATTTGATTCGTTTATCACGTATTTGGTTTGATTATGGTTTTGGATGTTTAATTGGGTACATGATAAAAGAATGCATTGTTTGATAGGATATGGATATTTTATAATTATTTATTAATCGGGGTTATTGGTTATTGTGTACGGATACGTTTCACTTGAAGTGGCTTGCTTCCTCCAGATTTTGATACGGGGTTAAGATACCGGATAGAAGAAAAGGTCGTCGAGTTTATCGAGCAAAAAACCCAACAAGTGGCGTTCAATAGAGGGAACTCTGGCGTAAATCCACATTATCGTCAAGCCCACACCAGTCATCATCATCATCGGCACTACAACCGGGATCCGGTCTTGGCCTAATTTATATAGTCTCGAGGCTTGTTAAATTTTCCATTATAATTTATTTTTACGGGCAAGGTTATTAGCCTTGCACCGAAGGCCCACACCAGTATCTATCATAAAAATCGAAAGCCCAAGAAATCAGCTATCCCTCATGATTTGACCAAATGTATAATATAAAAGCATTATTCAACCTCAACAATGGATATTTCCCCAAAAACCTAGGGGCAAGCAAAAATAATCCCTGGAGCCGAAAAGAAACTGAGCTGCGAGATAGTCGACTCTCGACCTATTTCACTCCTGTTTAACTTAGGGTAAATTCTGGAAAAATATATCTTCAGATATATTTCAAATACCTACCAAACTACACCCATGGTCCAATTGTTTCTCAATTTATTGATCCACCCACTATTGAACATAAGCAGTCATTTAGGTGCTCTTTTATTCACACTACCAACAAGCGACATGGATATAATTACCAGAAATTCATGTGTCTCCCTCTACCCAGATGATAAATTTTTCAAACCCATCTGTTCTCCGCTTGAGTCTTCCCTTCTCCCGATAGACTTCGACAACGTCTCTGTGTCAGAAGAATTGTCTGGAGGTGAATGTTGACAAATGCAAAACAATCACCTTTTCAGAGAAGCGCATTTCATTTTTAAACTGAATAGACTCACTCACACTCACGGAGTTTCGAGTATGACGGGAATATAGACAATACAGCATGAAAATACGTCTTATAAATTGCACCCGGATTGGGTAATAGGTGAAAAATATTTTCTTATATGTTATATTGGATCGGTGGATCATCGATTGGAATATAAATTCAAAAATTCTAGTACGTTCTTTTCTTAGTCATATTGTGGCGAAAGTCGCTTGTGGGGATTCTTTAAAACTACGCAAAGAACCGCCCACAATTCCAACCCCAACTCCCTTCACCAATGCTGATTTAATGCATCACACCAATTTTTCCTGAAAATAATTCGGTTAACATACAAAGTAACCGTCATAAATCAGGAAACCTTATCGGCGCTCCTGTCAGCCAGCGTATTCTGCCACACAGGTGCGCAGCGGATTATCCCGGCTTATCCACATTCACGGCAGCCTTTTGTCCAACCGACAAAAGCTGTTTTCGCATCTCGCGTCTAGCCGCCTATTAATATACACACAAAAGAATTCGATCCTTTCCACCGCCATAGATACCAAGCACAATCACCATTGTGTATCTAAATTGCTTTTAACGCCAGTTTTCCTAATGGCATGCAGCCTATTTACACAACTGCATGCACATCGCCCACGGTGCCCTTTGTCCCATTTCCTTTCCCCGGGTTTCGTTACCCATGACCTCGCTGCATGGGTAAACAATGTAATCTCCGCGGGATCAACCGCACCCTCGCCAGTACCTACTCAGAGAGATCCTCTCCCCTTGGTCACCAAAAGAGAAACTTCACTTTCTCTTAAGAACCTGTGGCGGTTCCATTGAACGCCACTACTTACCTTCCCATCAACGATTAAGAAACTTACTCCTAGGGTTAAGGACAAGTATTATTGGCAAGTCCATTTTTAAAGCCATTACTTACCTTACCATTATCTACGCAAAGATGTCTCCTAATCACCTAAAACACATAGAACAATTATCATTCGGTAATGCAATGGCATTAGCATCTACAAACATTTCCCCCAGGGGCATGCGTGCATTCAACGCATCATGTTCCTGAAATCCAATTCGGTTACGACATCACGTAACCGACATAAATCCCCGACCGTGCCAATGCACATAGCTAAGAAAGTATTTCCCCATATACGTGTATGACATGTTCACCCTTGTCCTATCAGCAGACCCATCGGTCGATCGTCCGAACGACAATACACAGCATAGCTCACTGCTGGCTACCAAAAGGAAATCGAGTGTTGGTTAATGTAAACACACACTCGACAGACCCACCGAGACGTCAGCAATGTGAGCTCGATCAGTGTGATGCTATACGCAGTAACCGATCGTGTAAACAGACTAGCAACGGTCACGTCCTATGTTTCGTTCGCTTAACCAAACAAATGCCCATCTTTGCGCTTGCCCTTTGAAATAGCGTTTCTGTATATTCAATATACCCATAGAAAATCTATTTCAGCCTCCTGCAACATCCTCCATTGTTTACAATGGCGAGGCCTTAGCCGCTGTGCATGCTCATTTGTTTGTGCAGCCGCTGATAGGTTTCCCCTTTTTCTTCTTCAACGCATCTTTCGCTGTCCTCACATCCAAGGTACGGACAGTGAACGTATCTGTATGATACACAAGGAAATCTTTCCACGTTCTCATTGGCTCTTGGATAGATAGCGGAAGAAAATCGTTGTTCACCACAAGCGGGAAAATCCACCTCAGTCGTGACTCGCGGTGTGATTGATTCAAGGTCTCGGGGAGTCAGATGTCATCACCTTAAGTGTGCGCACGCGTCGTCTGAGATTCGGTTAATGTATATACGGAGTTGATTCCGAATTAAGTATCTTTTTGTCTTGTGCGCGTTCCTATACAATGTCGAGTTCGGTCCGATTTTGAGCGAGTCACTAAATATAACAACATATCTGTTGTTCATTGAAAGAGACATTGTGTTAACGAAAAACTAAATTATACTGTAATACCATCGAGTTTGTGTGAATAAAAATGATGTTTTATAACTAAAACCAATCAACTTGTTTCATGCATCGACATTCGCAGGTGATCAGTGTTCTGTTCCAACTCCAGCGTCTTTATTTGTTTATTTCTCCTCGGCGAACGATTTAAATTGAACTACCAGTGGTGTTTTTACGGAACCCGCGTCCGTGTTGATGCACAACTAAAAACCACCCACAAACCAAACTCATCCCTAGCCGAGCGTCGACTCTGCACGAGTCACACCAGTCGAGTTTTATCCACTAGAGAGTGCACACGGGGAGTCGAGTGTCAACCGGAGTCGGAGTTAGACGCTGCTGAATCAACGTAGTTCTTTGAAACCGTGCAACTTAATTTAACGTGTCTGTCAGTTGAAGTTCGGGCTCAAGATAGTGTGTTTGGTCTGCAGTAGAATTGGAATCATAATTTTGTAGTCGTGAAAATTAAATACGCAAATTAAATATAAACATGAGCTAAAATATCAACGTTGAGTATATAAGTGTTTGTCGCCAATAAGTAGAAATAAAGTGTCAATATTGATACCTTCATTCGCTGGTATTAATTGTTTGGATTGAAAAGTGCGAAAGTAACAATATTCGATAGTTTTGTTGTGAAATGTGGAGACTCTAACCAAAAATACATCAGCTGTTTAAAAACCTGCCTGTGGAACAATATTTTGTGTTACAAAAAATGATCGATCTCGTTGAATACATAATCCTAAGGTAAAATAGTTAAGAAAATCATATTCATGTGTAACTATTGCATTCCATATTAACATTTGATAAACTCTTATTTTAACTAATTGCAATATTCACCTGTATCTGTTTAATGATTCTAGTCCTCATGACTGCGTTACTAATTTATATGCAGTATAATGCAAAAACTATCTATTAAAACAATGTGCAAAATATTCTTTCTTAAAAACAAAACAACGTGCAGGAAAATAACAAAAACGAATTACAAAACAATAACAGTGTTTTATTTTGCGAATGGTGTTCGGCGGAACATGGTGGAATATTAGTGAACACGTTCACGTGCCGGTACACGGACTAATATAACCCACACGCTTAGTATGAAAAATTAATGAGCTCTATATTGTTAACTTAGGCTTGGTGTGTTAGAAAAAGATAAAAAGTTTACCGCCTTTGATGAAATAGGTACAAGTAGTAGTACTTATTGTGACTAAAAGGAACATTAGATAAAATAGACAGCTCCAGCAGCTAAATAAACGTGTGCCTCCGACTAAAGCCTCAATTAAATGAAATCTATCGTCTTAATTAGACAGACACCTAAAACTATTATCCACAACGATATCAGTCTTAAATGTATTTTTGTGTGTTCTTTTTAATACACAGAACGCTGCAAGTTCTAGTAAGGATTGTAGAGAGTTTAATTCAAATTTCGATTCTACATAAAACATTTATTGCAGTGATCAAATGCTGCAACGCGGGTGATACTAATTGTATGGTAAACGCCATCACGCAAATAATACAAACCAAACCTAATGGTGACAAGAACTTGTTTAAATACAAAATTGTCGAAACTGATTTAGAATCTTAATCATTAGGTGATCCCAGCATCCATCTGCAATCAATTGATCCAGTATTTATACCTCATTTCAACGCATCATTTCGAAATAATAACATTAATGGTGACATGACTTTCACAAACGTAACTATCTTGGGTTTGTCCTCTTCAAAGGCGATAGCGGTTAGAGGTTTCGGCGTGAATCCAGAAGGAACACATGTTTTAACATTGCATAGTCCATATCTTTACGCCAAGGGATATTACACTGGTGTGGGTGTAGCTTTCGGAGTGCAAGCGGATGGAGATGGGCCATATTGGGTGCAATATAGTAATTAACAAATAAAAATATAATTTCGTATATACCTTGACGTTAACAAGCATTGGTCTTATTGTAGATGACTTTACCTATCAAATTACGATAGATGCTGGATCAGAAATTCGCAATGGTTCAACATACATGGATATCCACAACATTACGGTTTCTGCATCGTCAACTTATGCGACTTACAACATCGAAAATATGGAGAAAGGCAACCCGATACTGTCGACTGTGTTTGTGTTGCTTTTAAAATTGAACTGGCAGGTGATATATGCAGCAACAACCAAAGAGACATTTTATGCACTCAGCCCATACTTTGGGAATGTTTTTTCCGGTTTATTGGAATCAATCCCTTATAAGTATCTGACTCAGGTGGGATGTGGGGGATCTTAAGCGGTTACGCCACCCCGTTAATAAATATAATAAAATAACATTTAATTAACACACATACATAGAATTTTTATAAGTAATTTGCATTCATTAAGAGCCTACAAGTAGAGCCCTGTTTTAAAAATCCTCGCTGATAGTGTACTTGATTTCTCTGCTAGGCATTGTCTAAAACAGAAAAACAATTATTTTTTTGTTTAAAAGGGCAATAGCTATAAAGTGACGTAAGGGGCTAACTTTTTTGTTGGAATGACAGTTGTTTGAAAAACAACAAAATTTATAATTTGTTAATTTGTTAAAACTGTCGACTGCGTCGACTATCCTCGCTGATAGTGTACTTGATTTCTCTGCTAGGCATTGTCTAAAACACAAAAACAATTATTTGTTGTTGTTTAGAAGGGTAATAGTTATAGAGCGACGTAAAGGTTTAACTTTTTTGTTGGAATGACAGTTGTTAGAAATCCCACTTCAAATATCCAATGAAATTTTGACACCCGAGTTACGTCACACTTAGATAATATTATGAAAAATAATTGTTGTAAATTTCAATCAAACCGGTTAAGTAGATCAGGAGATATCGTGTACAGCGTTTAGAAAAAAGTAGTCAAGAAAAAAACGTAAAAGAAAAAAGGTACGTTAGCGATTTAACGAATATTTTTTTTAGTTACTTTTATCAGCGATTCCTGGGTCATGAGGTATTCTATTTTTTATAAACGTTTATTCGTTTTACTTAAATGGTATTACATTTTTGTTTCTTAATCTAAATAAATATAAAACTATAATCTTTTGTTTTTTCACATCGGATCTCAAATAGAAAATCTTCTTAAGGAACATAAATCCCACCTTCGCCCTCTTCAACTGTTCATTTATGTGGTCACCGTAGTACATACTTCTATTGTTGCTGTGATGTCATTTGATTGCTATTGAGCTGCTCTTCTCAATTAAGTGGTCTCTTTAGTCTCCTGTTGAGCTCCTATATTGGCTATGGATATTCGTTTCGATATGATATGAGTTTCGAACCAACTCTGATGCAAGTTAACGCTACAAGATGCATCTGTGGGGATTCTCTATTTTACATGGAGAACCAACCCACAATCCCAACGTAAATTCGACCGCTAACAGCGCGTCACCGCAATCCCAATTCCTACTGTCGGCTATTTCACCTGCAATAGATAAATCTCTAAAAGAAGACCGCCCGGAAGTCATTAATCTATTCGGTTAATGCACAATTGCATGGAACACTACTGCATTAACCCATGAGATTTCCATCGGAAATTTCAGTCATTTTGGTGAGCAACAACCAAGACCAGAACAAACGACGCGGTTACATAATCATGCAACGGCTGGAGAAATTCCAAATTCTTCGAATTTGGTTCACACGTTAATATTTCCCTAGCCGATTAAGCGTCACTTATGACTTCCCCCAGACCATCTATTCGCTTGGGATCACCGATCTCTTTTCACAGGTGAATAGCACCAGCTACATTTTCCTTTCCTCCATAATTCTGTCTCCCTACAGTTCAATGCACTCCGAGATCACCACAGATATTGCCCGGGGTCAGTGGAACACCTCGGAGACTGTATTTGACTCTAAGCCAAATCAACCCTGGGTTATTGTGCTTTCCTTTTGATTTCTTCATCCTTTCTACCCCCATCGACGTCGAATGTATACGCAAGTAGTTATCCACCTCGATGAGCGTCGAGAATTGAAGCTAACACAGGAAAGCGCGGTTACCATTGGCTGATCGTTGTACAAAAGAAAAATCCCATCATCATCCCTAATTGAGTCAGTCGCATCTGAACCACTGCCACCGGAGGTCACGCCGCTCGAGGCTCACCAGAATTTCGCGTTTATTTTAGCCAGTCGCTATTAAATAATCATCGCGGTCAGTCACGCCACCGCTTTATAAGTCGAGTTATCGCAGTGCCGAGTCAAAGTCGAGTTACGTCCTCTGTGGAGTTTAATTTTTATCTTTCGTGTCAAATCTAAACTTTCGTTTTCGCGTCCGAAACAAGTAGATGAACGAGCACAACGTTCGGAGAAACAATTTAATTAATTCAGAGTGACGTGCCTGTGTAGATTAAAGTTTATTTCAATGTCAATTTCAAATAATAAAGTCTTAAAGCAAAACTACAAACAAAAAATACCTAGTTAACAATAAAAGAAAACAATTCAAAAAGTTTAACCGGAGTTTTATTTTACCAAATTCAGTGGAACAATCGTTGGAATTTCTGTGGACGAGTTGGGGAGCTGAGCCGAGTTAACATTACTCATGACTCACACACATTAATGCATGTTGATAAGATTATCTATGGTAAAGACTATTGTACGAGGGTTGCCTCTTATGTTTCGAGATTTGGCAACCCTAGTGTTGCAATCCGGCAATTGACAGCTCTGTCGTAAAGGTGGACATTTTTGAGGTTATACGCACTCAGAACGTTTTGACATACGAGCGCTATTTGTGTTGTTTACAGTAACTGAAAAGATTCACCTCGGCCCAAAAATGGAATTAAATCGTAAAAATTTTCGTGCGATTATTTTTTACAACTTTCGACGTGGATTAACTCATGGATGAACTTAATTCAATTTTTGGCGATGAAGCTCCATCAAGGACCAGTGTTTATCGATGGTATGGTGAATTCAATCGTGGTCGTAGTCCACTCCAAGATGAATTTCGTGAAGGTCGTCCAAAATCAGTTGTTGTTCCGAAAACCATTGATGCTGTGCGTGAACTGATATTGGAAGATCGTCATGTGACCTATCGTGAGATTGAGACAACCTTAGGCGTTAGTGGGACCAGCATACATTCAATATTGCATAAACATTTGACCGTCAAAAAAATTTGTTCGCGTTGGATCCCACACAATTTGTCAATCGCCCAAAAAAAGGCTCGTGTCAATTGGTCGAAAGAAATGCTCAAAAAATACGGTCGCGGTGCTTCGAAACACGTCTATGACATCGTGACAGGTGATGAATCGTGGATTTACGCGTATGAGCCCGAAAGTAAACAGCAGTCGACTGTCTGGGTGTTTCAAGATGAGCCAAATCCAGCAAAAGTTGTTCGCGCACGAAGCACTTCCAAGCAAATGGTCGCCTGTTTTTTCGGAAAAACTGGACATGTCGCAACCGCACTACTAGAACAACGCAGAACAGTCAATTCTGAGTGGTACACAACCATTTGTTTGCCAGTTGTCTTCCAAGAAATCAGGAAAACCAACCGCCGAAGACGGATCACTCTTCACCACGACAATGCGAGCTCTCACACATCGGCTGCGACAACTGCATTTTTGAGCAGCCAAAACATCGATTTGATGGGTCATCCGCCGTATAGTCCTGACTTGGCACCGAATGACTTCTTTTTATTCCCGTGCATAAAAAACAAACTGAGAGGTCAACGTTTTTCGACACCCGAAGAAGCGGTTGCTGCATTCAGAATGCATGTGTTGGAGATACCTCAATCAGAGTGGCAAAAGTGCTTCGACAATTGGTTCAAACGTATGCAAAAGTGTATAGATCTTCATAGGGAATATTTTGAAAAACAATAAAGTGATTTTCGATGATCAATATTTGTTTTTGTTCTCTAATCCCGAAATATAAAAGACAACCCTCGTATAAGTAAAAATATAAATACAAACGTAAAATTAAGAATCGGCGAATCGCAGTATAGATTCCGAAGAAGTGGCGAATAGGTATTAAGTTAATCTTAAGAACGCTATAAATAAAAACAGCCATAGGCTAACCAAAAGAAAAGAGTGTTTCTTTTAGCCATTCTACAACACTTAACATTAATCCACGCTCAGGTTTTTGTTTTTTTTTTACACATAAGTGCTTCATTTGAAAATGAGTTAATTCCACACAGTTCGCGGGAATTGCGGACCCCTGACCACGCTGATGCGCATTTTCCGTTAACGTTTTGGCTTACGCCCCTACAAGATCAAATTAATATAAAATCAGGGCGCATCGCCCTTTTATACAAAGTCTCTCGAGATTTGTATGAGAAGTTTGTTAAAAATTCCAGGAAAAGCACACGGAATTTATCATGCACTTCGACTAGAGTGGAGTTCCAAGGAAATTCGATCGGAATTTGGTTAAGTACATTCTCGGAAATTGTAATCATACAATGCATAATGAGGATATGCATTGTCATGTCAGAGTTTTGGAGAATTTGTGAACCAAATGAACATTTGATTCGTTTATCACGTATTTGGTTTGATTATGGTTTTGGATGTTTAATTGGGTACATGATAAAAGAATGCATTGTTTGATAGGATATGGATATTTTATAATTATTTATTAATCGGGGTTATTGGTTATTGTGTACGGATACGTTTCACTTGAAGTGGCTTGCTTCCTCCAGATTTTGATACGGGGTTAAGATACCGGATAGAAGAAAAGGTCGTCGAGTTTATCGAGCAAAAAACCCAACAAGTGGCGTTCAATAGAGGGAACTCTGGCGTAAATCCACATTATCGTCAAGCCCACACCAGTCATCATCATCATCGGCACTACAACCGGGATCCGGTCTTGGCCTAATTTATATAGTCTCGAGGCTTGTTAAATTTTCCATTATAATTTATTTTTACGGGCAAGGTTATTAGCCTTGCACCGAAGGCCCACACCAGTATCTATCATAAAAATCGAAAGCCCAAGAAATCAGCTATCCCTCATGATTTGACCAAATGTATAATATAAAAGCATTATTCAACCTCAACAATGGATATTTCCCCAAAAACCTAGGGGCAAGCAAAAATAATCCCTGGAGCCGAAAAGAAACTGAGCTGCGAGATAGTCGACTCTCGACCTATTTCACTCCTGTTTAACTTAGGGTAAATTCTGGAAAAATATATCTTCAGATATATTTCAAATACCTACCAAACTACACCCATGGTCCAATTGTTTCTCAATTTATTGATCCACCCACTATTGAACATAAGCAGTCATTTAGGTGCTCTTTTATTCACACTACCAACAAGCGACATGGATATAATTACCAGAAATTCATGTGTCTCCCTCTACCCAGATGATAAATTTTTCAAACCCATCTGTTCTCCGCTTGAGTCTTCCCTTCTCCCGATAGACTTCGACAACGTCTCTGTGTCAGAAGAATTGTCTGGAGGTGAATGTTGACAAATGCAAAACAATCACCTTTTCAGAGAAGCGCATTTCATTTTTAAACTGAATAGACTCACTCACACTCACGGAGTTTCGAGTATGACGGGAATATAGACAATACAGCATGAAAATACGTCTTATAAATTGCACCCGGATTGGGTAATAGGTGAAAAATATTTTCTTATATGTTATATTGGATCGGTGGATCATCGATTGGAATATAAATTCAAAAATTCTAGTACGTTCTTTTCTTAGTCATATTGTGGCGAAAGTCGCTTGTGGGGATTCTTTAAAACTACGCAAAGAACCGCCCACAATTCCAACCCCAACTCCCTTCACCAATGCTGATTTAATGCATCACACCAATTTTTCCTGAAAATAATTCGGTTAACATACAAAGTAACCGTCATAAATCAGGAAACCTTATCGGCGCTCCTGTCAGCCAGCGTATTCTGCCACACAGGTGCGCAGCGGATTATCCCGGCTTATCCACATTCACGGCAGCCTTTTGTCCAACCGACAAAAGCTGTTTTCGCATCTCGCGTCTAGCCGCCTATTAATATACACACAAAAGAATTCGATCCTTTCCACCGCCATAGATACCAAGCACAATCACCATTGTGTATCTAAATTGCTTTTAACGCCAGTTTTCCTAATGGCATGCAGCCTATTTACACAACTGCATGCACATCGCCCACGGTGCCCTTTGTCCCATTTCCTTTCCCCGGGTTTCGTTACCCATGACCTCGCTGCATGGGTAAACAATGTAATCTCCGCGGGATCAACCGCACCCTCGCCAGTACCTACTCAGAGAGATCCTCTCCCCTTGGTCACCAAAAGAGAAACTTCACTTTCTCTTAAGAACCTGTGGCGGTTCCATTGAACGCCACTACTTACCTTCCCATCAACGATTAAGAAACTTACTCCTAGGGTTAAGGACAAGTATTATTGGCAAGTCCATTTTTAAAGCCATTACTTACCTTACCATTATCTACGCAAAGATGTCTCCTAATCACCTAAAACACATAGAACAATTATCATTCGGTAATGCAATGGCATTAGCATCTACAAACATTTCCCCCAGGGGCATGCGTGCATTCAACGCATCATGTTCCTGAAATCCAATTCGGTTACGACATCACGTAACCGACATAAATCCCCGACCGTGCCAATGCACATAGCTAAGAAAGTATTTCCCCATATACGTGTATGACATGTTCACCCTTGTCCTATCAGCAGACCCATCGGTCGATCGTCCGAACGACAATACACAGCATAGCTCACTGCTGGCTACCAAAAGGAAATCGAGTGTTGGTTAATGTAAACACACACTCGACAGACCCACCGAGACGTCAGCAATGTGAGCTCGATCAGTGTGATGCTATACGCAGTAACCGATCGTGTAAACAGACTAGCAACGGTCACGTCCTATGTTTCGTTCGCTTAACCAAACAAATGCCCATCTTTGCGCTTGCCCTTTGAAATAGCGTTTCTGTATATTCAATATACCCATAGAAAATCTATTTCAGCCTCCTGCAACATCCTCCATTGTTTACAATGGCGAGGCCTTAGCCGCTGTGCATGCTCATTTGTTTGTGCAGCCGCTGATAGGTTTCCCCTTTTTCTTCTTCAACGCATCTTTCGCTGTCCTCACATCCAAGGTACGGACAGTGAACGTATCTGTATGATACACAAGGAAATCTTTCCACGTTCTCATTGGCTCTTGGATAGATAGCGGAAGAAAATCGTTGTTCACCACAAGCGGGAAAATCCACCTCAGTCGTGACTCGCGGTGTGATTGATTCAAGGTCTCGGGGAGTCAGATGTC
The DNA here is from genome assembly GCA_963931805.1 of Microdon myrmicae. Classification (NCBI taxonomy): domain Eukaryota; kingdom Metazoa; phylum Arthropoda; class Insecta; order Diptera; family Syrphidae; genus Microdon; species Microdon myrmicae. Next base: position 105,105,603 of record OZ007497.1, on the reverse strand, counting down.
ATCACCTTAAGTGTGCGCACGCGTCGTCTGAGATTCGGTTAATGTATATACGGAGTTGATTCCGAATTAAGTATCTTTTTGTCTTGTGCGCGTTCCTATACAATGTCGAGTTCGGTCCGATTTTGAGCGAGTCACTAAATATAACAACATATCTGTTGTTCATTGAAAGAGACATTGTGTTAACGAAAAACTAAATTATACTGTAATACCATCGAGTTTGTGTGAATAAAAATGATGTTTTATAACTAAAACCAATCAACTTGTTTCATGCATCGACATTCGCAGGTGATCAGTGTTCTGTTCCAACTCCAGCGTCTTTATTTGTTTATTTCTCCTCGGCGAACGATTTAAATTGAACTACCAGTGGTGTTTTTACGGAACCCGCGTCCGTGTTGATGCACAACTAAAAACCACCCACAAACCAAACTCATCCCTAGCCGAGCGTCGACTCTGCACGAGTCACACCAGTCGAGTTTTATCCACTAGAGAGTGCACACGGGGAGTCGAGTGTCAACCGGAGTCGGAGTTAGACGCTGCTGAATCAACGTAGTTCTTTGAAACCGTGCAACTTAATTTAACGTGTCTGTCAGTTGAAGTTCGGGCTCAAGATAGTGTGTTTGGTCTGCAGTAGAATTGGAATCATAATTTTGTAGTCGTGAAAATTAAATACGCAAATTAAATATAAACATGAGCTAAAATATCAACGTTGAGTATATAAGTGTTTGTCGCCAATAAGTAGAAATAAAGTGTCAATATTGATACCTTCATTCGCTGGTATTAATTGTTTGGATTGAAAAGTGCGAAAGTAACAATATTCGATAGTTTTGTTGTGAAATGTGGAGACTCTAACCAAAAATACATCAGCTGTTTAAAAACCTGCCTGTGGAACAATATTTTGTGTTACAAAAAATGATCGATCTCGTTGAATACATAATCCTAAGGTAAAATAGTTAAGAAAATCATATTCATGTGTAACTATTGCATTCCATATTAACATTTGATAAACTCTTATTTTAACTAATTGCAATATTCACCTGTATCTGTTTAATGATTCTAGTCCTCATGACTGCGTTACTAATTTATATGCAGTATAATGCAAAAACTATCTATTAAAACAATGTGCAAAATATTCTTTCTTAAAAACAAAACAACGTGCAGGAAAATAACAAAAACGAATTACAAAACAATAACAGTGTTTTATTTTGCGAATGGTGTTCGGCGGAACATGGTGGAATATTAGTGAACACGTTCACGTGCCGGTACACGGACTAATATAACCCACACGCTTAGTATGAAAAATTAATGAGCTCTATATTGTTAACTTAGGCTTGGTGTGTTAGAAAAAGATAAAAAGTTTACCGCCTTTGATGAAATAGGTACAAGTAGTAGTACTTATTGTGACTAAAAGGAACATTAGATAAAATAGACAGCTCCAGCAGCTAAATAAACGTGTGCCTCCGACTAAAGCCTCAATTAAATGAAATCTATCGTCTTAATTAGACAGACACCTAAAACTATTATCCACAACGATATCAGTCTTAAATGTATTTTTGTGTGTTCTTTTTAATACACAGAACGCTGCAAGTTCTAGTAAGGATTGTAGAGAGTTTAATTCAAATTTCGATTCTACATAAAACATTTATTGCAGTGACCAAATGCTGCAACGCGGGTGATATTAATTGTATGGTAAACGCCATCACGCAAATAATACAAACCAAACCTAATGGTGACAAGAACTTGTTTAAATACAAAATTGTCGAAACTGATTTAGAATCTTGATCATTAGGTGATCCCAGCATCCATCTGCAATCAATTGATCCAGTATTTATACCTCATTTCAACGCATCATTTCGAAATAATAACATTAATGGTGACATGACTTTCACAAACGTAACTATCTTGGGTTTGTCCTCTTCAAAGGCGATAGCGGTTAGAGGTTTCGGCGTGAATCCAGAAGGAACACATGTTATAACATTGCATAGTCCATATTTATACGCCAATGGATATTACACTGCTGTGGGTGTAGCTTTCGGAGTGCCAGTTGACGCAGATGGGCCATATTGGACACAATATAGTAATTAACAAATAAAAATAAAATTTCGTATATACCTTGACGTTAACAAGCATTGGTCTTATTGCAGATGCCTTTACCTATAACATTACGATAGATGCTGGATCAGAAATTCGCAATGGTTCAACATACATGGATATCCACAGCATTACCGTTTCTGCATCGGCAACTTCTGCGGCTTACAACTTCGAAAATATGGAGAAAGGCAACCCAATACTGTCGACTGCGTTTTTGTTGCTTTTAAAATTGAACTGGCAGGCAATATATGCAGCAACAACCAAAGAGATATTTTATGCACTCAGCCCATACCTTGGAAATGTTTTTTCCGGTTTATTGGAATCAATCCCTTATAAGCATCTGACTCAGGTGCGATGTGGGGAGTCCTAAGCGGTTACGCCACACCGGCGTTCAGAAAAATACCTTTTTTTAACGCAGTTAATAAATATAATAAAATTTGACACAAATACATAGAATTTGTATAAGTAATTTGCATACATTATGAGCCTAAAAGTAGAGCCCTGTTTTAAAAATCCTCGCTGATAGTGTACTTGATTTCTCTGCTAGGCATTGTCTAAAACACAAAAACAATTATTTGTTGTTGTTTAGAAGGGTAATAGTTATAGAGCGACGTAAAGGTTTAACTTTTTTGTTGGAATGACAGTTGTTAGAAATCCCACTTCAAATATCCAATGAAATTTTGACACCCGAGTTACGTCACACTTAGATAATATTATGAAAAATTATTGTTGTAAACTTCAATCAAATTTGTTGGGTAGATCAGGAGATATCGTGTACACCGCTTAGAAAAAAGTAGTTTCGAGAAAAACGTAAGAGAAAAAAGGTACGTCAGCGATTTAACGAATATTTTTCTTAATTACCTTTAACTAGCGATTCTTGGCTCATACATAACGTATCCTATTTTTTTTAAACGTTGATTTGCTATATTTAAATAGTATTACATATTTGTTTCTTAATCTAAATAAATATAAAACTATAATCCCTTGTTCCTGTTGTTTAATGTATAAGGCCGTTGTGGCACACAATACTTATAATATTTTGTTCTTTTGTTTTTGTTTTTCTAATCCATGCAAATCGTGTATACTATGTACTGTATAATGGTTTTAAAAAAATACTATTTAAGTAAAAACTAACAAAGGACTTGCTTATTGTCGTCTACAATTTTTTGTTTGTTTATAATATAACTAGTTAAACCTAGTAGAACTTGAATCTAACTAAGACTAAATTAACTCTAATATAATGTTCTATACTATGTTTTCTTTAAAAATATTATTTGAGGAAAAAGTAACAAAAAAATCCACTTTAATGTCGTATATACTCTTTTGATTTATAATATTGTATAACTATTGGGTTGCACCACATGAAATGTCCGATTTTCACTCAGTCGGAAATAAGAACTTCTCGAGTGAACATCTGTGCCAGATGTTTTAAGAGCAACGGTGGATGCGAATGTAGTGCTCGCAGCCCTATCGTCTTCCATAAATCCTTACCTCAATCCTTACTTACGCATTTAACCAAATCCCATAATATACATTAATACAACTTATCCTTTAATATCCTTTTTCCTCAAACACATTTTCATATAAATTCAATTTCCATAGTTCATACATTTACATACTAATCAATTCAGTTATACATTAGAAATACAGTCATCATCCCTAATTCTCAAATTTGCATATCATAACATAACATACACATACCAAATTTCAAGCTATCCATTTTCATAACAACAGTTCATACAATTACCGTTATCCCAAGCATCTGCGATAGTTTGCAATGTTTCAGTTAACGAAAAATAATGAATCACCCCCATTAGGTAACTAGGGGCAACTGATTGATTTCGTTCATACGAAATCAGAAATAACAAGGGAGTTGTAATCGGACTTCCAACAAGGAAGGTTGTAAGAATGTATTAAAAGAAAATTATAATTAGACTTTGTTTGTGTTTTGTGTGTCAAAATTTAAGAATGAAAAATATAAAAATAAACACAGACGTGTGCGGACCTCTTGTGTTCGGAATATAAGTAACAGTTTCGTTTTATTTGAAGTTAAGTAAGTTAAATTTTAAGGAAAAAAAAAAATTGACACAAAGTTTTTCAAATTTTCTTTGTCTTTCAAATAATTATAAGTACTGCCACAAACTTCTGTCGCCGAAAGGCAAATTATACAAATGTTTAGTAATGTTTAGCTTAGAGCGTCTGCGAAGGACCAGTAAGTTATTATATAAGATAATTAAGCTAGAATTTAAGCATTTTTTGTCTAGTCTTTAATTTAGATATTAAGAATATAAAAACAAAAATAAAAAATGTTTTTAAAAATAAAAAAAAATAAAAATTCGTTTTATTTGAATATTAAGAAATTCCGTTTAAAATAAATTCCACGCTCTTCCCTCGGTCGTGACAAGGAAGCACGGCGTTGGAATACAACACGGACCCAATAAAATCGGTGCAGTATATTGCACAAAGCTGGGAGAATCCCCAATGACAATAAGTGGACACCGTCCTCTGATAGGAAAGGTAAAGAAACTCGATAAGTGGGTATCCCATGAACTGAACGAGTCCCAAAAACGACGGCGCCTGGAAATCTGCGCATCGCTTAGATTAAGAAACCAAACTGAACCGTTTTTGCACCAGATAGTCACCTGTGATGAAAAGTGGATTCTGTATGATAACCACAAAAGACCTGCACAGTGGTTGGATGCAGGAGAAAAACCAAAACATACCCCAAGCCCGATCTTCATCCAAAAATGGTTATGGTGACAATTTTGTAGGCATCAAAACGACGAATCCACTGTTCATTTCTTCAACCAGGAGAAACGATAAACGCTATGATATATATTGTGAGGAAATCGACATATTGCATGCCAAATTGGCTGGAAAGCAACCTGCGTTGGTCAATAGGCACGGACCGATCCTCGTGCATGACAATGGTAAACCCCATACCTCACAACTAACGGTGCAAAAACGATTGCAGGTGGGATTTAAAATTCTTCCGCATCCACCCTATTCTCCCGACATTTCCCCAAGGGACTATCATATTTTACGCAATCTGGATACATTTTTCCGGCAGAAGGTCTTCCGGAATCGAGCAGAGGTCATAAAAGCCTTTGAAGAATTCATTGCCTCAAAAAGCCAACACCTCTACGAAAAAGAAATATTTGACCTTGTATCACGTTGGAAAAATGTCATAGATGGCAACGTATCCTACTTTGATTAAATAAAAATTTGGGGAAAAATAATATTGGGTTTTAAATTTTTACTATAAAGTCAGGCATTTCATGTGGTACAATCCAATATTATCTGTACCCAAGCTTCAAACGGTGGCTCCAAGGAAGGATATTCAGATCCAATGAGGTAGTCATCGCGGAAATCGAGACGTATTTCGAAGGCTTTTTTTACACAAACGTGGGATCTATTCAATTTAAATGCCGAAATCTGTATTAATTAAAGCTTTCCAAACGCCGTAGCAATTTTAATTGGCAATTTACTCTCTATCTATCCGATAGATATTTACTCTACGCCTAAACATTCATGTTTTAAATTTGGTGTATTTATCGGCAATGAATTGTGTCGATATTGAAAAGATGTTTCTGTACAATTTACCGACTGCTATTATCTTGCGATGAGAACAATAATTATCAAGTTCGTTATTGTTAGATATAAGGCCTATTATTTAATTTAATTGCCGAAATCGGTAATAATCAAAGTGTTCAAAACGTCATAACCGCTTAAAGTGACAATGTTGTATAATTTCCTTTTTGTTTAAATACGTCCTCTAAATGATTTAATTTTGACGTGTTTATGCTCAGGGTACCCTGTTGACAGGCCTTGTTACCAGAAACATTCTTATAGTAAACATTTACTTGAAAATGTTTTCAGCATTAAATGAAGCCTTTCCAGAAATCTGATATAACGTTTTTTAACCATCACTCTTTGTGATCGTGTTTTAAAACACTATTGACAATGAGACTCACTAGTATAAAAACGCGGGAATAATTGATCAGTTGGATACTACCAGTTTGAGAAGAATGACCTTATGGAAGACTTTTTGGGAATTGGAGAATTGGAGAAGCACCTAAGTGCGAACTGGACCTTCAAGAGAGAGTTACTTGAATTATATGTTGAAGAGCGACCTCTATGGAAACAATGTCTTGCAATCGAGAGTAATCCATGTTATTTTAAATAATATTTTTGATGATTACTTACTTCGTTCCTGTTGCCCACTTAGCATGGCGATGTTGTTACAAAGGCTGGAAGAGGATAGCGCGTTTATCCAAATGCGAATTTCCTTTTTAAGGACAACTGCTGCCTAATCATCAGAACCTGTGTTATAGTTACCTTTGAGTTGATTAACTTAATGGACTATAGTGACTTTATAACCCTCGGAAAAACAAATTGAATGCCTCGGTCGATGGGAAGAGGAGAACGCCATTTTTGGGAATTGGTTAAATATTGGCCGATATCCATTTGTTTGGAATTTGTAAATTGAGTAGGACAGTGTTCAAAAGCCAATCTGCACATAGTGGGCTGTAAAGTTGAGATGGAACTGTTAATATATCAGGTAACACCGAGTGGATTGTGAAATGTGCAGGAAGTAAATTCACTTCTTTGATCATGCAGACGGTTGTTATCGGTGAAGTTCTTCACAAATAGCAAGTATCGTTAACTATCTGTCAGAGAATGTAGTATTTATTGTGCCTGTGTCAGGTGACGTACGCGCATGGGGTCATTGAACATTATAGTTAAACCCAGCCTTATCGATTAAACGGCGTTTCTTCTGTGTAATGTTCGTTTTACACAACCGGAAGATTACAACTCCTCAATCGTAATATTCTCCCTACACCGAGAATAGAACAGCCTACTCAACCTTGGTGTGATAGATTCTTCCCTGTTTAGAAAGTGTCTGCGGCTTTTTTAACAGATTCTATTCCATTTATTGGCCTGTAGCAACCCGAAAGTTCATGACCTCACCGATTCGACTCCGCCATTGTTCCTGTCCTGTGCGCTCTCATTCCACGCTTGACCATCCGATCCGAACTTCTCAATGTCAAACTTAACATTGTGCTCCGATCTCCGTCGGGGCCCTTTTCTCGGTCTCTTTCCCGTTGGCTTACCGTCAAGAATTCTATGCACGGTCCTATCGTTCCCCATTCGCGCCACGTGTCCGGCCCATCTTAATCTTCGCGACTTGATTACTCTCACTATTGTAGGTTTGCGGTATAGCTCTTCCAATTCGTGGTTGTGGAGTTTCCTCCATTGTCCTGCCTCCTCGTCATATTTACCTCCAAAGATATCCCTTAAAACTTTATTCTCGAATATGCCGAATTTGTTTTCTTCCCGTTTTGTGAGAGCCGCATCCGTATAGAACAATCGGCATGATTATGGTTCCATAGACACGGAGCTTTATATTACGTGATAGCAGTTTGGATTTCAGAAATTTACTGAGTGCGTGCCAACTAGCGTTGCAGGAGTGTAGTATTTTGTTAATTTCCTTCGACATTTCGTTACTGGCCGTCAGTATTGTTCCCAGGTATTTAAATTCTTTGACATTTTTAAATATTTTGCCCCTGATGTTTAAGTGTGTTCTCTGAGGTCCACCTGCTCTCGCCATAATCATGTATTTGGTGTTGTCTTCATTTATTTCTAGGGCCACCTCTTCTGCCGCTTGCATGATGATTTCACTGTTTTTACTTACAGTTTCTACATTATCACCCAAGACGGCGATGTCATCCGCATATGCGAGCACTTTTGTGACCCCGTTCAGGGATGATCCGGCCATGTTGTCGTCTTATACCTTTCTGATACCATACTCGAGCACAAGGTTAGAGAGACGTGATGAGGGGCCGTCGCCCTGTTTTAGTCCGTCCCGGATTTCAAATGGTTCTGAGAGGTGGTTTTCTATTCTATCTCACCCTTTGTTTTCGTTCATGCAAATTTGAATGAGGACGGCATATTTTTTCGCGATTCCCAGGTCAACTACAATATGGTAGAGTCTTTGCCTTGCGACTGACTCGTAGGCTTTTTTGTAGTCAACGAACAGTGGTGAACAGTCTCTCAGTATTCCCACTTCTTTTCCAGCAGTTGCCTTATTGTGAACATTTGGTCGCTTGTTAACCGGTTCCTACGGAATCCGCATTGGTAGTATGCCAGTATTTCTTCTGCGTACGGTGTGATTCTGGCCAGTATGACATTTGTTAGTATTTTGTATGTGGTTGGGAGCAGTGATATTCCTCTGTAGTTTTCTCAATCAGATCTGTCGCTTTTTTTGAAAATGGGGACGACTATTGGGGTTCTCCATTCGTCCGGAGTGTCTTCTTTATCCCACATTGTTTTAATCGATTGGTGGATCCATGCTTCACAAGCTCTGACGGTATGCACTCGACTCCGGGAGGTTTGTTGTTTTTTAATCGGTTTATTGCGTCTACAACTTCGTCGAAAGAGGGCTCTGGGATCTGAGGCTCGGCCGTATGTACGCCTGGTGAGTTTATTTGTGGTTGAAGGGTGCGCACATTAAGCAGGTTTTCAAAGTACTGCTCCATCTTGTCACAATATTTTTTGTTTCTGTCGCCAGACAGCCGTTCGTGTCGCGGATTATTTTGGCTCTCCCTCGGTAGCCATTTCTAATTGAATTTATGCCGGCATACATACCTCTGATATTCTTTGCTATCGCATTTTCTAGGATTTTTCGAACCGAGTCGTCTCCCAATCAAGTTTTTTTGCGTTTGAAAAGTCTCGTTGTCTCTTTCGGAATTGTCGCGTATTTTTCTGCGTTGACTTCATCATATCCTTCTAAGTGGATCACTCTGAGGCGTTTACGTTGTTCGATCTTTGCCCTGCACTCGTCGTCAAACCAAGGCTTGGACTTAAGTGTTTTTTTAAGTCCTAATACCTTTTGGGCTGTTTGATTGATTGTGTCTCTGATCGATGTCCATTTTATGGCCGGATTATTGGTTTCCTCTTCCTCACTACTCCCATTCTCTAGGATCCTAAATCTATTCGTTAGTTCCTCTTGTTATTCGGCCCTTTTGCGTAGGCCTTTTAGTTTATCAATGTCGAATTTCTTCCTCGTCTCCCGTGACTGCCCATGTGGGTAGAACATCACCTAACTTATGCTAGAAGAAATCAGTAAACATGTTTCCATAGCAATCTTCATTGACAGTAACTTCATTGCCACTTTCGTTTTCAATTACCATTTTCCGGTCCAATTACATTTCCGGACAATATACCTTCTATACCAAATCAAATTGTCAACTTTTTGAGTATTTAACTTTCTCAAGAACAGCACGAGGGATTTCCTCTCTCCAAATGTGACAACTTTGTTTATTTATGAACCCATTTAACCAAAAGATTAGCTCCATCGGCAAAGATGATGTTTTTATGGAATAATGGATTTTGTTTTTACATTAACGCGCGAGTTAACACAATCCTAGCCCATGACTCATACTAAATACAAATCTGACTCATAACATATCAATGTAAGAAAATGTAGTTAATATAATCCCAGCTCATGACTCACATCTTACAGATACGAGTACAAGTCACAAAGATAAGAAGTGGAAGAGTGAAGATTAAAAATAAAGGAGGGGAGTCTACCCCAAAAAAGAAAAAAACTTTGTTTTACAAAAGATTAACTCGCGCACAAAAGAGGATTTTGAAGTACCCTCAAATGTTATAGCACAGGGCAAGCGGGAAAAGAGGAAGTGGATAATGTTAGGAGGTATAGATGTCTTAAATGCCTGGACGTTATAACGACGAGGAAATACATGATCAAGTAGAGCATTCCACATTCGTGTGTTTCGGCTAAAGAATGACTTTCTATATTTATTTGTACGCCTGAAATTGCCATGCAACGTGAATTGAGGCGCATTCTCAGATTGCAACGACGGTAGAGCCAGTCTAGAATTAGGTCATCTGTTAGATCATCAGGCCGAGCACGAATGCCATATGTGTGTAGTGATCCTAAATCAATACTCTCACCCAATCCCCAACCAAATTAGTTTTCCCCAATGGATGCATCATAGTACGAACCTTATTTCATATCTCTAAACAATTCCCAGGAATGATAATATCATGAATTTCGTATCTTCAAATGCATTTCATGATTGTGCCTTCCGGGAAGTTGGTCAACCAAATCCCCATACAATCCCCCAATTGAATCAATAACCCTAACATAATGAAATGCCTAATTCCAAATGCATTTCAGGATTTTAAATTCCGGGAATTTGTTCAAACAAATTCCCATATCCTTTGAAACCCCATTCCAATAGAAGCACACACAAAATCTGGCTTGTGCTTCTTGGAATTGTTATGTACACTTTTTAACAAATCTCTGTAGATGTAGTGTATAAAAGGGCGACTCAACCGCCACCTGAACGAACTGTATCAGTATTACAGTCGATGGAAAATCCGACTTAACTCATCCAAAGCAGTAGCTATAATTCCGTGTAGTAAATACTCCCAATCTACTTCTCGATATTCACATAATATTGGAATACAAGTAGGAGGTACTACGATTAGGCTACATGACAGGATCAAATACCTTGTCGTCATTTATACGCCAAAAATGAATTTCATCAAACATGTGACCCACATTCTACAAAGGGACCTAGGTCGGTCTAAGCAACTGCACAACACTTTGAAGTGGAGCAACAAAGTTGACACCAATGTTAAGCTTCTCTGCTATAAGCAGCTAATCTGATCTGGAATATCGTACGCCTTTCCCATATGATCCTGTATATCTTCGGCCCAAATGGAAAGACTTCGAGTTTTCGAAAGAATACTCCTCAGAAGATGCACCAACCACTCTAGAAGGCCTGATGGTCGTAATTACCCCAACTCTCACCTATACGAAGGTGCCTCCAGTACCCCTATCAACGAGTACTTGCTACAATTAGCATACAAGTACCTCGAAAGCATCCAGAACAGCGAGTACCTACTTGTACAGGAGTCTTGCGTTTTTGGCCCTTCTCTCTCTCTCTCTCTCTCTCTCTCGATCTCTTCGGATCAGATCACCACAATTTCTTCTTTAGTACAAAACTGAAGAAAGCACCCTTCCCAATAACATTCTCATATATAATAGAGGATTCCTGGGTCTACTGTTAACACACCACCCACACACACGCCGATCAAAGCGCAGACTATTAGACGCGAGAGACGCGATCTGCGTTTACTACCGCACTCAAGACCCATCGGCCTTGTATGATTTCTTTCCCACTACCCCTACGTCCGAGTAGTTAGACAACACCTGAACTGATCCTGTCGACACTATCCTTATATACATCCTCCCCCTTTCTTTTCAGATATCTTGAGACCAAACTCAACAGCCGTACGGATCATCTTGCGGTGACCAGAAGCCAGAGACAAGATGAAGGACACATCTGTCCTTCCCCTTCCTAACGTCGGCCTCTCGCCAATAATTTTTTTTTTTTTTTTTTTGATTCGGCTTCAGTCGAAATCCAGGGGCGAAGCCGCGGCCAATGATCACAAAGCAAAGTAATATAATAAAATAAAACGTAGCGGAACCATAAGGCAAGAAAGTACAATAATCAAAATTCGCGGCCCCAGCCCTCCTTGTCAGAAAGTACAGGTCTTCAGCGAATCTCGCAACCTTTAAAACAAGGGCTATTGAATACACAAAGATTGCGAAGCTGTCAACACAGCTAATCCTCATCCTGTCTGGGGAACCAAATCCGCATATAGGTGCGGAATGGGAACCTTTTTGGATTGCTGCAGGAGGTTCTTAAGCTGCCTCAAGACCGAAGGACACGGGGCTTTCTTCCAAATATTCCCCACCAGACTGCGGGGAGAAGCTTCTGCATTATTCGCGTCCACGCCGTTCGCATCCTTTCAGCAAGTCGAGGACTTGCTAAGGAAGGTTTATTCGCCACTGGAAAACTGCCAGGGCTTGGTAAATATACTATTAGCTACTCGGCAATACCCTGCAGAAGCAATCATCCTGTTCCGGTTACGACTGAAAAAGTCGCTTATAGAATGTGAGAAAGCCGCGGAACTAAAATACGGTCCCGCATTGTCTGAGGCCGTAAAGGCACAATTAGATGACTTTGCAAAAAGCATCTACAAAAAAAGGGGTTGATAAATCCGTACCATCGACAATTTGTATTGTTGATGGGCGATGCACCAATAGATTCCTTAATAGAAATGACATTAGAATTGGAACAAATCCAACAACCTCAGCAGCCATTTGCTCTTCCGCAGACTTCAAAAAATCCCCTTTCCCTTACACGCCAATAGCACTTCCGAGGCCTTCAACCGATTCTAGGTATCGAGTTGGGACAAACTTTAAAACAAATAATGCCCAATACTCCAAATGTAGAACTGTTACCATACATTCAATCCATTACACAGGGGCTCCGTACCTACAGGCACAAATACCACAAGCCGAGTAAATGTATAGGGGAACCGAAGGGCAAATGAAAGCAGATCCTCCCAGCATATCATTGACACAGGATGCTCCTCTCGGCAAGATAACCTGCAATTACTGCAAAAAAGGGGGCATACCTATGAGAATTGTGTGAACATGAAAAACACACCCTTTTGTACACACTGCCAGCAAATATATCACGACATCCGTGGTTGCTGGCGATTAAGGCAGGGAAAAAGGATTCTGCACATAAGGCAGATTTGCGACTTCTGTGGCCAACACGGTGGCAATCTAAGATCGTGTCGGCAAAAGTTGAAATGGGAGTCGCAAGTTCAATGCCAGTCCCCAACAACCCCTCCGCCCCCTCTCTTCGCGGCCGACAAGAAAAAGCAGGCCAAAATTCTTGGTAGTAAAAATTGCTACCACACCAGGACCCAATGCTCGTCTTTAACCAGCATTCCAACTGTCCAGGTACCTATAGATGTAGGTGTTAAGAAAATCACAACTCTAGTAGTAGACACCGGCGCTGAAAAAAGTCTGATTAACAAAAAACCCTTAACAAATCACACGCCAAAATCAATTGGCTCGAGGCATGCACTTTACAGACGCCGTTCGGAAGTTTCCGAAACTTGGGAACCTGCAAGGTGAACTTCCAACTGAAAGGTAAGTCTACACTCACATGCAAGTTCCAAGTAGTGAGCAGTATGCCCGGTCTACCAGAAGACGGTCTGCTTGGAAACGACTCCCTGTCAAGCAATTGCCATGTCGAAGACCCCAAACAACGCGTCACATTTCCTCACACGGAAATAAGCCCAATAGTATTTAGAGCTCTTAAGCCTAAGAAAATCGCCACGAAGGTGGGATTCTTCAACCAAAGGAAGATGGACCCACACCATGATAGCTGGCGTAGAAACATAGGTGAAAAGAAAACATTCCGAGCTGAATTACCACTTGACCCATCTAATATCAGGACATGGATGCTTTCGGCAATACTTGCACAAATATAAGCTTGCTAATCACCCATACTGCTTGTATTGCGAAGGCAAAATAGAAAATCCGTACTCACAGAGTGCGTGAGAGTCGAGACCGCGGGAACAATTTTGGAGAGACATATGAGACGAACAGTTACTCCGGCAGGAGTAATAGAATACATGCTGAGTTCAAAGCAGGCATGGTCCGTAACAAAAGGTATTCTATGTGACATAATGCAGCAGTTGCGACGCGACGTAATAGTTGCAGGTAAACTTCGTCCCGTCCCGAGATGGAATATCGAAAAGAAAACCACCGGAATCAACGGGAATATTTGCCTGGCGGGGAGTGGTTTTAGTCGGTAAAAATCCGGCACGTCTTTGGATCGATCCAGAGGTTTTATTTGAAGATTTCCACCCTTCTACCGAAACCAAAAACAAAGAAAAAAAAACAAGAAAAAAAAGAACGTTGAGAAAAAGCCACCTGAAAATAAATACGCTAAAGAGAAACAGAAGGAAGCCCGAGATAAGCGCAAAACCTTCAGGTTATATTTTAACCATAAGAAGAGGAACCCCACGGAATCAAGTAGTCATAAGATATGTATTAATTAAATAAATGACACTTCGTCAACAAATTCATCAAACTCGCTTGCCAGCCGCTTGCAAAGTAAGCTAAACAAAAAGTTATTACAGAAGCCCGTAACACCCGAAAAAATAACAAACCTGTGAGGATTCTCTATACCACATGGAGGACCAACCCACAATTACCTACCTTATTTCGACCGCTTTCAGCGCGTCATTTCTACCCATTCTACTTATAAGCTATTTTACCTGTAAATCATGTTAAACGGACGCATAGCTAAACTCATTATCCTATGCAGATTATGTGTAATTGAGTTTAGCTACCTTTTTGCCATACGGCAACCCCATTTCGCTAACCCATGAGATTTCCACAGGGAATCGCATCATGTCGGTTAGCAACGGCATTGTCTGACCAAACAACGCGGTTGCTTGATCTTGCGACCGCTTGGGAAATTATCAAAGCATTTAACTTAGTTCCCTTGATCAGATTTCCCTAGCCAAGTCAGCGTCCTTCTCACTTTCCCCAGACACTTCATTCGCTGGGGATCAATGCTCTCTTTTCGCAGGTGAATAGCACCAGCTTAACTTTCCTCTCTTTCACAGTTCTGTCTTCCTACAAATTAATGTACTCTGAGATCACGATATTCACCAAATTTGGTCAATGGATTATCCTCAAAGTACATTGATTCATGCACACACAACCAAACCCACCCCGAGGTCATCGTACATCGTGCGTCTGTTCTCTCATTCTCCCATGTTCGTCGATTATCGAATTAACCGATGTATTCCACCACACATCGACTGGCGTGGCAATGAGAGAGCAGAAGTATGTTCTCTGTTGGTTGTCAAGTGCGAAAATTAAATTACCAATCTTCATCCCTATTCCAGACAGTCGATTAACAACCATCAACTGGGTAAGTCGTTACCCAACGACCGCAGCGTGTGCATGCGGGTGCACACGCCCGCGCGCGAAGTAGTCCCCCGTTGCGCAATCGAATAACGACATTTGTCTTTTGAAAGAAAAAAGAGCTACGCGAAAGATACTACGGTTACTACACAAATACTACCATCAGTTCTCTGCTGAAATCGGATTTTCATAATGTGCACCGCTGTTAAAATATCCAAACTCAATTCGGCTTCCTTTAGCTAGCTCGTGTCGTATAAAATGAAATAAAACAACAAGGAAAAATAATATCTCAGCGAAAAGCAAAAGACTGTCTGCTGTTCATGTTTCCACCACTTCGATTATCACACGCACGTACGGATTAACCTCACCAAACCAGAAGTGTTGTCAGATGAACGTTGTGTCCCGTTAATGAATTTAATAATATTTAATAATAAAATATTAGTTAAGTGAATTTAAATTCAAACAAGAAAATTTCTTAGTAGTATTAATAATAAGATATAAGTTAAGTGAATTTAAATTCAAACAAAAAAAAGGAAGGATTAAAATAAAAAAAATTATACAAAATAATATACCGATGTTTCTTTGACGATTTATGAACAGTGTTCGGCCTAAATATCATTGGGGAGTAAGTGAATCCGTGCCCCTGTCTGGCACACATACTACATCTCCACAAACCTCTATGAGATCCCGACTGTACTCAGGGTTTATCACAATTCCCCTTCCGGTGGACATTAGAGCGTCACCAAGTCATATAATAAAAAACGACAAAGATAATGGTGGCCACCCATGCTCTCCGATATTAGGAGGAGCAATATAAGAAATTCCGACCGTCGAAGTCAACCACATACTCCGGGGTGAAAAAAAACCTCAATCGTTTCAGGTGGGAGGCCTGGGGTTAATAAGGTATAAAATCCGCAAGGGCAAACAAATGCCCATTTGGAAGGGCACCTTTCTCATTGCAGCAGTAACTGGGACGGACAACACAACCATCAAAATTGCTCAAAAATCAATAGTAATAAACAATAAAATGTCACCCCCACATGTATATGCCAAAGTATGATGATGATGAGGTTGCTGCGGTTCCGCCAAACCCCATGGTTCGCTTACCTAAAAAGAACCCCCATCCCTACAACCCAGTCTATATCAACTTTCTGCTAATGCAATCGCATTAAGCACCTGTAAATGTTCCACGCAACAAAATTCACCAAATGTATTTACCTAAAAGCTCCTGGAAGAGAGTTCTTACCTGCATTCATTTATTCGAATTCAAAATTCCTCTTAAGACTTTTGTTCCAAACAGTATATTCCTGAAAAGGAAACAATTCGGTTCAAATATCATGTAACCATCCCAACCAGGGATAATGATCATTGCGTCGCCTATTCCCAGCTTCATTATGTGTACAACAAATCCCTTTTCATACACATTGGCTGGCGACCTTTTCTCCAAACAATAAACAACCCAAGCAGCTGCATATAATTAGCGCAATAGACGCTGAAACTAATTTCCTTAGCACGCATCATGTGCAAACAAAAGAACGCTGTTCTTCCGCTGGCATTCTGGCGATACGACAAACAATTCAAGTTGTTTCAAGTATCCCAAATGCATCTAGCATCTAATGAGTTCCAACTTGTTTACTCAGTTGAACTCTCAGATCATAAATTCCCTTTGTCTTTTCATATTTCGGGATCTGCTTCTCGTCAGCAGCTGTATAAGCAAACACAAGCCCAATTAGCATCCAATGAGATTCGGCTTGTTTGCTTAGCCGAATTCACTTCTCATGGATGCACATTTTCCATTTCTTTGTTTCAGGTTCTCGTTCCCATGGCATTGTGTATGAAAAAAAAAACCAATGTGATCTTCACTCACACATACACACGCATTGCCAAGTCTTTCTTCCTTGTTTTCACCACGAGAGAAACGCATTCTCTCTCGGGAAAACTCACCCCAACCGATTGAATACCGTTGAGTCGAATTCCATCCGCTGACCGCAATGGTCACGCCGCTCCCGCTCTGCGCCGGCTGCGGAGACGCGCAAATACATACCGGAGTCGTGTTCGCGTTGTACAAATAACTTTAGTTAAAGTTGGTGAAAGTATTGATTAAAATCTGTCATTTTATGCGTTGTTCGATTTTGATATACATTCAAAACTAAAAGAATAATCCCAACAAGTCCTAAGTGACATATAAGTTCCTTTTATCTTTAAATAAATAAACAAACAATAAAATTAATTTAAAGTGGTGATCAACAGGCAACAATCGAGTGTTTTATTTTTACTTGTTTGATCGTGTTTGTGCTTTTCCTTCAGTGTTTTACGCGGCGAACAATTTATGATGGAGGAGGAAGTGAACAGAGTGCTCATGCTAGGCACAATACTTCCTCCCCACAAGGTCTTACGGCAAGGCACGAATGGCATAAATATCTGCCAAAACAGTAAAAGAAATGATGAGATGCAAATTCGATTGTCAGCTTGTATCTGATTTATTCATTAAAAATTCAGTCCTTAAATAATATTCCTTCCATCAACATTTCCATTGCATACCAATATCAAGTAGGCCAGAAGCCATCATATTTCGGTCGTCTAGTCATGACCTGAAAATTACGTTCGTCATTTCAAATATTTATTGCACATAGCATGGCAAATCCACAATGACTTACTTCTCAGATGGCACCGTGATATTTTATACTATACATAACACACATGCTTCGGAAACACCTGGGAAATGAGTATTGTAATACCCATACTTTTTTACTTTGGCGTGTGCCGCCAGGTATTTCAATTCAATGACCGTGGAACTTGAGTCATGATCATGATTAAACTTACTAAACTAACTTAACCATTTTTTTAAATATTATTATTAAAACTTATTTAACACCTACTCTGAGCTGAGAAAAGCTAAATATATGTAATCTTCCCATAGTTTTAAGATGTTATTTACAATGCCCATTTCGGCTGAGTGGTCAGTAGTCGCCATTTAACCACCAGCACGGCTGGTTTTGTTTCTTAACTTCAGTTGCAGATTCACTGGATGCATCCAGCAAATTCGCAGTGAACGCAACCATCTCAGCAATTAGCTGACATTATTATATTTCTGGTTGTCAAGGTGACAAAGTAACCAAACTTTGTGTAATTTGTCCTATTCTTCGTAAGCCTTGAGGCGACACAGTCGCAATAATGTTAAAACAGTAAAAATAGCAATAACCACGTAAATAAATAAACATATTTTATCAGCAAAATAACCCCGACTGTTACTGGAAAGTAGAAGGATGATTATTTCAGCATTTGGGACATTTAAAGGTATTCATTCAATTTCAGTTGTAAATAATGCATTGGGTTTCAGGAATCAGACTTCTGTTGCCATTGCTATTTTGCCGTGTGGGATCTCTGTAACTTCTGTAAGGAGTCATCGTCTAGGCCCACAACAAAACACGAACCCTTGTTAGTGGAAGGTGTGTTCAAAGCTTGTTGGGCACACACAACTTCTCTTATATCTCTGTGAAATATCGCCACACTGTACCACAGACACTTCATGTGTATGCGATTTCCTGCCCATAATCTATCTGCATATCTACGGCCGATCGATGCCCGGCCGAACCAACGGTATTCAGGATTCGTCCTGAATGAGGCCAATCATATCAAGGTAAAGAAATGCCTCTGGTGGAACAAATCCAGTGCCGTTCTGTTTCAAGTTGCTCTAAATGTCGACTTGCGAAATTTCGATGCAATAAATGGGCGGTTGGTTTAAATTTTCATCATCAACAAAATATATGAAAAATTCATATACGAGAAGCTAAATAACTTTGTCAGTGCCAGGCACCTAATACCTGATTTCCAATTCGGATTTCGAAGAGCGCACAGCACCACTATGGCTCTCAATTTATTTCAAAAACCACGTCTGCGTGCGGCTCTTTAATAAGGAACCCACCGTTGCGGTAAGCCTAGACATTGAAAAAGCTTTTGATACGACTTGGATCGAAGGTCTCGCTTTTAAACTACTTAATACTGGCCTCAGTAGAACGCTATGTAGCATCATCTACCAGTTCGTTCGAAACAGAACCTTCCAAGTTAGAATGAATGGAAAGCTTTCCCGAACTTTTCACGCCGCTGCACGCGTACCACAGGGCTCCATTCAAGGCCCTGTCTTATTCAATATTTACACCCCCGATATTCCCCGCCCTGTGGACGGGAGAGTAAACCAAATATGCTATGCGGATGACGTCCTGGTGTACACGTCAACCAAAGGCCCTAACCCCGCAACAAATCGACTCAACCGTCACTTGGACGAACTGTATCAGTATTACAGTCGATGGAAAATCCGACTTAATCCATCCAAAGCAGTAGCCATAATTCTGAGTAGTAAACACTCCCAACCTGCTTCTCGATATTCACAGAATATTCGAATAAAAATGGGAGATACTACGATTAGACCGCAGGACAAGATGAAATATCTTAGGGTCAATTATACCCCAAAAATGAATTTCATCAAACATGTGACCCACATTCTCCAAAGGGGCCTCGGTCGGTCTAAGCAACTGCACAACATCTTGAAGTGGAGGAACAAACTTGACACCAAAGTTAAGCTTCTCTGCTATAGGCAGCTAATCCGATCTGGAATATCGTACGCCTTTCCCATATGGTCCTGCATATCTTCGTCTCAAATGGAAAGACTTCGGGTTTTCGAAAGGAAACTCCTCAGAAGATGCACCAATCATTCTAGAAGGCCTGACGGTCGTCATTGCCCCAACTCTCACCTATACGAAGGCGCCTCCATTACCCCTATCGACGAGTACTTGCTTCAATTAGCACATAAGTACCTCGAAAACATTCCGAACAGCGAGAACCTACTTGTACGGGACTCTTGCGTTCTTGACCCTTCTCTCTCTCGATCTCTTCGGATCAAACGCCCACAAACTGAAGAAAGCACCCTTCCCAACAACATTCCCGTCTATAATAGAGGATTCCTGGACCCATCCCATAGTGGTCTACTACGAGGGTTGCCTTTTATATTTCGGGATTAGAGAACAAAAACAAAAATTGATCATCGAAAATCACTTTATTGTTTTTCAAAATATTCCCCATAAAGATCTATACACTTTTGCTTGCGTTTGAACCAATTGTCAAAGCACTTTTGCCACTCTGATTGAGGTATCTCCAACACATGCATTCTGAATGCAGCAACCGCTTCTTCAGGTGTCGAAAAACGTTGACCTCTCAGTTTGTTTTTCACGTACGGGAATAAAAAGAAGTCATTCGGTGCCAAGTCAGGACTATACGGCGGATGACCCATCAAATCGATGTTTTGGGTGCTCAAAAATGCAGTTGTCGCAGCCGATGTGTCAGAGCTCGCATTGTCGTGGTGAAGAGTGATCCGTCTTCGGCGGTTGGTTTTCCTGATTTCTTGGAAGACAACTGGCAAACAAATGGTTGTGTACCACTCAGAATTGACTGTTCTGCGTTGTTCTAGTGGTACGGTTGCGACATGTCCAGTTTTTCCGAAAAAACAGGCGACCATTTGCTTGAAAGTGCTTCGTGCGCGAACAACTTTTGTTGGATTTGGCTCATCTTGAAACACCCAGACAGTCGACTGCTGTTTACTTTCGGGCTCATACGCGTAAATCCACGATTCATCACCTGTCACGATGTCATAGATGTGTTTCGAAGCACCGCGACCGTATTTTTTGAGCATTTCTTTCGACCAATTGACACGAGCCTTTTTTTGCGATTGACAAATTGTGTGGGCAAAAAAACACGAACAAATTTTTTTGACAGTCAAATGTTTATGCAATATAATAAACACTAGTCCTTGATGGAGCTTCATCGCCGAAAATTGAATTAAGTTCATCCATGCACTGTTGCTGAGTTAATCCACGCCGAAAGTTGTAAAAAATAATCGCACGAAAATGTTGACGATTTAATTCCATTTTTGGGCCGAGATGAATCTTTTAAGTTACTGTACAACACAAATAGCGCTGGTATGTCAAAACGTTCTGAGTGCGTATGACCTCAAAAATGTCCAACTTTACGACAGAGCTGTCAATTGCCGGATTGCAACACTAAGGTTGCCAAATCCCGAAACATAAGAGACAACCCTCGTATTAACAAACCAAACACACGAACGCACAGTACAAGACGGCACAAACACAAACATACACACCGACCAAAGCCCAGATTATCAGACGCCAAAGACGTGATCTGCGTTTACTACCGCACCCAAGACCCACCGGTCTTGTATGATTTCTTTCCCACCATCCCTCTATAAAAGTAGTTAGAGAACACTTGGACTAACACTGTCCACACTATCCTTGGATACCCCCCTTTTTTCTTTTCTTTTCAGATGCCGCGAGACCGAGCCCAACATCCTCACGGATGTGGGTGATTCTGGTTATCGCAAGATGACCAGAAGTCAGAGACAAGATGAAGGACACATATGTCCTGTCTCGCTAATTTCGGTCTTCTCGCCACATTTTTTTATTTTTTTATTTTTTTTTTATTTTTAAATTTTAACAGAATGTTAGACGCATTAAAATATAAATTTTTATGAAGAAGATTTCACAGTTCTTGAGAATTACCTCCAATTGATTGTTGTGATGTCCAACCACACTGGGGTTCCGAGCACTAACATTTTCAGAAATAGAATGCTCCGGGAAAAATAATACATTTTTTGGTATAATGCAGCAGTATAATATTATTATTAAGGGTAACAACTGTTGAGTGTCCGGCGCCGTGCTTCCTCGGTTGAGGGAAGAGCGGGGACCTTTTATTATTCCTTTTCTTCTTTTGCTGGTCCTGTACGCACAACAATCTTATTACAACTTTTCCACTCTGCTGATAGAAGGCAGTCACATCCGCGAATAGTTAAACCAATTAGATCACTCGCTATGGTTCCTAAGAATTCTCCACGTATTATGATCCGCGTCCCAGGCGGACCTTCCTTTGGTGAAAGTCCAGTTACAACTGGCTGAGGCGCCATTAACAAGAAAAACCCTTTTTTAAATTCAACGGCTCTTAAAGGGTTTTAGATGATATTAAAACTCATATATTATCACTATATTTAATATATTTATATATATATATATAGGGGTTCTTAACTCAACTTTCCAAACTCACAATTCAACTTACAATCTCAAAACTGAAAAAAACTCTCCAGTCGACTGCTTCTCAACTTATTTTTTCTATTTCTATTTTCTCTCCGTGACTTTTCACATTGAATCAAATTTGGACGAAAATCCAAGTTACTATGTTTTTGAATAAATAAAAAGGTGCAGGTTATTAAGTGTGCTGTAACTGGTAATATTGTGAATGTTTATGAATGGTATGTATTAAGTGAGAATGTAATATATGTTAAGTGAAGTTTTTAAGGATGTGTTAGGAGATTCAGTGTTAAATTTAATAAGGGTAGTATTCTGGAATACAACACAACCTTGCCCGGAAAAACAAATTATTATGGAAAATTTAACAAATTTTACTTGCTAAATAAGCCCAGACCGGTTTCCGGTTGTAGTGCCGATGATAATAATAATATTACATTATGCGGTATAAGATTACATTATGTGGTAATAATTAACTTCTACCCCACCCAGCGAATAAAAATTGAAGAGAGGTACACTTAGCCGAAAGGTTAGCATTTGCCTGGATCAGTTTAGAAGTTTTTTTCAAGAGTTCATTACATTTTTTTTAACAAAAAAAAAAAAAAAAAAAAAAACAACAACAACAACAACAACAAATATTATATTCATAATATTTAAGTATTGCTTTAGTTTAATAAATTCTGAGATCAATTGAAAATTGTGTAACGATCGTAGCCTTTGGGCAACAGCCGCGTTTAGCAGAACGAGTTCGATAAATATCCATGTAGTTTCACAGCACCCTAAAACTATACGAGCAATGTTGGTTTTATTGACTTCGTCGTTTGTTTACGCCGAGTAATTCATCTGCAATTACCCAACTGAACACTAAATTGAAAATAGTAAATACCGTAAAAAAAGATTCTACAGTAGTTTTGGAATTTTGTATTGTGTCTTATGAATTCAAATTATATTGATTGCATAATTCCATTTTGCTTATAAGAGTGAATAAAGCTGGGGGCACTGTGACTAATATTTCGTTAAGACCGAACTATGCTTTAGGCGCAACTAATTGCGGTGACGATTATTTCCATATTTTGCCGTTGGGATTTTGCCTTGTTCATTAACCGTCACCTTCCGAATGAGTTTGGCGGTGATCGCAAAGAAGATACGGGTTTAGTTAAACATTAAAGTCTATTGAAATAATATAAGATTCCATAACATTCCGCAATTGTGAGGAATATTACACATTCTGTCAAATGTCTACCCGGAATATCTCATTTCAAAATCCCGCGTAAATCGATGGTCAAATTTCTTCTTTCCACGCGGTTGGCCCGACTGTGAGGCATGATAAGGTCAAATTTGAGCGCTAACTGTGTTTTAGTTCATTTACAGACGGTGATTTTGTTGGTTTGTGGGGTAAAAGGTATGTATGCCGACGTACGACATGGATTCACC
The DNA here is from genome assembly GCA_963931805.1 of Microdon myrmicae. Taxonomy (NCBI): domain Eukaryota; kingdom Metazoa; phylum Arthropoda; class Insecta; order Diptera; family Syrphidae; genus Microdon; species Microdon myrmicae. The sequence goes on along the minus strand of OZ007497.1, from coordinate 105,082,155 downwards.
AACAGTGGCGTAGAAATTGTCCATAAAACTCCGATGTCCAGCGAAGAAAAAAAAACCAAAATGCACTACTCGGAGCGGAAAATAAAAGACACTTGATTTGAGTGTACATGTTTATTGTTCTAAAAATTCTGCGGATAAATTACACATTGATTGGCACATTACAAGGTGAGCTATGGTTAATCTGCAAATTTTATTTATCTATTTGTCTTTTTGTTTTTCTTTGTCCACACGAATTTACATTTAAGTGGACACCGTAAGACTTACTTGAGGCAATTTAAACCTTCTACGGAATAACTTTTACACAACACGTTATTTAACGAATTTGTTCCATCGACCTCCTTAACGGCGTATTTCGACTCTTCGCGATTGATAGTTCGAAACTTTTTCACATGTGCACGCAGCGGTGGTTAAGATCTGACTCCCCGACGCAATCCATATCCGTCAGATTCAACGGTGGCGGATTACATCGGTGTGCGAGGATTTTATATGTGTCCGCATAAGACAAGTACGATGCCCTGCGATGAAAACGATGATCGGTGGACAAAACGTGCATATAATAATAATAACATAAACGTGCGATCATCGTGGGCTGCGGCGATGTACCCATACATCGGTGATGATGTATGCCAGGGATCGAAATAGATTTTAGTTTCAGAGTAAACAAAAACGCTATTTCGCAGGTCAAATGGTGGCACGCATGATGTACATGATGTGCCTATGTTACCAAGGGGTCGTCATAGTATTTGCCTAAGATTCCTTGGGAATACCGATGTAGGCAATATCTAATCTAGTCGTATGGATCCGGTGCACAAGGAGGAAAATTGTTTTGTTGACATAAGTCAGCAGTAACCTCGTCAACCTCGGCGGCAAAGGGTCGGGCTGGATGGCTATATGTTTGGGATAATGTGCAGGTAAGTGAACGAACACAGTGAGATACTGTATGTTTAATTTAGTTTTCAGGCGGGTCATCATAGGCATGGCATGGGTAAGATTGCCTAAACAATGATCTCATCCATGCCCAAATTCCATAATCGGTTGATAGCCGATAACGGGGAATTGTCGCAACTGTCGCGGACCTAAGGGTATAGGCGAGATATACAATTGTGGACTATGGAAAGAATATCGGCTCCAGCTGTGTCAACATTACGCTGGCCAGCGTTTGTATATCGGTAATTGAAGACAAGCTGAGCCGATAGGAGATGAACTGGCTCATGGAGTAGAAAGTTCAAAATGTATGGATGCCATCGGGTAGGTTTTCCTTTTAGGTACGATGCTGCAGGGGAGCTTACGCTGCCTCTAATTGCAGGTAAGTACCATGGCTTTGTATGGTAAGAGGAAATGGTTAATTTAAAGAGGAAGGGTGGTTCTTTGGGAATGTATTAAAGAACCGCCACGGGTTCACCTCAAGTACCATTTCGATTTGTGTAATGGATAATTTGGTTGAGCAAAGAGGTTCCATTAACATTTATATTTCCAGCGGAAATTCTTGTGCGGAATCGTTGAAAATGACTTTGTCGATTTATTTTAGAAAAAACAATTTAAGATATATAATATTTTTATACATAATATTTAAGTATTGCTTTAGTTTAATAAATTCTAAGATCAATTTTATTTTAGATTTATCGATTTATTTTAGAAAAAACAATTTAACATATTGTGACGCATGTGACAATCAGTACTAGAATATTCTAGAAAGTCCGAAACAAAGGACTAGAATATTCTAGAAAGTACTGGAAAACTGGACACTATGAGCAATAGAAAATTCAAGGCTATGGAACGGGCGGAAACGAAACACCGGATCAGAATGAGGAAAAACTGTATAAATACTTCGCACGCAGATCGGCGAGAAGTAAGAGGTAAGAAGTAAGCAGTAAGAAGTAAACAGCAAGCAGTGAAGTAAGCAGTGAAGTAAGCAGTAAAGTAAGCAGTAAAGTAAGCAGTGAAGTAAGCAGCAAAGAAGCGAAATATCAAGTAACGGTTGTTATTAACGGACTAATAAAGTGTTTGCAAGGAGAATCGATTTAACGGCTCTTATTTGTTAAAATAATTAATCCAGCGAACCCTAAGCTCGCTACAATTGGTGTCAGAAGTGGGATTAATTATTGGTGAAGTAAATAAGTCTGTGGAAGTGTGTTGTGACTATGTCAGATAGACATTTGGAGGATCTTCGCGTTCCTGAGTTGAAGAAGGAACTTGAGGACCGTAAACTGGATAGAAGAGGATAGAAGCAAATTCCTCGCCAGCGTCTACAAGCAGCAATGGAGGAAGAGGGCATTGATGTCGGCACGTATGTTTTTACGATTGGGGCAGACTGTCCGGATGGAGAAGAAACAGCGAGTCAAGATGGTGCCAATGTAACGGAGAAGAGGTCGCCACAGTTGGACATTTCGGAGATGCTCAGGATGATGATGACAAAATTCGACGCGCAATCTACAGATATTAACACAAAATTGGACGCGCTAAATTCAAAATTCGACGCGCAAGCTACAGATATTAACTCAAAATTGGACGAGCAAGCTGCAGATGTTAATGCAAAGTTGGATGTGTGGAGTAACCCCTATTACCATTGCCCCACCGAGAGGCAGTAAAGACTTGTGTCTATTTTCTTTCGACCTGTTTCAGGATTTAGATCTAAATTATCATTTGATGCCCTACATTGGTATGAAAGTCTAAATTCTTATTTGATTGAATCTAAGTTATTATTACATTGGTGTGAAAATCTAAATGTTATGTGATGCTCCACATTGAATTGAAATTCTATAGTAACAACTCTACAATTAAATACGAGCTGAGGCACGAACCGGCATCGTGTTCGGTCGGTTAGGTAAAGTTTCCTTTCGGAGTAGTGGCGAGATGGCGATCGATAGAGAGAGAGAGAGGGTGGTCTCTTAGAGTCTGACTGAGTCAGTTGGAGTTGGGAGTTCAAGTAAGAAACTGAACAAGAAAGGAACCAGTCCATGAAGGACAAATTTTTGTTTTAAATAAAAGAATTTGTTTTATGTTGAAGTTAATAAGTTATTTAACGTAATTTGTGTTAATTTAATTACTAAAGGAAATAAATATGAAAGTCGTCCATGAAGGACTAAATTAAGCTTGTTGTTTGGTATCCTGGTTCGAGTTGGCAGGAGACTGTGGCGAGCAACCGAGGCTGCCGACAACACTACAGCTGGCTGCCCCGAGCGTCGTGGACAAGATCGGGAGGGAAATCCAGCAATCTGGATATTGGAGATTTCGGGTAAGCCCCTTTCAAACGTTAACTAGGTTCCTGCAAACGGAAGAAGGTTGTGCGCAACTACAACGGGAAACCACTGGCGTTCCAAAGCAGGAAGCCATTAGAATGCATATAGCCACTTGGCGAAGACATGAAACTAATTATCCCTACGAGTACGAATTTATCCGCTTTACTCACCACTCGGAATAAAACCACAACTGGCGCTGCGGACAGGATAGGATTTGAAATCGATTGGGCTTTACCCGGACGACGGTTTTGCGTAAAATTCCATGAAAGTATTGCAGAAAAATCCTACGGCAATATTGCAAAAGATCTGGCGGAAAGATGACGGGGAATTCAACGGCACCCGATAGCGCAGACTAACACTACATCAACATTTTATATTTCCTCTGTCCTTTCTTTGTGTCCAATAATGGTAAACAGTTTTTTTTTTGTTGGTTGTTCTAATTTCATAATGTGTAAAGTTCTGAACGTGAATTTCTGATTGCATTTTGTCAAGATTTAGTATTGTTAATTTCATAATGTGTAAAATTCTGAACTTGAATTTTGGATTGAATTTTGTTAAAATGTTTTAGTATTGTTAATTTCATAATGTGTATAGCTCCGAACGTGAATTTTTGTTTGAATTTTGTTAAAATTTTTATATTGTTAGTTTAGTAGTTCTGGCTGTAAGAGGTTCTTTTTCTTCCTATTTTTTTCCTTTCAATTTTCGAGTTTGGTTAAGATTTTGCTCGGAAATAACTTATGTGCAGATCCCCCTCTCTCTCTTCTTTTCTTTTTTCCATTCCTGGCCGCTGGAGATCGCGTTTTTTTGTTTTTGCTTACCTTGCCGCGCCGGAGGACAGTTTTCTCGTCCGTTTGGGCGTTGGTTTATTCGGCATTGTTCGCCGTTTTTGTCGCCCCTGCGATTGGGCTGAGAGTGTAGTTAGTTGATGTCTATTGTTTGCGGTTTGTTTTGTGTTGTTTGAGCGTGTGACGGGGTGTAGCTTAGTGAATTTGTTGCTCTGTGGACAACAATTGAATTTTCCTTGTCGGGACGGAGTTGGATTGTCGGGCCTTGAACCGGAGGTGTTTCGGTTGGTTGTGCGGCATTGGCGTGTTAATTTTTTTTTTGTTTTGTTTCTATTTATTGCCTTTTTGTCCGTTAAGGTTGTTCACATTCCCTTCCATAACGTTGTGATACCATCTTCAAAGCGGAGTATATTTTTATCTGTTGCGATTGTCTTTCGCTGGAGTTTTGCCCCGTGGGTCGTTCGCGCTTGTCGTTTGGCGGTTGTTACTTTTCACCCCCCCCCTCCACATTTGGTCCTGTTTTTTCCTGCGTTTTCTTCCCTTTGGGTGTTGACCAGATCGTCCGTTCTAGCCTGGTGAAGTGGAATTGGCGACCTAATGATGTTGACGAGGCAGCGGCAGAAGGATATCCGGGAGGGCACCCCTTTCCGGGCACAGCCTGAGATGCTCGGCAAGCCGCTGGGTGCCGCGGTGGACATGAAAACATTCCATGATTCGCCCGGCGACCCTGTGGACGCTCCCTTCCCGACGCCGCTATCCCCTCGATAGCCCCAAATATGCTGCCGAGAATGTGGAGAACACACCGAATACGGCGTCCGCGGCCAAGGAGCGAGGATTGGGTCCTCAGCTATGTCCTGCACGGATCACGTTGGGCGCGGATAGGGTCTACGACCTTGTCTCGAGGACGGTCCCGATGTCCTCGGGACAGAAAGGTCCAAATGCAACCCAGAAACTTACTTTGTTTCTCAAGGGCTGCCGGGAGACCTTGGATTGCTTAGCGGTGAAGGGGGGGCATAGCTTCCTCTGGTGGCTGCCCTCTAGACTGTGTGGCGAGGCCTACCGTATGTTTGGGGGCGTCCTCCCGTAACTTTTTATGAGGCGGGGGGGGGGGCGTCTAAAAGAGGCCTTTGAGCCCAGGGTGTCGTACGCGGAGCTGTGCGCACAGCTATCCACGATGCGGCACCTTCCTACCGAGGACGCCACAAGGTTCGCTTCCCGGGTGAATCGGGCCATTGTGGGGTGTGAGGAGGCCGCCGAGCGTTGCTACGGTCGGAATGGCAGGACGGTTTTTGCCGGTCAGTTGAAGAGGATGGGGAGACCAGTGTTTGTTAGGGGCGTAAGGGAGGACGGTCTCAGACACTTTCTTCTTACGTTGGGTGAGGTCTCTTTTCATGGATTGGTGAACCACCTTAAGCATTTCGAACGTTCGAGGAGAGAAATGCTCCAGCAGGACAGCCCTCCCCTTGTTGCTGCTCAGGCCGGGGTTGGCGATTGGCCGACCGACCCCTCAGTTTTTGGCCCCGCCATTCTTCAACCTTCATGGAGCACTCCTCAGTGTCAGCACCGGGCGTGTCGAGTTTGAACCCGCGGGCTGTATCCTTTGTCGCCCCTGCCCCTGAAGACCCTCATAGCCACCAGGGTGAGAATGGGACTTTCGTCTGGTCAATCGTTTTGTCCGCAGGGATCTTAACCGGCCGGGCCCACCTACCAATACTGATATTTATGTTTCGGCCTCCTCCGGCGAGGGAGCATGGAGAAACACCATTTCTTCCTCTGACCGGAATGGAGTGCCACAGGAGACGACTCAGGGGGCGTATATGCCTCAGAGCAAATCGAGTCAAGCTGCTGGCGGTGCGTTTGGTGTGTCCTTCGACCACACCCAGGCCCAATTGGGTGCACCCCAGGAGAGACCGCACGGCGTTTCCCCAACGAGCCATTCCAAATTCAGCCGCAAGATGCTCCTGCACCCGCGGGATTAGACATGCGCTTCCCACCCCAAGCTGGCTGTGATCAGTTCCAGCGACGCCAGGCCTGCCAAACCGCGGAAGCGCAGATAGTTTGTAGCTTCTGCAATAAGAAGGGTCACCCGTATGGGGAGTGCCTGAAGAGAAGAAATACACCTTTCTGCCGAGAATGCTGGCAATATGGCCACATCGTGGACTGTCGCACCCGTCGAGCGCGAGCTCCCAATACCGGACCTCCAATTCTGAATAGGCGACCGCAAGGCGGACCGGCGCGAGAAAGGTCGCCTCATCGGCAGCGGGAGTTTCAGAGAAGAGCTCTTCTGGAGCCAGCGCAAGCCGCTGCTAGCAGCAGACCGGCCACACCCAACCCCGGGGTTTTTAGTATCCAGCGTTGTTGCGTATTCTGTGGCCGCCAAGGTCACAACGGGCACAGGTGTAATTATAAGGTGAGGTGGGAACAACATCAAAATTCCCAAAGAATACCCTCCGCAAAACATACAGGAGGAACTGAAGCTGCGCGTAGACGCCGAAAACCAGAGACCCGCACGGTCCAAACGGAGTGGCAGGAACCCCAGGCGGAGGCTCGGGGGAGCTATAAAAACGGCCACAGCAAGCGGCGAGGGCAGCGCCGGCGAAACCGTAGGCCCGGTGGAGGCCACACAATAGGTTCGAGCCCGGCGGGCGCGATCAGCGGAGACGAACGAGAGTCGCCCAGGCCACACCATCGTCAGCCCGTGGCGGGCGGCAGATGCCCCAGCTCTACAGAATCGGAGCCCACGAAGGCACATACGAAGAGCGAGACCGCATCAGCGGACTCTAGCAGTATGAAGCAGCGACCCTTGCACAGTGGGCCCAAAGTAGGCCAAAACCGCTCCATTTCCACTAGTTCGGAGTCTTCGGAAACTCCCAAGTGGAATGATCCATAACGGAGGAGAACGATGCGGTACAAATTTTGCGGTCGAAACACACACACGACGGCACTGTGTCGGCATAAGACAAACTGGGAGAGATCGGGAAATTCCCAGAGTTCGGGTCGGGGAAACCCAGCCCGACCGCAGTAGAATCGCAACCCAGCTCAAGCTGTTCTCAGTTTTCGCCGACCCAAGTCCCGATTGTCAAAGTTCCGTTAGACATTGGCCGTAGGAACACTAAGCGCCTTATCGTGGACACAGGCGCAGAGGTCAGCTTGTTGAAGCTGAAGGCACTCCATCCTAGATATGGCATGGATGTGCATAAATCAACAATGTTCCAAGCGCTGTTTGACAACGGCAAGTCGAGGGGATGCTGCCATGGGAATTTCATGTTGCTTGGTTTTTCCTCGAACGACAGTAAATCCCGAACATTTCTCCGTTGACTTTGCGACCACATGGTGGCCGAACGGAGACCCGCGCCAAGGGGACCTAGCAAGGTCGATACTGCGGTCGGTACTCACCCGGAGACCCTACCCACACAGGGGAAGGCTGCGAAAGAATGTTCAGCCACGTGCTACCCACAAGACCGCGCCAATAAAAGCCAAATTATGCGCAGGAGGGAAAAGCTTCACAGAAAAGCTAGCTAATAAATCCTAAAATTTAGAATCCCTGATTTAACTGGTCAGACTCAAGTTTTCCTCCAAAATGTTCGGCCTTGTAAGGGACTTTCGTCGAGGGAAACCAACTTGTGTATCTAACTGAAAAGTTTTTAAGGCCAGGCCCAATACTGTAGGCGCATTCCCAGCGCAAACTGCAGGGGCAAACCTCAGTGCTGGAGGTAAGATCAGGCCGTGGAGTTTCGAACACGCATCGGAGGCTTGGGGACATGTTGTTTCTGCGGTCAGAACGGGACAGCCCCGCTACGCCGTAAGGGTTGGCCATGAAAGCGGGTCCAGTGCCTGGAGGCGCATGAGAGCGATGCACATTCGCCTGTCGAGCGGCATCTTGAGTGCGTTGAGTGGGGGTCTCCTCCATTTGTGTAAGGGAGATCCTAACCGGATCGTGTGGGCGGTCTAACTCTCGGCTGCATTCCTGTGAAGGTGGTTTGACGGGGTGGAGGACTTGATAGCTAATGGTGATCGGTTTTCCCCGGTTCCTTAAGATGTTTGGTCGTGTTGTTTCCTGTTTTCCATGGGATGTTTAGCCTTGTTTTTTCATTGTTTTCCGGTTTCTTTGCAAAAAAAATAACATTTATACTAACATGTATTATTAATACCGATTTATACTTAGTGAAAAATAATTCATAAACAAAATTGGATGATTAATTTTGCGCCACCTTGTATATATATATATATATTTATATACATATATATATATATATATATATATATATATATAAATATATATATATATATATATATGTATTTATATATATATATGTATTTATATATATATACATATATATATATATATATATACATATATATATATGTATATATTTATATATATATATATATATATATACATATATATATATATATATATACACACATATGCGTAATACTCTTGTGATATTTGGATGGTTCTCAGCGGAACAAAAGCGTTAGGGGTTACTTCGTAACAGAGCACCATCTCGCAAGGCAACCATTGCGAGCGAGTTTTTCACCAAAGACTCAACTAATATGATAGAATAAGCACTGTATTCACAAGATATGGCCCCCGTGGCGGTTTTCTGTTTCCCAAACTCAAATTACAACTTCGAGGAACACGTTTCGTGTTGATTGAAGCCATAATAGAAAAATCGAAGAAGGAATTAAAAAACGATCCCGGCCACGGCCTATAAAAAGTGTATTAATCGTTAGCATAAGTAATTAATAATTAGCATATGTGTGTTCCCTCGGAAAGGGCCTACTTTGAAGGCGATAAAATAAATTTTTATAAGTAATTCAAATGTTTTATTGAGAAATTCCGGGTAGACATTTGACAGAATGTATTTTACTTAATTTACAGTATGTTCTATTTTATTTTTTATTTTGGTTTTACTGAAAATACATTTGATACCAATAAAAAACAATACAATAGAAAAAATCTTCAATTTCAAATTAGTATTCCATAATATATACGAAATACATTTCACAGGAAAAGAGGAGGCCTCCATCATCATCATCATCGGCACTACAACCGGGAACCGGTCTTGGCCTTATTTAGCAAGTCCTGAGGCTTGTTAAATTTTCCATAATGATTTATTTTGTCTGGGCAAGGTCATTAGTCTTGCGCCAGGGGCTCCCCGACGGGGAATCGAACCCCGGTCTCCCGGGTGACAGGCGGGTATACTAACCACTATACTATCGAGGAGCCCCGAAATACATTCACAGGAAAAGAGGAGGCCTCCATACATCTTCCTTATATGTTTGCTTTGGTGATGTTAATATCCTCATTTATCTACCTTAATACGAGCGATATTAGAGAGAAAAATACATATAACTTCTAACTTAAGAACCAAATAATTGCGGGCCAATAGGCAAAACAAAAAGAGCTACTGTATAATTTTGAGTGTGTGACGAACCAGTAAATCTATTGTATAGATCCCGACAATTAATGATTCATCTGTCACAGGGAAAGACATTTCTGTATTATATTACAATCGTTTTTCTTTACGCAATCGGACTTCTCTGCACCATCCTTTCAACGCGAGTACTTCTAAAAAGATACAAGTTTCAACAGTTGAGAAAAAATACCAAGATTATTGCCACCTATTCTCCTGGCTTTTACAAATGCACAAATCATTTTCTTCCAGCAGAAAAATTTCCAATTTGAATTCAATATTCACTCTCTCCTGTACATAAGATGCTCTAAACAACAATGGAAGACTCTTGTTTGATACAACCTAATAATCAATTCAACGCCACCATTTGACACCATAGGTTGGGACCATAGATCGACCAGATAGTTCGACTCCGCAGTTAGTAATGAATCCAACATACCAGGTCGAGAAAGGAAACCGACACGACAATTGGACACCACAGTAGCAGATTCGTAAATAAGCACATTTGTTTTTTAATTACTAACGTCAATAAATAAAACACGGTGTTACACTATACATGTGTTTGCAGTGCATGGGCTGTAAAGACCAAATTTGTAAGAAGTGAGTTATGTGCGCTCTCGATGAATTATTGTATATACATATATATGTAAATATATATATATATATATATATATATATATATATATATATATATATATATATATATTCCAAACACAGATGGAATTGTTATAATAGAAACATATCGGGTTTTCCAATAGGGACTCGACAACTTTGAATTTAATTTTTGAACGCACCCTTTACCTAATCATCGAAGTGTCACTGGCAATTTATTCAGTAAACATTTTCATCATGGTTAAGTGCACGAACGAACAACGTCTGCAAATTATAAAAATTTACTACCCAAAAAATGTTGTCCCTATTGGAAGACCCGTTAATTGTTATGATTAATAACAGATCTACCAAGAATGTTATTGTTTATTCGGTATTTTTATTTTTATTTTCATTTTCGTTTGTTTCTACGCATATATTTTCATTTTATTTATATAAATTTGTTTTCCTATTGTAGTAACGTAAGTTTTCAGATTTCTATAACCTAAACAACAGTTGCCAAAAACGTCGAATGTAAAATAAGTAACCGAACGCAAATTCTATCTACTCAATTTGTGCCCTTGTTTCCAAAGCATTTCTAATGTTGTAATTAGGGATTCCACGTAGGGAGAAGTAACTATATTAAAGATGTTAAATTTTTTTACAGTATAGAAAATCGTGCGTGCTCTTAAGTATGCTATTCTGGATCAAATCTATAAGCTTCATTACTAGTCGTACTGGTTTAAATTGAAATTGTCTTTTTTTTTTTACCGTCTCGCGTATAGAAAGCACATTTCTGTGTTTATCAAATCGTTTCACTACATCACCACATGCCCCCTAACGTATTTGAATCTAAAAAGATCGATTTCTATGGTACAAGTAGAAACTTTTATTGTAGTTTAATTCGTTCTAGGTCTCCGTTAGATGTATGATTACAGAAACTAATCACTGTATTATTTATCTCATTAAATTAACCTTGTTTCAATAACTGAAATTAGCTTTTAAATTGAAGTTTAAAGAATTTCTAAGTTGTTGGTGGCCAACAGATGCCAGGTAAGTAGTCCATTTGAATATTAAAATCCATAGCACGATCGCACACAGAAATCTGATCGTACCCCGAGTAATTGTTTAAAGAAAGTTTATATATATATATATTATATATACATATATATATATATATATATATATATATATATATATATATATATATATATATATATATATATATATATATATATATATATATATTATAATTTTTTTCCATGTTTACAAATCTACTGAGAGCGTTCATTATAGCTGGCTAGTAACGTCTTCAAACTTGAAACTTAATCTTTCTAAGATTGATACTATCTACCACAGTTATTATACTTTAATAGCTCCCGCCATCTATGTGTCAGTCTGATTAATTCTGAGAGTATATTTTGATTTGCTAATGTCAGCGGGCAAGGGCAGAAGGGTGGTGCAGTATGAGACTTCATAGCATATATCTTTTATTCTGTACATTACTTACATTTTTACTTTGGTTACACTAAAAAAGTACAATTTTTTTAAGGCTAGTAATTGCATTTTTAAATAATTATTACTACAATTTAACAGTAATTCTTTCCAACGAAAGCTGTAAAAATAAATTTAAAAAGAAAATAAAACAATTATTATTATGTACGAAGGTTAGGGTTGTAAAATAAATGTTTCTGAATTATTCACTGATCATGACAATTTTTTCATCTCTATATTTCTTTTAGGGTTATGTGTAGCACTTTGATGTGCTGGTAAACATTTCCAGTGATCGTGATCAACTCTTTACCCTATGTAACTACCAAGTATATAACAGCGGTACTCATTATTTTTTTCATCCTTGAGTCTATAATTTTTCCCGGCACTGTACCATATGTAGTAAATTGTGGCCGTCAGGTGAGGTAAAGCATTTTTTACCTCCCTAAGAAATCCCACGTTACACATTTTTGGTCACTTTAGGGAATCTTCGAATTAGGTCGCGATTCAAATATATAGAGTTCATTGGGTTCGATGATGCAAATGCCATTCATGGAGGATGGTTCTACCCCTGCTGATTAAGTGGATCTCATTCTATCTCAATCATTGAACCTGCCGCATGCGATTTAGATCCACCCTCTCCGATCCCCTTTTCCCAACCTTGGGTGTCCCTCGGGGCAATGGTCTCACCCCCTCCGATTTATCCTAACCATTAACGACGTAGGGGGGGGGGGCGAACATGCAGGGCAAAGTCACTGATTGCTTTCAACTTGGCGAAGGCCGGGACGATCCTTGTCCCTGTTCAATCCAAGTGGACATGCAGTCTCCACGTGACACCCCTGGATAGCTATTTGGCAACCGCCAAGTAGTGAACCAATGCATGCAGCGACATCCTGAAAAAGGTTGGCGCAAGCCTAATAACCATGCCCGTAAAAACCAATTTTTATGGCAAATTTAACAAGCCGCGGATATGGACCGGATACACGACGACGACCACGCAAACGAAAATGACTAAACGATTTAAGATTTTTTTCATGGAACGTCCGCTCACTATACAGAGCTCAAGTTTAAGAACATAAGTCTTATAAACGTTTACGAACCTACAGAGGAGGTCCCTGACGAGAACGTCGAACGGGGGCCCTCAATGCCTGTCCAAGATACGATGTGAAAACCGTTCTTGATGATTTGAATGCGAAAATAGGTCGGGAGCCGGTTTTCAGCCACTACACAGGTTCCCATAGTTTGCATGATAATACTAATGACAATGAACTACGAGTCATCGAATTGGCAGCATCAAAAAACTTGGTTGTTGTAAGTACCAGGTTTCCACGTAAAGATATCCACAAAGCCAGCTGGGCATCACCTGATGGAGCCACTCACAACCAAATTGACCATATGTTGATAGATAGCCGCCAGTCCTCGAGCCTGACGATGGTACGAACGTACCGGGGTGCCAATGTCGACTCGGGTCACTATCTTGTTGGTACAGTTTTCCCAGCGCGGATTGCCTTACGGAGACGTATTGCACCCGCGGATCAGGTTCGAATCAACACGGCTGCCTTACGCAATGAGAATACCAGCAACACCTTTGATCATGTGTTAAGACTCGCCCTCGAAGAGCTCGACGCAGGGAGAGTAAGACTTGGGGCCAGAATGTCGGGCGTATAAGAGAAATGGACACGCCTTAAGAATACTGTCGTTAGTACTAATGACTTCATCTTAGGTAGTAGTCGTAGAGATTGGAGCGACTGGTTTGATGATGAGTGCAAACTACCGACTGAACGTAAGAATGCTGCAGACCGCGCAATGCATCAGTCTCATAGGACGCGGGTACGCGACGACGAAATACAAAAAGCTCAGAAGATCTGAAAAAAGATTTCACAGAAAGAAAGAAAAGTGCCTGGGAAAAAACCCTTTTCTGTGAAATAGAGAAAAGTGGAGAAAGAGGTCCACAGCAGGCGGGGAAGTTCTACCAAATAATCCGCAGTATGACGCAGTACACACCACGCTGCACTTACTGCAAGGATAAAGAGGGTAATCTGATCACCGATCCTGAAGGTATTCTCGAGTATTAGGAAATGTATCTCAATGAATTTCTAAATGGTCAGCTGACAGAAGAATTGGAGGCTCCACCAATGCAAAATCAAAACCAAATGCTGCCGCCACCAAGCTTTGAGGAAACAGTAAAAGCGATAAGACAGCTAAAATCAAATAAAGCCCCGGTAGCTGATGGTATGCCAGCTGAGGTGATCAAACAAGGAGGGACAGCGTTACATCACACAATTCATGAGATCCTGGGGCACGTATGGGAGCAAGAGGAGATGCCGGAAGATTGGCGTCGTGGGATAATTTGCCCCATACATAAGAAGGGAGATATCACAGTGTGCAGAAACTATAGCCGTATAACATTGCTGAGTACCATCTATAAGATACTCTCCACTATCCTACAAGACAGGATAGCCCCATACGCTAAAGTCATCATTGGTCAACATTAGTGTGGCGTCATCCCGGGCAAATCAGCGATTGATCGGATATTCACCCTTAGGCAGGCGGTGGAAAAATTTTTGGAATTTAAAATTCTATTATAACATCTATTTTTGACTTTAAGGCCGTCTACGACAGCATAGCTAGGGTAGAACTATATAATGCCCTGAGAGGGTTTGACATTCCAAACAAATTGATACTACTACGAGGGTTGCCTTTTATATTTCGGGATTAGAGAACAAAAACAAATATTGATCATCGAAAATCACTTTATTGTTTTTCAAAATATTCCCCATGAAGATCTATACACTTTTGCATGCGTTTGAACCAATTGTCGAAGCACTTTTGCCACTCTGATTGAGGTATCTCCAACACATGCATTCTGAATGCAGCGACCGCTTCTTCAGGTGTCGAAAAACGTTGACCTCTCAGTTTGTTTTTTACGTACGGGAATAAAAAGAAGTCATTCGGTGCCAAGTCAGGACTATACGGCGGATGACCCATCAAATCGATGTTTTGGGTGCTCAAAAATGCAGTTGTCGCAGCCGATGTGTGAGAGCTCGCATTGTCGTGGTGAAGAGTGATCCGTCTTCGGTGGTTGGTTTTCCTGATTTCTTGGAAGACAACTGGCAAACAAATGGTTGTGTACCACTCAGAATTGACTGTTCTGCGTTGTTCTAGTGGTGCGGTTGCGACATGTCCAGTTTTTCCGAAAAAACAGGCGACCATTTGCTTGGAAGTGCTTCGTGCGCGAACAACTTTTGTTGGATTTGGCTCATCTTGAAACACCCAGACAGTAGACTGGTGTTTACTTTCGGGCTCATACGCGTAAATCCACGATTCATCACCTGTCACGATGTCATAGACGTGTTTCGAAGCACCGCGACCGTATTTTTTGAGCATTTCTTTCGACCAATTGACACGAGCCTTATTTTGGGCGATTCACAAATTGTGTGGGATCCAACGCGAACAAATTTTTTTGACAGTCAAATGTTTATGCAATATTGAATGTATGCTGGTCCCACTAACGCCTAAGGTTGTCTCAATCTCACGATAGGTCACATGACGATCTTCCAATATCAGAGTGCGCACAGCATCAATGGTTTTCGGAACAACAACTGATTTTGGACGACCTTCACGAAATTCATCTTGGAGTGAACTACGACCACGATTGAATTCACCATACCATCGATAAACACTGGTCCTTGATGGAGCTTCATGGCCAAAAAATTGAATTAAGTTCATCCATGCACTGTTGCCGAGTTAATCCACGCCGAAAGTTGTAAAAAATAATCGCACGAAAATGTTGACGATTTAATTCCATTTTTGGGCCGAGATGAATCTTTTAAGTTACTGTAAACAACACAAATAGCGCTCGTATGTCAAAACGTTCTGAGTGCGTATAACCTCAAAAATGTCCAACTTTACGACAGAGCTGTCAATTGTCGGATTGCAAGACTAGGGTTGCCAAATCCCGAAACATAAGAGGCAACCCTCGTATGTAGGTTGACCATGACCAACGTTACTAGTCAAGTAAAAATAGTGGAATTGCTGTCCAGACCAATAAACATCTTTAATGGACTCCGACAATGGGACGGTCTGGCCTGCCTTCTCTTCAACCTAGCGTTGGAGAAAGCTATCCGTTACTCTGGCGCACAACTAGAGGGGCTATTATCAACAAGTCCAGCCTGATACTTGCCTACGCAGATGACATCGACATCATCGGTAAAACCGAATCGGCTGTACAGGAATCTTTCACCCAGATTGAACAGGCGGCACAAAAACTGGGACTGCACATTAATGAGGGGAAAACTAAGTACATGGTGGCAACTTCTGCGAAGAGAAGACCTAACGTTGGTCAAACTATCCGGGTAGTGCAGCACGAATTCGAAGTAGTGCAATCTTTTAGCTACCTTGAGTCAATAGTATCAGCCGATAACAATATGGAAGAAGAAATACGCGAACGGCTGATCAAATCCAACAAAGGTTACTATGGTCTATCAAGCCTCTTTAAATCACGAAATTTATCCAGAACATCCAAGCTACTACTGTACAAGACCATGGTCTTATCAGTACTCATGTATGGATCCGAGACCTGGGTGCTCGATAAAAGGCACTCTGAACTCTTAGCCGCATTCGAGAGGGGGTCTTAAGGAGAATTGTTGGCCCCGTATGTGAGGGAGGACGATTCCGGAGACGGTACAACCATTGAAGCTAATGTTGTAAGAAAACTCAACCTCCGTAGACTCCAGTGGGTGGGACACCTAGCTCGAATGAGCGAAGAGGAGCCTGCCCGGAAAGTTCTTTGTGGCAGGATGTATGAAAGGAGACAGCGCGTCAGACCTTGCCAGCGATGGAGGGATCGCGTAGACCGGGACACCCAGAGCCCGGCAGTGCCAAATTGGATGACATCGGCTCGAAATCGGGACCGGTGGAGAGATTTGTTAAATAAGGCAAAGATCAGATCCCGGTTGTAGTGCCGATGATGATGATGATGACGATGATGAACGACATATCAATCACTCCTTCATCTCGCTTTACGCGGATGATACCAAAATGTTCAAGACAATCCGCTCTCGCCTAGATTCATTCTAGCAGATACACACGACCAATAGTGAAGAACAACACCGCATACAAGGTAAGACAAGAACAATCAAAGCACATCCATCAAAGCCGTATACCATAGCAATAGCATGGCATTTCCACATCAGTCGAATGTACCTCGGTTTCGAAATCGAATTCGTACATGCGGCAGTGGCCTGATGCGCTGAGTTTGGTTCTATCTTTTAGTGGTTTTAACCGTGATAGTGTCGATTCGAATTACACGCTCTTCACTATCATCGCAAACGCCATAACCTATCTGTTGAAGATGCCAAAATCTAAAACAAAGATCTAAAATTCTAGACAAAGAACATCAACCTCTTCCCCTCCATGGTTCGATCACAACTTTCGTACCCTGCGTAACAAAAGGAATAAATTATGTGTCATCTTCTCTCGAAATCGAAATATACCTGACTACTCCAACTTTCTTGGCTGTTACCTATAATGCACGGAACTTTTCAACACCCTTTATCACAACTATCTTACCAAAACTCAGACCAATCTCAAAAATGATCCCAAAACCTTCTTCCAATTTGTCAATCATAAACATATATCTGATGGTTACCCGATATCGCTTACGTTAAACTCCATACCTCTTCTAATCCTGTTACTATTGCTAACCTCTTCGCCGGTCACTTCAATCAATCATTCACAAATTATTCCTTTGTTCCTGAGCCGTCATACTTAAACTACCTGGGTAACTTTTCCCTCAGGCACCTTTCCCACAACTCTTTCGATCCGCCCTAAATTGAATCTAAGCTACTACTAACTCAAATACGAGTTTACATCGAGCCCTGGTGGTATCCCCGCAATTCTCCTTAAGAAATTCTCTTCCATTCTCTCTGCTCCCCTCTCACTCTTCAATCTAGCACTGTCTCAAGGTGTATTTCCTCACATTTGGAGAACCCCCTTCATCACCCCCATCTACAAGACGGGTTCCAAAAATTATGTCGCGAATTACGGCCCCATCGCCGTCCCATTTACCCAAGATTCTCGAATTCTCATCAGGTAACCAGCAACAATTCATGCACAGGCCAATGCTCTAAGCGAAGAAGCATTTCCTCTTACATGTGCATGACATTTTTATTTCCATCGCCACTGTCAACCGTCGGACAGCCCTTGGGCAAGCCCACTCCACTTAGTGAAGAAGAGTTCCGGGGAATGGCGCCCATGCGGAGACTACAGACTGCTAAACGCAGCAACACTCTCCGACAGATACCCAATTGCACACCTCTACGATTTTTCGTACAAACTACGTCTTCACCACCATCTCAGCAGGGCTTACCACCAAATCCCGGTGGCGCCAGTCGACATACCCAAGACCGCAATCATTACACCTTTCGGGCTCTTCCGGTTCAAAGTAATGACCTTCGGCCTCAGGAATGCCGCACAGACATTCCAACGCTACATGGACTCGGCGTTACGTGGTCTCACTTGCTGTCATGCATACCTTGATGACATCCTCATCGCTTCTCGAGACCACGCCGAACACAAGCCTCACTTACATCAGGTCCTCGAGCGGCTCGACGAATACGGCCTAGTCATCAACCCAGATAAGTGTCAATACACCAAAGAGCAAATCACATATCTGGGATACGTTGTTGACAGCCAGAGCATACGCCCACTACCAGACCGTGTGGAGGCGCTCATGAGTTATCCTCACCCTACCAACGTAAGTGATCTCCAACGATTCCTGGGCATGCTGAACTTCTACCGTTCGACTCTGAAGAACGCTGCCCAGATACAAGCTCCCCTCAATGAGTTCCTAAAAGGAGCTAAGCACAATGACATGCGCCCACTCCCCCGGACAGAAGCCTCGGATCGATCTTTCCAACTGTCCAAAGACAAACGCCACCTTACTTCGATACCCCCCCGAGGGAGCGGCACTGTACATCCAATGCGACGCATCGGACACCGCAATCGTAGCTGTCCTTGAACAAGACATCGAAGGACGACCGGAACCACTCGGTTTCTTTTCAAGGAAACTGAGTCCCGCAGAGCGACGTCACAGAGCTTATGATCGTGAATTACTTGCGATCTATTAAATACTTCCGTCATATGGTGAAAGGTCGCTCGCTCTCCATCTCGGCAGACCACAAACCGCTGGTCTACGTGTTCCGGAAGAAGTCGGGAAACGCCTCCCCCCGACAAGAGCGTCAATTAGACCTCATCGGGCAATATACTACGGAGATCAAGCACATCTCCGGTAAACAGAATGTCACGGCGGACGCCCTTTCTCGAATCGATACGATTCACCTGCGTACCGCCTTAAACAATGCTGACCTTGCCCTGGCTCAACAGGAGGACGATCAGCTCAAGTCTCTCCTAACTGCCGATACGACACTTGAGCTTAAATCACTTTTCGCGACCCTTTCGGCGTCATCTGGTGTGATGTTTCCACTGGAACCGCTTGACCTTACATCCCTGAGAAACTTCGTAAGGGCGTGTTCCAGTTTTACCACAACCCGGCCCACCCCAGCGGCCGAGCGACAGCCGCTGCTGTCCATTGCATATTTGGTTGGCCCCGGATGAGCAAAGATCTCACCGGCTGGGCCCGTGCTTGTCTCTAGTGCCAACGCTGCAAAATAGCGCGACATAACGTACTGGAGCCAGCGCAGTTTAAACTTCCCACGGCACGCTTCGCCCATGTCCATATAGACATAGTGGGACCGCTTACTCCATCAAGGGGATGCTACTATATCCTCACAATAATGGATCGCTACCCGCGATGGCCAGAGGCGACACCTCTCCGGGTAGTTACTGCCGAATCAGTCGCCAAGGCTTTTTTTTCAACTTGGGTCACACGCTTCGGTGTACCAACCACCATAACTTCGGACCGAGGTCCACAATTCGAGACGACAATATTTAAGCAGCTAACAAATCTCCTTGGCTGCCAAAGAAGTCGTACCACCGCCTAACACCCGCAATCCAATGGGATGATAGAGCGCTGGCATAGATCCCTCAAGGCCTCACGACGACACTCAATGGTTCGACGCCCTTCCCACTGTCCTCCTCGGCCTGAGGACAAGTATTAAGGAAGACCTGGGTGCTTCGGCAGCAGAGCTCCCCTACGATACCAACTTCCTTCTCCCAGAAGAACTTTTCCTGGACGCCGAAATACCGCGTGACCAACTACACGAATTGGGACATCTCCGTGACCTGCTACGCAAGGTTAGGGCAACCCCAGTAGCCAGGCATGGCTCCAAAAAAGTCTTCGTCCACCCGGAACTGCACAGCTGCACGCACGTCTTTGTCAGGGTGGATAAGGTCCAAAAACCCCTTGACCCCCCTTATGATGGCCCATTCAAAGTCTTTCACCGCATCAGCGACTGCGTCTTCAAGATCGACATTAGAGGCAAGCGATCTACGGCCCTGCTTTCTGGAAGCTTCAGCTCCAGAACAGCCCCCTCAACACGACGTAACTACCACCCAACCAGCACAACCTCCCCGCACTCGCACCCGCACGCGCGCCCAAAGACAACTACCCCCCTCTCAACCTTCTTTACCTATTTCGTGACTACGTCACTGGGGGGGGGGGGGGCGCTCTTTAATGCATCACATTGAATTTTCCCGTTTCATATTATATGAACCATTCCATATCCCCATCGGCTCGGCCCGTCAGCAATTATAATAGATAAACACTCGCTGGCCAGCGTGATTGTTGACACAGCTGTAGCCGATGGTTTTGCTACGGTTCATAACCATTTATTGCCCCAATCCCGAGGTTCGGAACACTTGCGACCAATTTCCTTTATCGGTTATCTAGCGATCATGCGATTTGGGCACGAATATGAGTGACGTTAGATAATCATACCCTAGATCATGCCGAACGATGCTTCGGCCTGTAAAACAAACACACACACAGTAGCATCACTGTGTTTATGCTGCTTACCATTTAATTAGATCAAACAAAAGCCAACATAGCCTTGGCCATAAGCGAGCAAACCTTTGGTTTGCTTATCGCCACGAAAAAATCTATTGCCTGCAATGGCATATGTCTGGGGCGATTATGTAAACAGCCGATGTTCCCATGTAGCATCGCCTAAATCACAAATAATGTGCATCGCGTGGTTTGAACCTCGAAAGAGCGTTTCTGTTTATTTAGGACACAGAAACCTATTTCTTCCTTCGGCGATCTTCGCTATCGCGTATCTCAATAATGCCTGCAATTCATTACACCAGTCCATGTTTATTCATGTGCATTTTTGTCGTTGTCAATATGCAGGCTGAAGGGCATCGTACTTGTCTTATACGGACACATATAGAATCCTCCCACACCGATGTAATCCACCACCGTTGAATCGGACGGATATGGATTGCATCGGGGAGTCAGATTTCTACCATCACCGCGGTCGTGTGATTTTTCGAGAGTTCAGTTCGATTGCCTTTCATGTTAAGTTATATTGGAGTCAATACACCTTTTCAATAAAAGAGTTGTGCGCGGAAAGTTCAAGTTTCTTGGTGTAAATGCACTTTAACAACAAGAACAGTGTAAATTAAAAAGTTAAGTAATAAACAAAACAATCAACAACAAAACAGTGAAATTAAATAAAAAGAATGTTATATAACTAAAACCAATCGACTTGTTTTATTTATTGAGTGTCACAGGTGATCAGTGTTTTGTTCAAACTCCGGCGTCTTTGCTTGTTTATTCCTCCTCGGCGAACGATTTAAATTGAACTACCCGTGTGTTTTTATTCGTTTGGTCTTTTGGTGGTCGATTACTTTATGCAACAGACGGTGGAAGGTTAAGTGAATCCGTGTCATACTAGGCACCTACTTACAACCTTACCCACAAGATCAAGATGTTCCGATACGTATCTAAATTGGCAGTCCTTTTGTTTCCAGATATTTCGAAAATTGGTTAATCGTCGACCCTCTTTCTTGATAACTGATATTCGGTGACTTCCATCTATTTGGCAGTTGACGTGTTGTACAGGACAGATGAAAGATTTTTGATGCAGTAGTTTTGTGAGTTAAGAGGAACATTTCTTCAAAAGTATGGGTGGAACCGCACCGGGACTACGGATCTTTTAATGCTTAAGTCGAGTCGGGTTGAGGTGGAGCTGATCTTATATCAGACATTGTCGACTTGGGTGTGAAATGTAGGACAAGTTGTTACACGCTAAAACCCCCATATCTATATATCGACTCCAATTTTTTTTTCTGTTCCAGCGAGCCGAAAAAAAACGATAAGGGCAGCGCTTTTTAGCATCCGAGGGGAGATAATAGAAAAATGGAAACCCTTGAGAGGTATTATATCAATTTTCATGAATAAACAAGAGATGTTAATGAGTAAATAAGAAGCCATAAAAATCAGGTGTTAATTCACCCAACCTATAAAGCCATGAGACCCCACAGCCTTATTACAACCACAAAATGCACCGGTTGTTGCAGTTTACAACATTGTGGTATTTAAGGCCCATTTCTTTAAAAATGGGGCAGAAATTCACATTACGGTCAATGAAAACCAAGGGTTTTTTGTTTGAAAATATTAATTACCTGGCGCTAAAAAAATTGGATGTTTAGTTATATGCCCGAAATAATTTTCAAAAGTCGAATAAACAAAACAATTTGACCAATGGTATGTTGGTTGGGTTATTTTTTACGATTTCAAGTTCTATCGGGCTTAAAAATACCCTTTATACCTAAACTACATTAGTGATATCTGTCCCATATGATGGTATCCTGCCACTCCATCATTATACACTCATAAAAGACCCTCTTAATAGGTTTTTAGACATACATTTCTTAAAAATCAGCGGAACTCCGGTCATCAAGTGCACGAGTAAATCGAAACAAATAACATGAATGTTTTATGTGGTTTGTTAATCGTCCACAGCACGTTCCTTCCAATTATATCGTGCCGGTCGTCCCAGTGCCATCAATCGACAGGAACTCCTCTTCAATGTCCCAGCTTGATAAAAACGCATCCACGCGTCCATTTGTTAAATAGCAACATCGCATGTCAGATCTAATTTTCTCACCAAAAACGCAAAATCAAATTACATAATCACAAAAGATAAACAACACCGAAATCGCATAATCGTGGAATCTGTACCTGGGGCGTGAGCCGTGAGTTGTGGTAAGGCCACAATTATACAGGACGGTTAGACTATACTAAATGATTGCTTTGTTAGGTCGGGTGTACCTGTCTCCGTAAAGTGACCGGCAATCGACAATGGGCGCTTGGATTCCACTGTACAATGAAGTACTTCCGTTTACGTAAATTATCGCAACCAGAACGCAGATAATTGAGAAAAGTAGTGAAATGGATGTGTTGAAGAGAAGACAAGTCGTGCATAGAATGTCGTGCGAAAATTTGCCGGTAGAACGTAATTTGATTTGATAATGAAAACAGCTGCACGACAATCGGATCGTGTGAGTGGATGTAAGTCAAATCGATACTGGGTCATTAGTATATGAAATGAAAATGTTACTCTTTGTGGTCTTTTAGTGTATTGTTGTGTCTGTTGTCCCCCTGAGGGTAAATCTATTTCAAGTTGTAGTCAATAGATTTATGTAACAACGTGGAAGAGGATGTGAACAGTTTGTTCCCATAGAAGTCACATACGAAATTATAGGATGTTACGAGAGACTGACTATAAATATTGCGAAAGAGGTTATCGGATTTTAAGCTGATTGAATGGAAATATAATTTTTTCAATCGTTTGTATCGTATTTTATTTGTGAACAGGTGTGATAGAAACCTTGGACACGCTTTCACAGGCAACGTGATATTTTGAGGTTTTATAATTCATGAACATAGAAACACACGATGGCTGTATTTTGTAGAATATATTCACGCTTCAGTTTTCACTGATTATAGTTAATACGAGGGTAGGTCAATAAGTCTTTAGAAACGCCTACGATGGCGCTCGTAGCATCGCTAATGGTCTGTTTTTAGTAAGCATCATTCCTCACAAGGTTTCTGCCAATTTTGCATGACAAATTTTTGGCGGTTTCGAATGTCGTTTTTATTGTTTGATGGTTCAGTGTCCCGCCGAACACTGTTAACACAGAGAACACAACTACCCAGAGCGAATGCTGTGCTCTGCCAGCACTGTCCACGAAAACAACAAAAGACGCCGGAGCGAATGCCGTCACTAATCAAACACAGAGATCGTTTTTATATTTTTTATTTAATAACACAAATTGTTTGGATCTTACACAATATGATGATTTCGGATAAGGTGAATGTCACAAAAATAATTCGTTAGTCACTTAGAAACAAACAGCACGTAGTTTTACATAATACTTGTTATTTTAAGGAAATAACATCAACAATGTTTTAAGAAAACACAGTAAGACACACGAATGAAACACAAGTTACTCAGTTAATGTTAAGTTACGTTAAGTTAAGTTAAGTTAATTTAAGTTAAGACGTACGAAACACCAGCTACTCAATTAATTTCTGAACTTCTTCCTCGAGATGACATCCTCGCAGTTCGACTTACCTTTTCCACTTTTATTCTCCAACTGTTCTTCTCGACTGCTGCTCGAAGTAGGCCTTCCGGTGCGACTATCTTTCCTAGACTGGATTCCAATTCCCCATCGGCAAGGGAAATCTTCCCAGCGCATCTCTGCACATAATTTCCCATCCTGTCTGCTAACAGAATTTCCCAAAGTATCTGTTAGATGCATTACCCATAGTCTCTGTAAAAGGAGAAATCTTTCCTCATGATCATTATCATCATCATCACCATTAGTTGCTGGTGGTCGCGATCTTGTCCCGTTTGTCTGTTGATCGGATGCCGCCGCTTATTCATCATTCTTTGGTTTATTTGTACTACACATCTGGCATGCGGACAAAGGATCGCATGCAATTCCGATGGGTACACGGAACTATGGGATGTAATGCTTTATTTGCCTTTCTACTCATAAAGAACTATCTGGGATAGTGTTAAGAGTTTATGGTTGCTCGACTGCTAATCGGCGGTGCAACCAATCGTTTTGTTTGCGCGAGTGTGCCTTAGCATTAGGGTCGTGTAAGGGATTTAGGTGCTAATTGCATTTAGCTAACAGAGTACGCATCCGTTGTTCGGTTTATTTACCGACAATGGTATTTCGTGGAAAACATCGCGTTGATGCTTAGGATGGGTGACGCATTTGCTTGGATGCGCTGAACTCGTTATTGGGAGCTTTTGAACGTTTAGTTCCTTGCTTTCTGATATCGGGTTCAATGTCGTTGCAATGTCATATAACCTTTTGTTTCAGGCATGGTTACTGACGATTGGGGCACGTGTCTGTAGGCACGTGTGCTGAAAAAAGTAAGAAAACTTCCTTGGCGGAAAGGATACGTCAACCTGTAGGGAGTTGTATGGTTCGTAGAACTGCTACAAATTGAGTATGAAAAAATATCTGTGAGATAGGTGGCGCATTTGGTCTCAGCTGAGAACTTTTGGAGCGCATGCGTCGTAACTCAGATGATTTTCTACGCAGATTAGTAACTGTAGATGAAACGTAGATACACCATTGTGGCGGTTCCGCCAAACCCCAGGGCCCACTTACCTGAAAAACCGCCATAACTGCTACCCAACTTCCTTAAGTTCGCTAATGCAATCACATTAGCACTTTAAATGCTTCACGCATTAAATAGATCAAGTTTATTTAACTAAAAGTCTCTGTAAAGAATTCTTACCTTTCATGCATCTCTTCGCAAACAAATTTCCAACGAGGGTTGCCTTTTATATTTCGGGATTAAAGAACAAATACAAATATTGATCTTCGAAAATCACTTTTTTGTTTTTCAAAATATTCCCCATGAAGATCTATACACTTTTGCATGCGTTTGAACCAATTGTCGAAGCACTTTTGCCACTCTGATTGAGGTATCTCCAACACATGCATTCTGAATGCAGCAACCGCTTCTTCAGGTGTCGAAAAACGTTGACCTCTCAGTTTGTTTTTTACGTACGGGAATAAAAAGAAGTCATTCGGTGCCAAGTCAGGACTATACGGCGGATGACCCATCAAATCGATGTTTTGGGTGCTCAAAAATGCAGTTGTCGCAGCCGATGTGTGAGAGCTCGCATTCTCGTGGTGAAGAGTGATCCGTCTTCGGCGGTTGGTTTTCCTGATTTCTTGGAAGACAACTGGCAAACAAATGGTTGTGTACCACTCGTTTGTTTGTTTGCAGACGCATTTATTCACAAAGTCTTTTTTATATTTTACAATTTTAGTCTAAATGCTAAACCTATCTTAATAATTTTACTACATAATGTAATTTACTGGCTCTTCACAAGCACTCTAAATTATACAATATTATATGCTTAATTTATGCCTTTCAGCTTACATTTTCTTTTATTTATTCTTAATATAATACACATACATTATAAAAAAAAATAAACTCTTATCTTAGAGGTCTACCTCTTCTTCTTTTCGAAGCATTATGACAAAAAAAAAAATAGTGTTTTTTTTTTTTTTTTTTTTTTGGATGCAAAAATTTTAAAAACAAAACAATAAGTGCTTAAAACAAAAAAGATAAAATAACAGAAGTTAACGGGAAGGAGGGCAAAGGAAAAGGAAGGGAGGAAGCTGCGCCAGAGCTGAATATTATATCTGAGGACGTGAAGTCCTTTCTTCATTTTGGAGCCACCACCAGTTGGGGTTGGTTCGGTCTTTTATTGATTTATCTCTTTCACTGATCACCATACTGAATCGAAGTCGGTCTGGCCTATTAGAGATATCGCTATTGTGGACAATTCGTTTATCCCTAGCACCTCGGAAAGCGTGGTATATAATAGGTATTCCACCCTCATCTTGGATTAGACCTTTTCCGTCCAAGAAGAGGAACGCCTCTGGGGGAATGAACCCGTTCTGGAGGGTACTCTCCAGATACATATCGTTCGGATAATATGCTCCCGCGATAAGATTATTTACACTGCACATTGCCCTTGCAATGTGGCCACGAATAATTTTTATAATGAAGTTGTCTATCCTAGTTAATCCTGATTTATCATACAGGGTTTTATTAGGGTAAAATTTCTGGTATCGTGACTCTGGTGTTCTATTAAGTCCGAGGCAGGAACGCAAACACTGTCTCTCGAACACGCGAGTCTTTTCCATGTAGAATGGGGATATATTGTACCATATTGGACAGCCATAGACCAACACTGGTCGGATGAATGCCGAATATGAAATTATTTTAACTTTTGGATTGAGAATGCTGCTTCGGAATAGACTTTTTGTGGCAACAAATACGTTTCTTGCTGCAGAGAGAGTGACTGCTATATGCTTGTCAAAGTATAAATACTGATCAAGCCAAATACCGAGATATCTGACTACAGTTTTCACTTGTAGTGGGAGATTATTATTCCCTATGATAGAGAAGTTTTTCCAATTGTACTTTGTATCCTGAGAGGCCCTGGAGAGAGGTGTTCTGAAAAGGATAGTCTCGGTTTTGTGGAAATTAATTTTTAGTTTCCAGTCATTACAAAACGTTTTATTTTATTGAAGTCGTCCTGGAGAAGTCTATTGATGACATCTATTTTCTCTCCTGTTCTGTATACCACAATGTCGTCTGCGTATGCAATGGCATTGTTAAGCGTACCCACTAGATCACTGGTGTAAATATTAAACAGAATGGGAGAATTCACCGCCCCTTGTTGTAAACCGTTTGTAATTTTGAAGGTCTTGCTTGAGAATATATCTCCGCATTTTACCACAAATTGCTTGTCCGTTATCATTTCGTAAATGTTGTACAATAGATAATGAGGCATTCTCAGGTTTTCTAACTTATGAAGAAGTCCTTCTAACCACACGGTGTCGAAAGCCTTTTCAAAGTCAACTAAGCAGGCACCTGTGCATTGGCGCTTTGTCTTGTTCCATTGTATGTCGGAAACAAGCTTTGACGCGGCATGCACCGTACTATGTCCCGCTTTAAAGCCAAACTGGTTGTTGGGGATGATTTCCTTTTCATCACACCAGTTCATCAGTGCTTTGTTTATGATCTTCTCGTAAACCATGCTGATATTTGGCAGCAAGCTAATCGCACGAAGGTTGGTTGGATTGGTCCTGTCTTTACCCTTTTTAGGGATGGGGTGGACTATTGCAGTTTTCCAGTGGGTTGGATAGTATGCCTTATTTAAGACGTTGTTGAATAGCGTAGTGTAGATTTTTACTGCTTCAGGAGGCAAATGTTTTAAAACTACATTTGGGATGCTATCTATCCCAGAAGACTTTTTGCTTTTGATCGACTTAAGGATGTTCGTAAGTTCATCCTTACTCACAAACATATTCATATTCTGATTACCGCTGGGGGAGTCCGCTCTGTTATTTTCACTGAATGTGGTAAAACTACGGTTTTGGTTCCTCCAGATACTAAGTTGATTTCTCAGTGAG
The DNA here is from genome assembly GCA_963931805.1 of Microdon myrmicae. NCBI lineage: Eukaryota > Metazoa > Arthropoda > Insecta > Diptera > Syrphidae > Microdon > Microdon myrmicae. The sequence goes on along the minus strand of OZ007497.1, from coordinate 105,054,204 downwards.
CTGTAGGTCTGGAATGCGTTGTTTTCGAGGATCGTATTGGAGTGAGTGGATTCGTTCACTCTGTATACTGCTTCGAAACATGCACCAATTGAGTTCACTTTGTCTTGCGGGTCTTCGACTAATATTACTTCTTCGTTGGAGTTGATATACTCCAGATTGAGTCCTGAGTTCAACATTGCTTGACAATTCTCAGGAGTCCGTGGGACCCGCAAATATGGAATGTCATTGTGATCTTTCTTTCGAAAAGTTTTATTGATTTGTGAGAACATATTCGATCCACTAGCTTGAATGGCTTGTATTTTGTTCTTCCACTCTTCATTTATTCTTGAACGGTAATTGTCACGGATCAATTTTTGGAGATTTTTGATTAGGGACTTAAGTGTTCTTATTTCCTGACTATTTGGGTCGCTGAACTGTCTATACAGTCTTTTCAGCTTTGAGAGCATAATGCTCTTTTGCTTATACAAAGCGTCAGTTGCTGATGTCCTGTACTTATTAGTATAACCGTCGGTATGGGGAACTTTAGGTATGGAACGATTCATTGCATTGGTAATAATATCGTCCAATGTTGTTAAGTAATGATCGATTTCGTCGTTATGGAGGTTTCTAATAGTCGGTGGGTCTATGGCACTGTTACGAAGTTCTTTTTTTATTAATCGATCAAAGCGTGACCAGTGAGCTTTTCGAAAATTGAAAGAGTGGATCTGGTCGAACTGCTCTAGTGAATATTGTTCATTTGGGACTTCAATTATGACTCCAAATCCGTAGTGATCGCTATCGTAATCGATTGTGCGAAGACAGTTTCGCGTAGTTAGATCTGTGCCTGACAAGTTTATTCGATCGTCTATCATAAGTAAATCCAGAAATGAATTTCCTTTAGGATAAGACGGTGTACTTGTGGCATACAGTTCTAATCTGCGCTCGATAGCAGTCATTTGCCACCAATCATATAAAGCATTCCCTCTTGTGTTCGTGGTTAAGTTACCCCAAGCACTATGCTTGGCGTTGAAATCACGCGCTATTAGGAAATAGTTGTTTTCCGAGTCTAATTTCAGGTGTCGAAATAGCATATCAATTTCATTGATAAATTGCTTACACTGGGTAGCTTGAGGGGCATAAATGGAGAGCACATACAGGTGCTTTTGACTTCTCAACGGAATATCTATTATGCAGAATTCCAGCACCTGAAATTTGTGTACTTCAGTACTATAAATTACCTTATGATAAACACCTTTTTTAATTAAAACTGCAACCCCACCCCCTTGAGTAGAATGTGGCCTGTCACGTCTGATTATCTTATAGTTTTTATAGACAATTTGTGCCTTTGGTTTAGCTTAGTTTGACTAGCCAAAAGTACATCAGGGGATTCGACTTCAAGCATGTTGCCTAGATTATCTCTTCTGTCTATGTGTATTAGTGAATTTACGTTCACCGAAATAATTTTTAGTTTTAGTTCAGTTAGAGGGTTGAAGATTTGGATAGAAGGAGTTATTTGAAAACACAGCCGAACAGAGCATATCTATTCGGGCCATTTGTTCCGTCAGTATTTTTTGAAAATTAGCAAATTGTGTTTGCATGGCCGATATCATATTTAATATCTCAGGTTGCGCATCTACTGCCGGTATTTGCCCATTGGTATGTGAGGATTCCACGGGGACTCGTTGCATAGAATTGCCCGTGATTTGTGCATATGATACACGCGGTGCAACGAAATTATTATAAGAACGAGTTTTAATTTTTTTCTCTTCTGCCACTTGCTTTTGTTTTGATTCCCACTTTAACTTCATATGTTGAAATTTGGGACAGCCTCTAAAATTTGCCGTGTGTCCTGTATTTTTACATAGGACACATGACAGTGTTTCCCTATCCGGAAGCTGTTCCTTTCCCAGCGGACATTCACCCATGTTATGGTCGGCGAGGCATTTTACGCATCTGAATTTCATATTGCAGTTTGATGCAACGTGTCCAAGTCTTTGACAGCGCATACATTGCAGTAGGCGCTCAGATTTTCTAATTTTTTCCCAACTTATAATTTGGTGGCTTAGACATTTTATATGTCTAAGCGCATCAACTTTACTATTAGGACTTAGAGATACAATGTAGAAAGGCAATTTGCGGTTGCTGTTTCTAGAATTCGCAGTTGAAAACGGTTTTACACCTGTAAATTTTAAACTAGCTGTTTCAACCGTTTTTAATTCCTCGAGTATCTCCTCTGGGGAGAACGAAGGATCAACTCCTTTTAAGAGCATGGAAATTGATTTTTCTGATTTTGGGGTGTACGTGTAGTACTCGGTTTTTGCCCTTCCCAACGCAGACTTTACTTTATTGTAACTTTCTAGATCTTCGCACAAAATTTTAGTTTTTTCAGCACTAATTCTTTTTGTTTTAAAATCTTTACAAGTCAACTCACCCAACTTCATTAAATCTTTCGCTTCTATGTAACTGATGACAATTGGAGGTATTTTTTCCTTTATTGGTTGCTGTTGTTGCTCGTCCTTGGCTGTCTTTGTCTGCTGCAGTTGTTTGTGATGCTGGTGTTGAGCGTCCATTGTTTCGCTTATTTGTAGCGAATGTTGATGCTGCCGCTGGTGATTTGTTTTTTGCTGTCTTTTTGCTTCGGTTTCATTCCGTCTTTTGTTTCGCTCTTCCAGGGCTGCTCGTACTTGTTTGGAAAGTTCTTCTCGTTTTTTGATGAGATCAGCAATTAAGCTGTTTAGGTCATCGTCTCCTTCTGGAATGTTTGACTCTAGTATCTCCAATTCCTTAAATTTGTTCCCTGCTCCTGAGTAACAAGTATCCTTGGCAGGTATATTTTCTTCTGTGACGGTTTTTTTCGTCACATTTGATTTTTGTGTTTCCATTGACAGGTTTGAGCGGACTTTATTTGCCACTGGGCTGTCATCTATAATTGACACTTCGTTTTTCCTTTTCGTAATTTTTTTGATTGTTTTTGAATTAGCGACTACACATGAGTGTGCCATTTTTAATTCGTCGCTCTTCGTCTTGCCCATTTGGGTTTCGAAACACACACACACGCGTTTTTTTTTTTTTTTTTTTTTTTTCTTTTTTCGCCGTGCAACGCCGGTCGAACTGCGAAAAACACAGTTTATTCACGAATTCACGCACACACGCACTCGATATTCTTTGTTTTAAAACTGCTCACCGTCTTACGATGTTTGTTGCTTGACGAACGACGAGCGACTGTTGTGTACCACTCAGAATTGACTGTTCTGCGTTGTTCTAGTGGTACGGTTGCGACATGTCCAGTTTTTCCGAAAAAACAGGCGACCATTTGCTTGGAAGTGCTTCGTGCGCGAACAACTTTTGTTGGATTTGGCTCATCTTGAAACACCCAGACAGTCGACTGCTGATTACTTTCGGGCTCATACGCGTAAATCCACGATTCACCACCTGTCACGATGTCATAGACGTGTTTCAAAGCACCGCGACCGTAGTTTTTGAGCATTTCTTTCGACCAATTGACACGAGCCTTTTTTTGGGCGATTGACAAATAGTGTGGGATCCAACGCGAACAAATTTTTTTGCCAGTCAAATGTCTATGCAATATTGAATGTATGCTGGTCCCACTAACGCCAAAGGTTGTCTCAATCTCACGATAGGTCACATGACGATCTTCCAATATCAGTTCGCGCACAGCATCAATGGTTTTCGGAACAACAACTGATTTTGGACGACCTTCACGAAATTCATCTTGGAGTGAACTACTACCACGATTGAATTCACTATACCATCGATAAACACTGGTCCTTGATGGAGCTTCATCGCCAAAAATTGAATTAAGTTCATCCATGCACTGTTGCTGAGTTGATCCACGCCGAAAGTTGTAAAAAATAATCGCACGAAAATGTTGACGATTTAATTCCATTTTTGGGCCGAGATGAATCTTTTAAGTTACTGTAAACAACACAAGCGCTCGTATGTCAAAACGTTCTGAGTGCGTATAACCTCAAAAATGTCCAACTTTACGACAGAGCTGTCAATTGCCGGATTGCAACGCTGGGGTTGCCAAATCCCGAAACATAAGAGGCCACCCTCGTATAAGAATTCTTTCCTAACTAATCATGAATCCCTAAACCATCCGGCACTCTGGTATGCCAAGCAATTCCGCTGTCCACGTGCACACCGCATGTCCCTGGCAGTTCCACGGCCTCGGCAGCCTTTTGTCCAAGGGACAAAAGCAAACACTAGCGTCTAGTGTCATAAACCGAATTCCTTCGCATGTAAACATGCATAAAAATTCGATCCCATTTCGTTCAGCAAGATACGGTACACGCCCACCCATCGTATACCTAAAATGCTTTAGCATCACCAGCACAATAGCAACATGGCTAGTTACCCAGCTGCAATAGATTCACCCATAATTTGTTTTCCAACGAACAAACAGTCACAACTTCGTGCTTAGCCACCAAACGAATTATCCAGCATATACAACTGCAAGCAAATTCGTTCGGCCACCGACCCAAGATACGATATACAATTTCCATTGTATAAAGTATCGGAACCATTAGCACCTCTCCCAATGTCTATTCATATATTTACACAAGGGCATCACTCATCTAAGACTTTTATGATGCCTTCGTCTCAACTTTCTTTTACCACATTTCTTCGATGCATCGTCGTCTATTTACTTAGCCGCGATGCACTTCATAAACAACGATCTTCTCGATCCCTTTGTCCTTGCCGCCTGCCTGCTTTGTTTTGCCATTGCCTTCGCACATGAGTAAACAACACAGATTTAAACGATCACACACATACCACCATGATCTTCATTACGAGATCTGGTTTTCTATTCCACCAAGAGAGACTTTACGTTTCTCTGGTGGTAAGTAAAAACATATCCTTAGTGGAGAGGATATCTACCTCCACGCCACAAACTCAACCCATTAGCGAGTCGGCTCTGCACGAGCCGTTTATCGCTGAGTCCTATTACATCCGCCGACCGTGGTGGTCGTGCCGCTCCCGCTCCCCGGTGCGCACGGGGACGTAAATATTCTGAGTCGAGTGGAGTAAGCGCGCGCATTTAATTTAAAAGTAATTTTTGTTCTAGTGCGTCAGTTTCATCATAATATGTTTGTGCATACGTTTCGTCATCAGTGTAATCAAAATCGGTCTCCCGTAAGCTAATTAAGTGTAGCACGATTTGTCACCTTAATTCTTAATAAATGACTTGTATTGTGAATAAATCCAATAAAAAAATAAAAAAATAAATTACAAACCAGACTAGTGTTTCTTTTGATTGCTCTTGTGTCGATCGTTTCTGGGTGACAATTTCCGGCGAACAATTGCCAGCCGAACTCGTAAGTAGTGGGTTGGTGGTAGAATCAGCATCCATGCCGGCGCACATACTTCCTTCCCCACACCACTACACCCCCGAGACGAAAGAACACTCAAAACAGTGGATCGTTAAACGCGAACGGGCTCCAAAGCAGGCAAAGACGGCGAAATCGGTGGGAAAAGTTATGGCTACTGTGTTTTGGGATGCACGCGGCCTTATCTACACTGACTATTTCGAAAACGGACAGACGAATCTGGACAATACTATGCGTGGGCTAAATGAACAAAAAGAAAATCATCCTCATTTGAAGAAAGAAAAAAAAGTCCTCTTTCTTCAGGATAATGCACGTGTGCAGTTTCAATGGCTAAAATTGAGGAATTGAAGTTATTGATAGACCATCCACCGTATTCACCAGATCTGGTGGTAAGTAAAACCATATCCTTAGTGGAGAGGATATCTACCTCCACACCACAAACTCAACCCATTAGCGAGTCGGCTCTGCACGAGCCGTTTATCGCTGAGTCCTATTACATCCGCCGACCGTGGTGGTCGTGCCGCTCCCGCTCCCCGGTGCGCACGGGGACGTAAATATTCTGAGTCGAGTGGAGTAAGCGCGCGCATTTAATTTAAAAGTAATTTTTGTTCTAGTGCGTCAGTTTCATCATAATATGTTTGTGCATACGTTTCGTCATCAGTGTAATCAAAATCGGTCTCCCGTAAGCTAATTAAGTGTAGCACGATTTGTCACCTTAATTCTTAATAAATGACTTGTGTTGTGAATAAATCCAATAAAAAAATAAAAAAATAAATTACAAACCAGACTAGTGTTTCTTTTGATTGCTCTTGTGTCGATCGTTTCTGGGTGACAATTTCCGGCGAACAATTGCCAGCCGAACTCGTAAGTAGTGGGTTGGTGGTAGAATCAGCATCCATGCCGCCGCACATACTTCCTTCCCCACACCACTACACCCCCGAGACGAAAGAACACTCAAAACAGTGGATCGTTAAACGCGAACGGGCTCCAAAGCAGGCAAAGACGGCGAAATCGGTGGGAAAAGTTATGGCTACTGTGTTTTGGGATGCACGCGGCCTTATCTACACTGACTATTTCGAAAACGGACAGACGAATCTGGACAATACTATGCGTGGGCTAAATGAACAAAAAGAAAATCATCCTCATTTGAAGAAAGAAAAAAAAGTCCTCTTTCTTCAGGATAATGCACGTGTGCAGTTTCAATGGCTAAAATTGAGGAATTGAAGTTATTGATAGACCATCCACCGTATTCACCAGATCTGGTGGTAAGTAAAACCATATCCTTAGTGGAGAGGATATCTACCTCCACACCACAAACTCAACCCATTAGCGAGTCGGCTCTGCACGAGCCGTTTATCGCTGAGTCCTATTACATCCGCCGACCGTGGTGGTCGTGCCGCTCCCGCTCCCCGGTGCGCACGGGGACGTAAATATTCTGAGTCGAGTGGAGTAAGCGCGCGCATTTAATTTAAAAGTAATTTTTGTTCTAGTGCGTCAGTTTCATCATAATATGTTTGTGCATACGTTTCGTCATCAGTGTAATCAAAATCGGTCTCCCGTAAGCTAATTAAGTGTAGCACGATTTGTCACCTTAATTCTTAATAAATGACTTGTGTTGTGAATAAATCCAATAAAAAAATAAAAAAATAAATTACAAACCAGACTAGTGTTTCTTTTGATTGCTCTTGTGTCGATCGTTTCTGGGTGACAATTTCCGGCGAACAATTGCCAGCCGAACTCGTAAGTAGTGGGTTGGTGGTAGAATCAGCATCCATGCCGGCGCACATACTTCCTTCCCCACACCACTACACCCCCGAGACGAAAGAACACTCAAAACAGTGGATCGTTAAACGCGAACGGACTCCAAAGCAGGCAAAGATGGCGAAATCGGTGGGAAAAGTTATGGCTACTGTGTTTTGGGATGCACGCGGCCTTATCTACACTGACTATTTCGAAAACGGACAGACGAATCTGGACAATACTATGCGTGGGCTAAATGAACAAAAAGAAAATCATCCTCATTTGAAGAAAGAAAAAAAAGTCCTCTTTCTTCAGGATAATGCACGTGTGCAGTTTCAATGGCTAAAATTGAGGAATTGAAGTTATTGATAGACCATCCACCGTATTCACCAGATCTGGCCCCAATTGACTTCATTTTATTTTCAAATTTCAAAAAATTGCTCAGCGGACAGCGGCTAACATCAAATAAGCGGTTCATCATCATTTTCAACATTTTTTATTTCCGTTTTTTTCTTTGATTGGAAATGAAAACTTGTTGTCGATTTAAAACCGCCAACGACACAGCACGTGCGCTTCTGCCTCGTGATCCGTATCATCGGATCAATTGTGCAATCCGTTTTGGTAATCTTAAATACACATAAGATACCCAATTACACTATCGGTTCGCGCGAGATGTCTTACTGTGGGATCCTAAACAAACAAACGGATCTTCACACGTGTTAAATGTGTCAGTGACATCATAATCAAAGATGATGTCCAAGAGATCATTGACACACCAAAACCTAATAACGCCATACGATTTTAAACTCGAATGACCCCCGAGGCGATAAAATTATTAAGTGCACATTTCAAACCATTTAACACAAAAGCAATTAACTGCTTATGCCAAAACGATTGCCCAATAATGCAAAAGCAATCAACTGCATATTCCGGAACAATTAACAATTCACGCCTTAGTGCTGTGAAAAGTGCCAGAATATACACGCGAATGATGTGCAGTGTGGGAAAATTCATTCACTCATTCCATCACTTGTGTCTGTCTTCCCTTTTTTCGCACGTCTGTTTGCGCCCCTCAGGCATCGATACTCTCGATTGATTTATAATCTTTGGAGAGTTCTTGGTGTCTGAGTGGCATAATGTTCGTCATGGAAGGGATGTGACCTGGATTTCGGCTCGGACTTAGTGGGGCACCTACTACAAGGGCATAACACATGTAGTGGTTTCTTTCGCTTATCTATTGCTCGTCCGAAATTGCATCCTTTCCCGAGACGGTATTGGTTTTCTGTGTAGGGCCATTTCAATGGAGCGGGAATTTCGCGTTGATTTGTGTAACATTCGCGGCTTGAGATGCAATTTCTCTTCTATGTATGCCAACGTTTTTATCCAGAAACGAACTATCCTTGCACTTAGCGAAACCCAGGTAATTACTAATACAGATATTCCCGATTTTAGTATACCTGGATATAACTTAGAGCCACTGTTTTTTCCACATCGTAGTATGGCCACATACATACCAAATGATATTGCTTATCAGCTTCTGCCATAATATAGGCTCGGTTCCAACCCAGAATTTAATTTTCTTGGCTAAAACTCCACGTTCGTAAACATATCATACATTACTGCTTTCTTTACAGAAGCTCAAACTTGGATAGAAACGCATCCTTTAACGACTTTGATGCTCTGTCTGATTCTATCGATAAGATCTTGACCATGTATCCGAACTCTGAAATCGTTATTGCGGGTGGTTTTAATGTGCATAACTCTCAGTGGCTTCGGCACTCCGGACACACAACACTCGAAAGTCAATATGTCCAGCTTTTTGCTGATTCAACTAGTTTAACTCAACTTGTCAACGAGCCACTACGGGTACCAACATTCATTTCGCCAACACACTGGACCTGTTTCTCACCTCCCACCCAAACAAATACACAACTCAAGTTTCTACGCCCTTGGGCACCTCAGACCACTGTGTCGTGTCAGCTAAATTTCCTCTAACCAACAGTAAAGTTAATGAGAAAGCTCTCAAAAGAACAGTATGGTTCTACAAGAAAGCCAACTGGGAACGTCTGAACGACTTTTTTGTGGGGGTTAAATTGGTCGTTATTTTTCCTCAATAACGATGTTGACTCTATAACGGACCCATTGACAGACACGATTCTGCTTGGCATGCCAACCTTTATTCCGCACAGGGTAAATAGTATCAAACCCAAGAGAAATATGTGCTTCGATTCCGGGTGCAGAGAACCCATTAAGGCTAAAGAGTTGAGCTTCCGGTTGTATAAATCAAACAATACTGAGGAAAACCGGAAAAGACTTAAGAGAGCTAGAAATGATTGCAATGCGCATATTCAACGCGCCACGTTCTTGCATGACCAGAGAGTCACAAATAAAATTCTACACTCTCCCACAGGTAGTAGAAACTGCATTCATGAGAAACATTCAAACCTCAGTCTCCTCATCCATTCCATCGGTTATAGTCGATGAAAAACCAGTCACCACTGCAAAAGAGAAGGCGAATCTACTTGCTACACATTTTGCAGCGAACCCAACCCTGCCTTATACCACATCAGTTCCACCTCGACTTGAGCATAAGCAGCATACCATGAGCCAAATTCGCTTCCTATCGCGTACTGTTGCCAGCGCACTCAAGGAGCTAAACGTATACAAATCCGCTGGTCCGGATGGCATTCCCCCAATCCTCTTGAAGAGACGTTCCTCTTCACTCGCTAAACCACTGCGGAAACTCTTCCATTTGTCTTATTCTACTGGTCATTTCCCAAATAGGTGGAAGACAGCGAACATTCAGCCAATTCCCACAAAGGGTGATAAATCATCCCTTGTTTCTTATCGACCAATAGCACTAACTTCCATTCTCTCCAAGGTAATGGAATCACTAATCAACCGTCAACTTCCGAAATATCTGGAATCAAATGACCTCCTCAATGGCCGCCAATAAGGCTTTCGTAGCAACAGCTTCACAGGAGATCTGATGGCGTACCTTGCCGCGAAGTGGAGCCATTTCAAAAGCCTTTGACAGAGTTTGGCATGCAGCCCTTTTGTCAAAATTGCATTCATATGAAGTGGGCAATTTCTGATCCAATGGATAAGAGACTATCTTTCTGGTCGTTCAATTCAAGTGGTTCTTGATGGTGTCAAATCTGTCTCCCATCAAATTAGTGCAGGTGTTCCCCAGGGTTCGGTACTTTTGCCCACTCTTTTCCTGATCTTTATAAATGATCTCTTGTCAATTACTCACAACCCAATTCACTCGTTTTCTGATGATAGCACATTGAGTTTCTCATACTCATACGAACACTCCTGTCCAAACTCTTCGAGCGTCACTACCAACCAGCAACTTATGGTTGGCACATTGGATTCAGACCTCAGCAAGATATGTCAGTGAGGATTGTCTAAGCGAGTAGAATTCAATACCTTAAAAACCCAGTGCTGCCTCATGTTGTCAAAGGCGAGCCCCAAAATAAATATACTGTCTATGAACTGCACGTGCATCGACGAAGCCAAGGTCCTATCAATCCTCGGGACTCTAATTAATTCGACTCAACTGGAATGACCACGTGTTTGAAGCTGCGAAAAGTGCAGCAAAATTTATGGGGTTTTTTTTAAGAGATGCAAAAGATACTTCACTCCACCCAACCTGGCCACTATTTACAAGGCGTATATTCATCCCAAAATGGAGTTTAACTCCCACATTTGGCCAGGCCCACCCAAAACTGCACTACACGTGCTCGACAGGATACAAAAACGAGCAGTGAAACTTATTGGGGACTCAGCCGTAAGTCAATCAATTCCGTCGTTAGAACACAGGCGCAACGTATGACGCCTATCCCTTTTCTATAGGTATTACCACGGTCGTTGCTCAACTGAACTTGCTGAATGTGTTCCGCCTCTTCAGACATTTTGCCGCAATACCTGCCATTCAGTAAATGCGCATCAGTTCACACTGAATGTGGACTTCAGGCGCACAAATAAAAGTAGAGTCATTCTTTAGCCGAACCAAACGAATGTGAAATGTTCTACCTGAGCATGTGTTTCCTGGCCGTTGTGATGTCCAGACATTCGACACCTTCTTTCCTTATCCACTTCCTCTCCATCCGCTCGCACTGTGCTCTGATATTTAAGGGTTGGTCAAAAAAAAAAAATAAAAAAAAAAACTTCCACCTATTGTATCATATTGTATCTTTTTTTCATTTTCCCCAAATTTTTCAATTCCATTTTTGTCTTAGACTCTAAATTATATGCTAAACAAAAAATGCTTAAATTCTAGCTTAATTATCTTATGTTATAACTTACTGGTCCTACGCAGGCCCTCTAAGCTAAACTTATATGTCTCTTATACAATTTGCCTTTCGACGACAGAACTTTGTTTGTTTTTTAATTATGTTTATTTTTTAACCTAACATTAATTTACATCTATATATATACACTTTTTTTTGTATTGCTTTCGAACCTAATTTAATATAACTTAACTCTTATTCTACCCTAATCCTATAAAAGCTAAGTCTGTGTAAGCTGGTTGATGTTGGAGTTACTTTACCGACATTGGTACACAATTTAGCTGCGGGATGTGTGGTTTCATGACCCGCCTTAAAGCAAAACTGGTTATTTGGAATAATGTTGTCATCAACCCATTTAGCAAAGCTTCGTTAGTGACTTTCTCGAATACTTTACTGATGTTTGGGAGTAAACTTATAGAACGCATGTTCTTTGGGTTTGTACAGTCCTTGTACTTTTTTCGTATAGGCTGTGTGATTGCTTCTCAAGTGTTTTTTTTTTTCGATTGTTCCTGAATTATCTTCAAAAACTCAATCGCGCAAGGGTCGCTAGAACGACTCAATTCCGATTCCGCATTCATTACACACCTTATAACTAGTAATGAGACATGGATTTACAAGTTTGATATGGAAACCACTCAACAAGCTGGGAATGGCGCCTTCCAAATAAGGCGAAAGCGAAGATATCACATCGAAATCGATCAAAAGTCAAGATAATTTTGACGGCGGTCTTTGATTATCGCAGTCTTGAGCACCCTTAAGATGGCTTTTTAAATGATGAACACTCGGTACTTCTCTAACAGTGTGCACAATACCCACTTTCATATAATACACTATATAACATACCACATGCCCTTTAGTCAAATGAATTAATTTGTTATATTAACGAAGGTTACCTTTGATGTATAATTATTTTATTACTCCACACACACTTTTCTTATAATGATTCTATAACAATAATAAACTGAATCAACAATCGTGCAGTCTTTTAAAACACTTTACTTATTAAATTTTATTATAAGGCGTATTTGGACATTGCATGTAACAGACGCATATATACTTTTATTTTATTTTTTTATTAGACTTCTCTCGGGAGAGGCGAACCTATAGCGTCGAGTTGGGGCCCCGAGATCATCAAATAACTGTTAAAGTTCTTTTTGAACAGTTGCAGGTTGTAACGCTCCGGGTACACTCGCGTGGGAAGGGAGTTCCACAGCTTCCCCGCTCTGTAACTGAACGAGTTCTGATGCGGGGATGTTCGGACCGCCGGGATATGAACTACAAACGGGTGTGATCCATCGGATTGTCTTGTGGAGCGCATATAAGCCGAATTGTGTGGAACAATACTAAGAATCTCCGAAGAACAGTACCCGTGATAATATTTGTGAAACAAACAGAGGTCAGCTACGCGCCTTCGATGTGATAGCGACTGTAGTCCCAACGTCAGCGCCGAGTCCCCGGTCAGGCGAATCGCTCGTTTCTGTATGCTCTCAAGTAGGTCGAAGGTATGTTTAGGAGCCGAGGTCCAAACATGAGAGCAATATTCGAGCGCAGGTCTAATTTGGGATTTATATAGGAGAAGAAGTTGTGCCGGAGTAAAATATTTCTTGGCTCTAAAAAGATAGCTCAGTTTTCCTGAGGCTGGCCTGGCGATACACGGCACGAGTTTCTGCCATGATACATTCGCACGGACCGTGACGCCGAGCAATTTCAAACTTTCCCCGGCCAGATCCAAACACTCACCGTCCACAACAACGCAAATCGATCGATTCTCGAGGAAGCTCCTCGTCCAATCGCAAAGCTGTTGGGAAAGTCCATATGAACGAAGTTTGCTCAGCAATGCACCGTGCCAGACGCGGTCAAAACCCTTGGAGATATCCAATGGGACCGCCCTTGACTCACCATGCCGTTCAATCGCGGATGTCCATATATCGGTTATAAGTGTCATAAGGTCTCCCGTGGACCGCCTGCCACGGAATCTGTATTGACGATCATTCAGAAGCGCGTTGGACTCCAAATACTTAACTAACTCTGTATCGATGAATTTTTCCATCACCTTAGATAAAATAGACAGTAATGCTATCGGACGGTAATTTTGTGGGAGACACTTTTTACCCGTCTTTGGCATTGGCTGAACTCAAGCCATTTTCCAGCAGGGAGGAAAGGTCTTCCGTGCATAACATAAGCGGAAGAGTCTGCCAAGAACCGGCGATAGCTCTGGAGCACAGTTCCTAAGGACTATTGCTGGTATTCCGTCCGGGCCGGTTGCCTTCCTACAATCCAGTTCACGTATGGAAGGCATTGAATAGTGCGCGGACGAAATCTCACATCCCGCCCCGAAGACCGTACCGGCGAGATCACAATTCGCGGAAAATACATTCGCGAGCACATTAGCTTTATCCTTTGAAGGGATCAATCATAAAGTAATATATAGTGGAGAAGTGCGCAGGTTCCGAGTGCTGGAAGCCTGTATCGTACGCATACCCCTTCAGCAAGGAAGGTGTTTGTATGCGATTGCGGTCTACGCACCTGAGGAGCACCAACATAATCTATTTATAGCAGAGCTCGAGACACTCTTTCGATGCTTACAATTGCAGCTGGGCGAAAACTACTTTATCCTACGGGGAGATATGAACGCCAAGCAATTGGGGAAATTATATATCTAATGCCAGAGGAAATCAGTTGGCTGGTTGGTTGGATCAGTATCATATTGAATATAGAACTGACCTACTAGCTACGGAATACCCATCGTTCCCTAGATGTAGATCGTTCTTAGATATCTTGCTAATCGACTCACGACTGAGATTACTTAACACCAACAGACGAAACACAAACTGTTTACGGACAGTTGAGTACGACAGTGAACACTGTGCATTCACGGCAATAATAGATCTCCCGAGCGATCTCGCAGATCTGGAAGAATTCGTGATCCCGCTACCCTATAACTACGGGGCAATGCGATGGCCACGGTTCACCAGATCATTAACAAGAGAACTCCGTTCGAACGACTTTAATCTGCCAGTAAAGAGAAACCTGACAAATGACGAAATCGACAAATACATTCAACAAATGGACGAAACCGTAAAACGAACAATGGACAAAACAATTCCCAAAACAACAGTTACAGATCACATAACATGTACAGAAACGCAACAATAAACGCACTCCACAAGAAAAACAGGAGACTGCTATCGAAACTAAAACAATTCCACAGACGGTTTACAGACAGACAAGACCAGGAGATAATATCACTGAAAGCCCGATTGAAAAACCTCCAACAATTATTTAAAACTAATTATAGATTAGCAACAAATTTGTATTGGAACAACTGAATTCGAGCTATAAAAACTAATAATCCGAATATGGTCCCACAAATAAATAAAATATTCAAGAAAAATAATCAAAACGAGATTCAGTGTCTCCAAATTCCACGTACTGATATAAACAAGCAGCTGCTAATCAACACTGGCATAGATCAACATTGGCATAGATACAAAGAAGAGCTCACTATTGAGAAAATTCTCAATAGTGAGCTCTTCGTGATCGAAGATCCTTTGGAAAAGGTGAACGCTGTGGGAGCTTGTCTTTCAGGAAATGTACAAGGTGAATGAAAGTATTCGCCGAAATCAGGACCTGGAGGACAGAATTCTACTGAATCACCTGCACCTCCGGAATGAAATTTCACATTGGCAATCGGCGAATCCGGGTTTTAACGAATTCAGTGACGATAATCTGTCAATTGACATTAATGCCAATGGCGAGGCTAATAGCCTTTTAATCACAGGGGAAGGAATCCGGAGTATCTTCGACTCATTAAGAAGCAAAAAGCCAGTTGGAATAGATGAAATACCTAACATCGTACTCAAGAACCTGCATATTATCCCGCGCGTTGGAAAACGGAAATCATTCAGCCCATACCAAAAAAGGGCAAAGACTGTATAAACCCAATGAACATGCGTTCGATAAGTTTACTCCCAAGCATCAGTAAAGTATTTGAAAAAACCATTAACAAAGCTCTGGTAAAATGGGTAGATGACAACAACATTATTCCAAATAACCAGTTTGGCTTTAAGGCGGGTGATGAAACCACACATGCCGCAGCTAAACTGGTCTCCGACGTACAATGGAATAAATGTAGGAACCAATGCAACTTGGAAAAATCCTTTGATACCGTCTGGATCGAAGGGTTGTATTACAAACTGGTCAGACATGGCATACATAAGCCTTTACTATATGTACTTTACGATATGTTAAAGGACAGGAGGTTCGTGGTCAAAAGTGGAAATGTGACCTCTAATAATACGTATAATATCAAGAATGGCTTGCAACAGGGCGCGGTACTCTCTCCGATTCTTTTTAACATTTACATTAGCGACTTATTAGATGCACTTCCGCAGGCTATTGCGTACGCAGACGATCTCATAATTTACAGAACAGCTCCGAAAGTTGAGATCATAAATAGTTTAATACAGCGAGACTTCAACAACGTGCAGCGCTATTGCAATGACTGGAAACTTAAGATCAACTTCCAGAAATGTGAAGCCATCCTATTTAGAACTCCATTATATAAAGCCACGTACGACACAAGGAAAAACTGGCGAAAGCTAGTTATCGTGGGACCGCATGGAGATAAACTGGAAACCAAGAGTTTAGTTAAATACCTGGGCATCTGGCTAGACCAATATCTGTATTTCAACAGACATGTAGAGGCTGCTTTGCTCAAAGCGAGGAAAACGTTTGCTATGACAAGGAGGCTATTTCACAGTAGCCAACTTGACAGCAGGGTAAAAGTCATATACTACGTGACGTTAATCAGGCCAATCCTCATATATGGTTGTCCAGTGCGGTTTAACATAGGTCCAAATTTGATGGCAAAGATTGGGGTGTTCGAAAGGAAGTGTCTCAGAAGTTGTCTCAGATTATATCGGACACCGGAATCGGACTATAAAAAGTATTACTCAAATGAGACTTTATATAATGAAGCGTACATAAATAGGGTGGATAATTTTATGATTAAATTAATCAGAGGACATATTGCGAGAGCAATAAGCTCACCCAATGACCTGATTTTCGGGGCTTATTATCCAAATACCCTGTACTATGAGAGCGTGCGTCGCAACGGCTTTGTTCCACCAGAGGCGTTCCTTGATTTGGACATGAAAGGGCTTATACAGCATAGATCCGGAATCCCGCTGATCTATCATGTAAGTAGATCATCCGTAGACGGGCGATTGTGCTACGACCGGGAAGTAACGCGCACCGAAGAAGAGCTCTTGCGCTTCAGTAGGTCTATCTCCCACAGAGACCATCATCATCATCTTCATCGGCACTACAACCGGGAACCGGTCTTGGCCTTATTTAGCAAGTCCTGAGGCTTGTTAAATTTTCCATAATGATTTGTTTTTCCCGGGCAAGGTCATTAATCATGCGCCAGAGGCTCCCCGACGGGGAATCGAACCCCGGTCTCCCGCGTAACAGGCGGGTATACTAACCGAGGAGCCAACCCAGAGACCAGGGCGATAGTATTGGACAGCGTCAACAGTTCTGGTCGTTGAATAGCATATAAAAACCTGGATACCAATGTCGGTACAGAATCACACTATCATCAGCCAGCTTACATAGACTTAGCTTTTCTAGAATTAGGGTAGTATAAGATTTAAGTTAAGTTAAGTGCTTTTAAATAAATAAAAAAAAAAATAAAATAAAAATAAAAAAAAAAATTAATTTTAAGAAAAAAAACAAAAAAAAATGTTACACAACGTTTTTCAAATTTTTCTCTCTTTCAATTAATCCTAAGTATTGCCACAAAGTTCTGTCGCCGAAAGGCAAATTATACAATTGTTAAGTAATGTTTAGCTTAGAGCGTCTGCGAAGGACCAGTAAGTTATAATATAAGATAATAAAGCTAGAATGTAAGCATTTTTTGTCTAGCATATAAATTAGAAAATAAGAATATAAAACGAAATAAAAAATATATGTTTGTGTTAACGTCTGCGTTATTTAAATTATGTATCAGTTTACGACCGGAGTTTGTAATTGAAAAATTTGGTAAAAGGTATTGTGAGTCTGCTTTATAAACTCCGGTCGTAAACTGATACATAATTTAAATAACGCAGACGTTAACACAAACATATAATTCACTGGACATAAGACCGATCGATTTTCTGAGCCCACACTTTGTCGGATTCCCTCCCTCCAATTAGATTCATGAGTCACAAAGGGCATCTTAAGAACGAAAGAAGGTATCCTCCTCAGGAGCTTAGTGATAGAGCATCTGACCGGCAATCAGAAAGACTTGGGTTCAGTTCCCACTTGAAGGTCGATGGATATTTCTTCTGTTGTTTTTAAAGAATGTGATTGTGATGGTTGTTTCTTCTTGTATTTCTGATGAAGGTCCCAACCCATAGCACCTAAAGTCAACTTTTATCTTATTTTCATTGAAAAATTTGATAAAAGGTATTGTGAGTGTGCTTTATAAACTCCGGTCGTAAACTGATACGAAATAAAAAATGTTGTAAAAATGAATGAATGAACCCGATTTTGACTTTTAAAACCCTTCTAACATTAAATTTTAAGTGCGACTCTTTCTTTTTTCCCTAATATATGACTTAAATATGATAGTCAAGGACTCTTCTTCCGACGAACGCACCTTAAAATATGTTTAGATTAAATCCGTAAACTATATGCCCTAAGCCATAAATAAAGAGCAAAAATAGATTCAAAATTACTGATCGACGTAGATGGTCCTCTATCTACAGATCATTTTGAAATAAACTAAAAAGTCGAGGTGAGAAATGTGTTGTGAGGGTTCGCATTATATTACTTCCATTTTTCCTCAATAATTAAATTGTTAAAATTATTTAAATTTGTGGGGGGAAAGTATTTCAAACATACATATGCATTTATACGAGTATCATAACCTTGTTGAATAATGCCCTTAATATTTCGTACACAAATATTGAAAACTGACATATTAGAAAAAGGTATAAAAATTTAATAGAAAAAATAAAACTTCGAATGATCTTTACCTCGTTGAATTTTATAAAATGTTTAACATACACAAAATAATAAATAAAATGGTAACCATACTGTATCATGCAATTATGAATATAATTTTAAGAATGTTAAACGTAAACATTAACTAAATAAATAAAACGTATAAAATGGAACTTGGCCATCACCAACCTTAAACCAAAAAGCCACCTGTATTGTCCATTCGAAAATTTACAAATTCAATAGTACCGGCATCCAGGTATCCATTCGGTTCGTTGCCCAGCCACGGGGAAAGTTGATAAAGTCCATCCAAAACGAAGACACCCAACAGGACGATGAACAAACAATAGCATTCATTCGTTTGTGCGGATATAATGAATGGAACACAAAAGCGTTCCAGAAGTGTTTGTTTTACCAAGTGATTGTTTTACAAAACCACAAACCACAAAAAGACCGAAAAAAGAAAGAAAAAAGAGAAAACAAGAAAAGAACATAAAGCGAAAATAGTAATAAAAGAGAATAAATAAGTTAATTGTTTGTATTAAAACAAAAAAAGAAAAAAAAAACGAAAAAAGTTGAGGAATATTTAATATTAATAAACCAAGCAGCAATTGTGTTAGTGTCCATTAGTAAGCCTTAGTAAAAACATAAAAATAAACAAAAAAAAAAAAAACGCTCAATGTAAGCATATGGAAGAACTATTATTACAACATTAGGTTATAAATTTTATTCGAACAATCGAATCGAGATGGAGTAATGTAAAACTAAGGCAGAACCATAGGAACATAGTATTGTGAGATAGAATGTGTCATGCGAAATTTAATAGCTAAATGTTGGTTAAGAACTTGTCGCAAGGAGGATATCGAGCGCACCCAACTCAGCCTTGAGTCGTATCCTTCAGAAACACTATATACAAGACAGTTTGAGAAAGAAACCACATCAAAGGGGCGACAGATAAAGTGTAAGAATGACTGGTTGGTATTTGTGGACAAGGTACCTGTCAGAGGGTGTTATACCCACTAATGTGAACAAAGGCCAGACGGGCTCAATTGTGCCAACCGTTTTGAGTGGTTATCGATCGGTGTCGGCAGAAAACACTAAACTGGCATATGTTTTTATGTTTTTATTTAATCTTGTGTCCTACATAGTTGCCTAGATGGATCGAAGTGCCATGGCTGATAGATGGTCCTTACAGTATTTTGAAATTGCCAGGAAATCAAAAGCTGAACATTTAAACTAGGCCACCAATGATGGGAGAGAATAACAACGGTATCAGATGGAAAAGTGAACCCTTTCACGGATAAAATGTACATTAATAACAAATGACAAATGATTCAGTTCTTCTCCCAAAGAGGCCGGGACGATAATACTAAACAGCACGAATAGTTCTGGTGGTTGAATGGCAATGAAAGGTCTGATTGCCAATGTCGGTAGAATCACTGCATTATCAGCCAGCTGACACAGACTTAGCTGTTCTAGAATTAGGGTAGTATAAGATTTAAGTTAAGTTCTTTTAAGTAAATAAAATTAAAAAAAATTAAAAAAAATGAATTAAGTTAAATTTTAAGTAATAAGAGAAAAAAAAATGCCAAGTTTTTCGAATTTTTCTTTGTTAGACAAATAATCACAACTGAAGCCACAAATGGTGAATTGCACAATAGTCTTATTATTTTTTGGCCTATAAAGTCTGCGTAGGACCAGTAAGTTATAATATAAGATAATTAAGCTAGAACTTAAGCATTCTTCGTCTAGCATATAAATTAGAAACTAAGAATATAAAACGAAATACAAAATGTTGCAAAAATGAAAAATGAATGATTCAGTTCTTCGTTTTTGCTGGAATATTTTCGAAGTGCAAGTACGGACTTTCCGAATATATTCTTGCCTATTTGGTTAATAATCTGAATTAACAAATAACACATAAATCTCCAATCCATACGACTCATCATCATCATCGGCACTACAATCGGGATCCGGTCTTAGCCTTATTTAGCAAGTCTCGGGGCTTGTTAAATTTTCCATAATAATTAATTTTTACGGGCATAGTTATCAGCCTTGCGCCAAAATCCATACTGTGGACACGAATTATATTCTATGAAAAAATTGGAATATCCGGAAAAGCGGTCGAATAACGCCACATCAACTGGTGTAATTTGACTCAACTCGTGGAGAAACATACGCGAGCGCCGGATGGTCGAGGATATTATGCGAACACCCTGGATCTGTTTTTGTTACCCGAGCTGAGCATTTGTAGCGTGGAGGTTGTTGCGCCACTGGGAAGATCTGATCACTCCTTGCTATTGCTGACGCAACCACTTGCATTTCAATTGAATAACCGACCTAAGCAGCTTCGACGTGTATGGAGCTATGGGGCTGCCAACTGCGAAATTTCTTCGTATCCTTTCCGTGGATGGAGGAGTACTTTGGAGCTTCCGCTGTTAACGCAAGCGGGGAGTAGGTCGCAGAGATTATTCTTCTCAGGATGGAGATCTACATTCCGCATTCCAAGAAACCAAATTCATCTGATAAGCCTTGGTTGGATCAAAAATGCGAGGAAACTACAGCGGCAAAAAATAGATCTTTTAAGCGATGCCGCTCTAATCCCACCGAGGTTTACAGAACGAATTTTGTTAGAATCAGAAACACGTGAAACCAGGCGATTGATACCACGAAGAAGGCCTACAACGATAGAGTGACCAATAAACTCCTTGAGTGCACAACTGCTTCGCGTCGGTTCTGGTTAATGGCAAGAGATGTCAGCAGTAACTTCGCTTCCTCCTCTTTTCCTCCGTTAGTGACGGGCAGTAGATCGTTCGTCACAAATCAAAAGATAAAGATAATGTGTGCGGCAATTTATTCTCTGCGGATTCAAACTTCGATGGTGGTCTTTTGGATTCACCAGTGATCCGCCGGTACGGTCTTCGATGCGGGATGTGATGTTCCGCCTGCATACTATTCAGTATATTCAACATGGACTGGACTGTAGGAAGGCAGCCGGCTGGACGGAGTACCGGCAATAGTCCTCAAGAACTTTCCTCCAGAACTGTTGTCGCTTCTTGGCAAGCTCTTATGCACCGAGGACATTTAATACCTGTTGGAGATCGCTCGAATTCAGCCAATCCCAAAGAGGGGAAAGAAGTGTCCCATACAAAATTACCGGCCAATAGCATTACTGCCTATGTTGTCTAAAAGGTCATCAATGCCGAGATAATTAAATATTTGGAGTCCAACGGACTTCTTGGCAGGCGGTCCACGGAAAACCTTTTGAACCTTATAACCAATATATGGACATCTGGGAAAGAGGGGCATGGTGAGTCAAGGGCGGTCGCATAGGATATCACCAAGGTTTTTGACCGAGTCTGGCATGGGGCATTGCTGAGCAAACTTCATTCATATGGGCTTTCCCAGCAGCTTTGCGGCTGGATGAAAAGCTTCCTCCAAAATCGATCGATCCGGGTTATTGTAGATGGCGAGTCTTTGGGTCTGTAACTCTGGGGTGCCTCAAGGTTCTCATTTTGGCTCCAACCTTGTTTTTGCGTCTCATAAATGATTTGTTGGAGTCAACAGATAACAAAATTCTCACTATTAAGGATGATAGTCCTCTTTTTCGAGTGAGTCGTATCAGCTAAGATGTAGCCGGATCGACTCTCTGAATAAGATCCTGCAGTGGGGAAAGGCCAATCTTGTCCACTTCAATGTGACGAATACACAGTATACAAACATTCCCAAGGAAAAATGTATCGTCGGTTCCATAGCTCATGATGAGTAGCTAGGCCCTCCAATTTGGGGAAAGCATGAAATTACTTGGCGTCACGGTCTATGGGAATGTATCGTGGCATAAACACGTGTCGAACATCGCCAGGTCCGGCTGAGGAAAACTGAGTTATCTTTTTAGAGTCAAGAAATATTTTACTCCGGCGCAACTTCTTCTCCTGTATAAATCTCAAATTAGACGCGCGCTCGAATATTGTTTTCACGTCTGGAGCTCTGCTCCTAAACATTCCCTCGACCTACTTGAGAGCATGCAGAGACGAGCGATTCGCCTCTTCGGGGACACCGCGCTGACGTCGGCACTACAGTCGCTATCACATCGAAGGCGCGTAGCTGACCTCTGTCTGTTTTACAGATATTATCACGGGTACTGTTCTTGCGAGGTTCGTGGTATTGTTCCGATCAATTCAGTTTATATGAGCTCCACAAGACAATCCGACGGATCGCGAAAGTTTGCGGCTCACCTCCCGACGGCACGAACATCCCTGCATCAGAACTCGTTCCGTCACAGAGCGGGAACGCTGTGGAATTCCCTCGCCGTGCGAGTGTTTCTTCAAAAGGAACTGCGACGATTGTTTGGTTCGCCTCATAAGGCATAGGTCCACACCACCAAGGAAAAAAACACCCATAAGACTTTGACAACTGACTACCGAGCGTTGCATTTCAACTTAAAAAAAAAAAAAAAAAAAAAAAAAAAATAATAATAATAATAATAATAAATAAATAAATAAACGTTTGGAAATTTAAAAAAAACTTGGAATTACGATTGTAGTCTTCGGCCACATTCATTGTTTTTTATTGCCGAGATGCATTTACGTTGCACGGAATCCATCACAGTAGTATGCCACAATTCTCGCACCATTTCCTCCAATTCCTTGGCAGTTCTGGGTTTCGACTATTACACGGCATTCATTTTTACATCACCCCACAAATTTTCAATGATGTTTAGGTCAGGATCTCCACAAGCGTTTCCATGGCGGAAATTCTTTCCTCTTCAAAACATGATTTTGTTCAATTTGACGAATACTTTAGGTCATTATTCGTTTGGTACACGCAAACGTATTCTGCTGTGCCCATTATACCCTTAACAGTATATAACATATAGGGCCAGCCACATAGTAGGAGAAGCAAGCCCAAATCATTATTTTGCTCTTCCATGTTACACAATCTTAACCGTGTACTGGGGATTGTTTGCTGTATTTTGGGGCCTTCTTACTTATTCCCGATGACCCAAAAAGGACTATTGTGCTTTTGTTGCTCCACAAAATATACCTCCATTTTTCTTTGGACTAATCTTCGCGCGACTTTGCAAATTTTATTATTTTGTTCAGATGCTATTTTTTAAGGGTGGTACTTGGCATAGACTGTGGGCTGGTAATTTAGATTTAAGCAGGCGTCTTCGTACTGTTTCACCGCCCATGGATAGTTGAAGATTACCTTTTTTTTTCTGGACCTAATGGCGGGATTCTGTTTTGTTAACTGAATTATTTTTTGGTCAGTTCGCTTGGACGGCATTCCTTTCGGATCGCCCTTTTCGTGCTTATTTTGCCTTTTCAGTCCATTACTCGCCATTTTTGCTGAACATCCTATGATTTCTTGGATCGGTTTGTAAATTGTTCGCTCTAAACGCAATTTTTTTAATGAAAAGTTTGGTTTCGCTGTACCATGCTTCATACATCCCATCATGGTAAATAGAGTAATTATGTTAAATTAATAAAGGTAAGTTATGTTAAAACTTAGATCTTACAGATAAAACAATTTTTGAATTGTATTTTTAAAGGGTTAAAAAAACACTGCTATTTTTATGAACTGGCTTCGACGGGCGTGTTTCATGAATACTCAATGTAAGCGAAAGATAGGCTTATGTTAAATGTTTATTACTCCACATATTATAATTGAGGTACCGTTAGGCGTAAACAAATGGTTTTTATTTCCGCAACAACCAGCACCAAGAAAATATCTTGCATTTTCTGAAAAATGGTTGGGCACTGCTATTTTCGTGAGCACAATTGTATATCCGATTGAACAACTTTTAATTTATATTTTCTTATTCGAAAGATCTTTTTTTCCTTTGCAGAATATTGCGATCAACACCGATATGCATGTCCATTTAACATCAACCACCATGTATTATAGCAAAGACATTTGAAGCATACCAGAGTAAATATTCGCGTGCAGTTAAATCTTCATAAGCTAGATTTGTTTCCTACTAAACTCCGTATCGCTTTCAAGTAAAACCACATTGACCCACATTCCATTCCGCAACTATTTAATTCAAACTCTCCCTCATTGCAATAAAATGACCCAAAAGTGTTTTTACCTATTTTCCCAATAATTTCCAACGAAACATCGAGTAATAAAAACCGGCAACCCCTGGCCGCAAACAACGCCAGCAATTGTCTATTAATTCTTCCCCGCTGCACTGGTATTCTACTAAAGTAGGTTAAATGGTGCCGCCTATGCATATTGAGCATTGTTTAACCGAAACTAGGCAACAGAGTGATTACCTACTTCTGTTGTGCATCCCATTCATGGTGGCACCATAAAATTGGATTTCATGAGTTTCATTCTTCTCGAAGATGGGGGTTTTATCTTGAAACACTGGGCCCATTATGAACTACATTTTCGATTGCACTTGAAAAGCCTTTTTAGGAATTTCTTATAATCTCCTTAATGAAAATTTAAAGGGCGGTGACTGATGGATGTGCACACAGCTGTTGTAACGCTCATTCAGGTTAAAGACAATTTAACATGACCCTCATTTTATCTGTGGTATTGGGGATATGACAATACAATCGTATGTTTCTATTGTGCACAATTCTGCTCCTGAAATGATGGATTTGATTGTTAACCCCAGCTAAAAGAAACTGACATTGCTGGATCGCTTCAGGGGAGTGAACTTTTGGTTTTCGTTAATTAAAAGTTGCCATTCAATAATGAGCTCGCTCCAAAAACAATGTTATTTCAGATGTTAAAAATTAACTCTTAAATGTGTATGGAATAAAGACGTATAACTCTTTGGAAACGCTGCTGTCCATCAAGAGCTGTAACATCGGTGATACAATTTTTCTTGTATATGTCGTATGTTAAGTTTAAGTTTTTTTTTTTACACTACGCGCACACAAAAGGGATTTTGAAGTGCCCTTAAATATCAGAGCTCAGTGCGAGCGGAAGGAGAGGAAATGGATAATGAAAGGAAGAACGATCCATATTGGCCTTAAATACCCAGACATTACAAGAACGAGGAAACACATGAGCAGGTAGAGTATTCCACATTCGTGTGGTTCGGCTAAAGAATCACTCTATGTTTATGTGTGTGCCTGAAGTTGGCTTTAAACGTGAACTGATGCGCATTCACAGATTGACGGGTATCGCATGAAAATGTCTGAAGGGGTGGAACACATTCAGCAAGTTCAGTTGACCAACGACCGTGGTAATAGCTATTGAAAAGAGAATGGCATGAACCGTTGCGTCTATGTTCTAACGACGGCATTGATCGACTTAACCCTGGCTCACCAACAAATTGCACCGCTCGTTTTTGCATCCTATCGAGCATGTCTAGCGCAGTTTTGGATGCCTCTGACCGAATATGGGAGTTTAACTCCATTTTGGAACGAATATCATCATCATCAACATCGGCACTACAATCGGGATACGGTCTTGGCCTTATTTAGCAAGTCTCTCCACCGGTCCCGATTTCGAGCCGATGTCATCCAATTTGGCACTCCTAGGCTCTATACGTCCTGGTCTACGCCATCCCTCCATCGCAGACAAGGTCTGCTGCGCTGTCTCCTTCCATACATCCTGCCACAAAGGACTTTGCGGGCAAGCTCCTCTCTCGCGTACCGGAGTCTAGCGAGCTTAATTTTTTTTACAACATTAGCTTCAAGGTAGATCGCGTACAACTCATGGTTGTAGCGTCTCCGGAATCGTCCCTCCTCACATACGGCGCCAACAATTCTACTTAAGACCTTCCTCTCGAACGCGGCTAAGAGTTCAGAGTGCCTTTTATTGAGCACCCAGGTTTCGGATCCATACATGAGTACTGGTAAGACCATGGTCTTGTACAGTAGTAGCTTGGATGTTCTGGATAAATTTCTGGATTTCAAGAGCCTTGATAGACCATAGTAGGCTTTGTTGGATTTGATCAGCCCTTCGCGTATTTCTTCTTCCATATTGTTATCGGGTGCTACTACGAGGGTTGCCTCTTATGTTACGGGATTTGGCAACCCTAGCGTTGCAATCCGGCAATTGACAGCTCTGTCGTAAAGTTGGACATTTTTGAGGTTATACGCACTCAGAACGTTTTGACATACGAGGGCTATTTGTGTTGTTTACAGTAACTTAAAAGATTCATCTTGGCCCAAAAATGGAATTAAATCGTCAACATTTTCGTGCGATTATTTTTTACAACTTTCGGCGTGGATTAACTCAGCAACAGTGCATGGATGAACTTAATTCAATTTTTGGCGATGAAGCTCCATCAAGGACCAGTGTTTATCGATGGTATGGTGAATTCAATCGAGGTCGTAGTTCACTCCAAGATGAATTTCGTGAAGGTCGTCCAAAATCAGTTGTTGTTCCGAAAACCATTGATGCTGTGCGCGAACTGATATTGGAAGATCGTCATGTGACCTATCGTGAGATTGAGACAACCTTAGGCGTTAGTGGGACCAGCATGCATTCAATATTGCATAAACATTTGACTGTCAAAAAAATTTGTTCGCGTTGGCTCCCACACAATTTGTCAATCGCCCAAAAAAAGGCTCGTGTCAATTGGTCGAAAGAAATGCTCAAAAAATACGGTCGCGGTGCTTCGAAACACGTCTATGACATCGTGACAGGTGATGAATCGTGGATTTACGCGTATGAGCCCGAAAGTAAACAGCAGTCGACTGTCTGGGTGTTTCAAGATGAGCCAAATCCAACAAAAGTTGTTCGCGCACGAAGCACTTCCAAGCAAATGGTCGCCTGTTTTTTCGGAAAAACTGGACATGTCGCAACCGTACCACTAGAACAACACAGAACAGTCAATTCTGAGTGGAACACAACCATTTGTTTGCCAGTTGTCTTCCAAGAAATCAGGAAAACCAACCGCCGAAGACGGATCACTCTTCACCACGACAATGCGAGCTCTCACACATCGGCTGCGACAACTGCATTTTTGAGCACCCAAAACATCGATTTGATGGGTCATCCGCCGTATAGTCCTGACTTGGCACCGAATGACTTCTTTTTATTCCCGTACGTAAAAAACAAACTGAGAGGTCAACGTTTTTCGACACCTGAAGAATCGGTTGCTGCATTCAGAATGCATGTGTTGGAGATACCTCAATCAGAGTGGCAAAAGTGCTTCGACAATTGGTTCAAACGCATGCAAAAGTGTATAGATCTTCATGGGGAATATTTTGAAAAACAATAAAGTGATTTTCGATGATAAATATTTGTTTTTGTTCTCTAATCCCGAAATATAAAAGGCAAGCCTCGTATTGACCCTACATAGTTAAATGATTGCACTACTTCAAATTCGTGCTCGGCTACCTTGATAGTTGGGATAGTTGGGATGCGTTATAAATAGTGGCCAGGTTGGATGGAGTGAAGTATGTTTTGCATATCTTAAGGAACCCCATACATCGATATGGCTACACTTTTCGCAGCTTCAAATATGTGGTCACTCCAATTAAGAGTCGAATTAATTCGAGTCCCGAGGATTGATAGTTCCTTGGTTTCGTGGATGCCTTTGACGACAAGAGACAGCACGGGACTCTTAAAGCTTTAAATTCGACTCGGTTAGATATATCTTGAAGAGGTCGGAATTCAATGTATCAAGTATAACCTGCTGATTGGTAATGAGA
Organism: Microdon myrmicae; assembly: GCA_963931805.1. NCBI lineage: Eukaryota > Metazoa > Arthropoda > Insecta > Diptera > Syrphidae > Microdon > Microdon myrmicae. Next base: position 105,026,223 of record OZ007497.1, on the reverse strand, counting down.
TTCGAAGAGTTTGGTCGGGAATGTTCATATAACTATCAGAAACTCAAAGTGCTATCATCAGCAAATTGAATTGATTCCGTATATTTCAAAAGTTGGCAGTTGATAATTGATTCCATTACCTTTGCGAAAATAGAAGTTAATGCTACGGGTTGGTAAGAAGAGAGGGACGATTTGTCATCCTTTTCGGGTATTGGCTGCATGTTCGCTGACTTCCATCCATTTGGGAAACAGCCAGTGGAATAAGACAAATGGAAGATTTTTCGCAGTGGTAAAGCGAGTGAAGACAAGCATCTCTTCGAAAGAATTGGGAAAATACTATCAGGGCCAGCGAATTCGTTTACATTTAACCCCTTAAGTCCGCGGGCAACAGTACGCGTTCAAGTTGGAGGTGGAACTGATGAGAAATCAGGCAGCGTCGAATTCGCTGCAAAATATGCAGCAGATAGATTCGCTTTCTCTATTGCACTGGTGACTGATTTGTCATCGACTGTAAGTGAAGGAATGTATGATGAGACTGAGTTTTGAATGTTTTTCACGAATACCCAGAAGTTTGTACTAACTGTGGGAGAGTGTAATATTTTTTGTCTCACTCTCTGGTCATGCAAGAATTTTGCGCGTTGAATATACGCATTGCAGTCATTTCTAGCTCTCTGAAATCTTTTCCGGTTTTCCTCAGTATTGTTTGATTTATACAACCGGAAGCTCAATGACTGCACCCGGAATCGAACCACATATTTCTCTTGGGTTTGATACTCTTTACTCTGTGGGGAATAAAGGTTCGCATGCCAAACAGAATCGTGTCCGTTAATGTGTCGGCTATAGAGTCAACATCATTATTGAGGAAAAATAACAACCAACTTAACTTGCTAAAAAAGTCGTTCATACCTACCCAGTTGGCTTTCTCAGACACCATACTGTTCTCCTGGGAGTTTTCTCGTAAGCATTGCTATTGGTTAGAGGAAATTTAGCTGACACCACACAGCTGGTCTGAAGTACCCAAGGGCGAAGAAACTTCAATTGTGTATTTGTTTGGTTGCGAGATGAGAAACAGGTCCGGTGTGTTGGCGGAATGACTATCTATATCTGGTACCCATGTTGGCTCATTGATGAGTTGAGTTAAATTGTTTGATTCAGCAAAGAGCTGAACACATCAACACACTGCTTTTCCTTCAAGAACACACAGGGGTAAGTTGTGTGTTAAAAAATAATTATATACAATTGTTGTTAAAATTACATACAACAGTGTTTTTATTCAAATTTCGGCTTCTGTAAAGAAAGCGGTAATGTATGATATGCCCACGAACGTGAAGTTTGAAGCTGATAAGCAATATCATTTCGTATGTATGTGGATATACCACGATGTGGAAAAAACAGTGGCACTAAGTTATATCTAGGTAGACTAAAATCGGAAATATCTGTATTAGTAATTACCTTGGTTTCGCTAAGTGCAAGGATAGTTGGTTTCTGGTTAGAAACGTGGGCAGACACGGAAGAGAAATTGCATCTCAAGCCGCGAATGTCACAGATAAAATCAGAAATATCTGTATTAGTTATTCCCTGGGTTTCGCTGAGTGCAAGTTTTGCTGGTTTCTGGTTAGAGACCTGGGCAGTCACTGAGGAGAAAGTGCATCTCAGGCCACGAATGTTACAAAGATCGACGCGAAATTCCCACTCCACTGAAATGACCCAACACAGAAAACCAATACCGCCTCGGGAAAGGATGCAGGTGTTGTATTCCAGAATACTACCCTTATTAAATTTAACACTGAATCTCCTAACACATCCTTAAAAACTTCACTTAACATATATTACATTCTCACTTAATACATACCATTCATAAACATTCACAATATTTCCAGTTACAGCACACTTAATAACCTGCACCTTTTTATTTATTGAAAACATAGCAACTTGGATTTTCGTTCGAATTGAATGTGAACAGTCACAGAAGAAAAAAATAGAATAGAGGAAGTTCAGAGGAGATTTGGAAGTGAGGACTGTCAAAGAAAAATTTATTGATAGCTGTGAACACAATTTCCGTTGATTTTTTATTAATTCAAATATACATTAACAAGTCGATGATTTCAAATCGATGGTTCTGTCTATAACGAATTTTTGGATATCGGTGATAGAGGAATGTCTCATACCGAAAAGAAAGGTTTTACAAAATTAAGCAATTAAAAATAAAAGGTCCCCGCTCTTCCCTCAACCGAGGAAGCACGGCGACGGACCTCAACACAGGTTGAAACTAGGGGTAGGTAAGCGAAAGCGATTTCTACAAATGTAATGTGCTTGTAATAGGTGCCCCACTAGATACGTGCCGAAATCTAAGTCGCATCCCTTCCATGACGAACATTATGCCACTCAGACACTAAAAACTCTCCAAAGATTATAAATCAATCGACAGTATTAAAGCCTGAAGGACCCAAATAGAGGTGTGAAAAAGAAAAAAATGGATGCACAAATGATCCGACGGTACGGATCACGGGGCAGAACCGCATGTGCTTTCTCGTCGACGATCAGAACCGGACTTGAAGTCACCGAGTTTGTAGTTTCTTCATTGAAAGATTCCGATTTAGGGAGTTACGCCGTCTACAATAACCCAGGCCCATCGATTTTCAAGACAGCTCCATAGAGCTTCAAACTGTTGTTAAAGGCCGTTAGAAGCAAGCTTATTTGGTAAGACTCCGTTCCAGGCGCGGCTTAAATCCTTGCAGCTACACAATGCCCTCGGTCTTTAATCATCATATACTTGAATTGCGGATATTCGAAAGTTAGTCACACAGCACTAAAGATCTCTTAGAGACCGTTTACTATGGATCCGTCTTGGAGATCTTTTTGGAGTCCTGGATTGGATTGGAGTCCTTTGCATTCAAAATATTCAACTGACTTGGAATTGTTGACATGTTCCATCAACTTGGAAGGCACTATCTCCTTTTCTTTAGAGTTAGTTATGGTGATCGGTTTTTTAACACACAAGGAAGGTTTTCTGTGCATAAGATATGTAAAAAATGTATAAAATGCCCTCAATGACTGAGTTGCTAAGGAGATTGTGTTTGATTGTGCAAACCTAGGTTCAACTGACGACTCTTGCTATTGTGCTGTTCGGCTCAATTACTGAGTAGTAGGTAGCTTCCCAAGGCCCAGCCGGCCGGAAAAATACCACCCCATTAATATATAGGTTTCATGAAATGGTTGGGAGAAATACTTGAGCATCTTTCAGGGGTTGGCTGATGGACCAGGTCGAGAAAAAAAAATATCTCAGGACACTGACTCAGTTATGACCGCCTACCTTGGTCCTTCTCCTTAGAACATTTACAAGTTGAGTAAAACTATTTGAATCAGGAAAAAGCTGGACATATTGATGTTGTCTCCTTAAATGGCAATTTAATGGTAGGCGATGGACTTGCCTACTGCTGTTGCACTATTAATGGTATTCGACAATTTATTTTATTAATTATTATGGTATTCGACAACACCATTGAAAAAATTAACTACTATTCACAGTCCTTCATCATCATCATCGGCAACAACCGGGTTCCGGTCTTGGCCTTATTTAGCAAGTCTCTCCACCGGTATCCGGCCCTTATCCGAGACTTGTCAATCTTTCCATAATAATTTCTTTTTCCGGGCAAGGTTATTAGTCTTGCGCCAATATATATTTATAAATTTTTCACAGTCCTTCTTTATTCATTAATACGAATACAAGAAGTGAAACATTCAAAACTGGAACAAAGGACCTGCGAAAAAAACATACCTGTATGGCGGCACTTTCCTGTCTTACTATAAAGATGTGATCACTAATTGCCACCGATTAATTTCACAGTGAAGTCAATTTCCGTCTATTTCAGTTTACTGCCTGTCAGAGTCCGTCACCCGTCAACGATGTTTAGAAACATGCCGTGTAAAGGAAAACAATTATTAGCAAAATGAAAAAAACATGTAATTAGCCCTGTAGCCCACCCTAGGCACACCAAACATATTAATCACACCACAAGGCCGTTGTGACATTGGGTACGCACAGCGGACTTAACTGAATCGTCTCACTCTAAAGTTCCCACCGTTTCCCTTCCTTTCACCCTATTTTCCCAGCCCACATTTCAATCAATTAACCTGATGACGATCAATAAAGAAAAGGTATACATGTATTGTTACAGGTTGTTTCAAAGGTAATTTTTTTTTTAGATTTTTATGTGCACGACGCAATGCCAACATGACAAGTAAGTTCGTGACAATAAATCGCGACTGGATCTGCGATTACACTGCGCTTAGAGGAAAGGGAATTGGCGACATGCAAAAATCATCCATCGAGCAAAAGATATCACGACAAATGTTACGTTGCCGGCTGAAGCGTGCGCCGCAGGTAATCACCTGAATAGAGGACTGAAATACTACGTTTTAAAGGCGAAGTACAAGTTCGTGACCACTCCTATCGTATTAGATGATTGGAGGTTGTCCATTTGCAGTCTTGTATCAAGTTCATGGTGTATCAAGAGGTTGGGTTTTCCTTTTTTTTCTATTGAGGAAGAAATAAGGTTATAAATTTGATGGGAACAAATTCGCGAGTCGACCAAAGTCGATTAAATAGCTTTTACGTACTTATTATTTTGAGTTTTTACTTTTGATGTTATTATTTTATTTATTTATTTAGTTTTTTTGTTAAGACATGTTTTAATAGATTTTTTTAGGGAAAACATATATCTTAGAATGACATCTTAGACGTATGTTCTTCCGCTGAAGAACGATAAGTATAAGACTTTCTTCAAGAACAAAAGTATACGTCTCATCATGAATGTGAAACGCGACAAGGACCACAGGGACATATAAAACGGAAAAGTATCGACCTCCTAACTAAAACAAACTAGGTGAGCGAATTGTTACAAGTTGACATAATCAATTAATAAGTTAAAAAGTCAACGCGAAGTAATCTATTACAGATTCCTGGAATTCTTCGTCCTTTCCCAACGGTTCCATCTATCCAGTATCAAGAACAGAAAGCCCGAGCCGTCCAAGAGTAGGCTAAGGACGAGATGATGAAAATAGCCCAAACATAAGTTAGGGGGACTTAGAAATACACAAGCAAAAGAAATCGTAGGAAGCAAAAAAAAACTACCCAGTTCAATGAGTGCAGATCAAGAAGGGCAGCATTGTGGGGAGGAAGTATTGTGCCAAACACGGACACTTCGTTCATCTTCCTCCTCCATCATGTACTATACAGCTCCGGCGCGAATTGTCCATCAACGGAAGAACCAAATACACCTACAAAACGACGACACGTCGCCACGTTTGTCCACAACTTTGAGTAAAGGAAAAATTCTTTGAAGCACACCGTCCACAGGAAGTAAGCAAAACACATTAACAAACAACACCCAGGAACCACTACCGGAAGATTAAACACTCGGTTATTCTGTTGAAGCAAATGTCCTTTTTATTGGTTTAGATGTATCCAAGTGTTTTGATGCATTTATTTTGTTGTATTCGTCATTATCTTTAAAATTTTGAAGGATAATTCGTAATTTAACAGATTGAAATCGTATATTAATCTAATTGGACACTGATTTGTAGCGTTCTACGAACGCACAATTCCACCCAGATAAGGATCCTACCCTTCAAGGAAATACCTACCCTGAAAACGTTGCACGCGCCCACAGAGGCGTGGCCCAAAGTCCCACCATAGGGCCTACAACTCGCAGCCATCGTTGAGTCCGACACCGAAAAACAAGGAACTGAACGTCCCCAAAGCTTTTGATGTCAAACTCAACAATTATAGTTCTTCATGCCTGAAACAAAAGCCTTTCATTCATCTTATTCCCAAAGACTGAAATGCACCGCACTCCAGCACTTCAGCGAATTAATGATAAGTTAGGAAGGAATTCTTATAGGGAATTTGTATGCGAAGTTATGCATGAAGGTAAGAATTCTCTTCTAGGGGCTTTTAGCTAAAGGAACTTGATCAATTTGATGCGTGAAGCATTTATGGTGCTAATGCGATTGCATTGTAAAGCGTGATCTGAAGTAAGCTTTAAAATATAGTAGGAGGAGATGCTTCAAAATAATGAAAAGAATATGAGTCAAAAAAGCTTCTGGACTTAACATGGTCCCAAACAAAGCTATTAAAGCAGAAATTACAACGAGACCAGAGTTATTCCAATATGCAGAAATGCCTAGAAGAAAGAATATTTTCAGATGCCTGAAAAGTTCAGTATCTAGGACTGTTACCAAAGGGATAGCTCATCATCTCATCGCTCTATACGACTCGTAGATGCACTGAAATATTATGGATACAATGATATAGTGGACTGCTCGCCATAGTAGAAAACATCGGAACACTATCGGAACAGCAACAGTACTTCAGAAAGCAACGATTACCATCAGTGCCATGAAAGCTGTGGTCGAAATGACTACCGAAGCTATAAAACGAAAAAAATGGAAAGGAGAAGGAAGAAATATTATGCCATCGCAGCATTGGACATAAAAAACCCCTTTAACTTGGCCAACTGGAGCCAAGTGGACCCTTAACGCGAAACCCTCACCTGAATGGGCTCTCCGCTCTACATTCTAAGAATCGTCATACTTATTTTTTTTCAATAGAAAGCTGTTGTACGATACGGACTAGGTAGGAATATTGTACGAATGTGGAGTTTCCCAAGGTTTAATACTTGGCTCACTCGACATTCTGGATCAAAGCATTGAACTTCAACTGGCTTGCAAAGCCAAGGACGTCGCATGTTAAAGAGAAACTCGGGCCCGTTCATCTACAGCGACGGTGAGCGCAATTATTTAAAGTAAAGTTTAAAGGGTAGTTTAAATTTCTGAGACTCAATGAGTAACAAAGGTCCGTATGCTGAGAGTCTACGAATCCACGGCAGTACAATTGTAAAGTCCGAATAGAGGTGTATTGGGATAATCGAGATTGATATGACGTTGGCAACGCACTTAATCCGCCACTTCAACAGAAGTGCGATGCAAAGTTCTAAACGTGGTAGTGAAACTTATTTCAAAGGGACCATTTCGATCTTGGAAAAGAGAATAACGTATGGGGATTTCGAGGATTCGTCAAAGGTCCATAGGAAGAAGATGGCGCTTTAAGCTGCCTGCGAAGCGTCAGAAAAACCGTGCGTTAGGAGTATTGGGTTGTACCACATGAAATATCCGATTTTATAGTAAAAATTTAAAAGCCAATATCATATTTCCGTAAATTTTCATTCAATCAAAATAGGTTTGTGGCGTTTCTAACCGATACACACACAATACACAAGCAAGTGAAGAACACCTAACGAAAATCGAATAAGAACATGCATCACAGCCGTATACCATAGCAACATAACAATTCCAAATCAGTTGCGTGTACTTGAGTTTAGAAATCGAATTCGTACACGCGGCCAGTATCCCGATGCTTCAATGCTTCACCTTTCCCCCGTTTCATCGCGTGTTCAAATCACCGCTTTCACTACCCTTTATTAACGCAACAACCCCGACGTGATCTGTGTACACACACACACAAACACACACTTTCCCATAGTAAACAGAACTTTACGACTACGGTCACGACTTCCGCATAGAACACCGGCACACTCGCCTACTCCGACGTACTCTCGCTCGCTCGTTCCTCGCTCCCTCGTTCACACACGAAGTTGATCGTAATAAAGTTACTGGGGAGGGAGTAGTGTGCGTTTCTAACAGATACACACATAATATGCCAGCAAATTGTGAAGAACACCGAACGAAAATCGAATAAGAAAATGTATCAGAGCCGTATACCATAGCGATAACATAACAATTCCAAATCAGTTGGGTGTACTTGAGTTTAGAAATCGAATTCGTTCACGCGACCAGTAGCCTGATGTGTTAAGCATTGGTTCAATTTTTGGTGATTCTAATTGTCATAGCGTAAGTTCAAATTACACGTTCTTCACTACCATCGCAAACGCTATAGGATCCGTTGGCATCTATGACATTCTTCCAATATGATACAAGGTCAAATATTCCTTTTTCGTAGAAGTGCTGACTTTTTCAGGCAATGCAAGCTTCAAAGGTTTTTATGACCTCAGCTCTGTTCCGAAAGACCGCCTGCCGGCAAAATGAATCCAGATTGCCGAAAATATGGTAATTCGTTGGGGAAATATGAAGAGAGTACGGTAGATGCGGAAGAATTTCAAATCCCAACTGCAACATTGTCATGGAAAAGGATCGGGCCATGTCTATTGATCAACGCAGGTTGCTTTACAGCCAATTTGGCGTTTATCGTTTCTCCTGGTTGAAGAAATGAAAAGTGGATTGGTCCTTTCGATGTCCACCAAATTGTTACCATAACCTTTTTTGGATGAAGTTCAGGCTTGGAGGTGTGTTTTGGTTTTTCACCTGCATCCAACCACTGCCCAGGTCTTTTACGGTTATCATACAGAATACACTTTTCATCACAGGTGACTATCCGGTGCAAAAACAGTTCAGTTTGGTTACTTAATCTAAGCGATGCGCAGATTCCCAGGCGCCGTAGTTTTTGTGACTCGTTCAGTTCATGGGGTACCCACTTATCGAGTTCGTTTACCTTTCCTATGAGAGAAAGGCCTCGACTTATTATAATTGGGGGTACTCCCATGCTTTGTGCAAACTCCCGGACCGATTTTGTTGGGTCCGCGTTCACCGTTGCTCTTAAAACATCGTCGTCAACTAGCGTTTCCGCCTTCCAACGTAGTTCCTTTTCGAGGCTGAAATCTCCCCAATGGAACTTTCCAATCTAACGTCGTATAGTGCGTTCGTTTACCGCTACATCATCAAATGCCTTGTTAATGTTTTTCATTGCCAATGACGCATTATGTCTCATTTTAAATTCATAAAGGAAGGGGGTTCGAATATGAACTGCTGACAGCAGGGTAAACAATTTCTAGAAAAAAAAAACATAACTGTACTTGTAACGGACCCTAAAATTCCCACACGTCAAACACACGTACCACTTTACTTTATTATTTAAAAAAATTAATTTGACGTTCTGGCTGGTGGATGGTCACTCGAGAAGTTCTTATATCCAACTGAGAGAAAATCGGAGACTTCATGTGGTACAACCCAATAGCACCAATCTACTGGAAGCGCGCAGCCGGTACAAATCTGAGACGAATTTTTTCCAATTTAGTTTTGGTGGTGGATTTGTTTACTGCACTCGTGGCAACGATAGATTTGGTGTTCTCATCAAAATATATTTCATCGGCCGTAACCTATTTGATATTTTTATTATTTGGATGCTCAGGTGCAAAATCTTTTGATGTCGCTTTAAAAACCCTCGACCTTAACCTTACCAATTCTGCTCTTAAACTCCGCCTCCTTTTACGAAGGTGAATCAAAAATAAACGGTAATTTCCTTTTATACATTTATTGAATAATGTTGTACACTAACTATACTATCATCATCATCATCATCGGCACTACAACCGGGATCCGGTCTTGGCCTTATTTAGCAAGTCCTGAGGCTTGTTAAATTTTCCATAATGATTTATTTTTTCCGGGCAAGGTCATTAGTCTTGCGCAAGAGGCTCCCCGACGAACCCCGGTCTCCCGCGTGACAACTATGCTATCAACATCTTTCAATATAGTCTCCTCTACACACTCGTGCCACCAATTTGGAAGCTTTAATATCCCTTGTTCGTAGAAAGATTTAGGGGAGTTATTAGCTGATTGCGCACGTGCTCCTCGACCTCTTCATTACTTTCGAATTGTTTCCTCCAAGTGATTCCTTGAAGGGTGTGAGCAAAAAATAATCACATGGTAACAAGTCTGGGCTATAAGGAGGGTGTTCGGGGGTTTCCCAGCCCATTTCCTCCAATGTATCCCTTGTCAAGGACGTGGTGTGAGGTCTGGCGTTGTTATGAGCAAGGATATTCCTTGTGAATTCACCTCCCACTCCACATTCCTAACAACAAATTTAAGCTTTTCCGTGTTTTACCCTTCTCTAAAAATTGTATTCAAAAAATCATATCCATGTACCCTGGTTTGCAGATAGGTCTTAAGCCGAATAAATGGCGGTTTACCGTGAGGCAGGACCTCCCTTTTTTCAGATGAACGTATAATACACGTAAGATATTTAACCTTCTACCGAGTATCGAGAAGCAATTGGTCAACTGAACTTGCTGAATGTGTTCCGCCCCTTCAGACATTTTCCCGCGATACTCCTCAATCTGTGAATGTGCATCAGTTCACGTTAAAAGTGAACTTTAGGCGAACAAATAAACATAGAGAGTCAATCTTTAGCCGAACCACGCGAATGTGGAATGTTCTGCCTGATCAACTGTTTCCTGGCCGTTGTGATAACCATCGACACCTCCTTTCCTTATCCACTTCCTCCCCATCCGCTCGCACTGTGCTCTGACATTTAAGGGTACTTCCAAATCCCCGTTTGAGCGCGCGTTAGTGTAAAAAAAGGAGAAAAAAAAACTTGAACATTATCAATGTATGAAATCACCGTACACTGGGGTTTCAATGGGGCATGGACATTGGTATGATTGTTAGGATAGCAATCATGGATCGTGTGCAACTCGATGATCGTTTATCGCTTGTGCGACCGATCATGGGAAATTTGACTTGCAGATGTACAAGCATACAACTTACCCCGGGTGGCTATGGACCAATGGGTGGAAGGAAAAAAATAAACACAGTGAAATTACTGTGTGTTTGGTTTAGAAACAGATCGTGGGACACGCCCGTTGATTTGCTTGTTTCAACAACAATTACGATCATGTCTAGCTCGATGATCGTTATCGACTTAGGCGATGGATCATCGGAAATTTGGCTTGCATATGTGCAAGCAAGCAAGTTGGCCGACGTGTTCTCTTGGACCAACGGATTGTTGGAACAAAAAGACACAGGAGGATTGGTGTATGTTTTCGTATGATGCCATGGCAAGATGATGATCCTGCCGTGGGCTTATTTTTCAGGTAAGAAATTGTTGAAGAGGGCTTTGTACTGCTCGTATACCGGTAAGCTGCTTATGGTTGGTGGTGGTATTTGCAGGTAGGGAACGGGGAGTTGGGTTAGAACGATGGATGGTTCTTCGGGCGCCTTAAAGAACCCCCACAAATTCACCGGAGTTACAAAGATGTGGTCGTTCCAGACAAAAGCTGAACTAATTCGAGTGCCAGAAATTAATAGTTTCCTTTTTGGGGAGAGGGGGCATTTTTCGTTCATTGATAAGGAATCTATGTTGGTAATGCTCTTCACCAAGAGAAGTATTCATTGGGCTTTTGAGGTATTGAATTAAATTGGATTAGATGACCTGTGAAGGTATATCTTGTTAGGAGCAGAATTCAATAAGTAAAGAATACCCTGCTGTTTGATCATGAAGTTCGAATTGCTTGAACGGTGAAGAGAGCATGGACTCAAGATTATTTTTAAAAACGAGGAGAAGAGTGAATGACAACACGGATCTCTAAAGGACACCAGCATAGATTTGATTGAAAGCCTATTTGACAACAACCAGAATGCCTTGAATTGAACGCACAAAAAGATACTCATCCCTTAAATCAGTCGGGTGGCAATTCCATAAAAAATCAATTTCTACAATAGAGATAAGTCTCAAACTCCGTCAAATGCTTTTGATATATCCAGAACATCAATAGTGTTTCCAGCCAAGTAATATGTAGTTGTTTCATCAGGTTATGCGCAATCATACAAAATAATAAAAAACGGAATTGAAAAAAAAAAAATCTACTCCGACCTGTATACGGGAAGATAACTTAGTAATCACTGCTTTTGTAGCGAATTAATACATCCTTGTGCACATGCGGCCGTGGTTTGAAATGTCAGTACTGTGGTTCTAACCTTTTCTACTGCGTGTTCAGATGGTAGGCTTCCCCACCATCACAAGACGTAATTATTGGTAACTCCGATAACAACAAGATACTCTCCTAAACCGACGACTTACAAGGACCTGTACATCGCCGATACGTCGCGATCCACGAGCTAATTCTACTGACGCGTCATGAAGATTATTGTAACGTAGTCTCTAGAATGGAGTAGATTCCAATGGGTTACACACAGAATTTTACCGAAGGACACAGCACCAAACGAGAGTTGAAGAAATCATTAGCGTACCGAAGCAATCAAAGATGGTGAAGCGAGATAAGACGTCGTTTATACGCCTGGTGGGCTGGTACTTCGCTGTAACTATTTAGTTGTAACGTTTTCTAGTGTAGGTGCGATTCGTGTTTTGTTTTTTATTACGATCTCAATATGCAATAGGTGCTTTGAGTGACTCCACTATTAGGTAAGGTATGTCTTCAGATTTCTTCCGGACTTACTGCTAAGAAAGGCATGTTGGTCATCAGTCAGAAAATCGGTTTTTTCGAAAATTGACGTGTGGCGCCCCAAACTTGAGCAAACAAACAAAAAATGTTAGTGACATGGTCCGAGTGGTGAGAAAGCTTATAGGTCGCCGTTTTTAGGCCTAGGTTGGGTATTAGATGATTTTCATTTATTGGGATTTGATCAGGTGGACGAGGTTACAAGGCAAAGCGTTCTACACCAATGTAATTTAACCGAAGAGACCTTCCCTGTGTCGGTTCCTCTACCTGCTATATAATCCTTAACTTGAGTTAAATATTTATTACACCCATACAATGGCAGCTTAACATTCTATTCATTCATCTGGCGACCATCTTGGGTTTAATGCAGTTTGGCACGTAATGTTCTTTTGTTGTGGCTGTCAAGTTATAAATTGTGATTTCATTCGTATTCGCATCGTTCGTTCGTTAAGACTACAAGAAGCTTTTTAGTTAAAAACAGATAAAAGTCAATTGCTATTAAAATGAAAAAAAAAATTGGTGTTTGTGTTCATCGTATTATCAAACAATCCAGAAGCAATACCCAGTGTTTATTGTTCATCTAGAATTTAACTGTCGTGTCAACAGCTCCACCTTCGATTAAGAGCATGAGCACTTCTTTTTAAAAATAGCAATGCCAGCAGTATTGTTAAGTTTGTCAAAGTAGTATTAAATAAATATTTAAATCTTCGTACCACATTGTAATATAGGACGACACTGCTATATTTTTTTCTTATAAGTGTATTAATATTTACTTTAAGGAATGTAAATTATAAGGAAAAAACTACAGTGAATTGAAAGATAAATGTATCTAAGTGAACTTGTTAGGTTAGGAAACTCCACAACCACGAATTGGAAGAACTATACCACAAACCTACAATAGTGAGAGTAATGAAGGCGCGAAAATTAAGATGGATCGGATATGTAGCGCGATGGGTGACGATAGGACCGCGCGTAGAATTCTTGACGGTAGACCAACGGGAAACAGACCGGTAGGACGACGACGGAGATGGGAGGATAATGTTGGGTTCGAGCTTGAGGAGATCGGATCAGATAGTCAAGCGTCGAAGGAGAGTGCACAGGACAGGAAACTATGGTGGATTCGAGTCGGTGAGGTCATCAACTTCCTAGGAACCCGGAAGGTTCCTTCCTTAAGGACAATAAATAATAATAAATAACTTGTTAGGTCAAGAAAGCGTCATCCTCACAAACAATCTCCGTGGAAGAGAAACTATATGTTTGAACGAGAAGATCTGGTACTTTTATGTCAGTCTTTCGAACTACTAGAACCTGAAATAAATTTTATCTTAACCCAAAAAAACACATGGATTCTTATACGTTGTTCAATGATACTGTGACGCATATGACAATCAGTACTAGCATATTCTAGAAAGTCCAAACCAAAGTACTAGAATATTCTAGAAAGTACTGGAAAACTGGAGACTATGAGCAATAGAAAATTCGAGTTTATGGAACGGGAGGAAACGAAACACCGAATCAGAATGAGGAAACGGTATAAATACGACACACGCAGATCAGAGAGGAAGAAGTAAGTAGTCAAAGACGCGTTAAGTAACTGTTGTTACTGACTAATAAAGTGTTACGTTAATTCAAAATCGATTTAACGGCTCTTACTTATTAAAAATCGAATGACCTTGCCCAAAAAAAAAACAAGTCATTATGGAAAAATTTAACAGGCCTCAGGACTTGCTAAATAAGGCCAAGACCGGTTCCCGGTTGTAGCGCCGATGATGATGATGATGATTTATTAAAAATAATTAATCCAGCGAACCCTAAGCTCGCAACAATACCATTATTATGTACAATAGCTTTGACAAGAAAATATTTCAAACAATGCGCATTTGTGCTCTTCGAATCGATGCCTAATTTGTACATCCCCACTGTGGTGTTACTCCAGGGACACCAAATTTCGAGCAAAGCTTTTTGACCCTTAATCTAAATTATATGAATTTGAACAGCTATCTAAATTCTGATCAACTCTTGGAAATAAACGCACAACTTAATATCTAAATTGACTGGAAATAGTTACGAGTTGTACGTTTAACACTCAGTAGGGCCTCTACCCAAAATATATGCCATTGATTGCTTGTCATTTTCCCCCACTGGTGTGTTGATAGTACATACAATCGTCCGGATATCCGGTTAATTTCATCTCGACAATTGTATAGTGCCTATCTAAATTGGACTTGAATGCTGCTTATACGACCCATAGATGAGATAGATACTAAAGAGCTATTACATAAATTTATTCCGAATGGGGACACATGGGAAAAATACATTATGAACTAGAGCCATTCTCTGGACATTGGTGGGTATCATTATTTTTCGTTTCTTTCTCAGTTTCATATTTCCAAATAAATTAACACGAAGTCTGCTGGCCGTCTCTGAAATTGCAGATGAGACCCAAGGCGAAAGTCGATTTGGATCATATTGGACTATTTCCAAGGAAAATGTATGACTCTTGTCGACGAGTAGGGTAATCGATTCATAAATAATTCCATAACCCAATGGCTATATACGCCGCAGGGAGCCTGCTGTTCACCTCATTAATTTCAACTTGTACACGATATCCGAGCCACTTTAGTCGAGTTTGCCGCAGAATGTCACGAGTTAGTTAAGCATCTCGAAGACACAACCGAGCTTCACTCGACGGTAAAATAATTACTTTCCTGACGGAATTAATTTATTTGTCAATCTAATTTAACGCATCGCCACAGTGCACCTGTATCGGGATTTTATTTTTAGTTTAATATAAAATACTAGGTTTGACGAGAATTTAACGCCTTCGCCCTTTGCGACTATGTGACAAGCGAGAATGTATGTTTAAGCGCTGTTAGTTTAATGACTTGCATAGAATTTAATGGTTTTGGCAATGCTTCGCGGTACTTACCTTGGGTAAAGATGTCAACACATTTTGCTTGATATCCCATACTAGTTGATCGGCAGGAAATTGCAGACACTTTGATACGTTTAGTTCCGGCACGTGGATCCGCACCAGAAGACAACCGTCACGAGGCTCTGGTGGCGGATCAACATCGAATCCTGACATGTTATTATCCATTAGAACGTTCGATATAATCACGCGACACTTTGAAATAAAAATTGTAATCACTCGACGTACGTTGTTACTGGCTGTTTGCTTTTCTTAGCTTACTATCGATATACTTGTGTAGTGTGAATGACGTTTCTGCGATATATTCCGTTGGAAATTATGTTCACTAGATACTTTGTTTTTGATAAAGCGATTAGGTCAGGTTTATGGAAACGTGTAGTTGTTGAAGTGAACGCGCATTACAAGTGATTTCGGGCTGTACTCAATCTCGTACAAGAGCCTTCCAACACGATTAGGCAACATTTTGCAGTCGGGAAGTATCTGGAAGTGAAAAAAGTAAAATCTTTAAGAAAGAACAGATTTCGAAAATATAAAAATAAATAGCGTCAACAAAATAATATATGAGGGATTAATCTAATCTAATATAGTACACACGGGCTCCTCGATAGTATACTGGTTAGTATACCCGCCTGTTACCCGGGAGACCGGAGTTCGATTCCCCGTCGGGGAGCCTCTGGCGCAAGACTAATGACCTTGCCCAGACAAAATAAATCATTATGGAAAATTTAACAAGCCTCAGGACTTGCTAAATAAGGCCAAGACCGGTTCCCGGTTGTAGTGCCGATGATGATGATGATGATGAATATAGTACACACAGGACCCCGGTGTCATTTGATTTATTGCTTTTAACTGTTACTTGTCTAATTTTGGCTGAATTTGATTTTTTTTTTGTTTGACATTTTTCCATCTTTTCCAGTTTGTTTAAACTCGCGACTTACTAGCAAGGAAACAAAAACTTAAATTATAACTTACACACTTTAAAATTTAATCTACTGTTCATTCTAAACGAGACGTACCTTGGCCAACATCATAAACGATTGCCTTGCTGTTACTTATAATAACAAAGAAAACTGATGTCATTAAACCATTTGTCTCAAATTAATTATTATTATATTTTTAATAAAAGTAGAGTTTAACTTTTTCTTGCTATTATATCTGTCTATATCATTTTTTGTATATGCTACTCTCAGGAAGAAAGACGCTATAACGCTGAGTCAATGCCCCGAGGTGATATTAGAACAGTTGCAGATCCTGGCGCTCAGAAAACCTTCGCCCAGAGCGAGAGTGTGAGAGAGAGAGAGAGAGAGAGAGAGAGAGAGAGAGTTCCATCGTTCTCCCATTCTGTAACGCAACGATTTTTGGTACAGAGATATGCGTGCTGGTGACAGATAAACCGCAAATTGATGGAATATGTCCGATTGTCTTGTGGGGCACAAATAAACCAAATTCCTCAGCATGATACCACGACTCTCCGAGGAATAGTCGTCAAAACAATATCTGTAAAACAGACAAAGGTTCGCCATGCGCCTTCACTATGACAATGTCAGTAGTTAGAGCTGGAGTTAGAGCTGCTTTTTGACAAACCTCGATTCATCGAGTTGTGTTGGTAACATCTTTTTTTTTTACTTTACTTCTCCCAGGAAAGGCGAACCTATTGCGCTGAGTCAGGGAGATGCTGAGATGCTGTTTTTTCTCGACCATGTTCATCAGCCAAGCCCCGAAAGATATTCAAGGATTTTTCCCAACCATTTCACGGAGCCTACAGCTCGTCGTTTTCACCGGGCGGCTGGGCTTTGAGACTCTACCTACCACTCAATAATTGTGCCGAACTGCCCAATGGCAAGAGTTGCCAGTTGAACCTAGGTTTGCACAATCGAAGGCAAGACACAACCT
The DNA here is from genome assembly GCA_963931805.1 of Microdon myrmicae. Lineage (NCBI taxonomy): Eukaryota > Metazoa > Arthropoda > Insecta > Diptera > Syrphidae > Microdon > Microdon myrmicae. Next base: position 105,009,108 of record OZ007497.1, on the reverse strand, counting down.
CCTTACCAACTCAGCCGTTGAGGCGACATACAAGTTAATGCGTAAATCGACCGATTATTTCAAAGTAAAGGAATAACCAATATTATCATAAGTAAAACTGAATACTCTGTTACCTGTTGATAATAATAAATCACTAATATGAAAGAGGAGTAAGGGTAGAAGCAATATAGAACCCCAAGGCATCCCGGAATTAAAGGGGTAGATGTCCAAAGACAACCTGTCTACAATAATCCGACCCACAAGTTGGAGATGTACTCCTGATGGTGGATCCTTCACTACCCCACAGTACCTGGCCCAGTGAGGAAGTACAAGCTGTATATCTCGGACCCGACGGAAAGATCAGAGTCCTGGTCGTGAGGACGACATGACGAACGCTGCGAAGACCAACGCGCCGAGTCGTGGTGCTGATTCCAGTGACGACATCGCCATCACAAGAGGGAGTGCTGCGCACTGCGGGGAGACTATTGGCGATGCAGTCAGCATCAGCCCACAAGCACTCAGCACAACGATCAGCCGTACGCCGATTGCAGAAAAAACCACTCAAGAGGGAAAACCACTCAGGAGAAAACGAGCGAGAGTGAAGTACAGCCAGGAATCGAGCCAACGAGGAGACAGCTGCGGGCTATAAAAGGCGAGCGCAGCGGTGAAGTAGCAGGAGTAATCTGCGTTTACTACCGTACTCAAGACCTACCGGTCTTGTATGATTTCTTTCCCACCACCCCTCTATACAAGTAATTAGAGAACACCTGGACTAACACTGTCCCCACTATCCCTGGATACCCCCCCTTTTTTTCTTTTCTTTTCAGATATCTCGAGACTGAGCCCAACATCCTCACGGGCACATCTGTCCTTGTCTCGCTAAAATCAGCCCCCTCGCCAACCCATTTTTTTTTTTTTTTTTTTGAAGCTGCAGGAGTCGTCGAAGGAACTCCTCCCCAATAGGTTTTGTTCAAGACCCGTCCAACGAGAATCAGCAGAAAAAGAATAACTTATAATAAAGAATTATTAAGTAATAATCATAGGAAATAATAAATAGGAAATAGTAAATAGGCAAATAAGCAAATTAATTGCAACGCGTTGTTTTGCTCATCTTTTTGGTCGCGTTTCCACTTTTGGTTGGTTAGGGATCTGTACTGGACAAGACTCAAACGCCCGTTACATCCAGAGAAGAGTCTGGCTCTGGAGGTACAATCCCTCGAATTACGAAAGCATCGTTGGCCGGCCAGTGCCGGAAAATACAGTCCACTAAAGGAGAGACCGAGGTTTCTTTTCATTGCAGCAACAATATATACGCACTGACCGAAACCAACCAAGATAGACTATGTCGCAATAAAAGTTGACCACCACGTAAAGTCTTTATACTTCATTTGTTTCTATATACCTCCTTCTCAACCTATCGTGTCATATGAACTCCCAATAGCAGCAGTTGATCACCTAACCGAGTTAAGTACTTCCCTAGACGATATCGTTGTTACTGGCGATTTCAACCTGCCCCATCTCCAATGGACCTTGTCAGATGATCAATCCTTTTACATCTCTAACCCCACTAATACCAAGGAATGTCACTTTATAGACGGCCGACTCAAGCCTCCATCAAATAAGTAATGTGCCAAATCATATGAAGAGGCAACTTGACCTTGTGTTTACGACCGACGCCTATAATTCCTCAATTGACTTTTGTCCTCATGCGCTCTCAACCATTGAAAATACCCCCCCCCCCCCCGCCGCCCCACCGCTTCGGCTTCTGTATATCGTAACTGTGTAGCTCAACCCTCAGCACCCCAGGACAACTTTTCCTACAACTTGCGCAAAGCTAACATGCGCATATTAAATAAGCATCTTAGCAAAATCGTATTTCGCTTTGATCATCTAGACGTAGAAGAAGTTACCTCCACTCTCTACAAGGACATCTACAATGTAATTTGCCTACGTGTCCCTTATTCTCGACATATCGTATCGGTTTCATCACCCACATGGTAGAACCGCAAACTCCGCACTATTTCGAATAAGAGGAATAATTTATGGAACATTTTCCTAAAAACGCGCTCCTCCTTGGCCTACTGCAACTATCTCGGTTTCTTTTATAAATTCCCCGAACTTTACAAGTCAGTCTACTTATATTATTTAAACTCTTTCTATTAAAGTGCGGTTCTTTCTTAGTGTAGAGATAAACTCTACAGTGAATGTTTCGATATCTAATCACTTCTTGGGTATCCCTGGGGCCTTCAAGGCAGTAATTTAGGCCCCCTACTTTGTACACCTACCATAAGAGACATTGATGGGGTTGTCAAGCACTCTTATGTATCTCTCTATGCTAACGACACAAACTTTTATAAGACTATCATGTCACCATCCTGAGAAAGGTTGGCGCAAGGCTAATAACCATGCCCGTAAAAATCAATTATTATGGCAAATCTAACAAACCTCGGATATGGACCAGATACACGACGACGACCACGGACACGAAAATGGCTAAACGATTTAAGAATTTTTACATGGAACGTCCGCTCACTATACAGAGCTCGAGCTGCACAGCAGCTAGCCAATGCCCTGTCCGAATGTAAGGCTGACATAACAGCGTTACAAGAAATAAGATGGACGGGGAGTGGTGTTATTTAAAGAAACGAGTATGACATTTATTACAGCAGTCATGCAAAACACAATGTGCCCGGGGTAGGCTTTCTAGTCAGCCAAAAACTGAAGCCTGCCATCATCGGCTTTAATGCAATAAACGAAAGGCTATGCACTCTTCGCGTGGGAAACAAGTTTAAGAACATAAGCCTCATAAACGTTCACGGACCTACAGAGGAGACCGCAGACAAGAAAAAAGAAGAATACTACGAGAACGTCGAACGGGCCCGCAATGTCTGCCCAAGATACGATGTGAAAATCGTTCTTGGTGATTTGAATGTGAAGTAAGGTCGGGAGCCGGTTTTCAGGCACTACACAGGTTCCCATAGTTTGCATGAGAACACTAATGACAATGGACTACGAGTCATCGAACTGGCAGCATCGAAAAATGTGGTCGTTGCGAGTACCAGGTTTCCGCGTAAAGATAACCACAAAGCCACCTGGGTATCAACTGATGGAGCAAATCGCAACCAAATTGACCACGTGTTGATAGATCGCCGCCTGATGACGGTACGAACGTACCGAGGTGCCAACGTCGACTCGGATCACTATCTTGTTGGTACAGTTTTCCGAGCGCGGATTGCCTTACGGAGACGTATTGCACCCGCGGATCAGGTTCGAATCAACACGGCTGCCTTACGCAATGAGAATACCAGTAACACCTTTGGTCATACGTTAAGACTCGCCCTCGAAGAGCTCGATGGAGAGAGAGTAAGTTCTGGGGCCAGAATGCTCGGCGTAGAAGAGAAATGGGCACGCCTTAAGAATACTGTCATTAGTACTGCCAACTTCATCTTAGGCAGTAGTCGTAGAGATCAGAGCGACTGGTTTGATGATGAGTGCAAACTAACGACTGAACGTAAGAATGCCGCATGCCAGGCAATGCAGCAGTCTCATAGGACGTGGGTGCGCGAGGAGAAATACAAAGAGCTCAGAAGATCTGAAAAAAGACTTCACAGACAAAAGAAAAGTGCCTGGGAAAAAACCTTGTTTGTAAATTAGAGAAAGGTAGAGAGCGAGGTCCGCACCAGGCGCGTTCTACCAAATAATCCGCAATAAGACGCAGTACACATCACGCTGCACTTACAGCACGGTAAATACGGTAATCTGATCACCGATCCTGAAGGCATTCTGGAGCGATGGGAAGTGCACTTCAATGAATTGCTAAATGGTCAGCTCACAGAAGAATTGGAGGCTCCACCAATGCAAGATCAAGACCAAATGCTGCCGCCACCAAGCATTGAGGAAACATTAAAAACCATTAGACTGCTCAAATCAAATAAAGCCCCCGGAGCTGATGGCATACCGGCTGAGCTGATCAAACAAGGAGGGACAGCGTTACATCACGCAATTCATGAGATCGTGGTTCACGTATGGGAGCCACAGGAGATGCCGGAAAATTGGCGTCGTGGAATAATTTGCCCCATACATAAGAAGGGAGATATCACACTGTGGAGCAACTATAGGGGTATAACATTGCTGAGTACCGCCTATAAGATACTCTCCACTATCCTATAAAATCGGATAGCCCCACACGCTGAAGTCATCATTGGTCAATATCAGTGTGGCTTCATCCCAGGCAAATCAGCGTTTGATCAGATAGTCAGCCTTAGGCAGGCGATGCAAAAATGTCTTGAGTTTAAGATTCCATTATATCATCTATTTATAGACTTTAAGACTGCCTACCACAGCATAGCCAGGGTAGAACTATATAATGCCATGAGGGCATTTCAAAGAAATTGATACGACTTTATAAGTTGACCATGACCAACGTCACAAGTAAAAATAGCGGGATTGCTGTCCAAACGAATAAACACCTTTAATGGAGGCCGACACGGTAATGGAAGATCTGTGATGCCGCCTCTTCAACCTGGCGTTGGAGGAAGCAATCCGTGACTCTGGCGTCACAACTAGAGGGACTATTGTCACCAACTCCAGCCAGATACTTGCTTAAGCACATGACATCGACATCATCGGTAGAACCGAATCGGCTGTACAGGAATCTTTCACCCAGATTGAGCAGGCGGCACAAAAGCTGGGACTGCACATTAATGAGGGAAAAGCTAAGTACATGGTGGCAACTTCTGCGAAGAGAAGATCTAACGTTGGTGAAACTATCCGGGTAGTGCAGCACGAATTTGAAGTAGTGCAATCCTTTCACTATCTTGGGTCAATAGTATCAGCCGATAACAATATGGAAGAAGAAATACGTGAGCGTCTGATCAAATCCAACAAAACCTACTATGGTCTATCAAGGCTCTTGAAATCCCGAAATTTATCCTGAACATCCAAGCTACTAATGTACAAGACCATGGTCTTACCAGTACTTATGTATGGATCCGAGACCTGGGTGCTCAATAAAAGGCACTCTGAACTCTTAGCCGCGTTCGAGAGGAAGGTCTTAAGGAGAATTGTTGGCCCCGTATTTGAGGGAGGACGATTCCGGAGACGCTGCAACCATAAGTTGTACGCAATCTACCTTGAAGCTAATGTTGTAAGAAAAGTTAAGCCTGGTAGACTCCGGTGGATGGGACACCTAGCTCAAATGAGCGAAGAGGAACGGATTGCCCGGAAAGACCTTTGTGGCAGGATGTATGGAAGGAGACAGCGCGTCAGACCTTGTCAGCGATGGAGGGATGCCGTAGACCGGGACACCCAGAGCCTGGCAGTGCCAAACTGGATGACATCGGCTCGAAATCGGGACCGGTGGAGAGATTTGTTAAATAAGGCGTAGACCAGATCCCGGTTGTAGTGCCAATGATGATGATGAGTTTGAATCATCCGATTTAAGTCAAATATGCACCGGTTTGTTCGATAACTTATTGCCGCCGTCCCCATTTGCCAAAAACTGGAACATTCGATTTTCAGACGTGTTAAGTACATCAATGACGACCTAAATAAAGATGTGTACCACATTGTCATTGATGCACTTAAACCAAAAAACAACGCCAACCGGTTTTGAACCCACATGACCCCCGGAGTGATAATGCAATCAACGCAATTGCAATTGACGTCGCATTTCAACACAATTGGCAATTGAAACTGCTAATCATGAAGTAGGTCGATGGGGAGCGAATTTGCATTGTCCTCATCGAGAGGTGTTAACCCCGAGGTAACGAGAAGCGGTAAGGGCAGAATAGGAGTCAGTGGATAATGGACAGAGTAGTCGGTCTTGTGGTTTTGAATTTTTCGTCCAATAAATGTTCAGTGAACCTGTTTAAATTGTAAATATAATTAGTGTTGTAGAGTAGTAGAGACGAAGGTAGGATACCACGTGATTGGATGGACGTTCCCTGAAGCGACTAGTTAATAGAGGAGAGTGATGATGTGCACGTATATCATCAGGAAGCCTTTGCAACTTGACGAAATAAAAAAAGGTGGATGTTGGTCAAGTTCAACCAATTTCATTGTCACCGAAGTGCGCATCGGATGTACACTAATGTAGAACATTAGATGTTCAACACTTCCCCTCGATTAGCGCACCAGTGCAGGAAATTTACATCAGGTTTAACAGGTCGAGACACCTCTCGTGCTTCGGTTTGGATAGGGCCTTAGTGAGAATGTCTGCAGGCATTTGTTCCGTGGGCATGTATTCGACCGAGAGTGTTCCGCTGTCCAGTGCTTCACGGATGAAATGATGTCGGACGCCGATATGTTTGCTCCGGGAGTGGAACACGGGATTGTTATGAGTCCGGCGCCGTGCTTCCTCTATCGAGGGAATCGTCAATTCGCGTTTTGTTTTATTTCAATTCTTGATATAAAGTTGTCCGTTTTTGAATTGAAAAATTGTTTGCTTATGTGGGCGGTTTCTATAGTTTCTTTTCTTTCATTGTGTGTTACTTTGTTAATTTTTATTACAGCTTCTCCTTTTTTTTAAATAAAAAAACTCAAACTAAAACTTACAATTCAATTGCTAACTCAAACAATTCTTCCACTGTAATCTCCAACTAGAACTCTCAAACTAAACTTCTTCTTCCAACTTCCAAAACTAAACTCTACTAACTTCCAATCTCAACTGATTTTACTATTAAAATGTCTCTCTACTTATGGAACAAGGTGTTCTAATTTACTGTAAATTATAATATGAACAAAACAAATTTTCTCAAAGTATTCCTTTAGTTTATGTGACTTTTAAATTGAATAAAATTTGAACGAAAATCAAAGTGCTCTGTTTTGAAATAAAAAGGGGCAAGTTATTAAAAAGGGGCATGTTATGAAATGTACTGTAACTGTAACTGGCTTGATATACTCGTATTATTGTGTAGGTTTATTTATGGTATGTATTAAATGAGATGTTAGATATGTAAGGAGATTCAGCATTAAAGCTAATAGGGGTAGTATTCTGGAATACTACAGGATTCTAGCCACCTTTCGAGCACCGTTGTTGTCGTTGAATAACTTCAGCTTGTCTGGCAAGGCGAATCCCAGTTGATTAATCAGTCTTCGTAGATGTATGGCCTCTTTCGCCGCGTCGGATATTTATTTATTTTTATTTAGGTGTGCCGTTAAGAGTAAAGGCATACCCAGTGTACGATCTCCTGTCATCCGGGCAGATGGCCCGGTCCGCATCGGCGTATCCGGTGAGATATTCCCCGATCGTTTTATAGGATAACCCAATGTTCGTCGTGCCTTTCAGGTAGCGTAAGACACGTTTGGCGGCTTTCCAGTGATGCTCGTCGAAACAGCTGTTGAATTGGGTCAATCTGCTCACGGCAGAGGCGATATCAGGTCTTGTGCATACTACCAGGTACATGAGAGATCCATTTAACTCTCGAAATGGCAGGTTTCTGTCGGGTTCCTCCTTCCCTTTCTGTAGTATAGTGCTGCTGTCCAGAGGTGTACTCATGGGCTTCGAGTCGCTCATGTTGAAACGGTCTAGGACTTCGGATATGTATTTGGTCTGAGTCATCCGCAGTTCTTCCTTGTCTTGATGAAATTCGATTCCAAGACAATGCTTTATTTCGCCGAGGTCCTTTTTGTTAAATGTTTTTGAAAGCTAGCTAGGATACCTAGTTCGAATGAGTGAAGAGAAGCCTGTCCGGAAGGTCCTTTGTGGCAGGATGTATGGAACGACACAGCGCGGCAGACCTTGTCTGCGAAGGAGGGATGGCGTAGGCCAGGACGATCAGAGCCTGGGAGTGCCAAACTGGATGACATCGGCTAGAAATCGGGACCGGTGGAGAGATTTGTTAAATAAGGCCAAGACCAGATCCCGGTTGTAGTGCCGATGATGATGATGATCATGTCACCACTTGAATCTGCACTGCTTCAAACAACCTCAATGATAGTAAAGAATTCTCCGATATATGGTACACGTCGCTCAATCCCTCTATTTACTTTGTCCGTCCTTTACTCGAATACGGTATTCACGCATAGTCCCCCCTACCATCAGATGTCGTTTCTTGCGTTTTACTCTCGCTCTCAGTGGATTAGGATGCGAAAAACCTTTAATCTTTACACCATCTGCCTCAAATTAATTACCCTGAAAACCATGGAAGAACCCAAAATCCTGACTTTACTCTGGAAGCAAAAGTGGCAAGTCCAAGTCAACTATTTTTGACTTCAATGTTAGGACCCTGAATCCAAAATATATTGTGACGCATATGACAATCCGTACTGGAATCTTCGAGAAAGTCCGAAACAAAGAACTAGATTATTTTAGGAAGTACTGGAAAACTGGAATAGAACATTCAAGACTATGGAACGGGCGGAAACGATACACCAAATCAGAATGAGGAAAAACGGTATAAATACGTCGGACGCAGATCGGGATGAGAGTAAGAAGTAGAAAGTGAAGCAAGCGATAAGTAAGGAGCAGTGAAGTAAGAAGAAAGCAGTATAATACGCGATAAATACGGAAGCGATAAGTGAAGAAATCGTTAAGTGTACGATAAAACGTAACGGTTGTTATTAACGGACTAATAAAGTGTCACATTAATTCAAAATCGATTTAACGGCTCTTATTTATTAAAAATAATTAATCCAGCGAACACTAAGCTCGCTACAATATGTTAGGACCCTATATCAAAATATATAACCTAAAGTCTCCCCCTAACTTTTTTTCATCTGCCGCTATACCCCTCACCGTCATAGTTAAGTTATTAATTTTTTAATTAAGTTAATTGGTAAGCTAGCCCGTAAGAATCTTTTTATAAGTTTGCTTTAAGCCTTAAGAAATAGGGTGGTAGCTCCACTAAAAAGTTCTCGAAATCTCTTTACTCTATTGAAGTTATGTGTAGTCTGGACTTACTCGATAGCAGTCCGAGATGAGCAATCCTCCTAACTGAAAACGGAACGTTAACGTCAAAGCATACCTTTGCCTCTTTTATAGATATTACCACTCTTCCTCGGAGATTCATGATGTCATTCCAGCGCATTCACTGTATCTGACTGTGTGCTAGAGTGGATACATTTTAGTTTATACATTCACTATTGGGTGTTCTTGGACCAGTTAAACAACAAACGGTCAAAGTCTCGAAAATATTGTAGTGTTCAGTTCAAAATGAGGGAAGTCAGTCGATTCCACACCGTGCATGAGAATGGGGAATCTCTCAAATTACATTGTGGCGAATTTTGTGTAAAAGTCGTCTATTTTTAAATGTAATATGTGAACTGCATTCGGAAAACATTTCAACTCGATATCGCCATTATTCCGTGTTTTATATAAATACAAAATTGATAATATATATATATATATATATATATATATATATATATATATATATATATATATATAAATTGTAGCTCATTTATGCACACTATCTGTACGAGTAAATAATGGTTAGGTAAGATTATTTTTTCAATGAAACTGGGCTTTTTTCTGCTTCACTATAGCTCCAAAATTAAGCAGTAACTGTCTCTAAAGTAGTGATTTAGGTAGAACAAGTTTCCCTATGAACGTGTATGGTTAGCCAGTTTAATCATATTTCCTAATCACGATAAATCCCAAACAATGAATTAGCGAAAAATCCAGTGAATTAAGATAAGTGTCAGTTAATTCGTGAATTTTTGAATTTAAATGTAAATTACTTCAGCCACTAACAAGATCTTGTTTTCATTAATGCTATGACTAAGGCATAATAACGGCGTGAAAGAAACGTAAGTTGTTTTGACTGGTTTCCGTGGGTGTCTTCTAGTCGATAACACGAGTGATGAAGGAATTTTGAATCGATCACGAGAATTGTTTGTTAATTTAAAAATTAACTGGTATACAATATGGTATATGGTATTTTCAAATATGCAAATATTTAAAAAACACGACCGTTATGAAATTATGTATGTTAGCCCACATAACAATAAAAAAACATATTTTTGCATTTCTGCTATTGTAATAAATAGGGCATTCACCCAAATGATTAAACAATCTGTTGTACAAAGCTAGGCTTTCATATCAAGAGATATGGATATATAAGCTGTTCAGTATGTTCGGACCATAACGACAAATTACTGGTGATCATCAAGTAGTATTGAACAACTCTTGCTTTCGCAATAGATGGTTTGTTCAACCAGTGGGGGAAATCGGTTATCTTAGCAAACCATGGAAGAAATTTTTCATTGCCGATCGGTATCTGCGACCTCTTTGTCTCTCTATATGGTTGACAAAGATGATCTATGAGTGTTATATCTGGCATTTTTGAAACTGATACCAAAATTAACCAGCGGCTTTACTTGAAGTTTCATTTTACTAGCAATAGGACATTAAAAATTGTGAAAATGGCCTTCCTTATACCAATATAAATGATATGTTTAATCTATGACGGAATATACGATCCAAGAAGATTGAGTTTTGATTGCATAATTTTTCGGCTTCGGCAGCCTTCACAATTATAACACGATAGTTAAAATCGGCTAACCATAAACGCAAAATGTGCACGTAACACACGGATTTATATATTATTATATAGGAGTTAGGACACATGTTATGCATTACTTCGATAAATTAATTTTGTTTGCAAATACTCTTTGAATTTACTAATAAAATAAAAATTTTAAGGCACGAATAATTAAAGCATACAATTAATTGTAAGTAGTTTTTCACCATATTGCGTGAGTATTCCTTTAAGAATACTCAGGGAATTATACAACTAGGTTTCCACCATTTCCGCATTAGAATTCTTCATACTTCATCATCATCGGCACTACAACCGGGAATCGGCCTTATTTATCAAGTCCTGAGACTTGTTAAATTTTCCATAAAGATTTGTTTTTTCCGGGCAAGGTCATTAGTCTTGCGCCTGAGTATACTTCATACTTGTATACTAATTTTAACACGAATGCTTTTTCATCAATGCCTTTAGAATGCCTTTAGAAAAATATCAAATTTCACTACAATTTCTTTTCGCCATTTCATATGAAATACTAGAAAACAAATCACTCAGCAACAATGACACATTTTTTATTACAAAATACGTTTGAGTTCAATTGATGTTTTCTCACTTGTTCTTCCCCCACCTGTCGTCGAGTATGCACGATAAATGCACGATAAATACTACAACAATTTTGGCGCAGCTGGTGACTACCAGCTGAGGTTTGTCTCGGATCCGTCGGGGATACAAACCCAGTGGTGGGAAGAGCCACGAGGCTCTAACGCTGCTACGCCGACTACCGGAACTAGCGGCTAGGGTAACGAAAAATAACAACAACAAAAAAAGCCGTATAACAAAAAAATATATATATAATACCAAAAATAAACAAACATTTTGTTTCTCTTTTTTCTTTTTTTCAATTTACAGGGGAGAGGACGAAAGCAACGTTGGGTTGGAAAATCAGATAATATTTTATCCAAATACTTTCCATTGTTTCTTGTGTATTTTCAGGTTTTTGTCTTTTTCTTCTTCTTTTTCCGCTTTTTCAGATTGGGTCTTGTCATCGTTGGACGTTTTTTCTTAATAGTGTTTGGGTGGCTACCGGTTAATAGCGAACCACGGTTAGATAAATACGGGTAGTTCCTTACGACATAGAAATAAACGCGCGTTTTTAATACTCCCCGATGCAAACGAGAAGCCACTCAAGGAGTTCCGCGGAACGCGCATCGGAGGAACCCATCGCCGCTGTGTTGGGTGCCGAAAAGTTCTTAGACCTGTGTTACGCAGAAAACCCTCCACCCCCGAATACCTACCTCTTTGGAGCTAAGCTCCAACATTAATCGCGCATACATAAAATATCGCGATATCAATTCAATATCAAACAAATTGAACTACACGTTCAATTTGCCCATATTGACTTTAACTTGAATCCAAGACGTGAAAGAGCGAACCATATGTTCAACACGCAAAATCCCCTGGATCCAAATCTGTGGACCATATGACCAACTTTCAAGTAAAGTTGTTGAGAATCATTGTTTACCCAAACCATTTCCCACGGGGAACATCCTTGTCCATTCGCCTAGAACAAATAACTTGCGCCATAAAACGAATCGCACGTTCGCTTTAGCGCCCAACAACATAGAGGATCATAAGTGTGCATTAGCACGATCATCTGTTGACTTTTCCCTTGTGTTTCCTCGCCATTTCCCACAGGGAAAATCTTTGTGCATTCTCCTAGAACAAATAACTTACGCCATAAAACGAACCACCGGTTTGGTGCATTAGCACGGTCCTCTGTTCATTTTCGTTTGTGTTTCCTCTTTTGATCCCAAGCCGGGAAAGATAAAGAAAGGAAATAGCGGCTGGCAAAAACGCCAGGCAGAAAAAAGGACATACCCTTCGATCTGCGGGGTGGAGGAAAAAAAGTCTTCGTTAAAGGAGTTGGTTCTAGAGATTTGACCGGAACGGTCCGTTGATCATTGGAGAGGATAAGTTGACACGGTTAGAAATAATAAAAGTGCCGCTAGTTGAGACGGTTAGAAATAATAAAATGTCTCTAACTTTAACAAATATTGTAAGGTGAATGTTAACTAAAAGTGACTATGAACAAAAGTGTTTCTACTGACGATTGTACGTGGTACAATAGTGGCGTATAAGAAAAAAGCATGACATTAAAGATTAATTTAAATAATAAAAAAAAAATGTTTGTTTTAAAGGTGTGTCAAGTGTGTGTGGTGTAAGAGGTTATAACACATGGTCCAAAACAACGTGGCAGTGTTCAGTGGTCACAAAGATCCTAATGCAGCGAGGAAACTGCATAACGTCCTCGAAAGCTGTGACAGGACCTTAGGTAATTATCCGCACCGGAAGAAAAAATTCTCCTGTGGTGGCTACCCATGCGATTAAGTGGGACAGCTAGCCGCATTCTTAAGGAAAACCTACCAGCAACTTTCGAGGAGTAGGAACAACGACTCCGAAATACGCTACTGTCACACGCTTCGTATGAGGAGTTACGTTCGAAACTCTCTCATATGCGACAATCCCGCGAAGAGGATGTCACAGAATTCACGTATCGGATAACTCAAGCGTAAGGGCAGCAATCCGTACGTACGGACGCGATAATAGCGCAGCATTCGCCACCCAGATCGAGAGATTGACAAAGTCGGTACTGATGATAGGAATTAGAACGACCAACTACGACATCTGATACTAGAATCAGAAAGGGATCCACTAGATAGGATTATTGCAAGACTATCCCAAATAGAGAAAACCGAAAATGAGATGAGGAGCGACAGTGGATGGTATAGTAGGCGAATACCAACGAGAGTAGACACATACCATGACCAGTCACCTTCACCTGAATGAAATGACACAAATCATGCCCCTATCCATCTCATCTAAATAACAAACAATTTTACTAAACAACCCTTTCTATTATTGGGAGGCTGAATCAGATCCCCCACAGGAAAAAAGTAGGGTTTCAGGCTAGAATTACGGGAAAACATGGAAAAACCCACGGGGATCGAGACACAGGCACCATAGACCTGTAAACGATGCGTCTCAGGTAGTCGGGACCGATTATAGGAACACAACTACTAGGTTCGCAGACAACCCCACCCTGTTACATGCCCCCAACCGGGGAAAAACCTGTTTGGGTCGGATACACCACAGCGTTCTTCAAGTAGACCAATAGGGTCTAACATAAAACAGCCTGAGGTACAAGGGCCCCATCAGGGAGGCGGAGGTTACTATCAAAGTGACTCATCCAGTCAAGGTTGGGATAAACGTGCACCACACCCATGGATTGCACGTATGACATGCAGCTTCTGTAAAAGGAAAGGACACTTATATGAAGAGTGCCTGCGATGCCGGAACACACCATTGTGTGCGAAGTGCAATCAATATGGGCACGATGCCCAAGACTGTCGTGCACAAAGCACACAAATGAAGGCAGATAATCCCGAGCTTCCACCACCAAGGTCTCAGAATCAACAGAAGTCACCCGTGAATACCTCAAACCAAGGGCAAGAACGACTGCAACAGGACGGGTACATAAAGACGTTAACTCATCAGCCGACTAGCCAGCTGAACAGGGGGCCTCATGCATCAACGCCTCCTGCACCCTGAATACCAGTCAACAATCAACGGCCGCTCCACGGTCTTCCCCAAGCAAGTCCCGTTCCCTTTACTTACCCTTAGTTAAATTGTTTAACATATTTTAAATAATAACAATTTTCAACCATTTATTAGTATTAGAATTAAATTAGTTTCTGATGATTTCAATTTGGTGGCAGTCACTTATTGTTGTTTACAGTAAAGAAAGTATCATATGTTATCACAATTTGTCGCTTCCTCGTCTGGAGTTCACTATTTATTTACAACACTGTGATATTGGATCCTCTGGCATTACTTCCACCCAAGCTGACTGAATGCGGCGTTGATATGTAGATTTCACTTTTTCCTTTGTAGGACAAATTTACAACACATCCGATGATCGTCTTTGTCTTTTTGTTTTCATTAAATTTTTTATAATTAGGTATCCACGTGTATGATAAATTGATCGCCTGAGAATGGGATATGCACTAGTCACAAAAACATTTCTGTTTAATCCACTTGAAGTCCCTGTGTGACCATAAAGCACCACCTTCTCTCTCCCGTAAACAATGATGTTATTTTTTTCGAATATACGGAGTAACAACTTGGTTAATTTCGATGCTGTTATTCTATTGATTATCGATTATCGAATATAATTTCTTTTCTCTTCTGTGATGTTTTTTAATTCACCTTGTTTTAGAGACGAAATTCAGATCAGCAGTTGGCGGTTTTTTTACAACTAGAAGCTGGCAAATGGTATGGTAAAATGCCCTAGGCAATTCTCAAATGATTTAATTGTGAATCCATAAGGTAAGACTATCTACCTTGTTTGGGAACTGTTACGGGCAAAACCCTTCATCCCTTAATGTCTACCCCATTGGAGTCACTCTCCACCATTAATCGCGCATACATTAAATATAGCAATATCAAACAAATTGAACTAAACGTTTAATTTACTTTTATTGAATTTAACTTAAAAACCCAAGACGTGATAAACGAACCATATGTTCAACACGCAAAATCCCCTGGATCCAAACCTGCGGACCAGATGACCAACTTTCAAGTAAAGTTGTTGAGAATCATAAAACGCGCGTCTGCAATCTTATGATCCTTTAAAGTTTGTTTACCCAAACCATTTCCTACAGGAAAAATCTTTTTCCATTCTCCTTACCCAACATAAAACAAACAACTTGCGCCATAAAACGAACCACACGTTTGTTTTATCGCCCACCGACATTGAGGATCGTAAATGTGCATTAGCAGGATCCTCTGTTGATTGTTCCTTTGTGTTTCCTCTTTTGATACTAAGCCAAGAAGGATAAAGAAAAGAAATGGCGGCTGACAAAATGGCCATGCAGACAAAATGACATATCCTTCGATCTGTACGAAAGGAGGAAAAAAGTCAAAAGTTGGTTGTGAGATACGGTTCCGAACGGACGTCAAGTCAGTAGCTGGATTGAAAAGAGTCGTGGTGAGCGAATATTAAAAATAACTTAAAATACAAGGGATCTATACGTGTAAAGTAAACATTAAAATTAACTTAAACAAAAAGAGATCTATATGTGTAAAGTGAACATTAAAATAACTCAAAGAGAAAGAGATCTATATATGTAAAGTGAACATTAAAAATAACTTAAAATAAGATGGATCTATATGTGTAAATTCCCCGTCGGGGAGCCTCTGGCGCAAGGCTAATGACCTTGCCCAGAAAAAATAAATCATTATGGAAAATTTAACAAGCCTCAGGACTTGCTAAATAAGGCCAAGACCTGTTCCCGGTTGTAGTGCCGATGACAATGATGATATGTGTAAATTGAACATTAAAATTAAGTTAAAAATACAAGATTTACTATTGTTAAACTAAGCAGCCTAAAGACAAAATAAAGTAGATAGACAATAAACCACATGTGTTTGATTATCCGAGTGTGAAAGTGAAGGAAAGAGGGTGAATTTAATATAGTAACAACTGGCACCAACAACAACCGCTGGTAAGAATTAGAAAGTATAATACAGTAACAAATAACTCTCTTAAAATATAACCCTACAGGATTGTCCGCTTCAGGTCAAATGCATTCCCTAATTTTTTTACATTTTAATGTCTCTCTTATAGAAGCCTTGATTCATATTGGCGATAGCCTTGCCGAAGGTAATTTACAATCTTCTCTTGACATCAATTTCTTATCACTGAGGCAGTTTTACAATGGTAAAGAACTCTGGTACTTGCTAGGTGCTAGATCCGGACTATAAGGTGGATGCATCAAAAATTCCCAACCAAGCTGCCGGCGTTTCTGGCGAGTTATTAAGGAGGGAAGTCCCTGTAAACGACCTGTTTTTCAATATGTTTTTACAAAAACCTGAAAGCGTTCATTGCAATTCCTGAATTTACGTATTACAACAGACGTTAAAATGTGCACGAAAAAAAATTGTTTGTGAATAAAAAAACGAAATGGCGACACTACACCTGACCAAACTTGACTCCTGGGATATGCGCCGTGCAACGCCCAGGTCTTTGTGGTTATCCGTAATCAACAAACACATTTCTTTTTCCATTAAAATATGCAATTCTTCTTTGCACGCAACTCAATTAACAAAAAGACAACGAAAAATAATTTAAGGACAAAAGGAAAAAAAAAACGCTTTCAGTTCAAAAAAAAATTGTTAACACCAATACTTTATACTACAATTTTGTAAAATGTTAAATTTTTCCCAAGGCCAATAAATCAAAGAATATCTGCGCAATATTTCAAGTCAATCGGTTGAAAACTTCGTGAGTTACGCTGCATGGCGCGGAAAAAAAAACCTGTTTCCAGAAAAACGCCATTTAAGTTTTCATTCTAGAAAAGTAGAGTTTAGAGTGATTTATAATTAAGCTTAACCATACCTCTTGGTTGTTTTTTTCCTTTGGACGAATTTAATGAGCGTCGCTCTTGTCTATTCACTCGATTGGTGTCGTACGAATCGGCGAACATTTTACATTCCAGGCCAATCGGCAGCTCTAGATCTTTCATGACTCCAAGGACAAATGAATATTCTTGCAGATAAATACGCCGCAATTTCTATTATTTTTGAGCCACAATTCAAATGTTTAGGAGCCACACAGCCGCATTAAAAGATTCGTCAACGTTTTGAGTGCAACCGTCAATGCAACGCTCCATTAGATCGTCATTTGACGGATTCGTTTATAATGTTTACGGTTTTATTTCTTTATTATTAGCACCACTCGCCATCCGTTTTGCCTCATTCGGCTTCGTTCGCGCTCGACGGTATTTCTCCTTTCGACGTTGTAATTAGACTGTCTAAAAATTTTCCCGTGGGAAGGAAACTCATCTGGTTGGTCTTTCTATTCTCTTAATTCGATCTTCTTTTCCATTCTCTCTTTTCCATGAGATATCTACTTTCCAGGGGATCGCATCATATCTTGTTATCCGATTCCACTTCATCCGTAGAGATATTGTGTGGATGCGCCCACTTTTACACCTCGCTTCACACCCCCTCTCAAACTATTATACACCCCCTCTCAAACTAATATCAAAATTAATATTCCATCATCCTTGCATACAATAATCATCAAAGAATCCTCAAAGTATACACGCCTTTCCCACAGGCAATTAAATTTCGATTTCATTCAGAAGAAAAGCCTTCTCCACGGGCAATTAATTCATATCGCATACGTTGGGATAATTACCCATTCTTGCTTTCCAAAGCCAATTACCATATATCAATCAAACACTTGACCCACTCCCCAAGGCCATGGCATTCTGTTTCGTAATTCAAAAATCAAGCGAGCACCTGGCCGCGGACCTACACGGTCTCATATTTCATACATTTTTTTTTTTTCGGGAAACAAGTGTGATGCAAGATATATGACACGAGCGGTGTTGTCAAAGGTCACCGACTTCGAAGTTATTGAGCGTCGGAAAAGTGCTGAGTTCGACGAAGTAGCGAACACAACAGTGAGGCGAAATTAATCGTACGATTGGCACACACGGGCAATGCCCTATAATTGGTTCTTCGTATGAAGCCAATTAAGAAATTGCTCAATTAATGCCGTTGCATTTTTACCAGGGCAAATTGGACGATTATTGAAAATTGCAAATTACGTATGACAGGCAAATAATCCCAGAATAGGTTACACGTTCTGGGTGAGGAAAATGCATCGTCTGCATTAACTCCCCGATAATAATGGTATAAAAAGGGTGGTGCAAATGAGTTTCTTTGCAGTGCAGTGTAGTAATATAACAAGAAGACTGCAGCCTCGCATAAGTACAGCGGGTCTTCTTGTTTTTAAATAAAGTAGATCACTCTTGCTTTTGTAAAAGTGTAAATAAACAAGGGATGGTAATTCCCAAGAAGAAAGTATATATAATATCATCATCATCATCATCGGCACTACAACCGGGAACCGGTCTTGGCCTTATTTAGCAAGTCCTGAGGCTTGCTAAATTTTCCATAATGATTTGTTTTTTTCCGGGGAAGGTCTTGCCCCAGAGGCTCCCCGACGGGGAATCGAACCCTGGTCTCCCGCGCGACAGGCGGGTATACTAGCCACTATACTATCGAGGAGCCATATATAATATAGATAAACATTATTTCATATTGCAATGTACAACCAACTCGTGTGCGGCCTTTAGCAATCAAAGATTTCGAAATAAATAGATAAACATCATTTCTGATAACTAAATATTAAATGCCAATATCAGAGGTTTGCACTCTGGTCACACACAGACGCGAACTTTGCTGTCCATGTGCCCGGAGATATGCCAAGGATCGTTAGGCTTTTCACGCATCAGCGGTATCCCTTTGTGTGAATTATCCGCAAGTGCTTTATGGCCTTTATGATTTCCTCGGCCGACGTCGCTATCTTTGGCTGCGTTATTTGTATTGGTTTGTAGCACATGAAATGTCCGATTTTATAGTAAACATTTAAAAGCCAATATTATTTTTCCGTACATTTTTATTCAAGCAAAATAGGATCCGTTGACATCTACGACATTCTTCCAACGTGATACAAGGTCAATTTTTTTTTCGTAGAAATGCTGATATTTTGAGGCAATGAAATCTTCAAATGGTTTTATGACCTCTGCTCGGTTCCGGAAGATCTTCTGCCGGCAAAATGAATCCAGATTGCGGAAAAGATGGTAATCGTTCAGGAAATGTCAGGAGATCACGATGGATGCGGAAGAATTTCAAATCCCGACTGTAGCAGTTTTGCACCGTTACTTGAGAGGAATGGGGTCTAGCATTGTCATGCAAAAGGATCGGGCCGTGCCTATTGACCAACGCAGGTTGCTTTTCAGCCAATTTTGCACGCAATATGTCGCTTTCCTCACAATATTTTATAGCGTTTATCGTTTCTCCTGATTGAAGAAATAAAAATTGGATTGGTCGTTTCGAGGAATTGCCCAAGGATGGAGGAATTAATTGGAAATATTACGTACATTTTCTTGATCAACTAGATGAAAATACTTGAGGGGGCAAAAACAAAATATTCTCTTTTATAAAAGCCCTTTGGCATCGAGAATCTGAGAGATTTGAAATATAAATTGGTGGAACGTTTGTCTTTTTCTGACTTTCATCCAATTCCACATAGGTGGAAATAATGGGGGCGTTTAAAAACTGCACAAAACCTATCTTACTAAGTGTAAGATATAAAATCAAAAAGGACACAATCGACATATACTGCTGCAAAAATTTGCCAATATAACAGGGCGATATTTTCATGTATATATTCATTACTCAAAAGGAGCAAAATAGCTCAAACTGTCAGTTGTCAACCCGAAAACGTGAGTAAAGTTCTTTTTGAGATGTTTTTTGCATTTTTCCTGGATACACCCAACCGCATGTCATAAAAAATACTTTCACTGTTAGAGCCCGGATGATGCTACTACGATATTGCCTTCACTACAGTAATGTTAGACATTTAATAGGAAAAGCCGACAACTAGCACTTCGCACCTGAAATATTTTTATTTAATTTGCTTCCACACGACACAGTCATAGATCAATCAGTAGCCACATACACATGGAGTAGAAAGCCACGTGCGAGTGAACCCCATAACATATTGGGTTGAGGTATTCCGAGACCATCATTGACACACTTGGAGTTTTGAAATTATGGTGTGCGATCTCTTATCTATTGCCCTTCACCCAATGGTTAAATTCAATTGGACACATGTTGCTTTTAGTGCAGGTAGTAAAACTGATGGGCAACGGAAATATACGCCTCGCCGCGTAACTTTTTATTGATGGATCGTCTGTGTTCCTAATGTGATTCGTAATTTTACTAGAGCAAAAAGGCGAAATTTACATAAATGTATTGAAAAGCAATGAGTCTGGAAAGTAATTGCTTACGAAATTGTACTAAACATGATGTAATATGTAAAATCGTTAGTTAAACCACTGCTTTACGTTAGAATTGACGACTACCTGTAGCACATGGAGAAAATTATGTACATTAAAGATAACATTCAAAAATAAAGAATGGACACTGAATTTACTTTTACATGTGATTTACAATCTTACTTTTGTTTATATGCATTTGTCGTTTGAAATGCAATTGTCATTACATACCATAAGTACTCAGCACTGTCTTACAACTTAAGAAAACTGCAGTATTAACAAAAAACAAATTCACATTTTGAAAACACACATTACCAAATGATTAATATTCAAAATGCAGTCGAACAAAACGGTACAATAAAATCGACGCGATGGTTTTTGCTACGTGAACAAGATTGCGAAGAAAAGAGAAAACAACGTCCGCCGTGACAAGTTAAAACTAGCGTTGCTTACAGTGGCAAAAAATTCGTCATATACTAAAACAACATCTGCGAGTTCTCTTCTCTGGCACATTGACATTACAAATATTTAACCTCCTCTAAACAACCTTCAATCCCTACTGATGAAACGACAGTCTAATTTAACGCCACCCCACTGAAAAACATTGAACCATCTTTACAGCAATCATCACAACTAACCTGCCGTTTTCAAATGTCACACCATTTGGCTCGGTCGCAATTATTACAACCTCTTTTAAATCTAAACACTGTCAAGCCACTCGGAATAAATATCTGATTCGTGCCTCTGCATCCTCTTTCATGGTAGTCACTGCGATTTAAGATAATCTGACTGGCATCGGAGAGCACAACAATGACAACCCGCACCCCAAATTGCAACGTACAACCCCCACTTGATACTCGCATACACTTTATAAAATGAACACAATAAAAAACACTTTATTTTTGGCAGCATCATGAACATGCGACAGAGTCGTCAGTTTATCATAGGGGACAAACACCGCTGTCATGGATCCAAAACATCCAGTCAACTCATGTGTGGTTGTCATCTCACCAGCGGAAACGGATATCCGTTTCCGACCGAACTAACAATTCCTGGACAAATTAACCGAAAATTGCTACGGAAAATCCTTGAATTACTTCGGCGTAGCATGTACCATAGTTGACGTATAGTGTGAGAGGTCGCTATGTTTTTATATATCAATATTGAAAGCACTTCGAAACTTGGCTTATAATTTGTCAGGTTCCCAGTTCCTATTTGGATTGTTTTTGGAGTCCCATGTAGAAGCACGATTTTTTTTTGCTATTAAAAGAAATGCCAACCACTAAAAGAACTTTTCGGTGAAACATGTAATTCGTGCCAAAAAAGTCAAGAACCAGCTTACGCCCTTAAAACGTTTTAGAAAAGGATATTAAAAGGAAAAGCCTGTCATAGGACACAAAATTGACAATGACATTTAAAATCCGAATAGTAAATGGACCCGAAAGCAGTACGAAGCCATAAAAACAATGCTGACAGTGTCTAACAAAATGGACATGTCTCATTGCATACGTGTCGTGAGAACAGACGAAAGTTTTGATCCACTTTTTCCCTTTTCGATTTAAAATTAAGAATTCTTTTTTTTTCTACGAGTCGTCATCCTAAGAAATTCTGGTTAGAAGTTGAGTGGCATTAGACTTACATTAAATATGAATGATCTGACTTAAAAATGGTTTTTCAAAATTCTTGTTTAAATCCGGATTTATTCACGGTCGTTCACAAAATTTCTACAAATTAGGACTAAATATAGTACCAAATCTAATAACCTTGCCCGAAAAAAAAACAAATGATTATGGAAAATTTAACAACCCTCAGGACTTGCTAAATAAGGCCAAGACCGGTTCCCGGTTGTAGTGCCGATGATGATGATGACAGTACCAAATCGACTATACAATTATTGTTTTTATATTAACTTACTGACTCTTCGCTAGCAAGTATAATTGCTTTGGTTGCTTAATATATATGTCAAATTGTACAAGCAATACCAAGGAGGAGTTCCCCTTTTATTGTTTAAATATCTTCTATTGTTTATAAACTATTATACTATTTATTTGCCTGTAGGAACCCGGAAGTTCATGACTTCACCGACTCGACTCCGCCCGTCCTGTGCTCTCCTTCCACGTTCGACCATCGGATCCGATCTCCTCGAGGTCTAACCTAACGTTGTCCTCCCATCTCCGTCGCGGCCGTCCTATCGGTCTCTTTCCCGTTGGCTTACCGTCAAGAATTCTATCGTTGCCCATTCGCGCTACATGTCCGGCCCATCTTAATCTTCGCGACTTGACTACTCTCACTATTGTAGGTTTGCGGTATAGTTCTTCCAGTTCGTGGTTGAGGAGTTTCCTCCATTGTCTTGCCTCCTCGTCATATATGCCACCAAAGATCCTTAGGACTTTATTCTCGAATACGCGGAATTTGTATTCTTCCCGTTTTGTGACAGCCCATGTTTCGCATTCATATAGTATATAGTATCGGCATGATTATGGTTCTATAGACACTGAGCTTTATATTCCGTGATACCAGTTTTGATTTCAGCAGTTTACTGACCGCGTGCCAACTAGCGTTGCCGGAGTGTAGTATTTTGTTAATTTCCTTCCGCGTTTCGTTTCTGGTCGTCAGTATCGTTCCCAGAGATTTAAATTCTTCGACATTTTCAAATATCTTGCCCCTGACATGTATATGTGTTCTCTGAGGTCCACCTGCTCTCGCCGTAATCATGTATTTTGTTTTGTCTTCATTTATTTTTAGGCCCACCTCTTCTGCATGATGATTTCACAGTTTTCACATACAGTTTCTACATTATCGCCCAGAACGGCGATGTCATCCGCATACGCGAGCACTTGTGTGACCCCGTTCAGGGATGATCCGGCCGTGTTGTCATCTTGTACCTTTCTGATGACATATTCGGGGACAAGGTTAAAAAGACATGGTGAGAGGCCATCACCCTGTTTTAGTCCGTCCCGGATTTCAAATGGTTCTGAGAGTTGGTTTTCTATTCTAACTCGCCCTTTGTTTTCGTTCATGCAAATTTGAATGAGGATGGCATTTTTTTCGGGATCCCCAGGTCAACCACAATATGGTAGAGTCTTTGCCTTGCGACTGAGTCGTAGGCTTTTTTGAAGTCAACGAACAGTTGGTGAACCGCATCTCCGTATTCCCACTTCTTTTCCAGCAGTTGCCTTATTGTGAACATCTGTCGCTTGTTGATTGGTTCCGACGGAATCCGCATTGGTAGTCCCCCAATATTTCTTCTGCGTACGGTGTGGTTCTTGCCAGTATGACATTTGTTAATATTTTTTTGGTTGGGAGCAATGATATTCCTCTGTAATTCTCGCAGTCAGATCTGTCGCCTTTTTTGAAAATGCCTTTGGCTTTGTAATAGTCCGGCGCCGTGCTTCCTCTTTCAAGGGAAGAGCGGGGAGCTTTAAATTTTTCCTTTACTTCGTTTGCGGTTCCTGTACGCGCAACAGTCTTATTAGAACTTTTCCACTCTGCTGATAGAAGGCAGGCACATCCGCAAATTGGTTATGAAATGTACTGTAACTGGCTTGATATAATATTGTGTATGTTTATTTATGGTATGTATTAAATGAGATGTTAGATATGTAAGGAGATTCAGTGTTAAAGCTAATAGGGGTAGTATTCTGGAATACTACAGCTTATTGAACCGTTGTTGAGGTCAATAACCAGAGTCTGTCTCTTTCGAAAACGCTGAAGAGCAGATGTTGTTGTTTTCTTTGGAGTTGCAGATGACGATGGTCGTTGGGGTAGTGTATCGTCATCAGGTTGTTGGATTAGATTTTTGTTATTGGTGTTCTTGTTGGCATTGATGTTGATGTTGATGAATATCGGTTTTATATCAGCTACCAAATTTATTGGGAGATGTATAATTATTTAATGTAAATCCATCCGATAACATCTGAGGTTTCAGACATTAATGTGTAGAGTTCTACCAATTATAAGTGGTAATATGACTTGTTGGCCAGTGGTATGTTGTAAAGCTATTAGATGATGGTACGCCTCTGAAGAATTTTTTCTTGCTACAGGCTGCAACCGAGTTGGTTAGATATTGGATCTAACCACACAACATTTAAATTTATTGTTGTTTGCTTGTGACGTTTTCCGCCACAGAAATTTATATATATTGAATTGGATTACCTGTTGTTATTCCAGTGTGGGGCATCTAGTAATTCTTCCACAGAGACTCCTTTTAGCGGCAGTTAGGACTCCTCTTCTTAATCCACTTCGCCCAGAAGCACGGAATCCTCTCTATCGTCTGGTAGTTGGTAACTGAGTTGGCAAATCGATCTTCGATGCTGTTCCGGTTCTCCGGACAAATTGTCAAACACACGACGTTTCAGGAAAGTTTCAACAATATTCTCGATTTATTATCTTTCTTTCTTCCTTAATCATTTATTCTCAATATACAACTTAAATGTTATATCTTACAAAGTCAGGGTCTTTTCTTTGCATTCCATACGAATGAACTTTTTTCTTTTTCTTTTTTAATTTTAAACTTTTTACTTTTTACAATTTATCCAAAAAACGGGACGTTGATGTTCCTTCTTTTCCAACCGTTGATACGAACTGTCCAAAATCAACCAACGGAACCAAAAAAAAAACTTGCTGTTCTTCTTTCCCCGCCAGGTACACAAAAAGACCTTTCTCTCTCTCTCCATCTCCATCCACTCCGAAAAAGAGAGCTAACTTCCACACGATCCACAATCGAACAAGAGTATGTTCGCACATTCAACATGTGGACCGTGTGTTTTTTCACCACCTTACCATCTATTATCATATTACATTTAAACAAAACAGACGATGGTGATGGCGGATGCCGCACGTAACATGCTGATGTTGCTGTACTGCAACAAATATATATATAACAAGAGGATAACTACGGTAGCAAATCATGGCACATGATCATGCGGCCATACAGTTTCCCCTCAATCAATAAAAAGAATAAATATGAGAGGCATTTACATGATATTAACACAATTACAGATCACACAAGGGAATATTTACGAAATTATAATACAAAAAAAAAATTTTTTTTTACATAATTATAAACATTTTTTATACAAACACATTCATGGAATATGAATGCGAACAAGATAGCAAGTCATGGAACATAATAGAGACTATCCAAAGAGAGCCAAACCAATTCATCTCTCACACAAATACTAAACCCAAATTCACCCAAAACTCACGTCTTTTCTCCTGCCTTTTGCCGAACAGACTTAAACTAAGCAAACTTGACAAGAAACTCCGGGCATCTTGCCCCCATCCCAGCAGTCTTTCGCTCCTGCCCCAATGACGTCGTTGCATTCTGATGCAACGACCACGAAACTGTCATTTTGGCCGTCGCTCTATTCTAAGGGAGGAGGAGTTACGGTTGCCACTGGACACCCCGTCACCCCTTAATACCTCCTACACCATCGTTCCACCAAGGAACATACTATATATACAAACTCCACGTGCCCACAGTCATTTGTCCCCAAGTACTCCTTTCCACCTGAAAAAAGGTGACATTCATCTTGGAATCCACAACGTACCTAAAGACACATAATGCAAGGCCAAACAATCGTCCTCCGCCTGCACGGCGACCGAAGGCCCGATAAGAAAGAAAACTATGGGGTGAATAGGATCATCCCCAGGCAAAGAAAATCAGTTTGACAGAGAGCCCCGACAAGGAGGTTAAAAAGTAAAACGGACACAAAAAAATCCGCGAAAACAAAATAGTGACGGTAATAGTTGAAAGAAATAAAAAAATTTAAATTTGAACTTTAAAAAATATTGTGAGTTTTTATTTTCCGTCGCAAGATTGTAACTACCGTACTGTACACTTCCACGCAATTTTAACACCACGGCACGAATACCATATATATCACTGCACTACACTCGGACGCGTTTGTTTACTTCGGATCCTACAGAAGACTTGACGCGCGAACCGATAGTGCAACTAAGGTATCTTGTCTTTACAATTGATCTGATGATGGGATCACGGGGCATAAGTGCACGTGCTGACTCGTCGGCGGTTAATTAACGCTTATTGAATTCGCCAAAAAAATTGAACTTAATTTTCTTATATTATAATATATATTGCTTTCAGTATATTGAGTTTGTTTATGTCTAATGTATTATTTGATATAATATGATCAAATTAAAATGTAGTAAATTAAATAGAACAAAAAAAAAAATAAGGAGCATTTAAATCAACCCTCCTATATTATATTATCTAATGGGTACTATCACATTATAAGATTGCCTAACAACGATCATAGATCTCTCACAATTAATTCAGAATGACAGCAAAACGATTTGTTTATCCAATGCGTTTTATTACCGACTTTTTAATTAATTAGGTGTTTTCTCTTACGTGTCGCAATATCAAGACATCAACATGAAATACAAAGTAAATCATTATTCAAAATATAAAACAATGAAATGACACTTTGGTGGATGTGGATCAAATCTCAAAACAAAGGCGAAGATAACGACTCCAAATCAGCTAGCAATTCATTGCAAATTCGAAACAATACAACTGACGCCTCGACGAAGCCAGGGTCCCAAGTGGGGGATTGATAAACAGGCGTCACCCCTTTTGTCTTGATAAAATTTATATCTTCGACATGAAACGCTTAGTTATTGCCAAGATAATCGCGCTGAAGAGTCTTTGTCATGCCGAATGGGTCAGGGAGAGATGGGTGATGTAAAAGCATTCGATCTGCGAAGGACAGAGATACGCTGAGAGTGGTGGGAACAGTGGCACTGACAGGGAAAATTGTTATAATAAGAATAATGCATTCAACTTATAAATCACTGAGCCATAATCGCAGTTTGTAGATATATATATGGGTGGTACTTGTATCGTAAGATATCCCATACATGGACTTAAAACTATGCAGGAGATATTACAGGAAAAATATATACTTTAAATTTTGCAGAGGCTCTGTCTGCCTATTATACTGAGGTGAATAAATATAAGGATCTTCTAAAAATTTTAAGGACTTCTCAATTATGGATACGAAAAATGAATCAAATGGTTTCAATAAGTGTACACGTACATTTTAATGGAATTTCTATTTATTGCAGCTTCTAAGAGTTTTTCTCACTTCTTTCAGAAATCTGCAGCGGTGTCATCGTCCTCAAATGCCTTTAGATAGCTGTTTTGAGGTGTTTTTATAGAATGGAAAATTGTAACGCTCTTAGAGTCCCTGTTACACTAATAACACACATTTCATTTCTGTAAATGAATAGAGGGCAGAACCCTCAGTTTATTTCGCTTAGTACAAGTCGTATAAACATATAAACTTATAGACTTACGAACTACCTTAAAAACTAAGGCATGCGGGTTGGGGGTGGGGGACTAACTTTAAAGTAACTTAAAAATGGAATGGGGAACTAAACAGAGATGGATAGAATAATAGTCAAAGTGGTAGGACAGGGAAGCGCGAGGATAAGCCGAATGCTAGGGTGTGAGTATGAATGCGGGAGAGTGTAGGCGGCGAGCGGGGTAGGTTCGGGAGGGGTAAGACAGGAGACGACGTTTGAGAGCGGGAGAGGCGAGATTGAAGTCAAACAACGTGGGGTGAGAGTTTGCCCACCCCTGCATTCGCGAAATGGGTCTTTAGAGCGGTAAGACGTGTGATCGGCGGCCAAACAAGACGAAGAGACGAAGGTTTCGCAGATTTCGGGGACTAGTGGAAAATATGATGGAGGAGAGCAGGGTTGGGCAGTTGATTGAACCTGAGAGCAGACGGTGGATGAAGAGGATGTCGGCATGAATTCTGC
Organism: Microdon myrmicae; assembly: GCA_963931805.1. Classification (NCBI taxonomy): domain Eukaryota; kingdom Metazoa; phylum Arthropoda; class Insecta; order Diptera; family Syrphidae; genus Microdon; species Microdon myrmicae. The sequence continues at coordinate 104,980,949 of OZ007497.1, read as the reverse complement.
GCTCTTCAAGTGTGTTAAGGTTAATAAGGTGAATACGGGTCGTGTATGGAGATAGAAGCAAAGGATTTTCACAAATCAAATCAATTTCCTCGAAGGGCAAAACGGAAAAAACGACGTTCCACGCTGTCGACCCTGCGAATTTGGGACGAGTAGTGAGGAGACCAAACCCGACTAGCATATTCAAGAAGGGGGCGCACAAAGGCTATATACAGCGATCTGGAAACGTGGGGATTAGAGAATTCTTTCGACCAGCGTTTCACAAAATCAGGGACAAAGTTGGCCTTGAGAATAATGTCGTCAATATGTGGGATGAAGTTAAGCTGCCTATAACATAAGGTGCCAAGGTCACGAATCCTTTGTACAGGTGTTATCTGTTGGTTGAGTAAGACATAGGAACGTAGCAGAGAGGGGGATCGTTTGCAGGAGAAGGTGATTGAGTGACATTTGGCAATATTTAGTTCGAGGCAGTTATTTTGGCACCACTCATCCAGTAGCGGTTCGAAGCCAAGGGAGGATAGCTTAAAGAGGATGTTATTGTGCACGATTTTGTCGAAGGCCTTGTTGAAATCGATTGTGATTACATCGATTTCGTTGACGTTCTGTAAGGCACGGAGAGCGTGGGATGAGAATTCAACTAGATTGGTGGTGGTCGACGTACCAGTAAGGAAATCATGCTGGTTGGGTGAGATGATGGATTTGTGGGGGTGGAAGTCTTGGCGCCAACGTATGGCGCGGGGTTCACTATCACCCACCAACGATTTTCTACACGAGGATTGTCACCAAGAGAATGAGCCACGAAATAAAACACACTGGCGTTGTCTAAATGTTAATGCCTTTTAGTTGTCCTTTATTGTTTTTCTCTTCTTTGTTCTGTTTACATGTTCTTCAAATGTTTCTTGTTGTTTCTTTTATATTTTAAGGGAGCGCGTTAATAAGGGAAAATCTTTGCACTCAACGTATGGCACGCATGCACTTAACTGAACACCTTCGTGGGGGAAAGAGGAGCGCGCTACGCGAGTTGACGATTGGGTTCCACTGACTAGTTCCGCTTATCCACCTGACCCGCTAATTAACTGTTCTAAATGCACTCGGGTGTGAACTATCATTGCCGGCCTATTCATTTGCCGGTTGCAAACAATGTCGGACGCGCGTGAACCGAATAAGTATACTAAAACTCGGCGAGCCGGACTAGACACGCATTTGGGTTGGACGCTGGTACCGTTGGTGCGCGCGGCGGTGATTTAGGTCTGACTTGGGGTGATGCGGGAGCGATGTGCGCTGGGTGGCGGTTGAATCTCGACTTACTAATTATTGGAAGGGCAAAGTTCATCGCGTCGTGGCAGTTGTGTCATAGCCAAAATCGACTCGCTGCCACTTACGAGGAATTTCGAGAAGAGTTGCTATGCTTGCATAGGAATTTAGTTCCAGCGAATCCTCGCCATATAAGCTGAGTTGGATTCGTTGGTTGTGTATACCGGGAAATTGGCATAGCCAAGTATGATCAAGGGTCTTGATCTGTGTGATTGTTTCGTGGAAAATTTGCTGTCGCTTGGTCGCAGACGAGAATGATGCTGAATAATTTGACAGATGAAGGAGCCAAGGGAGAATTCGGGCAGGTCTTTAAAGTAAGACCGGTTAAGCTCGAAAGAGTTGTCCGTGAAGGATTTTTTAAAGAAAGAAGCGAAAAGATTGGCAGTAGTTTGTGGGTCGGTTGAGGTAATCGTGTCATAGGAAAGGTAGTTTCAGATTTACGTTTATAGTTAATAAAGTGGAAAAAAGATTTGGGGGTATTTATCAGGTCATTTCGTGTTGTTGAGAGATAATTGCAGCAAAGAGAGTTGTAAAGTTTGGTGAATTTATAAAAGGAACCGAGAAAGTTGGAATAGTCCAGGGAAGAGTGTGTTCTTAGGAAAATGTTCCATAAATTGTTCCTCTTGTTGCGAAGACTACGGAGTTTGCGGTTGTACCATGGAGACGATGATACCGACGTCGAGAACAGGGGACATACAGGGAAATGAATATGTATATTTCCTTATAGAGAACGGCAGTAGCTTCTTCTACCTCTAGGTGATCAAAGCGGAATGCGATTCTGCTAAGATGCTCATTTAATAGGCGAACGTTTGCTTAGCGGAAGTTGTAGGAACATTTGACGTGGGTTGGTGAGGTTTGGGATAAGCTGTCACGATGAAGGAATACGAGAAGCGGGGGCTGGTAATTGTCAATGGTGGAGAGAGCGTGAGGACTAGGGGCAACAGAGGAATTATACGGGTCCGTTGTAAACACAAGGTGAAGTTGCCTCCTCATATGATTTGGCACATTACTTATTTGACAAAGGCTTGAGTCGGCGAGACCGTCTATAAAAAGACATTCCTTGGTACTAGTGGGGTTTGAGGTGTAAAAGGATTGATCTTCTCGCAATGATTGGAGATGAGGGAGGTTGAAATCGTGTAGGGAAGTACTTAGCTCAGTTAGGTGATCAACCACTGCTATTGCCAGTTCGTATGACACGATAAGTTGCGAAGGAGGTGTATAGAAACAAATGACGTATAAAGACTTTTTATTAAAAATTTTTTATTGCGACATAATCAAGATTGGGAGAAGAAGAGTCGGCAATAAGAGATGAGGCGAGTTTATTTTGGATGGCAAGCAGCACACTACGGCAAGGTGAATCCACGCATATACCATCGTCATCACGAAAAACGGTAAAGGTGGTGGGGAATAGTTCTTGGGTGTGAATTCTGGGGATAAGGTTGGTTTCGGTTAGTGTGTATATATCGAAAGGGAGGTTATGAGGATTTTGCAGAATCGATTACGTTTTAGAAAGGAGACCTCTGACATTTTGATAGTAGATGGTTAAGGGGGAGTATTGAGAGGCTTAGGGGGGTGTGGGGAGGTGGGCTGGGATAAAAAAGACTTCCCCTTTCTGGAAGAGGTAATTTTTTTGTGAATATATAAATGAAAAGCCGAGAGATCTTTCAACACTATTTGTGGGAGCATAAACAGGTTCCGAAGGGTAGGAAAGTCGGTAAGGCCTTCCTGCTGAATGGAAACTGCAACGCTGGTTTTCGTCTTACCTTCATAGCAGACTGAATCAGATTTGTCATGGAGGTACCAAAGATAGAGTTGGACATTTTCGTAGGTCAATTTATTTTTAAGTTTAGATAAGGCGCAACGACTATCAGATCAATTGATGGATTGTTGTGTGATTTTAACAGTTGGGGGTATGAGGGGATCAATAATTGTTCGGGTGGAAGGGGGTGGCGGGCAAGGGCGAACTGTGAATGTGGAAAGGGGTGGTGCGAAATTCGGTCTTGAGTTGGGTTCGGTGGACGAGTGGAAATTTTTTTGATAGGAGGGGTTATTGGAATTAAGGATGTGTGATCTGTGGAAGTTGGTATACTTCGCACTAGATTTGAGGTCGAAAGGGGGCAGGGGTAAGATATAGGGACAGATTGTGGTGTAGGACGAGCAGTTATGTCGTGATTATGAGGGAATTTATTACGGACAGGTGAGGACGAGGGTCTAGTGTACCGGTGCTGAAAAGATTAGAATTAGGGAGAAGAGTTGGATTAGAATTTGGCTTGGGATAGAATTTTGTGGCTTGAGCGTCATTATTTTGGGAAGTGGGATGCAGATGTGACCACATTTGGGAAGGGAGGGGGGGGGGGGGGGTATGCATTTGTGGTGGTAAGGACTTTATAGGACGAGTTATGAACCGAATGAGGGTGCCGCCGAGGGAAGAAGAAACGTAGTGGTTTTATGGGCTGGTTTAGGAAGGGGAGTGCGGTTATTATAATGTCCTGCGGATTTGGGAAAGAGGGGCAGGTGTTTAGTTGAATTGTTGGGATTGTGGTTGAGTATAGTTATCCTGCCGATCAGTAGGTAACCGTTTTTGTTCGGATGGAAAATCCAGTCGTATCTAGAGGGGAGAACTATGCGGAAACAAGGTATACATTTAGAGACAGGAAGCAAGTGACATTGTGTTATGGGAATTCTATAGTTTTTCAGAAAGAATTCCGAAATACAATCGGAGTTCGCGGTTTTATGGGCGCTCTTTAACATATATGGAGTATTTGGTTGATTGGAATAATCGAGTTTATTAATACGGGCGCGTCATTCTACACGGGTCTAGGATGTGCCAAAACCGGCAAACGGGGAGGGGGGGGGGGGGGGGTGGGGGCGAGTACCGTCACAGAATTGGCAGGAGGAGCGTACTTAAACCAACAATCAAATCATCTATTGTCACCTGACCAATTTAAACATTACGCAAAGATAAAACAACAGAGGCGCTTTGAATTAGTTAATTAGTTTTTTTTTATGAACATAAAACCTTTGTATAATATATACATTTTTTTATAACTGTCTTGATACAACGCTCCTGGCACTATCTTAAACGCTTCACTTGACAAACTTGATAATCGACTCGTCACACCAATAACACGGGATGATGCTTGATGAAATAATTTCTATCCTTACGAATAATAACCGTTGGTTTTCGACAAACGACTCTCAGTAAACGGTTGAACTTCGATGTTTGAAACTCAACTCTAAATGTCTCTTGAATTGCAACTTAAACTAATGCTGACGTGTTTAGGATACTTTACCGTCCATCCAGCTGGACTTCCTCGCACACTGCTCAAACTCGATTCTTGAATACAAGACTGGTCAATATGGAAACAAAATACAAATGAGTCGGCATTCAGTCGTAAAAAATGTCAAACATACTCCGAAACTTGAATTCTTCACCACTGCTTGCTGTGGTGCAGTTTTTTGGGTCAACGTGTTTTCGATTGGCTTACAATACAAGGCCTCGCCACACACATAGATAATAGCAAACGTTTGCTTGTTACGCTACGAGTGTATGGCATATCTGGCGTCTATTGAGGTTTACCAGATGTGGGGTTATAGCGTTTGCGAGGATAATGAAGAACGTGTGACTCAAACCAACGGTCTGACGGTTAGAAACACTCAAAGATTACACCAATGATCAACACCATTGCCATTGCCGCGTGTAAGAATTCGATTTTTAAACTCAACTAAACTCTACTGACGTGGAATTGTTATGTTATCGCTATGGTATATGGCTCTGATGCTTTGCTTATTCGAATTTCTTTCGGTTTTCTTCACTTGCTTGTATATTGTGCGTGTATCTGTTATAAACACCTCAGTAACTTAGTTACGACCAACTTCATGTGGGAACCACGGAGCGAGGGGCGAGCGAGTAAGACGTCGGAGCAGACGAGTGGCCGATGATCTGTGCAGAAGTCTTGATCGAAGTAATAACGTCCTGTTTACTATAGGAGAGTGTGTGCTCTGTGTACAGATCACACGCTGGGATTGTAGCGTTTAGCAATGATATTGAAAAGTGTCATTCGACCACACGATGAAGCGGGTGAAAACCGAAGCATTCAAGCATCGGGCTAACGGCCGCATGTATATCCTCTCGACGGTGTTAGGGGTCCCACTATGTCGGGATTACCAATTATAGCGTTTGCAACGACAGTGAAGAACGCGTGATTCGGACCGACGCTTTCACGGTTAGAATCACTAAACGATTGAACCAATGCTCAACACATGGGGCCACTGCTGCGTGTACGAATTCGATTTCTAAACGGATGTGGAATGGTTATGTTATCGCTATGGTATACGGCTCTGATGCTTTGCTTATTCGAATTTCTTTCGGTTTTCTTCACTTGCTTGTATTTTGTGCGTGTATCTATATGTTAGAAACGCCGCACTACTCTCCCCACCTCTCCTTTGTGCCGATCAACCTCGTGTGCGAACGACGGAGCGAAGAACGAGCGAGCGAGAGAACGTCTGAGCATGCGAGTGGCGGTTGCTCTGGGGAGAAATCGTGATCGAAGTAATAAAGTTCTGTTTACTATGGGAGAGTGTGTGATTGTAGCATTTAGCAGTGATAGTGAAAAGTGTAATTTGAACACACGATGAAACGGATGAGAAGCGAAGCATTGAAGTATCAGACTAACGGCCGTGTGTATATCCTCTCGATGGTGTTAGCGGTCCTACTATGTCGGGATCACCAATTATAGCGTTTGCCACGATAGTGAAGAACGTGTGATTCGAATCGACGCTATGACGGTTAGAATCACTAAACGATTGAACTAATGATCAACACATAAGACCACTGCTGTGTGTACGAATTCGATTTCTAAACGGATATTGAATTGTTGTTATTGCTATGGTATAAGTCTCTGATGCTTTGCTTATTTGAATTTCCTTCGGTGTTCTTCACTTGATTCTGTATTGTGCGTGTATCTGTTAGAAACGCCACGGTATTGATTTTACTTCCTATTTAAGTACACATGCGTTAAAAACCTGGAGAATTAGCAAATCTGGTTAGCATGTAGGAATTTACTTTAAGTGATGCCATAAAAAATAGTGATAACCTAGAGAGGTACTGTAAGCCTATTGACCAGTCATTTTATGAGAGATACATTTCCCTTTGGGATTGGTTGAATTCGACCAACAAAGTCAATTAATAGATGCGTTAAGAACTGGGTCTCATTGCCTAGCCACCCGGTGAAATACCATTCCATCGTCTTTCTGAAGAAATTTAAATAAAATTCCGCGCCATCCAATTGCTTTATTGTGGTCGAACCCATGGAGGATGCGTTTAAAGACATGGTGGGCCAAAGTTTACATCTGATACATAATTAAAACCCCCGAATCATTAACCTGATTCGCGTCATTATTCCCTAAAGCCCACATAGCACTATTCTACATAAATCCGCCATACCGATTTCCCTACAAGAAACCATAATTCAGCCTGTTGTTTAACAACAGCAAAACATGGGTAGATGTCGCTGTTTCTACATAGCGAAACAGTTTAGTCTGTCTTCAAATTCCCTTTGCGCGAACTACTGCAAAAGAAGATCACAAGCCGATATTCCCCATAACAAAATTAAATAATACAGGCAATCCGCTTGGGAATAGTTTCTGTCCGGTGAAAATATGTGCGAGTATGCTTTTCATCACTCTCCATTTCCCCTTCTCGGAATGCACCTATAGGTCTGCATTCCGAGAATTACCCAAGTTTTCAACAAGTTCACCCGGTCACCCTTCTGGTTTCACTTTTCATTGCAAACGAAACCAAATCAACCCCTAAACCAAGCTACCCTTCTTTACAATTTTCCCATTCTTCCTGGTTTCGTTGACTGCAGAGTAAATTCGCGAGAGGTTATTCACATTTAGTGGGCGGGGAAATGGGAAAATAAGGATGAGTGTACATTAGGAAATGGGCGATCAAATAGAATGGGGAGAATGGGAAGAGTACCGGTTGTTTGTAGTTAGTTGATAATAAGAAGTCGTTGAAGAGAGTGGAGGCTTGAAAGTGAGTCTAAGAAAGGAAAAGTTTGTTCGTTGTTCGTGGTAGTTGGTAGTCAAAAGTTGAAAAAACGAATGTGTTTTAAAAAAAGAACGCCCAGCGAAAAACAAAAAAAATTAGACAAATAGTAATTTAAAACACTATACATAAACTGTAAGTAAACTAATTTCTGTGGAATAAAGAAAAACGTTCAGAAAACTAATATGTATTAAAGAATAGCAGTCAAATAAAATGTCTCATAGTCACAACAACCAAGGGAGTGTGTGACTTATTTGTTAAACCTTTAGTTAAACCGTCTGGGAGTGGAGTGTTGCTTGGCAAAGTTGTGAATAAAACACCGATCCAGCGAAAATACTACAAAGAAACAAAAAGGAAAAAAAACAAGATCCTTAGAGAATCAACATTACAGAGCCGTGAGTACCCGTTTTATTATTCCATTTTCTTATAGTGCAAACAAATATACAACACAACCGTCATTGACGATTGTGCTGGCGGGATCACAGAGACTCTCGTAGATCAGAAATTTTTGGTTCAATTCATGGAAAACAAATTCGGGAAAACATTAGAATGTCCTATCGGCTAATGACCCGATACCCGCCACTAATGGGCGAAAGGAAAAAGAACTAAAGTTATTGGTTATAGTATTTGCCACTGTTCAGAAGAAACTTGAATCGCTCGGATACTCGTTTAGTTTGTTCATTATTTCACCGTTCTGAACTGTTGTAGTGAATTGTCAAAGGGTTCACTACTTATTAAATTATGGATTCTCTTCACTTAGAAGGGACTATTTGTTAGTTTCTTTAAAATGTAGACTGACTCATTTTCCTGTTGTGAGTGTACAGTGTAGGCCGATGTTAATTGTCGTTAAGGATGTTTTCAATTTAGTGTTGTTAACTAGGGCAACAACAATTAAACACTCAGTTAAGCTGTCCTTTAATTTAAAAAATTACTATCATTAAAAAAAAGTATGATATATAATCATAACATAAAAGTGTGTAAACAAGTTAGAATAACATTCGTATTAATGAAACTTATACCATAGCAATAACAACAATTCAATATCCGTTTAGAAATCGAATTCGTACACGCAGCAGTGGTCTTATGTGTTGATCATTAGTTCAATCGTTTAGTGATTCTAACCGTCATAGCGTCGATTCGAATCAAACGTTCTTCACTATCGTGGCAAACGCTATAATTGGTGATCCCGACATAGTAGGACCGCTAACACCATCGAGAGGATATACACACGGCCGTTAGTCTGATACTTCAATGCTTCGCTTCTCATCCGTTTCATCGTGTGTTCAAATTACACTTTTCACTATCATTGCTAAATGCTACAATCACACACTCTCCCATAGTAAACAGAACTTTATTACTTCGATCACGATTTCTCCCCAGAGCAACCGCCACTCGCATGCTCAGACGTTCTCTCGCTCGCTCGTTCTTCGCTCCGTCGTTCGCACACGAGGTTGATCGGGTTAAAAAATTCCATTACAAATTAAACGTTGGCAGGGTTTCGCGAGGGTACCCGATTCAATGGAGTCAAGTGGTTTATCATTTGGTTTCTTATTGGCTGTTTCCGTTACCTACCCTTTCCGGAAGGGTTTTAGTTTATTTCCAGAACGGTGTATCTCGGGGCGTACCATTATGAAGTTTTCCCAACTTATTCCGGACCGTCCACCAAGGTGCAGAACGCGAAACGGGAAACTCCAGCGGCATCTCACAGAGGGTCAACGATGGGATCAACGTCCCTTCTATTCCAAACTTTTCGACTCTTCCTTCGAAAGGTGGTCAAGGGTTTCTCCCGGCCATTCGTATATCTATATGGAGTGGTATCTCATCCATCGATTGAGCATTAGTTCTCCAGCAATCCCTTGACGTTTAGTCGCCTTTTGTGAGAAACAAGCCGAACCCTGAATATATTATAAAGTTCTATTGACATGGCACAAATATGTTTTTCATTGGCGCAAATTTTCTGATACAATAAAGTTTTGGTACAATGGAGACTTACAATATAGTGTCGTAGGCACTTCTCTGGTACGTTCTAAAACTCAAAGTCGTTCTATCAAAAAAGATACCACAAAGCCAGTTTCGATATATATTTCTAAGGCAGAGCATAAAGTGGGATCTCATCGAGCTGCTCACCCACCACACACTTAATCACTTGGCTATAAAATAAGACCAGTTTCCAAATGGCATCACACCACAGCTCCGCTGTTCAATCATACGGATTGTGGCTGCTCACTCTGCGACCATTGTTCAGAAATAATTCTCATAAAGATAAACTTCTTACTCTAACTAATTATGTGAAAGCTGCAACTATGCCAGATCCAGGTTCAGACCCATTTGCGTAATCATAGTCTAGCCAATGATTTAATTAGTCGCACCGCAATATAGCTGCCCATGCGAATTTATTTGAACATGTGTTCACTGCTGACACAAATAAGGTTCGAGATACGCAAATGCGAGCTTATGTGGGCCCCACCACCAGCCATGGGCGTATAAGGAGAGGTGATCTGTATTTATTTATTTATTTAGTTTCTTGTAATTTTTTTTTGCCTTTGCTTACTCAAACAGTCGATTGTTTCTTTCCATTTCTTTACAAGTCCGTCGCGCCGATTAATGTGAAACTCAACACCCATGAATGGATGAACGAATAGATCTCAAGGACAACATGATGTGTGGATTTGTTATTTTTGCTCCTCAATAAAATGTACACCTAATGTAGCTGTGGGTGTTTGTGGAGTATTGGATTTCATCGAAGCACTTTCACAGGAAGTGTATTCGTGAAGGGGATTTATTTCAGATCTGATGATTGGCCCGCAATTCGTTGGTAGGCAATCAAAACGATATTGTTGTCAAATGTGCATGGAAGCAAATCGTTGCTGGGCGTATTATTGTATTATATTACCGTGGGTACAAATATATTTTTATCTGAATATGTCTGTTTGTCTCAGCATAATGTCCCATATGGCGATACATTTTTTTATTTGATTCGAAAAATTGTCGTATTGTATTGAAATTCTACGGAAATTTTATCAATATTTCAGATACAAGTCTCAAATGATAAGAATTATGCCACATTTTGAATTTCTAAAGTGTACTCAAATTCTTTTAAATGCGCCCGCCACAGCCTATTCGTTATTTAGGTAATTTTTCTGCGCAATAACTTTTTTTTATATATTTTTTAAAACGAACATTCTCAAGCATCCTAGTACAATGCAGGTGGAATAAGGAAAAAGACACGTGAAAAAAGTGCCTCAAGGCATACCAGCTGAGTTGATCAAACAAGGAGGGACAGCGTTACATCACGCAATTCATGAGATTCGTGAGATACCCCGGCATCTGGAGCACCTACAGGATTCCAATTAAGCGATCAAACAACTAAATTCCAATCATGAGAATCCCAGCCTCCACCATCAGAAATAGGCGCTCTCCACGGCACCGCGGCCCCCATCGCAAGTAACCGAATAGGATATCCTAATCCCATCATCGCTAATCCCAGCAATTGGTAGACCAAATTCTTTAATGGTTATGGACTCTGATTGACAGCAGAGGCGCCTGAGGGAACACAGTCACTGACATCGCAACCACCATTGCCAGGAGAAACATGACTACCACTTTACTGCCTTCTATGTTTAAGTAAAGAAAACAGAAGTGATAGCAATTAAACGACGGGTAAACATAACAAATTAGTGTAGCCACTCTCCACCCTAAGAAGAAACATTTAAGAATTAACAGACCGTACACTTAGATATGAGAAATAAATATTGTGACGCATATGACAATCAGTACTAGAATATTCTAGAGAGTCCGAAACAGAGTACTAGAATATTCTATAAAGTAATGGAAAACTGGAGACCGTGGACAGTAGAACATTCAAGACTATGGAACGGACGGAAACGAAACGCCGAATCAGAATAAGCAAACGGTATAAATACGTCGCACACTGACTATGGAGATGAGTAAGAAGTAGAAGGTCAAGCAAGCGATAAGTAATAAGTAAGAAGTAATAAGTGTGGAAGCGATAAGTACGGAAGCGATAAATGAAGAAATCGTTGTGTACGGTAAAAAGTAACGGTTGTTATTAACGGACTAATAGTGTGTCACATTAATTCAAAATCGATTCAACGGCTCTTATTTATTCAAAATAATTAATCCAGCGAACCCTAAGCTCGCTACAATTGGTGTCAGAAGTGGGATTAATTATTGGTGAAATAAATAAGTCTGTGGAAGTGTATTGTGACGATGGCAGATCGACATTTGGAGGATCTTCGCGTTCCTGAGTTGAAGAAGGAACTTGGGGACCGGAACCTGGATAGCAGAGGACAGAAGCAAATTCTTCGACAACGTCTGCAAGCAGCAATGGAGGAAGAGGGCATTGATGTGAACACATGTGTATTTACGATTGGGCCAGACTGTCCGGATTGAGAAGAAACAGCGAGTCAAGATGGTGCCAATGTAACGGAGAAGAGTTCGCCACAGTTGGACATTTCGGAGATGCTCAGGATGATGATGATAAAATTAGATGCGCGAGCTGCAAAATTGGATGCGTGGGCTGCAGACGTTAATGCAAAATTGGACGCAGGAGCTGCAAAATTGGATGCGCGAGCTACAGACATTAATGCAAAATTGGACGCACGAGCTGCAGAGTTTAAGGCAAAATTGGATGCCCAAAGGCAGTGTATGAAAGAATTCTGGGACTCGGAAGCGGAGGAATCTGAGGATGAGGAGGAATTGGAGCCACATGAAATGAATAAACTCAGGAAGAGCAAAGCTATGGCCGATAGCAGTGAGGAAGAGGAGGAAAATGACGATGATGTGTTACGTGAAGAACTGAAGGATTTCATCGATGATAACCCGATTGAAGAGGGCGGCAGTGATGATGAAGACACTGATGCTTCAGGCCGTTCCCTGAAACGGATTTACAATGATGATGACGAGTTGGACGACCGACTGGAAGACGACGACTGTGACCTTATTGAAGAGAATCTTGGTTTGAAAGTCGAACGCAGAAAGCGTCCCAAGCGTCTGCGTCGTACACAGGACGAAGAAAGTGATGGAGAGGAGAGGAACAGCACGTCGATGAAGGTTCAGGACGTGAGGATATAGCCGAACAGCTATTCGACGACGAAGACGATATTGAACGGCGCTCTGAACGTAGTCCCAGGGAAACTGAGGCGGCAAAACATTTCAATGATGATGAGGAATCGGAGTCTGATGCTGAGGATTTTATTGTAGACGACGAAGGAAGGCCAATTGCTGAGAAGAAGAAAAGACGACTTCTAGTCACTCACGCGTCATTGCAGTTCGGTGTAGATTTCGACTATGAGGATTTCACTAATTGTGACGAGGACGGATATGAATCCGAATACGAACCTAGTGAATTGGAAAGGGGTCACTTTACGGATTTGGACAATGAAATCCGTAAAACGGATATTCCTGAGCGAATGCAATTACGCGAAGTTCCGGTTACGCCTGTTCCAGAGGGACCAAACGAGCTACAAGATGAAGCTGAATGGATTTACAAACAGATGTTGAAGGTCGAGACCGCTATTGTAAGCCACCGCATACGGGGAGAAAAATCAAGCAAGCCCTAGATTGTAGGCATAATCAACAGCTAGAGGTGCCGTTCATTGCATTCTATAGAGAAGAACACGTGAAACCAGAATTAACGTGCGACGATCTATGGAAAGTCTATTACTTCGACCGACGCTGGCGTTTACTGTCAGCTCCAAAGAACAAACCGCTCTAGTTATTTGAAAAGATGCGGAACTACCAGTTGGATACGGTTATGAAATCGACAGATGCTCCAATACCAGATGATATGCGTGTAATTAAGGATGAAGATCTAGATCGCTTACGTGATGTGCAAACTCCAGAAGAGATTAAGGGTGTGCACATGCATTTTCTCTTATACTATTCGCATGAGATCCCTAAAATTCAAGAGGAATTCCGTCGTCAGGAAAAGGACGAATGGCGGCAGGCCAGAGCTGACGCGAAAAGGAGAGCAGTAGAAAATTTGGAAGAAGGTCAAGACCTTCCACCGCCGAACGCCAAGATGAAAGTGGTACATCGTGACCGACTGGCGGCTTTTGTTGGCTCGGGAGACCAGTGAACTTAGTTCGGGACGAACTAATCTAGACGGAGGGTAGTGTGACGCATATGACAATCAGTACTAGAATATTCTAGAGAGTCCGAAACAGAGTACTAGAATATTCTATAAAGTAATGGAAAACTGGAGACCGTGGACAGTAGAACATTCAAGACTATGGAATGGACGGAAACGAAACGCCGAATCAGAATAAGCAAACGGTATAAATACGTCGCACACAGACTATGCAGATGAGTAAGAAGTAGAAGGTCAAGCAAGCGATAAGTAATGAGTAAGAAGTAATAAGTGTGGAAGCGATAAGTACGGAAGCGATAAATGAAGAAATCGTTAAGTGTACGGTAAAAAGTAACGGTTGTTATTAACGGGCTAATAAAGTGTCACATTAATTCAAAATCGATTCAACGGCTCTTATTTATTCAAAATAATTAATCCAGCGAACTCTAAGCTCGCTACAATATAATTATTAATTTAACAAATTAAACAGTTACCTAATTGTAAGAATTGGCGCAGCCCAATTAAACTATGCCCCCAGAAGGCTACGACTGCGACTTAGATAGTAGCAACCAAAACAACACCCTACAAGTGCACACTGATTTGGTCACAGCTGGCCATCAGGGTAAGACACATACAAATTTATATGGTACAACTTTAAGAAAAATTTAAGATAATTTGTAAACCCAATATTGTTGTAACATTTTTGTTTCAACTGGCTCAGCCGAAAAATATTGCTACAAAATTTGTTACAAATCTAAATGCTACAACTGTTAAATTCTCTGGCCAGCGTATACACACGATTCTGAAACAGTGTGTCATCACCAAAGTGTGCCTTCAATCAAGAAAAAATGTCCGAGGGTTTGACGGCTTCATTTGTTAAAAACTTTATAATAATCCGTTGCGCAACAGACGTATGTACCTCTTGCTCCCTCCAGGCTGTACTGAATACAAAATCGAGCGGCACCGATAGCCAAGCCGATTCACCTACTCTCCATAAACCAAACAACAGCCACGCACAATCTAGCTCGCAACTTCTTGCTAAGCAAAAAAGTAAAATTACCGTTTAAATTTAATTCACCTCCGTATATGAAAAGGGGTTTTGTCATATATGAATAGGGGGCAAATCGAGTTTTATTCATGAGAAAAATTAAATTGCTCTCGGTTTAGTAATGAAAAATGGGTTTTTCCTTGCATTTATTTCTCAAGTTAGTTTCCCTTCAATACATTTCGTCAAAATATATATTTATTGCGGATAAAAAAGAACTGATTTTTGTGGCAAAACAATTTTTTAAGATTTGGGAATAGCTAAAAGAGGGAATTAATTGAGTTTAGATATCGTTGGTTTTCAACTCAAAGAGCCGAAAGGTTTATGAAATGTAACCCCCATCTATCTACATTACAATTGCATTTAAACATGTTTATAAACTTCCTATTTATAAAATATGTCTGTATCTTAAGTATAGGGATTTCCTACTTGATAAGTTTTAGAACATTATTTTCAGTTGAAAGGTCAATGAATATTTTCATACACTTGTGTGAAGGACCGGCGCAAGGCTAATAACCTTGCCCGTAAAAATAAATTATTATGGAAAATTTAACAAGCCTCGAGAATTGCTAAATAAGGCCAAGACCTGATCTTGGTTGTAGTGCCGATGATGTTGATGATGATGTGTGAAGGACACACCTCCTCTTTTGAAAGTTCTCTCCATTTGCTTTCAAGTACCGGAATCGTGAAAGCCTTTTCGTCTTACGCACAATTTAGTAGCGCTGTGAATCGTGTTTAATAATCTTTTCTGGTCCTAATTACAAAGCACATTCCTTTGTTCTCAAGTTAACTGAACCAAGGTAATTCAATTTTTTCAGCATTATGCCAGAAACGTCATGTTCTGGGTTACGAACTGGAAAACAAATTTTACGTTTAACTCTGCCAAAATAGGCACATTAGTTATTGCGTAACTGATAAACTCCATTAGCGAGTATTTATCTTCCAATCTGATGGTCTTACCTTAAATATAGGCGCAAGTTTACCGTCCTATCCAAATCTTACAAACCTGTTTGGAAATATAATTCAACACCAAAATTGGTTTTGCAATTGAATTTCTTCTAATAGTGCAACTGGATTCCTATCATCCTGGGAAGTAACTTTAGTCAGCAAACAATCAAGCACTCAATCTAACCTTCGTCCCTACGGAGGTAAACAACCTCTCATTTCTTTGCAAATCTCATCATGTGCAAATTGTATACCTTTTACAGATGACAACCTGCAATTCATGTGGCCCTTTATCATAAGTCTAATAACATAAAACTCCCAACACAACGCTCGCTACATCTACCACCTTCCTCGCCTCTACCATCATTATTGTACTGAAATAAAAGTTGAATCCTTTTTTAAGTTTTCTAGTCACGTACGGTTTCAATCAGCGCCATGGACCCCACTAATTCTAAGAACTTCTCTGTCCTTCTTCGTTGTATCCCAGGAATACCTTGTCCCTACCTGACAACTAGATACTCTGTAGAAATTCCACGCTGATATTACCTATCGAATTATTTATTTGCCGATACTCCTTCCCTATCATCGACGAGCATCACACTGATGGGAATATTAGTTGTTTTCCTACAATGCTGTAAAATTCTCTGTTGGTGGTTAGTATGCAAGAAAGGATACTCGAGTGTATTGGATACAATAGAATAAAAGAAGACGGCGAAACTGCGGCATACGACGCAAACTATTTTTAGCGAGTGTCGATAAAGTGGCTACTTTATGGGAAGGTGTTGGGCTGACAAGGTACTTGGCGTTGATGAGTTGGAGGACATTTATAGGACTTCAAATTTTCCATAAGATCAAGGAGGTATGTCAGATTTACTACAAGTACATTCGATTTTCAAATCAATGATTATGGTGCGAATAGAAAACATTTGGTGTCTTATCGTCTCTGAATTAATGATAACCTATTGAGCAATACAATTTGAGGAGTTTGACAGAGTCAAGAAGATGTACTCCTGTTACAGAATTGAAAGTGAGTTGACATATTATTGACTTTTAATCATTCCAATTATATGACACAAAACTGATTGGGCGATGAAACTAAATTAAAGCACTTGCGACGCAATACGAGATTGACATGCCGTAATTTACTTATATATTAAATGTAGGCAGAAGTTCGATGCGACTTACACCGATCTGATGACTATCGGTTTAATAAGATTTTTTCTATACCGGAGCTTCACCTTTTCAAAAAATGATATGTATGGGTGCGTCAATTAGAAGGAAAGGTATTAAATGTGAATGGTGCTTAAACGTCAAAAAATACTTGACAATCACTTTTTCATTTGATAAGTTTAGTTTTTCTTTTTAGTTATGGAAAATATTAACAATACAAGAGCTAAACTTATAGCAAATAGACGTTCGAATAAAAATCGTCTCTTAGCCGATCTCAGCAATATGCGGTTTTAACTAGATGCGACACCTGCGATATAGCCAATGCCACTATGGCTTTAATCCATGATGACCATTCTAGTGGTATTATAATTATTTATTGGCCTGTAGGAGCCCGGAAGTTCATGACCTCACCGACTCGGCTTCGCCATCGTTCCCTGTCCTGGGCACTCTCCTTCCACGCTTGACCATTCGATCCGATCTCCTCAAGGTCAAACCTAACATTGTCCTCCCATCTCCGTCGCGGCCGTCCTACCGGTCTCTTTCCCGTTGGTCTACCGTCAAGAATTCTATGCACGGTCCTATCGTTCCCCATTCGCGCCACGTGCCCGGCCCATCTTAATCTTCGCGACTTGATTACTCTCACTATTGTAGGTTTGCGATATAGCTCTTCCAATTCGTGGTTATGGAGTTTCCTCCATTGTCCTGCCTCCTCGTCATATTTACCTCCAAAGATGCCTCTCAAAACTTTATTCTCGCGGAATTTGTATTCTTCCCGTTTTGTGAGAGCCCATGTTTCGCATCCATATAGAACAATCGGCATGATTATGGTTCTATAGACACGGAGCTTTTTGTTACGTGATAGCAGTCTGGATTTCAGCAGTTTACTGACTGCGCGCCAACTAGCGTTGCCGGAATGCAGTCTCTTGTTAATTTCGTTCGACATTTCGTTACTGGCCGTCAGTATCGTTCCCAGATATTTAAATTCTTCAACTTTTTCAAATATCTTACCTCTGACGTTTATATGTGTTCTCTGTGGTCCACCTGCTCTCGCCGTAATCATGTATTTTGTTTTGTCTTCATTTATTTCTAGGCCCACCTCTTCTGCCGCCTGCATGATGATTTCACAGTTTTTACTAACAGTTTCTAGATTATCGCCCAGAATGGCGATGTCATCCGCATATGCGAGCACTTGTGTGACCCCGTTCGGGGATGATCCGGCCTAATGTTGTCGTTTTGTATCTTTCTGATGACATACTCGAGCACATGGTTAAAAAGACACGGTGATAGACCATCTCCCTGTTTTAGTCCGTCCCGGATTTCAAATGGTTTTGAGAGGTGGTTTTCTATTCTAACTCGCCGTTCATGCAAATTTGAATGAGGGCGGCATATTTTTTTGGGACTCCCAGCTCAACTAGAATATGGTAGAGTCTTTGCCTTGCGACTGAGTCGTAGGCTTTTTTGAAGTCAACGAACAGTTGGTGAACCGTCTCTCCTTATTCCCACTTCTTTTCCAGCAGTTGCCTTATTGTGAACATTTGGTCACTTGTTAACCGCTTCCTACGGAATCCACATTGGTAGTCTCCCAGTATCTCTTCTGCGTACGGTGTGATTCTCGCCAGAATGACATTTATTAATATTTTGTATGCGGTTGCGAGTATGATATTCCTCTGTAGTTTTCGCAGTCAGATCTGTCGCCTTTTTTGAAAATGGGGATGACTATTGAGGTTTTCCATTCTTCCGGAGTGATTTCCTTATCCCATATTGTTTGGATGAGCTGGTGGATCTTTCGAGCGGTTGCCTCTCCTCCATGCTTCACAAGCTCTGCAGGTATGCAGTCGACTCCGGGAGCCTTGTAGTTTTTCACTCGCTTTATTGCGTCTACAACTTCGTTGACAGACGGCTCTGGGATCTGAGGCTCGGCTGTATGTACGCTTGGTGCATTTATCTGTGGTTGATGGGTGCGTACATTGAGCAGGTTTTCAAAGTACTGTTTCCATCTTGTCACGACATTGTTTATTTCTGTGACCAGACAGCCGTTTGCGTCTCGAATTATTTTGACTCACCCTCGGTAGCCATTTCTAATTGAATTTATGCCGACATACATACCTCTGATGTTCTTTGCCCTATAATTTTCTAGGATTTTTTCGATCCGAGTCTTCTCCCATTCGCGTTTTTTGCGTTTGAAGAGCCTCATTGTCTCTCTCCGAATTGTCGCGTATCTTTCTGCGTTGACTTCATCATATCTTTCTAAGTGGATCACTCTGAGGCGTTTACGTTCTTCGATCTTCGCCCTGCACTCATCGTCAAACCAAGGTTTGGACTTAATTGTTTTCTTAAATCCTAATACCTTTTGGGCTGTTAGTTTGATTGTGTCTCTGATCGATGTCCATTTAGTGTTCACACTATTAGCTTCCTCTTCCTCACTGCTCACATTCTCTAGAATGCTAAATCTATTCGTTAGCTCGTCTTGATATTCAGCCCTTTTGCGTAGGTCTTTCAGTTTATCAGTGTCGAACTTTTTGCTTGTCTCCCGTGACTGCCCATGTGGGATTGCTGCGAGGCGACTCCTGATTTTGCCAATCACTAGAAGATGATCGGAGTCGCAATCTGCTCCTCTATATGATCTTACGTCAAGGATATTCGAGTGGTGTCTTTTGTGTATGAGGAAGTGGTCTATTTGGTTACGCGTTACGCCGTCAGGTGATATCCATGTGGCTTTATGAATTTCCTTGTGCTTGAACATCGTGCTTTTTACTAACAGATCTTTTGACGCTGCGAACGTGATAATTCGAATACCATTATCATTTGACACGTCGTGTAGGCTTTCTTTACCTATAGTTGGTTGGAAGATATCTTCCTTTCCAATTTTCGCATTGAGGTCCCCGAGGAGGATTTTAACATCGAATGAGGAGATCCAATCAAATGCTTCCTCTAGGGTCTCGTAGAAGGTGTCCTTCGTTTCTTCGTCCGCAGATTCTGTTGGGGCGTGTACGTTGATAAATACATAATTGTGCCATGGTCCCTGTATTTTGTCTGTGATTCGGTCATTAATAAATTTCACATCTTTTACATGGGGCGTAATCTTCTTGCTTATGATGAAGCCGGTTCCGCGCTTATGTGTATCGGTACCTCCACACACCAGTGTAAATCCGTTGGTTTTGACTACTTGATGTGGGAGTTGGACTTCCTGAAGCGCGACGATGTCCATTTTATATTGTTTCTTGTTTTCTACGACCGTCTGTATCGCGCCTGGTTTATATAACGTTCGAACATTCCACGTGCCGACGCGTGTATCCCGCTTTTTACGTTTTTCCCTACGTCTTCTTTTTGCCGAGTCGTTGTTTTCCTGATGATTTGTTCCCTTATGGTAGTGTTGGCTCATCACACTACTGTGAGTTTTCTAGTGGTATAGTTGCTCAAAATAGCAAATCCGAATGTTCAGCGAGATCATACAATTTGACGCCCTTAGGCTTCGTTCTGTAGGGATAGCTTAAGAGTGTACGATCTATGTAGTGACGCTTTGTGGATCACAACCACCAAGTATGGGATTAATATGTGCGGACAGCAACGTTTGATCTCCACTGTTTCACGTTTGACCTCTACTGATTCATGGATGTACCATGTTACAATTTTCTTTGCACAATAAAATGAAATATAATTAAGACAGTACTCACTGTGTCCGTGGTTCGGATGTACGTTCAACCGTCGCTGACTTGGGCGACAATTGAAACCTTCTTTTAAACTAAACGGTTGGCTTTTTTCGGTAAAACTCTTCAGAGTATTTAAACTAGTTCATAGTTGCAGTCATATATATATTCCTCGGTTAAGATAGTTAATTGACAAAATAATCCTATCCACCGCTACGGGTACCTGTGTTAGAACTTTTTTGAAGGCGTATGCATCGACACCTTCCGTCGGCCAAAGTAGAGAACAGATTAACAGAGGCAGTTCAACAATTGTGTGTATGGCTAGCCAGCGCAATTATTAAGCCTTTTTTATTGTACGAGTTCAAACTGAGAGCAAACTTTGCCGAAGCAGCAAGAAAAATATGTGAAGCGTTCGGAGATGAACTGTTAGTGAAGGAACACCTCAAAATTGGTTTCAGATATTTTCGACTGGCAATGAGACCCTTGAAAATAAACCTCGATCGGGTAGATAAAAATCTCTCGACCTGGACTAATTAAAGGCAGCTACTGAAGAGGATTGTAGTTAAACATGACAGAAACATGCTCAACGGTTTACGGTACGCAATCAAACAATTCGTGTACACTTGCATCAACCGGGAAAATTGTGAAATGATCAAATGAGTCCCCTACGAATTGACTGTTGCGAACCGACTCCTGCGACAAAATATTTGCTCTTCCTTGCTCAACAGGAACAAGAATTGTCGCATATTGGACGGGTTTTTTTTAACGAAAAGTGGACGATATACTACAACAAAAACCGATCGTACCATTGGCCTTAGTCACACGACTCAATGCCTTTGAGTGCTAAACCTGCTCTTCATCAACGGATGGTGTTACGTAGTAATTCCTCCGCCGCCTTTGTCACAACGAGAACATTCAAACAATTTAAAAAACTAAACATTATATATAAAAGCTTGCAGACTACCATCACAATCTCAATTTGAGATTAAATGCAATTATTTCACAATAACATTATACATTTAGCTAAAATAAACACATTTATAAATACAGTGTACAATTACAACAAAACACAAAAACATTAAATTATATTTGAATTTAAAACTTAAAGTGAAGACAAAAATAAAAATATAGCTGGTGCATAAACCCATTGTCTCCCCGGCGAAAACGTCTTCGAATGGTTTCGTAGTGACAAGAGTAAAATCTGAGAACGGAGAGTGGACGAGGAGAGAAAGAAAAATAACAAAAGAAGCTTACACACCGTTTTTGAAGAAGGAAGAAGGTGCGAAAGGCTTCGGTGTAATATTAAAAGATTGATTTCAAGACGAACGGGCCGTGTTCTCCTCGATTTATGAGACATTAGTCAAGCACCAAGCACAAGGTCTACTTGTAAATGCGTCACGACGTTTGAGACAACCAGGTCCACAATACGAAAAACATGCAAAGGCCGCCGGAGTTCAACAAGCACCCCCAGAGCAACCTGTCAACGTATTTTCGAGAATTTGGGAATCCGACTTGAAAAATGTCAACAAGCTAATGAGGGCAACTTGGACAAAATTAAAAATGGTTTAATTAAAATTTGCTTTATTTTGTAATATTGTTTCTAAAAATATGAATAATAAAAATATTTGTTTGCTTTTTTTTGAGTATTGAAATTCAGCATACAGTTTAAGCTACATACCAAAAAAATAATGGACTTCGTTTTGTCCAAACCAATATATTCGCAAAGGCTGGAATCAAAAATTCATAACGCAATAACCCCATCTTTTAGTTAAGGTGCTCTTAACAAAACTGTGTAAGTAAGTTACGCCCAATCAACCAACTTGTTCTAATTAAGGTTCAATTATCCTTTTCTGGTTCTATTCTCCCATGAATGGTTTTATTTCCCGTAGCCCAACATGCACTCTCGTTCGTCCTGGGAAACTTCATTACCCTAATAAAATTCCACTCAGCAGTGTCCTTCGCCGATGTAAACAAAGCAGTTTCTCATTAGCAGCGAATACTATACCACTTCCGACCATATAAATTGTTCATTCTTCTGTCGTGATGTATTTCTCTATTTCCCCATTCCGGGGCAAATTTCTCTCCAGGAGAAGGTGTAGAAACAAGATTTTTTGTTTTTGTAATACATACAATATAACCTCACGATAACAGTACTACACAATTAAAAGCACATGCTGGTATTCCTTGGCGGATAGATCAAACTTAATTGTTGTTAGGTGAACCACGTCCGTAAATTCCACACATTGAAGAAACATTAGTTAGAAAATTTAATTTGACACTCAAACCAGGGACACGTTAAATTCTGGAATGACTCCGACCACCATGTGAATTGCAAGTCATTACGGAAAACGTGTCTTCAAGGACATCATTTAAATTTTATGACAGCTACACAGGCAGCATATGCGACATCGTGGCGACTGTGATTTCAACAAAGCGGTTTCGAGTGTTGGCCACGTCTTGGAATGCAAGAAAGCTAAATTTGAAGGTCGCCATTTAATGAATAAAAAGCTCTAACCCTTGGGTGCGTGTAGTGGGAGGTAGAGGGTTGAAGTGAAAAACGAGATTACTAACTGGCACCTATAATTAGGTTACAGAGGGTCTTTTAGAAGCAGGCATTTCATGTAATATTTGGAGTAATGTCAGATCTTTACCCAATTTCGTTTCCGAGAAATACAATCTTAGATGACCTGTCCCATTATCCAAAACATTCAACAAATCAGATAATCTATCAAAAACTTTTCAAGGATACCATCGACAAACATCAAAACTGGAACCTGTTTTTCACAGATGGTTCCAAAAACGAATCAAATGTGTCATTTGCTATAGTCAACGATCGCAAACAAATAATCAGAATGGGATCACTTCCCACCTTTTGTTCCATCCTATCAGCGGAAGCAACGGCAATTTTGGAAGCAACAAAACTGATCCAGAAAATCCCAACGATTATCTGTACTGATAGCCTTTCAACTCTAAAAGCAATAACCAACGTAAACTCCACAAATGCTGTCATTCGTCAAATCCAAGATAACATTATTAAGAAAGCTAATAAAATAAAGCTACTTTGGACCCCCGGGCACTGTAACATTAGTGGAAATGAAGCGGCCGACGCGGCCGCAAAACTAGGGACAAAGTCGCCTCTCGTCTCCTTCTATTATCCTAACAAAACGGACATAAGAAGACAGGTAAAAAATGCCCTTAAGAACGTGGAGGAAGAGGAATGGCACCACTACACCCACCTGTACAGCACTATTAAACAGGACACCAAACCCGTTACTTACCCAACAACAGTCTCAAACAGAAAAATAAAATGCTTCCTACGACTCCGGCTAGGACACACCAAAATCACACACCAACACATCCTTACAAAAACCAGCCCCCCACAATGCAGTAACTGCAACAACCAAGTCCCACTTACTCCACATCACATCATATTCGACTGCCCAAAAGTCCAAACCATCGCAAACCAACTATTTGGAAACGACACCTTCAGCAACATTCTGGCAAAACCATCAGAACAGAATATCAACTACACATACGAATTACTAACACTTACTAACCTTCATAACAAAATTTAAAGTAACTCGATATTAGCCGAAAGCCCTAGCAGCTAGCGCTATTTAGAATTAAGTTATTGTGTAATTAATTACATTGTAATAAATAATAATAATAATACCCAATTTCGTTGAAATAAAGAGCTTATGTGTAGGTTTTCAACCTTGTGGGTGGCAATTTATCCAAACCTCAAACAAGAGAAAGTTACATGTGACAGTAACACACCGTTCAATACAACCCGAGACTAACTCAGAGATGGCGCCTGTAATGAAAAACGTTATGACTTTTAGGAGGTATTAAGATTCGAGCGATATGTGTTATGGTAATTTAAGTAATTCCATTTTTACAACTGTGTAGAATAAAAACAAAAACACACCGATGATTCAGAGTGTTGCTTACTGTTTACACAGAATAAAAAGCATTTTTTGAACGGTATGTTACAGATACATACACAATTCACAAGCAAAATAGCGAAGAGCACCGAACGAAAAGTCGAAAAAGAAAATACATCAGAGCCGTATACCAAGCGATAACATAACAATTCACATCAGTGGAGTATCATCATCATCATCGGCACTACAACCGGGCACCGGCCTTGGCCTTATTTAGTAAGGCTTGATACTTATTAAATTTTCCATAATGATTTGTTTTTTCCGGGCATGGTCATTAGTCTTGCGCCAGTCAGTGGAGTATAGTCGAGTTTAAAAATCAAATTCTAAAATCGGCCAGTAGCCTGATGGGTAACGCTTAGGTAAAATTTTTGGTGATTCAAACTGTCATAGCGTCAGTTCTAATCACACGTTCTTCTTCACTATTATTTCAAAGGTTATACCGTATCCTAATTTCATTTAATGTAACCTACGGGGAGTAACGTGTGTTTCGCTCGAGTGGCTAGCTGCGTTCTTATAAAATATTGTTGAGACCTTGTGTAATTCAAATCCGTCATTTATAAACAATTAGTGTGATTAAATAAAAAAAGTAAATCCAGAAACGATCTCCATGTTTTATTTGTACTGTTCCCTCGGTGGATTCTTTGTGTGCTAGCACTGTTTGGCGGAACGCTGCAACCAGGACATTCAACCGAAGGAAGAACAACATCCGACAAAGTTTAATACACACAATAACTGGAAAACCTGCCGCCAAAGGACTACGTCAGGGGGAACATCATGCAGATATCATGATAAATAATGGAACTTTAAGAGGTTCCTCATCGCATAACCGGGCTCGCTCTCGAGGCTCGGCCCACGCTCGACTGGTGACGGCATTTTGTAACATCAGGGGCATCGGTTTTACCAATACCAATGTTAACGCCGTCCACCAATATTTGCAAACAACGAAACCTGATATCCTTGCCCTAACTGACACCCAGGTCGACTAACTGGCTAACTGATTCGACATACCTTCGTTGGTCAGGATACGACTCACATTCGAGATTCCGTTTTAAGGGCGGAGTCTGCGTCTTCGCGCGGTCCAATCTGGCTTGCCAGAGGATGGAGGCGTTGGAACCCAATAATATGGACATCATATGGTTGAGGGTCGTGCTGAGGAATTCCGTTAAATTTCTTTGTTGTCTTTACCGCTCCTCGAATGACGATCGACCGGCGACATTTTTCGAACATCTTTCACATACCGTCGACTGGATATAGATCAACCACCCAGCTTCTGAAATTGTTGTCCTTGGCGATTTTAATGTGCACAATTCCGGCTGGTTGTTACATTTTAACAGAACCGACGAGGCTGGGAGGCTGGTGCAGATGTTTGCTGTAAGCCACAACTTGATTTAACTCGTAGGGGAGCCAACGCGAATGCCGGATGCCCGGGGCGATTGCGCGAACACCCTGGATCTGTTTTTGACATCCGAACCGAGTATTTATATCGTAGAGGTTTCTGCGCCACTGGGAAACTCAGATCACTGCTTGGTATCTGTCACGCAAGCACTTGCATATCAAGCGTATAACCGGTCTAGGCAGCTTCGCCATGTATGGAAGTATGGGGCTGCTAACTGGGACGATTTGCAAGATTTCTTCGCATCCTTTCCATGGTCGGAGGTGTGCTTCGGAAACTCCGATGTTAACGCTTGCGCGGAGTCGGTATCAGAGATTATTCTTCTCGGGATGGAGATGTATATTCCGCATTCCATCAAACGAAGTTCGTCTGATAAACCTTGGTTTGACAAAAAATGCGAGCTGATTACACCGGCAAAAAATAGAGCTTTTAAGCAATGGCGCTTTAATTCCACCGAAGTTAACGGAGCGAATTTTGTTAGAATCAGAAACGCGTGCAACCAGGCGATTGATCCCGCGAAGAAGGCTCACAACGACAGGGTCATCAATAAGCTCCTTCGATGCCCAACTGGTTCGCGCTCCTTCTGGTCAATGGCAAAAGCTGTCAGCGGTAACCTCGCATCCTCCTCTTTCCCTCCGTTGGTGACAGGCAGTGGGACGTTAGTCACGAATTCAAAGGATAAACCTAATGTGTTCGCGAATTTATTTTCCGCAAATTCAAACCTCGATCCCGGCATTTTGGAATTTTGGATGAACTGGATTGTGGGAAGGCAACCGGCCCGGACGGAATACCAGCAATAGTCCTTAAGAACTATGCTCCAGAACTATCGCCGGTTCTTGGCAGACTCTTCCGCTTATCTTATGCACGGAGGACCGTTCCTGCCTGCTGGAAAATCGCTCGAGTTCAGCCAATCCCAAAGACGGGAAAAAGGTGTCTCCCACAAAATTACCGTTCGATAGCTTTACTGTCTATTTTATATAAGGTAATGGAAAAAGTCATCAATACAAAGTTAGTTAAGTATTTGGAGTGCAACGGACTTCTGAATGATCGTCAATACGGATTCCGTGGCAGGCGGTCCACGGGAGACCTTTTGACACTTATAACCGATATATGGACATCTGCGATTGAACGGCATGGTGAGTCAAGGGCGGTCGCATTGGATATCTCCAAGTCTTTTGACCGCGTCTGGCACCGGGCATTGTTGAGCAAACTTCGTTCATATGGACTTTCCCAACAGCTTTGCGTGGACGAGGAGCTTCCTCGAGAATCGATCGATCCGGGTTGTTGTGAACGGCGAGTGTTCGGATCTGTATCCTGTTAATTCGGGGGTGCCCCAAGGTTCTATTTTGGCTCCAACCTTGTTCTTGCTACACATAAATGATTTGTTGGAGACAACGGATAACAGTGTTCAGTTTTGCGGATGATAGTACGCGTGTTTCCTCCTTTTCGAGTGTTCGGCCGATTGGTGCATATGCGTCGCATCAGCTGAGATGTAGACAGATTGACTCTCTAAATCAGGATCTAGATAGGGTCCTGAAGTGGGGAAGGGCCAATGTCGTCGACTTCAATGCAGCGAAGACACAATATACAACATTCACAAAGAAAGATCATCGGTTCCACAGCTGATGATGAGTGGCCGGGCCCTCGAGGCTGGGGAAAGTTTGAAATTGCCCGGCGTCACGGTCTGTGGGAATGTATCATGGCATAAACACGTATCGGGTATCGCCAGATCAGCCTCAGGAAAACTGAGTTTACTTTTTAGAGCCACGAAATTTTTTACTCCGGCCCAACTTCTTCTCCTATATAAATCCCAAATTAGACCCGCGCTGGAATATTGCTCTCATGTTTGTAGCTAGGCTTCTAAACATACCCTCGACCTAGTTGAGAGCATACAGAGACGAGCGATCCGCCTGTTCGGGGACTCGGCGCTGACGTCGGGACTACAGTCGCTATCATATCAAAGCCGCGTAGGCGACCTCTGTCTGTTTTACAGATATTATCACGGGTGCTGTTCTTTGGAGATTCTTGGTATTGTTCCATGCAATTCGGCTTATATGTGCTCCATAAGACAATCCGACGTATCGCAGCCATTTGTGGTTCATCTCCCGACGGCGCGAACATCCCTACATCAGAACAGAACACAGTGTGTTCCCGGAGGGTTATAACGTGCAACTGTTCAAAAAGAACTGCAACAGTTATTTTATGGCATCCCGGGGCGCTCACTCGGCGCTATAGGTTCGCCTCTCCTGAGAGAAGTCAAATAAAAAAAAAATAAAAAAAACTTTCGAATTTTTTTCCTCCAACTGATTCCTTCAAGGGTGCAAACAAAAAATAGTCACAGGGAGACAAGTCTGGGCTATACGGAGGGTGTTCGTGGGTTTTCCAGCCCATTTCTTCCAATGTATCCCTTGTCAAGGACGCGTTGTGAGGCCTGCCGTTGTTATGAAGGAGAATGGCATCTCGTGTTACATCCATGAATTTATTACCTACAGAAAAATAAGACAGGATACGTTACAGTAGCCAGTTGAAACACCGTTGTATGTACGTATGATTGGGTTACTTCAAACCCTTTCATAGCATGGATTCTATTCATATGCTTGACCTTGTATTTCATTTTCATTTTTACAACATTTTTTATTTTTCTTTTTATATTCTTAATTTCTAAATTAAAGGCTAGACAAAAAATGCTTAAATTCTAGCTTAATTATCTTATATAATAACTTACTGGTCCTTCACAGACGCTCTAAGCTAAACATTGCTTAACATTTGTATAATTTGCCTTTCGGCGACAGAACTTTGTGGCAATACTTATAATTATTTGAGACAAAGAAAAATTTGAAAAACTTTGTCAATTTTTTTTTTGTTTTTTTTTCTTAAAATTTAACGTACTTAACTTACCTACGTTTTTTTTTTTTTTTTTTTTTTTTTTTTTTTTTTTTTATGTGAAAGCACTTAACCTAACTTAACTTAAATCTTATACTACCCTAATTCTAGAAAAGCTAAGTCTATGTAAGCTAGCTGATGATAGTATGATTCTTTACCGACTTTGGTGCCCAGGTCTTTATATGCCATTCAACCACCAGAACTGTTGACGCTGTCTAATACTATCGTCCCGGTCTCTGTGGGAGATAGCCCTACTGAAGCGCAGGAGCTCTTCTTCGGTGCGCGCTACTTCCCGGTCGTAGCACAATCGCCCGTCTACAGATGATCTACTTACATGATAGATCAGCGGAATTCCGGACCTATCCTGTATAAGCCCTTTCATATCCAAGTCAAGGAACGCCTCTGGTGGAACAAAGCCGTTGCGACGCACGCTCTCATAGTACAGAGTGTTTGGATAATAGGCCCCGAAAATTAGGTCATTGGACGAGCTTATTGCTCTCGCAAAATGTCCTCTGATTAGTTTAATCATAAAATTATCCACCCTATTTATGTACGCTTCATTATATAAAGTCTCATTTGAGTAATACTTTTTATAGTCCGATTCCGGTGTCGGATATAATCTGAGACAGCTTCTGAGACACTTCCTTTCGAACACCCGAATCTTTTCCATCAAATTTGGACCTATGTTAAACCATACTGGGCAACCATATACGAGCATTGGCCTGATTAGTGTCATGTAGCATATGACTTTTACCTTGCTGTCAAGTTGGCTACTGTGAAATAGCCTCCTTGTCATAGCGAAAGTTTTCCTCGCTTTGAGCAAAGCAGCCTCTACATGTCTGTTGAAATACAGATATTGGTCTAGCCAGATGCCCAGGTATTTAACTAAACTCTTGGTTTCCAGTTTATCTCCATGCGGTCCCACGATAACTAGCTTTCGCCAGTTTTTCCTTGTGTCGTACGTGGCTTTATATAATGGAGTTCTAAATAGGATGGCTTCACATTTCTGGAAGTTGATCTTAAGTTTCCAGTCATCGCAATAGCGCTGCACTTTGTTGAAGTCTCGCTGTATTAACTTATTTATGATCGCAACTTTCGGAGCTGTTCTGTAAATTATGAGATCGTCTGCGTACGCAATAGCCTGCGGAAGTACTTCTAATAAGTCGCTAATGTAAATGTTAAAAAGAATCGGAGAGAGTACCGCGCCCTGTTGCAAGCCATTCTTGATATTATACGTTTTATTAGAGGTCACATTACCACTTTTGACCACGAACCTCCTGTCCTTTAACATATCGTAAAGTACATATAGTAAAGGCTTATGTATGCCATGTCTGACCAGTTTGTAATACAACCCTTCGATCCAGACGGTATCAAAGGCTTTCTCCAAGTCGATCAGACAGGCACCTGTGCATTGGTTCCTACATTTATTCCATTGTATGTCGGAGACCAGTTTAGCTGCGGCATGTGTGGTTTCATGACCCGCCTTAAAGCCAAACTGGTTATTTGGAATAATGCTGTTGTCTTCTACCCATTTTAGCAGAGCTTTGTTAATGGTTTTTTCAAATACTTTACTGATGCTTGGGAGTAAACTTATCGAACGCATGTTCATTGGGTTTGTGCAGTCTTTGCCCTTTTTTGCGATGGGCTGAATGATGGCCGTTTTCCAACGCGCGGGATAATATGCATTATTCAACGCGTTGTTAAACAGGACCGTGTATATATCTATTGCCATTGGGGGCAGGTTCTTGAGTACGATGTTAGGTACTCCATCTATTCCCACTGACTTTTTGCTTCTTAATGAGTCGAAGTCTGGATTCCTTCCCTTGTGATTAAAAGGCTATTAGCCCCACCATTGGCATTAATGTCAATTGACGGATTATCGTCACTGAATTCGGTAAAACCCGGATTCTCCGATTGCCAATGTGAAATTTCATTCCGGAGGTGCAGGTGATTCAGTAGAATTCTGTCCTCCAGGTCGTGATTTCGGTGAATGCTTTCATTCACCTTGTACATTTCCTGAAAGACAGCTCCCACAGCGTTCGCCTTCTCCAAAGGATCTTCGATCACGAAGAGCTCACTATTGAAGATAGCGTTCTCTGTATCTATGCCAGTGTTGGTTAGCAGCTGCTTGTTTACCTCAGTACGTGGAATTTGGAGACACTGAATCTCATTTTGATTATTTCTCCTGAATATTTTATTTATTTGTGGGAACAAGTACCTTGTATTTCATAGCATGGATTCTATTCATATTCTTGGCCTTCTCGAAAAAATTGTATAGGCTCACAGAGCACTAATTGTTACATGCATACCAATGGTATACCATTTCGTTGCCTTTCGATTCTGGACGACTGATGTGCACCAGAAGCTTCCTTTTCCTCTTTTCCTTCTTCAAAACAGATAACCGACACAATATCTACCCTGCATGGTTTCCACCCAGACAAATCTGATGGCGTATGCCTTCTATTCCATCCTCTTATTCTATCTTCACCTTGAGATAATTCACTCCAGCAATTTTAAAGTTCCCATCATCTTGGGATGGCCTATGTTATTACTGCATACGATTTTTCAATTCCAATAATCTTGGTGGGCATAGTGTTGCCTTGAGTAACGACAAAATTGCAAGGCTGCATCCTATCACCTTGGGATGACCTGTGCTATTGCTGCATGCGATTTTTTAATTCCCATAACCTCGGCGAACATGATGTTACCTTGAGTAACGACAATAATACAAGGTTGCAGTTCCCAACACCTTGGGATGGCCCGCGCTTAAAAAACTGGAATCGGATGACTCTCTCAGGGTAAATGAGCTGGTGCACCAGTGGGGAGGAAAAGCAAATTCGTTTTCGTTTTTGGCGATATAAATGGGGTTCTGTGTACTATACAGCTATACTGCAAACCTACAATAGTGAGAGTAATCAGGTCGTGAAGATTAGGATGGGCCGGACATGTGGCGCGAATGCGCAACGATTGGACCGCGCGTAGAATTCTTGACGGTAGACCAACGGGAAAGGGTTCGGCTGGTCAAGCGTGGAAGGAGAGTGCACAGGACAGGGAACGATGGCGGAGACGGGTCGGTGAGGTCATGAACTTCCGGGTTCCTACAATAGTAGTGTAGTAATAGTAGTGGTAGTCAGAATTGTTACTTTCTCGTAACAACTAATTTTTAAGCTTAAAGTGGAAAATTAATCTTAAATGCCAATTTAAAAAAAGCTTAAAGCAAAATGCAAGCAGGTCGTAAGCAGATTGGAGACAAATTGCAAGATCAGTAGACATAGTTGGCGATCGGGTTGATTGAAACTTCCTAAAGACGTTGAAAGTTTGCGAAAACGCTGGAATCAGGCGAAAGCCTTGAAATCTTCTGAAGACGTGTGAAAACTCTCGCTAAAATTAACTAAATTAATTAATTTAGATATTAGAACTCCAAGCATCCACATAGTCATGAGAAAGCTCCCAAAATAAAATAACTGAAGCAAAAGTAAATTGTATTACCATGAATATTATTATTACTGTTTCAAAACTAACCGTTGTGCCATAAATAAAAATTAGAAAAAATACGAGTACATAATATAGGTTAAGTGTAAAATTTCTTGCGTATTTTCAATAGGTGGCTTTTATCAACCCGCAGTGTGATATACATGATACATATACACTAATATATCTGTTCACAGTGCGTTTACCGTGCAATTCAAAAGTTCGGCGAAACGCACGACGACAAAATAACTACACGAACATGTTTAATGTACGACACTTTATTTTATTTTATTTTCAAATTCGACAACGAAACGACAATTTATTTTCGAAACGAACAAATATTCAAAAACAGGAATGTATGACAACGAAACTAATTGAAACGAAACTAATCGATAACGAATAATAACAACACAAATGTTGGCAAAACGAACGAAAACGTTGTGCACTGCTTGTGTACTACGATGAAGTGGACGAGTTGAAGAGATCTTCACCGAAAGGAATCGTTGGTGGCCGCCATCTTGGTCCTTTGATGAGCGGAAGTAGGCGGGGCTATGTCTTGCTGAACGATAGCTGAACGAAAGTGGACGAATGATGTGGCGTACTTTTTACAGTTAAGGTGTCAATAGAATGCTGATGATATTGTCTGGTCGAATTTTGTCGGCAGTCAATGTTGTCTACGCTAATTTGTGAAGCGAGATGCGACAATATCGTTTGAACGATTAGACTCCTAACTTTAATTAGAACGACGTTAATAAAAGTTTTGTTTTGATTTTAGATGTGAAAAATGTAATGCAGTTTGAATAAAATAAAATGTTCATTTTCACAATAATGTGTTATATGAGCTCTGGTAAGCAGTAAATGCTAATATTCAAGAGATTTATTTGAACCGGGTGTAAGGAACTTTTTGTCACTCCTTTCAACAACCACACACACTTTAAATAAAACACCTTTTTTCTTAATTATATGTTTATTTATAATTACGTATTGCACCGAAGGGGTAACACTTATTTAATGTATTCCTTACGTATTCACGACAGATCTCGTCCGATTATTTGTTGTAGTAAAGAAGTCTAACAGATAACACAATCAATAACTACCGAAAGACTACTTCTATATGCGATAACATATATTTATATTACTTTGTTGTTTTTTATTATTATTAAATATATTACACCGACACACTGATACCCGGACACGTTAATGCATTACACAGATGATGGTTACAACTCAACCATTTCTTATACTTCTCTATTGAGGTACATTTAATTATTTGTAAAAGAAAAACGTCTAACTCAAGTACTCCTCTCGTTGACCGTCTCGGCCGAATCTCACAAACCAACTACCCAAAAGTCTCGCCGTCTCGGTCGATATTCAAAAAACCAAACTCTCAAACGAAGACCTGTTTTTTCTTCATCCTGAAGATCGAAGGATATCTCATTTCTTTCTTTATCTTTCCCGGCTTGGGATCAAAAGCGGAAACACAAAGGGAAAAATCAACAGAGGATCGTGCGAATGCACATTTATAATCCTCTATGTTGATAGGCGCTAAACGAATGTGTAATTCGTTTTATGGTGCCTGTTGTTTGTTCTAGCCGACTCGGCCAGGATCCCTTTTGTAAGAATACGATAGGGAATATAAATAGAGCATTGTGCTAATGAGCATTTCTGATTCTCTATGTTGTTTATTGTAGCCGAATGGGCAAGAATCTTTTCCGTGGGGAATCGATACAAAGGCGAATGTTTTACTTTTGTTTGTTTTAAACTTAATTTTGTTAAAACGAAAACTGGCGTTGGTTGTTTTAATTGTTTTAGATAACCATTTTTCTGAGGTTTCGTAAAATTGCTGGCGCGCAATTTTTTATGATACTCAGTGGTTTTGTTTGAAAGGCGGCATCTGGTCCGCACATTTGCCTTTTAGGAGTTTTGTGTGGTGAACCCTTGGTTCACTGATTATATTATCAAGTTTTTTTTATGTGAACAAATTGAACGTTTAGTTCAATTTGCTTGGAGTTTAATTGATTAGCGCAAAATGAACGTGTAGTTCGATTTGCTTGCTATCCATTTATGTGGGACCATTTGTTGTATGGGTTAATGTTTTTTATTTCGGTATGTCACATCCTTTAAGTGGATGTTTTTGCCGTGTATCGCCGTTAGTGGTGGAGACTAGCTCCAAAAGGGTAATTTATTATGAGATGGGTGGTTGTGGCCGTAACACGGGCACCATAGATTCGTACAGTCATGTACTACTTTTTCAAATTTGGAAAAGGTAATTTTCATCTTCTTCACTCTGGAAGGTCTACTGATGTTGACGATGTTTGATTTAAAATGGAATATGTGAAAGAGCTTGGATGGAATTTAACGCCCACAGATCAACCGCATTTGGACACCTAAAGAAGATTGGTTCTTTAGGAGTTCAAAAGTACGTAAAAACTTTTACACATATCAAGTTCATGTTAACGAGTAATATCGAAGCAATTTTATATACATAACTACCATGTAATCAGAGAATAGCTACCATGTAATCAGAGAAAATCATAGTAATTTTGTAAACATGTAATCAGGGAATAGCAAAACCATTATAAATTTCCGAACACTATAAGTTCCATTTAATAAACGTCTAATAATTGAATATTTTCAGAGCATAAATATGCTTCCCTAAGCTAGCAATAAATATTCTAGAATTTGTTCCGATCTACAATGATATTCCAACTTCCAAGAATGGCTGTAAAAATAATAATAACAATATAGGGTTGCCTCTCAACAAAGCCTTTGATATACGCGAATGTGATATTTTGTTAATAAAATGAAGAATGGCGTCAGCCCTTTGAATGTGGGATTGTTTTTATTAACTACTGCCAATTCATTACAGTCCACCGTTAAAAATACACATGTTAAGTCCGAAGCACACCAATGAACTTATGTTCTCAGGTTTTAGCAAAATTGGAATGCAAAATGCCAAGCCCCTATATAAGAGTACTTCGGCCACGGAATCTGGTGATGATCCCGGAGAATTCGGCAACAAGAGTGATATCAATGCATGTTGGCCAAATTTATTTTCATCAAACTGGAATTCGAAGAGGTTCTCCACCCTTTAATTCCCAGAACTATGTCGCAAAAGTCCACGTTACGTAAATATTTAAACTCACCTCAGATTCTCCACGGTTCAGTGAAATCGCAACTGATTTATCGAGATTGCCTGCCAAAAATACAAAAGAACACAGAGTATACATTAAAACCAAAAAATGCTTAAGATAAAGCAAAGCTTATGGGTTAATATGAAATGGTTAAACGTATGGATCGATTTGATATGTGCCTTCCTGCAGAAAATCAAGGGCTTACTCCTAAATCCAATATTTATAGCCGGAGTATTCCGAGAAATGGTTAGTACAATATGATTCCGGAGGGTTCAGGTCAGTGACCAAAGGACATTACCCCGAATTTGCAAGGTGTATTGGGTGTTTGCAGAGTGAATTTGAGAAGTAAATAAAAATGTATTCTGTGTGAAACTAAATCGTATGGATTTTGTTGCTTCGTCATAATCTGCTCCGTGGGAAGTTGTAGATCGATTGAATAATTCAAGAGCACCACAAATTTTCCCAATCGCCCATGTTGACTATGACAACAACGTAGCCTAAATTGGCGCATGCGACCATATGCAGATGGTGTATTACAAATAACCTAAGAAACCGAATACCAGGGAAGTAGAGTTTCCCCAACTAGTTTTCTCAGAAAACTAGTTGCTAACACAACATTGGCCGGTGTGGGGGCAACTGCAACTAACACAGAGAACATTTATATTCGATAATTACTGTTTTTGGTGTAGTGACAAATAGATATCGATCAGAAATTTAGCTTTACAAGTCACTGGGTTAAGCCCATTTGTGACAGATGTTGAAACAATGTCGTGTTACATTGGAAACATGAGAAAAAAGAATTGTTTTGAAGGTCTACCGTTGGCCAAAAGAAGTGAAAAGCAAATAGAATACATTAAGTGGTCTCAATGAAGCAAGCACAATAGGAAACTGGATATGTAGTGCAAAAAAATACTCCTTGCCTCAGAAACTTTGATTGGTGTGGTACAATATTACAATAAATTTAAAGCCATTTATCACATCAAATAATGACCCATTAGTTCGTCGCCCTTCTAATTTAAATATTCAATCGGTTAGTCACCAACTAGTATCTGCGCTTCAATTTTTCATATGGAGTTACAAGATTTGTTAATGGCATAAAATTACAGCTACAGTTTGCCACAAGGTTACGCTAATTATGTATAGTTTGATTGTTATCAATTTCACAGAGAACAGTAATTGACCAAGGACTTGTTTCTGTAGTTTCGCGCGCCCTAAACTTATAAAAGTGCGACCATAATTTTTACATAACGCCAGTCATCATGCGTTCGTGTTAATTATATCGGGTTTTCCAATAGGGACTTGACAACTTTTTTTTAAATAAATATATCGTGTGCTGTGTGACTTGTGGCACCGTCCTGTTGAAACCACATGTCGCCCAAGTCCATATCTTCCAATTCCGGCTAAAAATAATCGGTAATCATGGCGCGATAACGATGGCCATTCACAATAACGTGACGATCGTTATCGTCGACGAAAAAATGTGGCCCAATGACGCCGCCAGCATGCAAACCGCACCAAACAGTTATTTTTGTGGATGAAGTGGTGATTCATGAAGCAGATGTGGATTTTCACCCGACCAAAAACGCATGTTTTGCTTATTGACGAACCCATTGAGCCAAAAATGAGCTTCGTCACTGAAGATGATTTTGCGATGAAATTCATCATATTGGCGCATCTTTATAATTTGCAGACGTTGTTCGTTCGCGTACTAAACCACAATGAAAATGTTGAGTTTACTGAATAAATTGACAGTGACAGTTCGATGATTAGTGAAAGGGTGCGTCCACAAATTAAATTCAAAGTTGTCAAGTCCCCATATAATAACTCTATATTTTATAACAGTTTATGTTATTTATTTGTTTTGTTTTTTTTTTTCTAACACAAGTGTTGCGGATTCGCACTGGATGCAACCAGCGAATTCGCAATTGAATGCAGCCATTCACAATCAAAAATAACAAATGTCAGCAAACAGCTGACAGACCAATTTGGTGTTGGTTGTCAAGCAATTCTTTGGATTGTTTCTCTTTCTCATTAGCTGTTGGCGAACACGGTTAACAAATTAATAATCAATGAACATCTAAATAATCAACGTGAATAAAACGAACATTAAGTACAATTAAAAAGGAGAGTTATTATTGGAGTCAGCTGAATTATTCTTGAGGTCCCACTGACATCATTTCTCTGGCACGCAGGTACTCGTTTTCAATTAAATACCATTAAAACCAATTGTTTCAGTCAGTGGCAACCACCGTCGTTGCCCGCCACGAGAGCAGAGCAGTGTTCCTGACGCGAGTTCTTTGGCCCACCACCACGATACATTTGCTGGTGGACAATTGTTAAAAACAAAGATTTTGGTCCGAAAAAGTGCTGTCCAATCATCCCCGACGCCCCCATCTGGTCGTCGGAGCTCAAACTACATGTTGGCCCCTCGATTGCCAACACAACAAGAATTTCCTTAAATTGTGGGAAGAGATATTGGTATATGTCATCGGAAAGTACAGCCCTGGCAATAAATATGACAGAAATAGAGAAAAATAAAAAGAAGGAAGGAGTAATTGCTTATATCTAACTACCTGACAATCTGGCCAAGTATGGAAATATGGAGCTGCTGGTAAGATTTTGACGCTAAT
Organism: Microdon myrmicae; assembly: GCA_963931805.1. NCBI lineage: Eukaryota > Metazoa > Arthropoda > Insecta > Diptera > Syrphidae > Microdon > Microdon myrmicae. The sequence continues at coordinate 104,943,233 of OZ007497.1, read as the reverse complement.
AACCGTGCCCGTAAATATAAATTATTATGGAAAATTTAACAAGCCTCGAAACTTGCTAAATATGGCCAAGACCGGATCCCGGTTGTAGTGCTGATGATGATGATGGTATGATCTTGCCGGATTTCTTCGCATACCTTCCGAAAAAAAAAACCCTGCACATTCCAGATTTTATCATCATCATTAAGATCAAGAAATCTTCAGGAGTAGAATCTATCCCAAACATGGTTCTAAAGCACTTGCTTCTTGAAGCAATGAAGGTTTACACTGTTTTATTTAACAACGCTCCCAATGCTACCTGCTATCCAACCCATTGGAAAACTGCAGTAGTCGACATCATCATCATTATCATCATCGGCACTACAACCGAGACCCGGTCTTTGCCTTATTTAGCAAGGTTTCTAGCCGATGTCATCCAGTTTGGCACTCCCAGGCTGTGGGCGTTCTGGTCTACGCCATCCCTCTATCGCAAACATGATCTGCTGTGCTGTCGGCTTCCACACATCCTGCTACAAAGTACTTTCCGGGCAGGTTCCTCTTCACTCGTTCGAGCTAGGTGTCCCGCCCGCCGGGGTCTACCGAGCTTGGTTTTTCTTACAACGTTAGATTCAAGGTAGATTGGCGTACATGGTTGTAGCATCTCCGGAATCGCCCTCCTTCACATACGGGTCCAACAATTCTCCTTAAGACCTTTATCTCGAACGCGGCTAAGAGTTCAGAGTGGCTTTTATTGAGCACCGAGGTCACGGATCTATACATTCCATATTCCATCAAACAAAATTCATCCGCTAAATCTCGGCTTGTTAAAAAATGCGAATAGATCACAGCAGTAAAAAATAAAATAAAATAAGTAAACACCAGAGATTTTGCCATTATCAGAAAAGCAGACCACCAGGCAATTGGGGCCGTGAAAATAGTCCTATACAACGAAGTGACCAACAAACTGTTTGACTGCCTAGCTGGTTCAGGACCTTTCTGATCAATGGCAAAAACTGGTCGATACCTACAACTAGGGAGGAGCTTGGATTAGAGGGGTTTGATAAGTGAAGGATTCCGACCACATAGGAGAGTACGTGGCTGACTTTTATGTCCACGATCACAAGGTGAGCCATAGCTGACTTTGTGGGGTTTTTGTAAAGCTTTATCCAAATTTAATTTCTGCTTAAATAATGCTTTGGAAACACATTGCGTATTCATTGTGTTTCCTATTTAAATGTTCACCATCAAAGTTTACCTGACGAGTGAAAAATTTAAGCTAAGATATTTAAAGTCTGTTACAAGTTTTGTTTAAAGAAATAATCCAAAGGATACATTATTAATAACTTCTAATAAACTCACGGGCATATGTAAAAGTATTCATTTAATCAAATAAACAAACGCGTTATTTACTTATTTTCAATAGTAGCGGTGACTTTAGTCCCACCTTTTCTTGGTAAAGATAATAACATTTTCAAAAGTGCTCTAGATTTGAAATTGGATCAACAAAGCGCAAATTTGAGCATTGGAGAATCAACGCAAGTCGAATGCTACTCATCGGACAATAGCTACACCGAAATAGTCTGGGACAAGTTACAGTGAACCAATGCCATTACACATTAAGGAAATCGGTAACAGACTAATTATTCACAGCGCTGATGCCGCGCACTCTGCTGAGATCTTAAATTGAAATTGGGCACAGCTGATTACTTACCAAATCAGAATTGATCAGCAAACATTTATTCCAAAACTTCTCTTTGGACGACCACGAATGTGACTCGTAGCAAAGTCCACTTACACGATCACAAAGGTGAGTCATGGCTAACTTATCCTCGCACCGGCATGGGTGTAATCCGTACTGGGTTACTTTTGACGGCACGGAAGGGTGAGTGTGATCGCCGTGAAGAGCAGGCGTGTCCGCTCTAGCTGCCGCCATCGGTTGCATGTAAATGTAATTGAGATTGCACAAAAACGCGTGTGAAGTTGTTACAGCGACAAAGCAAAGTGTGTGGAGGTTGGCAGAGTTGAAAAACACTTTCCCAAGACGAGTTTAACAAAAAAAAAAAAAAAAAAAACAGTGAAGTGGACGGACAAAACACTGAGTGATCTCCAATGCTCCAAACCATGACTCTCGGGGACGGTGGAGATGAAGATTTCCCTATCACTGAGCAAATGTATATGCAGGCTCTGCAAGTGATCAGTGAATACAAACAAAAAGTGGAACAATTAGAGCAAAAACTATTTGAAAGGTCAGGCAATAAACAATCATCATCATCATAGGCACTACCACCGGGATCCGGTCTTGGCCTTATTTAGCAAGTCTCTCCAGCGGTATCCGGTCCTTATCCGAAACAATCACCTGAGCTAAAAAGGAAAAAAAAAACACGCTTTAGCAGATCAAACAACCAATAATAAAAGTGATAACAACAACACCTTCGGAGTACTCGAAGATGACGACACAAACCCGATGGACATAGAAAAAACAAACAACACAGAACCATGTGTATCTGCGCCGATAGCACAGTTAAAAAAAACCAACGAGGAAAAAAACCACAAAAAAGGGACACAAACGGAACACCAAAGAGAACAAAAACTACTGCGAAGCCAGAAAAACACAACATGATGGGATCAACAACGATGGGCACCAGGACAAATCAATAGCTTCAACGATGATAGCAAAACAATAGGTAAGGTACGAGGCCAAGTCAATAAGTCTTTAGAAAATGAGGACGATTTTTTTTTTATTTAGCTGATTGATTGATTGAATTGATTGATTGAAGGCGGAACCCACATTTTTATTTAGCTTAATGCAATTTTAAAATTAACTTGACATAAAACCTTACAGACTATCTTAAAATCTAGAGTATTGGTTAAGACCTTAATCCATTGCTCAATCGAAAAAAAAGGAGAATTGGTAAACACGGCCTTTGTGCGGACCTACTAATGACGCACAATAGTGTCCATTTTCCAAATAGTCAATAAAAATAATACCACGTGCATTCCAAAACACAGTAACCATACCCTTTCCAGCTGATTTCATCGTAGTTGCCTTCTTTGGAGCACATTCACCTTTAACAAACCTCTGTTTTTACTGTTCTTTCGTCTCGGGAGTGTAGTGGTGTATCCATATGTATATTTCATCTAGAGTTACTCATCTGCGCAGAAACTCATCTGTGTTGCGACGTATCCGCCCCAAAAGTTCTCAGCTGAGAGCACTTTCGGCACCTATCTCGCAGATATTCTATTCATACACTATTTATCAAGCAAAATTCAAACATGAAACAAATTGAAAATTGACAGATACCTAGTGAGGAATGCTGCTTACTAAAAACAGACCATTAGCAATGCTACGAGCGCCATCGGAAGTGCTTCTAAAGACTCGTATTAAGAGAAAAAAAATAGGTAGTGATAAATTCACTATAAAACAAATAAATAGGAATACATTATCATTAAAACTTAGAGATAAAACAACTTGTGATTTCTTCAAGGGTGCGTACAATAGATAGTCACAGGAAGACAAGTCTGGGCATTAAAGAGGGTGTTCGAGGTTTACCCAGCCCAATTTCTTCCAATGGATCTCTTGTCAAGGACGGGGTGTGAGCCTTGGCGTTGTCATAAAGAAGGATGCCATCTGATAGCTGATACCTACTTCTGATGAGATTTCTCCAACAGTTAAGCGGCGATCACTTTCAATAAGCTCTCGAAGCACGAATGTTCTGATCTGTACGACTTCTCCTTGGGCGTAGATCATGACTTTCGTTTTCGATACGTTCTCGCCCACCTTTAAAGCCTCTGGCCCTCGTCTACACACTTTATTATTTTTTTTGTACACTAACGCGCGCACAAATGAGGATTTTGAAGTACCTTTAAATGTCAGAGCACAGTGCGAACGGATGGAGAGGAAATGGATAAGGAATGGAGGTGCCTTTGTATATTGGTCTTGAATGTCTGGACATCACAACGACCAGGAAACACATGATCAGGTACAACATTTCACATTCGTGTGGTTCGGCTAAGGAATGACTTTCTATGTTTATTTGCGCGCCGAAAGTCCACTTTCAACGTGAACTGATGCGCATTCACAGATTGACGGGTATCGCGGGGGAATGTCTGAAGGGGCGGAACACATTCAGCAAGTTCAGTTGAGCAACGACCGTGGTAATATCTATAGAAAAGAGATAGGCATGATACGTTGCGCCTGTGTTCTAACGACGGAATTGATCGACTCACAGCCGGGTCCCCAATAAGTTTCACTGCTCGTTTCTGCATCCTGTAGAGCACGTGTGGTGTAGTTTTGGATGCGCCTGACCAAAAATGGGAGTTGAACTCTATTTTTGGACGAATATACGTCTTGTAAATAGTGGCCAGGGTGGATGGAGTGAAGTATCTTTTGCATCTCTTAAGGAACCCCAAACATTTGGCTGCACTTTTCGCAGCTTCAAATATGTGGTCATTACAGTTAAGAGTCGAATTAATTCGAGTGCCAGGGATTGATAATTCCTTAGGTTCGTCGATGCAAGTGCCGTTCATTGACAGTATATTTACTTTGGGGCTCACCTTTGACAACAAGAGGCAGCACTGAGTTTTTAGGGCATTGAATTCTACCCGGTTAGATAATCCCCACTGATATATCTTGTTGAGGTCTGAATTCAATATATCAAGCATAAGTTGCTGATTGGTAGTGGATTTCGAAGTTTGGTCGGGAGTGTTCGTATGAGTATGAGAAACTCAACGTGCTATCATCAGCAAACGAGTGAATTGGGTTGTGAGTAATTGACAAGAGATCATTTATACAGATCAGGAAGAGAGTGGGTGAGAGTAGCGAACCTTGGGGAACACCTGCATTAATATGATGGAGACAGATTTGACACCATCAAGAACCACTTGGATTGAACGGCCAGAAAGATTCTTATCCATTGGATCGGGGAATTGTCCACTCCATATGAATGTAGTTTTGACAAAAGCGCTGGCTGCCAAACTCTGTCGAAGACTTTTGAAATATCCAATGGGACTACCTTGATGTCACCGAGGTAGTGGATGGAAGGGCTCCACTTTTCGGTAAGGTACGCCATCAGATCTCCTGTGGACCTGTTGCTACGAAAGCCATTTTGGCGGTCATTGAGGAGGTTGTGGTGGTTCCGCCAAACCCCGCTGTTACTTACCTAAAGAACCCCCATAACTTCGACCCAACCTTATAAGTTTCGCTAATGCAATCGCATTAGCACCTTAAATGCTTATGCATCTAGGTTATCTAAGGTATAACCTAAAAGTCCCTGTAAAAGAATTTTTACCTTTCATGCATCTCTTCGCATACAAATTCCCTACAAGAATCCTTTCCATTATACAGGAGCATAAAACCAAAACCTATTCGGTACCTTCGGTTGCCAGGCAAATTCCAACTTTCCCAAACCTGCACCACAATCTCCCCGCAGCAAAAACATTTCCTTCCCAAGGATAATTAATGCTTTCAATGCATTACCTGGAAATGCCTTCAAAGAATTTTTGCTACAAGGGCATTCATACATGTATCAATGCATCTCGGCATTAGCGACCAAGAACCGAATTCCCAATTAGCGTAGATATTCACACTAGAGTTCGATCCTGACGTCGCCTTAGATGCCATGCACAATTGACACAGCTGGTATACACAACCGTCATTGTATAACGTAAAGTAATCTAAATTACTTTCCAAAGACTTGCAACTATTAATTTAGCTGCAAGCACTTCTCTCGGAAATACTTCTTTGTTTGAATCTTCAAACAATCGCCAACGTCACGCTTAGCCGCCGGATGGATTCAATAGCATAAACATATGTAAACAAAAGAATCCGATTCTCCCAGTCGGCAGAGATGCGATATACGATCTCCATTATCTCAATCCCATTTAGCATCTAATAAGTGGCTGCTATTTATTCAGCTGACCCTCATTACCGGACGGCGCCTTATGTCGTTTCTTCCATTGTTCTGCATCCCTTATCTGCGTTTCGTTCGCCTTGACCTGCGAGCGTTAGCAAACAATCTGATCTCAACGATCGACTTCACGCACACCACTACAGGACCTCACCAGTGAGATCCTCTTCCCTCGTTTTCACCACGAGAGGAACACTTTCTCTCTCGGGGAAACTCACCCCATTAGCGAGTCGGCCCTGCACGAGCCGAATATCGATGAGTCCTTTACCATCAGCCCACCGAGCCGGTCGACCTGCCTCCCACTCTCCATCGCGCGGCGGAGAAGCGTAAATATCCTGAAGTCGAGTTTTGCATAAAGTTTTAGAAGTGCGGAAGTTGATCGTATACAGTGGAGTGTTGCAACCACTATTGTAAGTCTGTCGATATTTGCAATTCGGGACAATCATCTTCAAGTACTTCAAGTACTAATATATTCTAAAATAAACTTCAAATTTAAAGCTTAAGTGTTTTTCGTTATGGTGATTTAAAATTCTAAATCTCTAGTCATTGTTTTTTTGGTGTAGTTAAACTTTTGGTGTGGCAGTGCACCCTTCTGATGACGAATCGCATACACAATATGATAGTCAAATACATATAAATAACAGTTTAAATAAAGAGCTCTTTTCAACAACATACATTAGTGTTTTCTTTCCCGGCTGCAGTTTGTGAGTGTTTGTGTGTACTTCCTTTTTATCGACGAACGGCTTATTTTATGGCGGACCTTTGAGAACTTGTGGGGACGAGGTAGAACTCTGTGCCTATAACGGCACCACGACGTCGCCCCCCGCAAGGTCATTTGAATCCAGATATTTCGAAAGTTGACGCTTGATAAGAGATTCTATTACCTTGGAGAGAATAGGTTAGTCCTATGGGTCGATAAAAAGAAAGGGATGATTTGTCACCCTTTTGGAAATTGGCTGAATGTTCGCTGACTTCCATCTATTTGAGAAACGGCCAGTAGAATAAGACAAATGGAAGAGTTTCCGCAATGAACATCTATTCAAGAGGATTGGGGGATGCCGTCCGGACCAGCGTTCGGAAGCGAATCTGGCTCATGGTGTGCTGCTTATGCTCAAGTTGAGGTGGATCTCATGTGGTATCAGGCAGCGTTGAATTGGCTGCAAAATGTGCAGCAAGTAGATTCGCTTTCTCTATTGCACTGGTGAGTGGTCTGTCATCGACTATAAGCGAAGGAATGGATGACTAGACCGAGTTTTGGATGTTCTTCACAAATGCCCGGAAGTTTCTACTACCTGTGAGAGAGTATAGTATTTTTTGTCTCACTGTCTGGTCATGCAAGAACTCTGCGCGTTGAATATACGCATTGCAGTAATTTCTAGCTCTTTTAAATGTTTTCCGGTTTTCCTCAGTATTGTTTGATATATACAACCGGAAGCTCAACTCTTTAGTCTTAATGACTTCTCTGCACACGGAATCGAAGCACATATTTCTCTTGGGTTTGATACTCTTTACTCTGAAGCAGAATCGTGTCTGTCAATGTGTCCTCTATGGAGTCAGCATCGTTATTGAGGAAAAATAACGCCCATCTTAATTTCCCAAAAAAGTCGTTTAGAATTTCCCAGTTGGCTTTCTCATAGAACCATACTGTTCTTTTAGGAGTTTTCTCGTTAGCATAGCTGTTGGTTAGAGGAAATTTAGCTGACACGACACAGTGGTCTGAAATGCCCAATGGCGAAAAGAGTTGTTCAAGGTGGGCGCGGTTTCTTTTATGTTCGTCGCTGTTTCCACTGTGCACTTCGGATATATGCAGGGCAGTATCTGATTATATCGTACGTAGTACACTCCCATCATCATCGAATACCTCGCCACTGCCCCAAGATACCCACAAACCAGAAGACCACTGGCAAACAGTTGGATTGAAATCTGCAAATAAGGTGAGACCACCACCAATTTATATTAAAAATCCTAATAGTACCAAAGAAGTCATCAAGACGCTTGAGAATGCCCTTGGACACAGACATTTTACCACGGACTCAAAAGGTTCTTCGATCTCTATCAAGACGATGGCTCTAACGGATCACGACATGGCAATAAGAAAACTCTCAGAGAACAAACACGAGTTCTTCACATTCCAACATGCCCAGATGAAACCAAAAACATTCATCATAAGGCACATTGATCCAGCATGGACTACCGAGGAACTTACACTCGAAATCTTGAGGATATGCCCGACAATGAAAATCCACAGATTGGACTACTTTCAAACCCCACACATGAGGGAGAATAATATTAGGAGCTTGCGAATCATACAGATCCCACCGAACGGTGATGTCACCCAACTTAAACAAATAAAATATTTGTTCACACACAAAATCACGATCGAGGAGCCACATAAACAGAGCATTCTCCATTGCAAAAGGTGTCAAGGATCAGGACACCTAGCAGTTGCGTGCCACCTAAGTCCACGATGCGGAAAATGTGCCGAACAGCATATACCAGGAGAGTGCAAAGTGAACCCGCCTGGCACAGAACCATCAACAATTCAGCAAACAAACGCCGATGGATCAACATCCACGAAAAAAATTACCATAACTTGCTGTAACTGCGGAGGCCCACATCCAGCTAGTTTTTCACAATGCCCCGAAAAGCTACGGATTCTGGAGAGACATTCGTTACATACGGTAACTAATACGGACAAACCAGCTGCAACGAAACCCTTATCACCACAGCCATCCCATCTCAGGGGGTCAGGAACATCATATGCAGAAATTACGAAAAGTTCCCGTAGCTGCCCGAAATTTCAACAACCCAATCCCAACGTTCTCAACCTGGATATCTTGGGATACATCAGGAGCCTGGAGACACTACTACCAACCTTAAAACACAGTTCCGAATTGGAAAAAAAGGTCAGATCTTAAATTTAATAACTTCCCACAGCCTTTCCCTTAATGTATAACTTAACCCTTATCTCCCTCAACTCAGAGTCCATTTATTCCCACACCCGTAGACAACACCTCCGACTGTTTGTTGAAAACTTCTCCCCAGATATTCTTCTGCTTTCAGAAACTTGGCTGAAATCCACTTCTCGAGTCTACATACCTAATTACACATTTGTGTCCAACCCACGAACCTCTGGCCCTCATGGAGGTACGGGAATCCTAATACATAAAAAATTCCAATTTACTGAGATTAGATTTGCTAATATAACTAGTGTCGAATACACGGCTGTTAAACTTTTCTGCCGAAATAATAAAGTACTGGTCTTGTCCTCCATATACATTCACCCTTCTCGTGAACCAAACTTCCCTAGTGCAGACATCTCACAAATAATCCAACAGTCTCTGCCAGCACCTTTCATAATAGGAGGAGACTGGAACGCACGACATACTGCATTTAATGACATCAAATGCAACAAATACGGCTGCCAACTCCTTGATCTCCTCCGACTTCATCCCTATGTCTACCCAGACTGCCCGTTGCAACCTACTCGAATTTGCAGCTCAACCAAGTCAACAATCGATTTCTTCCTAAAGTCTACAGATAGCTATTCATCTAATCCTCCCACAGTGTCATTCACATTCCCTTCGGATCATGGCTCTGTCCACACCTCGGTTCAAATCCCCTCGCTTGAACCACTCTACACTCTGAATCCTATTCCAAATTTCACCAAAACAAACTGGAAAAAAGTCAATAAGGATATTGCTGCTAGCTTTTCAAAATTTTCTTTACCGGAATCTTCTAATCTGCCCCCTACACAAATTGACCAAGCAGCGGCCCAAATAGAGCAAATACTGGGAAATGCTCTCTTCAGCCATACTCCCACTATCGTTCCTCATAATCACTTAGGAAAACCCCTACCCAACCTACTCACAAAATTATTACGTATAAAAAAACAACTCCGACGAAAATTGCACACTAGCTACTCACCTTTTATTAAACAACAGATCCAGCTATTGTCCTCCCTGATAAATGGACAATTATAAGTTTTCACTAATCAGACCTACACATCCACACTAAACAGTATCAAACCAAATCGCGATCTATTTAAAAACATAAACAGACTAACGGGTCGCAAACTCAAGCCTCGAACAGATTATCTTATTCGCCCAACTAATAATAACATCGTCCAGTCGGACACTGATATAGCAAACTGTCTCGCTGAACATTTCTACAAAGTCCATAAGCAAAACGATACCCTCCCAGTAACAAATTTCCACGATACCGTGAACGATTACATTCCACGCTCACTGGAGCCATCCCTCACACCATTTATTACTGAATTCACCGAAACCAATAAAGCATCACACCCCGTAGGAATCGACACATTCCTAAGCCTTGAAGAACTATCCGAAGTCATTACTTCACGTAAAAATAAAAAATCGACTGGCCTAGAAGGAATCCCTAACCTCCTATTCAAAAGACTCCACCCAGGCAACTTGCTCCCGATTCTCGTTCTCCTCAACCACATAATAAACGCTTCACATTTCCCTAAAAGTTGGAAAACAGCGGTGATCATCCCTATTAGCAAATCTGGGCCATCCAAATACCCGGATAACTTCCGTCCGATATCGCAGCTAAACTCGCTTAGCAAGATTCTTGAATGTAAAATCTACAAAAATCTTCTCTCATTTGCCAGGGATAACTCCCTCATTCCGAACTCTCAATTTGGCTTCCGCTCACAACACTCCACTTGTCATGCTCTCTTAAAACTGACACATGATGTGACGACCCACCTCCAAAACCAATCCCCAACGGTATGTGTCTCCCTAGACATAGCTAAAGCATTCGACTGTGTCTGGATCGCAGGACTGTTATACAAACTCCATTGAATGTATGGATTAAACATCCACTCCACAAAACTTCTCGCTTCCTACCTCTCTGATAGAAAGTTCATGGTGAAAATAAACTCAACTCTCTCGACACCTTATAGCATAACCGCAGGAGTTCCTCAAGGATCCATCCTCGGCCCACTACTATACCTTCTTTATACATCAGACGCACCGCAGCCACTGTTACCCAATACAACAATGCTCAACTATGCCGACGACACCTTAATTTATTCAAGCAACAAGCTTGTCAAGGAGGCAAGAAACTGTATTAACAGATATCTCCCAATCCTGTCAGCCTACTTTACCAAGTGGAGAATTCAACTAAATCCAACCAAAACTCAGCTCATTGTTTTTAAAGGCAGAAACGCGAGTTGTACAAACAACACTATTCGCTGCCATAATAAAATCAGAATTAAAATAAATAACAATATAATTAAACCCTCCAAAACCTTAAAGTATCTAGGTATAACCTTTACCAACAATCTGTCATTCTCCGCCCACATTAAAAATACGGTTCGTAAAGCCACAACCCAACTGAACCTCTGCAGAAAAGTCATGTACAAACCGAATGGTCTCTCTCCCAAAGTCAAATCACTTATCTACAAACAAATAATCAGACCCACTCTCACATATGCATGCCCGATATGGTACCATATCACACCCGCCCAAATGGAGAAGCTACGCATTTTCGAAAGGAAATGCTTCAGACTTATCACTGGCCTCAACCGACATCCCAACTCCCACAAATATTACAACAGTGGTTCGCTCTACTATGCCGCTAATATTGAACGTATAGATCGACGCTTCCTCGAGCTGTCCATCAAATTTATCGAAAATCTTCCCAATAATCCCAATCCGATAATAAATACACTCACATCGACTCCGTCAGATAACCGAACTGCCTACCCGAACTGTCTCCACACCAGAACCCTCTTCACCTCTGGCATGTTGGTCAACGACTCCAATGAGATTGTATACCACAATACTGAAATCTCACCTCACCAGTTTAAATATTGTAATATACAACCCTTCTCTAATATCTTGCGTTTCAACGACCAATCGGAAAGTGTTCCCCCAACCCATATCCCCGACTGATAGTACCCACCCTAAACCAAATCCTACCCATCGACCACTATACCACCCGCCCCACCGTACTCTAACTTATTGTAATAATAATAGATATTAGATAAGCTAGGCTAAGCTAAGTTAAGTTAAGTTAAGCAAATTAGTTATAGGTTAAGTAAATAATTATATCCTGGTTTTCTGACCTTTTCCAGGAAGCCCCACCTACTCCTATCTTGTCCACCCATGAAATATGTAACTTTATAATAATGTTTGAAAAATGTACTAGCAAGTATGTGTAAACGACTAAAGCTAAGCTAATTATAAGTTATCTGTATTACTTATTGTAACAAATCATTTATGGCCAATAAATACAGAAATGTAAAAAAAAAAAAACGTAGTACACTTCGCATCAGAAAACCAACGATTGGTGACCTCTTCACGCTTGAGTCTATACAAGTTTGCTTTTCGCATCCAGAAAATACAGTTCGTGTTTGTGTTCTAAAGTGCTTGATTTTAATTAAGTAAAATAGAGTTTTAGAAAATGTTACGATGTTAGTGCAGCTGCCGAATTAGACGAAGAGATTTTGATATTATAATTTATTAATCTGCGTATCTCGAAAAAATTAGATTAAAGTAAATACATCTGGATTTGGAAGTTAAGTTCTTTGTCCAGAATATATTAATCCAAATGAGTTAGATTTCGGGATTAATTGGGATTCCAGCAGCAATTATCTTGCTACTGTTATCATCAGTTTTACAAGGATTACAATGTCAGAGGATAACAGTTGCGGAATGATAAGGCATAGGGTACAATATGACCGCCATGCCTAACTTGGCTGGACACACCAATCAGCTGAATGCTGAATTACGAACATTACCATGATTGCGAGTATTCCGCACATTCTTGGACGGGCAGAAATTCACCCAATTAACACGGACACAGGAAATCCAACGGATGGTTGCTCAGACAGATCTTTCTCTTCTTGAGGACATCTGGCCGACACGTGAGTAATTGATACAATTCTTCAGAGCTATCTTGCCTGAGTCATTTATAATTAAACAGCAATCGATTTAATACTTCGCACGGAATTAAGAGAAAGTTATTTAAGGTTAATAAAAATCGGGCACAAGTTAATATTAAAGCAAATTATAGTATTTGAGTTTATTATAATTGTAATAAGATTATCCCGAAAATATATTAAAGATAAAATTAAAAGGAGCATTTAGACCTTTGGGAGCGTTGGGGAATTGAATTTTTGAAAAACGTTCTACAATAAAAATGCACTGCATTAATGCAACTCCAGAAAAGACTACTCTAACTGTTTCAAAATACTTTCACATCCATTTCAAGCGCGTATTATATAACATTCACGTCTTTTAATTTTCATAGACATAGTCGTAACAGAAATGAGAAACACTGTGTACGAGTTTAGGTATAAATCGAAAACAATTTTTCCTTCAAACCATCAGCAATCAGAATAACTGCTTAATCATAAAGTACAAATTCGCCCTAAACACTCTTGAAATGTTGTCACTTTCACGACCAAATATGGAAATTCACATGGTATTGTGAACTAGTATTTAGCAATGGTCAGCAACATGTAAGCAAACAACAGTTCAAAATGACCGACATTCGCTCAAAGTCGAAAAGTCGATGATATCCAAACCTGAAATCGGCATAATTTTACACATTCACATAATGTATACGAGTCTGACAAGGTTGCCCTAAATCTAGTTGACCCCTAACAGGATGCCTACGTAAAGTGCAGTTTATATCCTTTTACAGTCTCTCTTTTTCTGCATAAGATAACTGTGGTTAATCCTCAACACTGGACATGAACTAAATTGGAACAGTACTTAAACAATACCTTTAATCTCACACCATAACCGATTGGCAAGTTACGGCTGTATCGTAATGGTAAGATATTTCATTCCGGTGCCTTAGAGTCAAATAGATAAGGTAGCAATAGTAGCTCTGGCAATGGGACAAGTGCTTGTTGTAGCTATTAAAAGCTGGGCTGTGTGAGTTTTGAGTGGCCGCAAAGGTAAGTTTAGGAGATTTGTTTTGTTAGCAGTCCGTTTGGCAGCCTGGAAAGTTTGGAACAATGGAGTAAATGCGAATTAATTGGGAAACCGATACTATGACGTTGTCCTCGATTTGAATTGGTCTAGCGGCATGTCAGCTTCCTATCTGCAGTGGTCATGTTGTCGGGTTAAATAGTGAAGGGAACTTTCAAATGCACCGCCGATGTATACAGATTCCACGTGCATGAATATTTGCTAAGTGCAAAGTCGTTTGTGGCCATTTAAACGAATTTTCTACTTGCAAGATATTTTACTTAGTTATTAGACTTTGACCATTTGAGAATCAATTGAATGATACAATGTATATATATGATACAACGTTGTTGGTTGATGACACCAAATTTCAAATACTGTGGCCATATCTTTTCTTCACATGAAACACACATACAATAGCGATGTTGGAAACTCTGAAAGTCAAAGTACAGTGCGGGAGGATAAGGAAATAAAATATTGATGTAGATTCATTCACTCATTGGCCTATAGGAATCTGGAAGTTCATAACACCACCGATTTGGCTGCGCCATCGTTTCCTGTCCTGTGCACTCTCCTTCCACGCTTGACCATCCGATCCAATTTCCTCAAGGTCAAACTTAACATTGTCCACCCATCTCCGTTGCAGCCGTCCTACCGGTCTCTTTCCCGCTGGTCTTCCATCAATAATTCTACGCACGGTCTTATCGTTGCCCATTCTCGCCACATCTCCGGCCCTTCGTAATCTTCGGGACCTGATTACTCTCACTATTGTAGGTTTGCGGTATAGCTCTTCTAATTCGTGGATATGGAGTTTCCTCAATTGTCCTGCCTCCTCGTCATATTTACCGCCAAAGATACTCCTTAAGACTTTATTTTCGAATACGCGAAATTTGTTTTCTTCCTGTTTTGTGAGAGCCAATGTTTCGCATCCGTATACAACAACCGGCATGATTGTGGTTCTATACTTACGGATATTACGTGATAGCAGTTTCGATTTCAGCAGTTCACTGACCAGGTGCCAACTAGCGTTGCCGGAATGCAGTCTTTTGTTAATTTCCTTCGACAGTTCGTTCCTGGCTGCCAAATTGGTTTTGAATATCTGGACATTATAATCACCAGAAAACATATGATCAGAAAGAGAATTCCACATTCGTTCGTGTCGGTCAAAGAATGAGTGTTTGTGTTCATTCAAGCCTCTGATATTAATTGTCAATGTTAACTGATGTGTACTCTCGGATTGGGTGGTGTCTCGGGGAATATTTGAAGATGTGAAATACATGCACCAACTTCCGCTGAGCAACAACGGTGTTAATACCCATAGAAAAGTGATAAGTGGATGTTCTAACACTAGTTTTGAATGATGAGTTGTGCTGCTACCATTCGCACTAGGTCTGACCTAATTAAATGGTAATTAAATCGTAGTCTTGAATTCGTGTTCAGCTCTTTGAGTGCTCGGAAAACAGTATGTGTTCTAAAGAGAATCTGGCTAATGGGTTCCTACTTGTGTTCAAGTTGAGGTGGAGCAGATATGATATCAGACAGCGTTGAGTCGGCTACAAAGTTGACAGCACGTAAATCTGCCTTCTCTATTGTGCTGACGACTGCTCTGGCATCACTTGTATGAGAGGGTGTGGATAAAGAGATTAGTATTATTATTACTATTTATTGGCCCATAGGAACCTGGAAGTTCATGACCTGACTGATTTCCCACATCATCGCTCCTCGTCCTGTGCACTCTTCTTCCACGTTTGAACATTTGATCCGATCTTTACATCTCCGTCGCGGGGGCCCTATCGGTCTCTTTCTCGTTGGTCTCCCATCAAGAATTATACGTACGATCCTATCGTTGCGCATTCACGCTACATGTCGGGCCCATTTTAATCCTCGTGACCTGATTATTTTCACTATTGTTGGATTGCGGTGTAGCTCTTCCAAATCGCGGTTGTGAAGTTTCCCCCATTGTCCTGGCTCTTCATGATATTTACCACCTGAGAATCTTCTTACATTTTTATTCTCAAATACGCGGAATTTGTTTTCTCGTAGAACGAATCCTTCGTTTCTTCGTTGGTAGATTCTGTTGGGGCGTGTACGTTTATAAGTATATAATTGTACATTGGGTCCTCTACTTTTAGCACCGACATTCGGTCATTAATAAATCTCACATCGTTTACATAGGGCGTAATCCCATTACTTATTATTAAGCCAGTTCCGAGATTATGTGTATTGGTACTGTGGGGAACGAGATCGCGACGCCAGCATGGGCGAGAGTTCTACCTCGTCTGCACCGTCAACTACGGCGTTCACTGTCTTTAAAGATGAAGATTGAAGATTGTTCCGCCGCAGCACAAGAAATCGGTTCGCCAAGACGAATAAGGAGACGATGATTGGAGTTCGTTTCCCATCGGACACAGCACAGAAAAACACACAGGTGGTATTGTTTATCACAGTTAACACCCTATCGGGGAGCAGCACAGGAACAATAAAACACACGATTTCGTTCATTATGATTTGTTTTATTTTGTATAAAAAGAAAGATTTATATTTATTTTAGTACACGATGCAAACATTCACGGAAGGAATAATTAGGCAAGTCAAAGGGAAAATATTTATATTTATGCTAAAACAGGGTACAAACTTTCAGATTCGACTCGACTTATAACACTCGATTATCGCACCGTACCCGCGCGCGGTACGGTGAATGGCAAACACGACCGACCGACTCCACGAGGGTAGAATTCTGACATGAATTCCAACCTAGGTCGGGGTTAAGAAAACAAGAGAAGAGAGAGAAAAACTTTTCTCTTAAGGGTGCGACCA
Source organism: Microdon myrmicae (assembly GCA_963931805.1). Taxonomy (NCBI): domain Eukaryota; kingdom Metazoa; phylum Arthropoda; class Insecta; order Diptera; family Syrphidae; genus Microdon; species Microdon myrmicae. The sequence goes on along the minus strand of OZ007497.1, from coordinate 104,926,582 downwards.
CCAAGGAAATGCACTCTTTCAGTGCAATGGTATGCGTAAGTAAATGTATCGCCATTAGGAAGAAGTGGTAATCGTTTTTCTATTTACACAATGGGAAATGTGTGATGCTAAAGGGATCGAATTGTATACATGATCACATGCGAAGAAATTCGTTTTATGGCACTAGACGCTAGATGCGTGTATTTGCTTTTGTTTGCACATGGTGCGAGTTAGAGAATTTTATTGGTGGGAGAAAAGGGTCGCCGGCCAATGTGTACGTAAAGAAATTTATCGTACACATGGCGTAGTTGGAAAATTGCGCAATATTTATGGTCCCTGTCATGACGGTTGCATTGTATGCAAACCGAATCATTTTGTTTAAAGGAATTTGTCTGGTACCGAAGGAGCGAATTGGTTTGGAATTCCAGATAAGCAAAGAAAGAAATATTACGGAAAATTGTATGCGCAGAGATGGATGAAAAGGTAAGTTTTCTTTACAGGGACTTTACGATTATAGCTTTGATCTAATTAATGCTTGAAGCATTTTCGGGTGCTTAATGCGATTGCATTAGCAAAAACTTATGCGACTTGGGATGATATTATGGGGGTTTTTAGATAAGTGTACCGTGGGGTTTGGCGGCACAGTACCTCCACACACCAGTGTGAAACCGTTAATTTCAATTACTTGGTGTGAGAGTCGGACTTCCTGAAGCACGACCATGTCCTTTTTATTTTGTTTCGCGTTCTCTACGATCGTCTGTATCGTGCCTGGTTTATATCTCAAGAGTATCTATCTATTGGCCGGGAATCAGTCAGGATATTACGAAATTTGTAGGTACTTATGACGTCTGTCTGAAGTTTCGAAAAAATAATCCCAAGGAACCACTTAGTTCGAATGGGATTCCTAAGCTACGTTGCGATACTATCGGAATGGACATTTTCCAACTAGAAAATACGTGTTTTCTCTTGGCCGTGGATTATTTTACGAAATATATGGAATATTGCATGCACTAGTTTAGTTACTATAAATAAAGTGAAAGCAACGTTCTCGAAATACGGTATTCCAAAAATCGTTGTGTCGGACAAAGGGTCATTGCCCGATACAACATTTCTTGTTTGTTTCTTCAGAGATGAAAGCATTTTCAAAAGTTGGGATATCGCCCACAAAATCAGCAGCACACATTTTCCACAATCCAGAACGAGCCATTCAAGAAGTAAAAAAAAATGATTCGTATATGCAAAGAATCAAATACAGAGTGGATAAAGAGATAGTGTGCAAAATGTGGATCAGATTATAGTTAAGTAAAAACCGGGCTGACTGAGAAGAATAAATGACTGGAGCTCAACTCGTTCCCGAAACATCCGACCGTAATAACTAGGTAGCGATCCACTACCAACTGTTGGACCTAAGGATAGTTAGGCAAGTTTGCCGGGAGTGTAAAGAACTATATTCAAGCGTAAGGAAAACCCTTTAAATTAATTTCGAATAAAAAACTTGGACCAGGGGATTTAGTATTTATGTCTGGCGATTCAACTGACAATACTGGCTTTGATGATTTGCTAGCAAAAATACTATTTCCCTGTAAACTTAGGACACGTTCTGGAATACCAAACACACTTTAGGAAATTACGGCCTTTTCTGCATTTTTAATGCTATCTTTCGGATTCCCGAATAGCATGGTGGCAACTTCTGCGAAGAGAACACCTAACGTTGGTCAAACTATCAGGGTAGTAGAGCACGAATTTGAAGAAGTGCAATCCTTTAACTACCTTGGGTCAATAGTATCAGCCGATAACAATATGGAAGAAGAAATACGCGAACGGCTAATCAAATCCAACAAAGCCTACTATGGTCTATCAAGGCTTTTTAAATCCCGAACATCTAAGCTACTACTGGTCTTACCAGTACTCATGTATGGATCCGAGACCTGCGTGCTCAGTAAAAGGCACTCTGAACTCTTAGCCCCGTTCGAGAAGCAGGTCTTAAGGAGAATTATTGACCCCGTATCTGAGGAAGGACGATTCCGGAGACGCTCCAACCAAGAGTTGTACGCAATCTACCTTGAAGCTAATGTTGTAAGAAAAGTCAATCTCGGTAGACTCCGGTGGGCGGGACACCTAGCTCAAATGAGCGAAGAGGAGCCTGCTCGGAAAGTACTTTGTGGCAGGATGTATGGAAGGAGACAGCGCGGCAGACCTTGTCTGCGATGGAGGGATGGCGTCGACCAGGACGCCCAGAGCCTGGGAGTGCCAAACTGGATGACATCGGCTCGAAATCGGGACCGATGGAGAGATTTGTTAAATAAGGCCAAGACCGAAACCCGGTTGTAATGCCGATGATGATGATTGGGATTCCCGATTGTAATTATCTTGTTAATCAGAGAGGTGAGTTCTTACACGTTACTTTGAAAATGATGTCATACACATTATGTATAGATATGCCGCTCTTCGTGCTAAACATAACGAAGGATGAATTATTTCGCAATACATATACATGACAATGAATCATTTTGTTGCCGCATTGAAATCTTATCTCAAAATCACACAATTTTCAACCTTATACTCACTTTTTATGTGAACATAACGAGTACTAAGAGATCAAATATGCAACGGTTGATGGACCTTCATAAATAATGTAATTGAAAATTAAGGACGATGACAGATGGGTATATTCTTTAGGTAGCTAATCCATTAAAGTCCACTCAAAATCAAAACGTTCTTTTCATATTCAAAATTCATAAATTTCAAAGCTACTTTCTGATTTTCGTGGTACACTTCCCATCCTTTTGTGCGCATAATTTGTTGGGTTCATGCGAAAAATATCTTGTACACAATTACCAACACCGTCCATCCTTGCACATTCTACCTTCAGACATTCTACAAAATATATACGTAGCAGCAAACGTAATTAATATTTACATTCTATATGTTCCATTACGGCGCACTAGGGATACGTTGATGACAGTATCCTTTGATAGCAAAGGGGTGTTATGTATGTACATTAATTAAACCACCCTTGGCGCACGAAGCTCCTGTTTGTACATTTTTAAGGGCTCAAAAGGCAACACTTTGTTATTAAGGGCATCAAAATCATCACCGACAGCTGATAGGGTTAGGAATGGAACGTGTACGTGTACACTCTAGAGAGTCCGATGCATCCGTAAGTGCTCGCTTGTGTATCATTAATGACTTACACAAATTGAAGGGACAGAATGATACCATTTGGCGCAGAAAGTGGCTGCAATGTGTCATATATTCATTGACCCATTCTCATTCACGAATTACGAGAGTACCATCGTTCTTCCCTTTTTTCATTCAGATAAAAGGCTTGCACAAATTGAGATGAACTGTTTTCCGCCGTTTGACGGAGTTACAGTCGGGATTCGACTTTAACGCATTTATAAAACAAGGAGTTAAAAAAAGAATACGAATCTAATGAGGAAATAACTTATATGTAGTGCCACAATACTCCTGTAACTCATTCGCTTTTGTACAACTTACAGGATTTAAATAATTGCCATGGTAGCGATCGAATGTGAATGGACAATGCGATTGAAAAACAAGAGGGAATAAATCTGGAAAGGATGCGATATACGAGGGTCGTTCAGATAATGACGTTTCTTTTCTTGATTACTCCACTCAACCAGTGCAAAAATGACACGTAATAACTTATTGTTTGCTGAAAGCGAAATGACGAAATCGACAAATACATTCAACAAATGGACGAAACCGTAGAACGAACAATGGACAAAACAATTCCCAAAACAACAGTTACAGATCACATAACATGTACAGAAACACAACAATAAACGCACTCCACAAGAAAAAGAGCAGACTGCTATCGAAACTAAAACAATTCCACAGACAGTTTACAGACAGACAAGACCAGGAGATAATACTGAAATCCCGATTAAAAAACCTCCAACAATTACTTAAAGCCAATTATAGATTAGCAACACATTTGTATTGGAACAACAGAATTCGGGCTATAAAAACTAATAACCCGAATATGTTCCCACAAATAAATAAAATATTCAGGAGAAATAATCAAAACGAGATTCAGTGTCTCCAAATTCCACGTACTCAGGTAAACAAGCAGCTGCTAACCAACATTGGCATAGATGCAGAGAACGGTATCATCAATAGTGAGCTCTTCGTGATCGAAGATCCTTTGGAAAAGGTGAACGCTCTGGGAGCTGTCTTTCAGGAAATGTACAAGGTGAATGAAAGCATTCACCGAAATCACGACCTGGAGGACAGAGTTCTACTCAATCACCTGCACCTCCGGAATGAAATTTCACTTTGGCAATCGGAGAATCCGGGTTTTACCGAATTCAGTGAAGATAATCTGTCAATTGACATTAATGACAATGGTGTAGTGGCTAATGGCCTTTTAATCACAAGGGAAGGAATCCAGAGTATCTTCGACTCATTAAGAAACAAAAAGTCAGTGGGAATAGATGGAGTACCTAACATCGTACTCAAGAACCTGCCCCCAATGGCAATAGATATATACACGGTCCTGTTTAATAACGCGTTGAATAATACATATTATACCGCGCGTTGGAAAACGGCTATCATTCAGCCCATCGCAAAAAAGGGCAAAGACTGTACAAACCCAAAGAACATGCGTTCGATAAGTTTACTCCCAAGCATCAGTAAAGTATTTGAAAAAACCATTAACAAAGCTCTGGTAAAATGGGTAGATGACAACACCATTATTCCAAATAACCAGTTTGGCTTTAAGGCGGGTCATGAAACCACACATGCCGCAGCTAAACTGGTCTCCGACATACAATGGAATAAATGTAGGAACCAATGCACAGGTGCCTGTCTGATCGACTTGGAAAAAGCCTTTGATACCGTCTGGATCGAAGCGTTATATTACAAACTGGTCAGACATGGCATACACAAGCCTTTACTATATGTACTTTACGATATGTTAAAGGACAGGAGGTTCGTGGTCAAAAGTGGTAATGTGACCTCTAATAAAACGTATAATATCAAGAATGACTTGAAACAGGGCGCGGTACTCTCTCCGATTCTTTTTAACATTTACATTAGCGACTTATTAGAAGTACTTCCGCAGGCTATTGCGTACGCAGACGATCTCATAATTTACAGAACAGCTCCGAAAGTTGCGATCATAAATAAGTTAATACAGCGAGACTTCAACAAAGTGCAGCGCTATTGCGATGACTGGAAACTTAAGATCAACTTCCAGAAATGTGAAGCCATCCTATTTAGAACTCCATTATATAAAGCCACGTACGACACAAGGAAAAACTGGCGAAAGCTAGTTATCGTGGGACCGCATGGAGATAAACTGGAAACCAAGAGTTTAGTTAAATACCTGGGCATCTGGCTAGACCAATATCTGTATTTCAACAGACATGTAGAGGCTGCTTTGCTCAAAGCGAGGAAAACTTTTGCTATGACAAGGAGGCTATTTCACAGTAGCCAACTTGACAGCAAGGTAAAAGTCATATGCTACATGACACTAATCAGGCCAATGCTCATATATGGTTGCCCAGTATGGTTCAACATAGGTCCAAATTTGATGGAAAAGATTCGGGTGTTCGAAAGAAAGTGTCTCAGAAGTTGTCTCAGATTATATCGGACACCGGAATCGGACTATAAAAAGTATTACTCAAATGAGACTTTATATAATGAAGCGTACATAAATAGGGTGGATAATTTTATGATTAAATTAATCAGAGGACATATTGCGAGAGCAATAAGCTCGTCCAATGACCTAATTTTCGGGTTCTATTATGCAAACACTCTGTACTATGAGAGCGTGCGTCGCAACGGTTTTGTTCCACCAGAGGCGTTCCTTGATTTGGACATGAAAGGGCTTATACAGGATAGATCCGGAATTCCGCTGATCTATCATGTAAGAAGATCATCCGTAGACGGGCGATTGTGTTACGACCGGGAAGTAGCGCGCACCGAAGAAGAGCTCCTGCGCTTCAGTAGGGCTATCTCCCACAGAGACCGGGACGATAGTATTAGACAGCGTCAACAGTTCTGGTGGTTGAATGGCATATAAAGACCTGGATACCAAAGTCGGTATAGAGTCATAGTATCATCAGCTAGCTTACATAGACTTAGCTTTTCTAGAATTAGGGTAGTATAAGAATTAAGTTAAGTTAGGTTAAGTGCTTTAACATTTAAAAAAAAAAAAAATAGGTAAGTTAAGTAAGTTAAATTTTAAGAAAAAAAAAAACAAAAAAAAAATTGACAAAGTTTTTCAAATTTTTCTTTGTATTTCAACTAATTATCAGTACTGCCACAAAGTTCTGTCGCCGAAAGGCAAATTATACAAATGTTAAGTAATGTTTAGCTTAGAGCGTCTGCGAAGGACCAGTAAGTTATTATATAAGATAATTAAGCTAGAATTTAAGCATTTTTTGTCTAGCCTTTAATTTAGAAATTAAGAATATAAAAAGAAAAATAAAAAATGTTGTAAAAATGAATCCCACCAGAGGCGTTCCTTGATTTGGACTTGAAAGGGCTTATACAGCATAGATCCGGAATTCCGCTGATCTATCATGTAAGTAGATCATCTGTAGACGGGCGATTGTGCTACGATCGGGAAGTAACGCTCACCGAAGTAAAGCTCTTGCCGTTCAGTAGGGCTATCTCCCACAGAGACCGGGACGATAGTATTGGACAGCGTCAACAGTTCTGATGGTTGAATGTCATATAAAGACCTTGATACCAATGTCGGTAGAATAACAATATCATCAGCCAGCTTTTCTAGAATTAGGGTAGTACAACATTTAAGTTAAGTTAAGCTAAGTTAAGCTAAAAAAAAAATAAATAAATAAATAAATTATGTAGGTTAAATTTCAAGGGAGAAAAAAAAAAACAGTAGGTTAACTTTTAAGAAAAAGACAAAAAAAAAATTCGACATAAAGTTTTCCAAATTTTTCTTTGTCATTCAAATAATCATAAGTACAGCCATAAACAAAGTTCTGTCGCGGAATAGCAAATTATACAATAGTTATGTAATGTTTAGCTTAGAGCGTCTGCGAAGGACCAGTAAGTTATAATAGAAGATAATTAAGCTAGAATTTAAGCATTTTTGTCTAGCATGTAAAATAGAAAAATTATGTAAAAATGAAATGAAATGAGAAATACTGGGAGACTACCAGTGCAGATTCCGTAGCAACCGGCCAACAAGCGACCAAATGTTCACAATAAGGCAACTGCTGGAAAAGAAGTGGGAATACGAAGAGACGTTTCACCAACTGTTCGTTGACTTCAAAAAAGCCTACGACTCAGTTACAAGACAAAGACTCTACCATATTGTAGTTGAGCTGGGAATCCCGAAAAAATATGCCGCCCTCAAACAAATTTTGCATAAACGAAAACAAAGGGAGAGTTAAAATAGAAAACCACCTCTCAGAAATATTTGAAATCCGGGACGGACTAAAACAGGGGGATGACTTCTCACCATGTATTTTTAACCTTGTGCTCGAGTACATCATCAGAAAGGTACAAGACGACAACATTGCCGGATCATCTCTAAACAGTGTGACACAAGTGCTTGCATATGTGAATGATATCGCTGTTTTGGAGGATAATCTAGAAACTGTAAGTAAAAACAATGAAATCATCATTCAAGAGGCAGAAGAGCTGGGCCTAGAAATAATTGAAAAAAAAACAAAATGTATGATTACGGCGCGAGCATGTGGACCCCAGGGAACACATATAAACGTCAGAGGCAAGATATTCGAAAAAGTTAAAGAATTTAAATATCTGGGAACAATACTGACGGCAAGTAACGAAACGTCGAAGGCAAATAACAAAAGACTGCACTCCAGCAACGGTAGTTGGCATGCGGTCAGTAAACTGCTGAAATCCAAACTGATATCACGTAATATAAAGATCCATGTTTATAGAATCAGAATCATGCCGATTGTTCTATACGGATGCGAATCATAGGCTCTCACAAAACGGGAAGAAAACAAATTCCCCGTATTCGAGAATAAAGTTTTATTTGGCGGTAAATATGACGAGGAGGCAGGACAACGAAGGAAAGTCCACAACAACGAATTGGAAGAGCTATACCGCATACCTACAATATTCGTCGCGAAGATTAAGATGGGCCGGACATGTGGCGCGAATGGCCAACGATAAGACCGTGCGTAGAATTCTTGACGGAAGACCAACGGGAAAGAGACCGGTAGGACGGCCTCGACGGCGATGGGAGGACAATGTTATTTTTGACCTTGAGGTGATCGGATCGGATGGTCAAGCATGGAAGTTGGTGAGGTCATGATGTTCCGGGTTGTTAGAGGCCAATAAATAGTAGTATAGTAATAGCAATAGTTTAATTTCGTACGAGGGTGGAATGAAAAGTTTGTGGCCTGACCTACAGATGGCGCCAGTATGTCTAATTTTTGGGTTGTATTCTATAATACTATGTCTCATTAGCTTGTATACACATTTTCATGTCGATTATTTTGTTAATATACAGTCAGGTCGGAAACCTCTCACCCCTCCCCACTCATACATCATACGTCGTGACTATGTTCAATAAATTGCTTTAAATGAACTGATAAAATGTTGTCTATGGTATAAAACAATTATTTTTTTACATTTTTGAATAGTTTCTCCATCAATTAAGCTAATAAAAAAATTGACCTTTCGGACCAGACCGTTAGTTAATAGCAGTGGAACCGGCGTTTTCTTTCTAAACATTATAAAGGGTTGTACAAAACGGGCATACCAATTCTGTATTTTAATACGCACGTCTCCAAGTGATACACAAAATAGACCAACCAATAGTGAAGAACAACACTGAAAGAAAATCGGAAAATCGAATCATCAGAGCCGTATACCATAGCAATTCTACATCAGTAGATTGTAGTCGAGAATAACAATTCACCTCCTACACACGGTCTTATGGATTTTTGCCTCTCTTCTCAACCATGCCTTCGTGGTTTCGATTCCCTCACGTGCCATAAAAACACACTTAAACTCTTTTACGAATCTTTTTTTTTTCAATGCGGGTTTTTGGTGGTAATCGCTAGGTGACCCACGTCCATTTTATCCCCGATTCACTTCGTCTTCGAATATCCAGTAGTGCTTACGGGCTAAAGCCATCGCCACTTTGCAACCCGCTCTTGTTTGTTCCCGCCGATACCGTCACTCGATATTTTTTCCAGAGGCAAGGCCGAAGTATTTTGTCTCTAAAATTGTTGCAGTTTTTGTAGTGTGCGGAGCTTTTGCATGACGTTGTAGAGTCATGAGCTAATGAATTCCTTTCTATTACTTGAACTTTGTTATACGAGGATTGCCTCTTATGTTTCGGGATTTGGCAACCCTGGTCTTGCAATCCGACAATTGACAGCTCTGTCGTAAAGTTGGACATTTTTGAGGTTATACGCACTCAGAACGTTTTGACATACGAGCGCTATTTGTGTTGTTTACAGTAACTTAAAAGATTCATCTCGGCCCAAAAATGGAATTAAACCGTCAACATTTTCGTGCGATTATTAACCTTTGGCGTTAGTGGGACCAGCATACATTCAATATTGCATAGACATTTGACTGTCAAAAAATTTGTTCGCGTTGGATCCCACACAATTTGTCAATCGCCCAAAAAAAGGCTCGTGTCAATTGGTCGAAAGAAATGCTCAAAAAATACGGTCGCGGTGCTTCGAAACACGTCTATGACATCGTGACAGGTGATGAATCGTAGATTTACGCGTATGAGCCCGAAAGTAAACAGCAGTCGACTGTCTGGGTGATTCAAGATGAGCCAAATCCAACAAAAGTTGTTCGCGCACGAAGCACTTCCAAGCAAATGGTCGCCTGTTTTTTCGGAAAAACTGGACATGTCGCAACCGTACCACTAGAACAACACAAAACAGTCAATTCTGAGTGGTACACAACCATTTGTTTGCCAATTGTCTTCCAAGAAATCAGGAAAACCAACCGCCGAAGACGGATCACTCTTCACCACGACAATGCGAGCTCTCACACATCGGCTGCGACAACTGCATTTTTGAGCACCCAAAATATCGATTTGATGGGTCATCCGCCGTATAGTCCTGACTTGGCACCGAATGACTTCTTTTTATTCCCGTACGTAAAAAACAAACTGAGAGGTCAACGTTTTTCGACACCTGAAGAAGCGGTTGCTGCATTCAGAATGCATGTGTTGAAGATACCTCAATCAGAGTGGCAAAAGTGCTTCGACAATTGGTTCAAACGTATGCAAAAGTGTATAGATCTTCATGGGGAATATTTTGAAAAACAATAAAGTGATTTTCAATTATCAATATTTGTTTTTGCTCTCTAATCCCGAAATATAAAAGGCAACCCACTATTGGTGATAGTTGCGAGAAGGTTGACGAAAGGGAGAAACACCGAACTAGTTACTTCACTTACCAGTTTGGGGTGGGTCTTGCACGAGTGCAAGGCCAGGAACAGCGCGCCAGCGACATTTGCCAACTACGGCAGGACAAAGAAAGACGAGAGGGAATTGCTCGTTAGATGTCACTTCGAAACCGACGCAATAAGAAGTAAGCCTAAACCAGGTAGACTCGGAAGGGGAAGAAAAATGAAATAATTGACAACTCCGCATACCACCGGAACATCAAATTGGCAAAACAAAGCTGAAAATGTATCCTACATTAGTGGGGTAGTGGGTATTTACACCCATCCAACAACTCAGTACAAATACAAGTGGTGTGATGTCGAAGAAAAGTGGTCAACGCGACGACAGTGCCAATCAACTGATGAGTCTCTACGAAAACTGACACTAAGGGTGGTGCACGAAAACAAATCAACGGATTCTAAAAGCTCTTGAAATGAATGCTGAACAATTCGAAACTAAATATTATCGTTGGGATGTTAGCAAGAATCAGTGGATGCCAAGGAATCAGATATCCGTGACTGAGGTTACGTATGGTTTTGAAAATGGTGTACGGATATACACAGACAAGGATGGAGCTATATTCTTTTGGGACGCCGAGAAGAAAGCATGCTTTCCGTATATCGATGATGACTTTATGGCAAGGTATCAAATGAGTTATGGCTTTATTGACAACACTACACCAACGGTGGGACAGCAGACAAGGAAACAAACAAAACCGACAGACAAGGGGTTAAGGAAGTGGTCGAAACTAGTGCACCTGCAGAGAGTGGAGCTGGTAAAAGAAAGGCTACCACGGAGCCACTACAACGGTTCGATTTTGATCCGAACGATGAAGAAAGTCTCACCCCGAAACATTTCCTGCTAGGGCGGTCTTGTGGTGCGATGGCACCTGGTGAATTCGACGACCCCGACCTTGTTGGCGGAGCGAGCTGGAAAACAGCGCATTGGCTGACTGACTATTTCTGCAGAAGATGGGTCAAAGGATACCTGCTAACCCTCATGCCAAGAAGGATCTGCGGACGAGATACCACCGACCCACAAGTTGGGGAGGTAGTCCTGGTGGTGCGGTGGTGGACTCTTCACTGCCCCGCAGTACCTGGGCCCGCAGAGAAGTAGGAGCTGTGTATCCGGGACCTGATGGAAGGATTAGAGTCTTGGACGTTGCGACGACATGAGGAACACTGCGAAGACCAACACACCGAATCGTAGTGTTGGTTAAAGCGATGACATCGCCGTCACATGATGGAGTGTTTTCCAATGCGGTGGAGACTGTTGGCGATGCATCACGTCGACACGAATTCCCAGGAAAAACAAGGCAAGCGTCAGCACACAAGTTCCTGAGAAACAACTATCAGCGGCGTGCCGATTCCAGGAAGCCACCGAGGAAAACAGCACCCAGGAAACGAGCGAACGAGGGGACAGCTGCGGGTCATATAAGGCGAGTACATCGACAGAGCGGCAGGAGTTGTCGCTCCGAGTTATAAAAAGACTTGACAGAGTAATAAGGATTAAGCAATTGTAGCAGCGATGTTTTATTTCATCATCATCATCGGCACTACAACCGGGATCCGGTCTTGGCCTTATTTAACAAGTATGAGGTTTGTTAAATTTTCCATAATCATTTGCTTTTCCGGGAGAGGTTATTAGCCTTGCGCCAGATGTTTTATTTAGAGAATACAAAAATCGTACTGGGCAAGACAATAACCCCGTCCGCCCAGAGCAGAGTCCGCCTCTGGAAGTACGGTACGCTCACCAAATAAATCGTTTGGCCGGCCAGCGCCGGAATAGAGTCCAAACGAAAAAAGGAAAGCTAAGACGTCCCCGGAGAAGGCCCCGTGCCCAGAGCAGTAACAGTTTGTTATATTAATTTTATTTATTGCTTTCACTTTTTTATTCTTTGCTCTTCCTTGCTGTCGTTGTTTGGTTTTCCTCTTTTAATTTTTAATTCTTCATTATTTTATTTTATTCTATTCATTTTTTATTTTAATTTACTTTTGAATTAAACTTTATTATTTTAATCAACTTTATTTTTATCTTATGTGGGTTTTTTTATATTTTCTTGAAATCCTCTTTTTTCTCCCTTTTTTTTGAGTAGAATTGTTTTAATTATATATCCTTATTGTTTTTTCACTTCTTCTTTAATTTACTGGTTTATTCTTTTTTATTTATATTTGATTCCTTTTTAAATCTTAAATTCTTCTTATTTTGAATACGTCTTTATTTTTCATTAAAGGAGAAAAGAAGAATTTACGTTGTTTATTCTATTTTTCCATTTTGTTCTTATTTAAAAACTGTTTCATCAAAAGCCCATTGCGACAGCCTATAAGTGACATTAATTCTAACTTTTTTTCAGCTTTCAGTATTTTATTTTTCTCGTTTACTTGTGTTAAACTTTGTTAAATGTATTTCGGTTCAAACATAACATTCAATGTTATTTTTAATTTGATCTATAATGCTGAACATCACCAATCTCTCTGATATTTGATGCTAAAAATTTAAATCTTTGTATATAAAAAGTACCTTTTCTTTGTTTTATGAATTTATAAATTGTTATTTTAAAAAAATAATACCAAAAAAATTTTTTTTTCAACAGATATGGATCAATGTTGTGGGAAAATGAGGAGGAAAAACGGAGCTTTTTTTTCGGTGTAATTAAATTTACACTACATTGGCAAAGGAGCAGCTGGATGAAACATTTGCGTATCTAAAGCCAGATAAAAGTGGATTCTAGGATGGAACAAAGAATATAATTACATCATATTCGGGGACTAAGATATTCCTAAGAAATTCTAATCCGAAATGGTGATATCAACTTGGACTGCACTTATTGAAAGGATGATAGGACGGATAGGGAGATAGTGCAGGGAACTTGCACTGCAACCCAAGGATATTGCATTTGGTAAAGGCGATACTATGACGTCATTGCATTAACTCGATACAAAATTACGTATGATACTAGTAGCACTTCCGATCTAGTCTTCTATGTACTGTATTGTGCAATGGGTAAGCGAAAGCGACTACCGCACGTGTGATATTTGTTTGGTAGTTGTCCTTTCAGAAACCCTGAAAAATCTCAACATACAACGGAAATAGACATTATACTGCTTCTACAGCGCAACTCTGAATTATTTAATATTAACATTGTTCACAATAAATGGCATTTGAGTGGTTCTATAGATGCGAAAATATAATGAAATAATTTAAATTTTACCTGAGTTTCTTCAACGTAATCTAATCGGCACATGAAATAGCCGTTATAGCAGATTATATATATATATCTCGTGATAAACTCTAAATCTCTTATACCTCCAAGAATAGCAACACGCAAAATATGCTTCAGCTCTCAATTCCATACCTAGTCCGCGTGTTAATCCTACTAACGGTTCTGTTGTCTTGTGTGCTTCAATCAAAATAAATTAGACGATCAAATTACTCGACCATTATCTAAAGAAACTGCACTGGATTGTAACTGGTGGTATCACCAGCGAGTTTGCAACGAGAATTCTAGACTACTAGACTACCATCTCATTAGATTCACAGGCACGCATGCATATCAGTCCATCAGTAGCTCATCATCAACACCGACTAGCTCAGCTCCATAATCTGGTACCCTGATAATTTGATGAAAGCCACATAGGAAATGGAAATTTATTATTAAGCGTCCAACTTAGAACGTAGACTTCTTCCCCGATAGCACACACATCGCCCGGTGAGAATGGTAACGTGGTGTGCCATATAATAGAAGGAAGAAATTCCATCAATTTATGAACGAAGCTCTGCACATGCAGATGCGAGAAACTTATCTGGGACTCGAGTTCTCATTATTATTTCAAGTTTAATGCAATTAATGGTTGTGGACTACAAACAGTTCCATCAGGTATATACCGTGTGCATCGCAGCCCAGTTATTATCGGAGTACAATGAAAACATAAATATCACTTTTAGCACTTGGCACATGAACAGAACGATACTTCAAGCTGTGAGATACAAACGACCTGAAGCGCGAATAAACGCTTTTCGCAGAAGTATGCCTATCGAAGGATTTAGAAGCACTGCACCTGGTATTCGCTAATTAGTTGATGAATCTGTCACGCGATTACCATCGTTCGGTGGTCGGGAGTTGCTGTGCAAGGAGACAAGTAGTGACGTTTCGCCGCTAGAGCAGCCAGTTAGAGCCAGCGGATTCAACACTGCGATGTGATAATGTGATGTAATGGATAAATTATGGGTCATGTCGGCAGGGGAAGAATGCAAATATTCTTGTGCGAATATCTTTGAAATAGAAATTGCTTGTGCGCCGCTGATAGATCATCCAACTAAGAACCGTTACAGTAAATATTAGCGCCATATAAAATCAGTGCGTTTCCGGATTCTCTGAGCCGGCGTATGTACAAGCATTTAAATTAATTAACTAATCATTACGGTAGTTAAACTGACCGAATCATTTCGCATTCTATTCCAGTAGCCAGGACGATTAATGGATCGGAGGCCCAGTAGGTACAGATGAATTTGCTTGGTTTATGTAGAGGTCTTAACGGAAGTGGAATGGAAGCTTAGATATTTCCTCTAATAGAGTCCGAATAGATTGTTAGGTAAACTGAACAAGTAAAATCGACAAATTCAAGAAAATCATTCATTAGAGAGGGATAATAGATGAAAAATAACGAAAATTGAGAAATAAACAATGTTGTCTACTAAATATCAATTAAACTATTTAAAAAAAACGCTCGGTTGTATGTTAGTTTTAAATCTTAAAGCACAAAGTGGATGGAAGATATGAATTTTTCGTGAGATAGCAGCACTCGTCAACAAAACCAAGTGAATGTAGTTATGCATCTTTTGACAGTTACTGACCAAAATGTCAGCCATTCTGGACGCGTACTTTTTATTTGACAGTCGTTTGAGTGAGTCGATCAGAGTGTTTTTGTGAAAATGGACAAAATTGAGTATCGAGTTGTCATTAAATTTTTGTTTTTGAAAGGCAATACGCCTACGCAAATCAAAGATGAGTTGGATTTTGTGTATGGGGACTCTGCATCATCATTTACCACAGTGACATTTTGGGCAGCTAAATTTTAACGTGGCCGTGAGAGCTTGGGAGACGATGAATGTTCGGGACGTCCAAAAACTGCAACAGCTGACATTTGTTTTTTAAATCGGCATATTACCGTTTGGATGTTAGTGGGGCGTGGAGGAGCTCCAAATAGGTTAATGTAACAAAAACAAGGTATGGGCATAGGGTTAAGTGTGCAGACGTCATTCCTCTTTTCAATAAAGATTCTATGTCGATAGCTGCAAGTCCGTCTCAATTCTGCTCTGTTTTTAATAACATTTTTGATAAACTTATAAAAATCAAAATAATGAAACTTTTTGGAAAATAAAAAAAATAGAATAAAAAAAAGAATAAAATTAAATAAAAAAAGGAGATTTTAAAAATAAAAAGACATTTGTCAAATTTATGAAGAAAAAAACTCG
This sequence comes from Microdon myrmicae, assembly GCA_963931805.1. Classification (NCBI taxonomy): domain Eukaryota; kingdom Metazoa; phylum Arthropoda; class Insecta; order Diptera; family Syrphidae; genus Microdon; species Microdon myrmicae. The sequence continues at coordinate 104,910,732 of OZ007497.1, read as the reverse complement.
TTTGAATTTATTTCTTCATATTGAATTTGCACAGAGAGAAATTTATAGCCTAGTTTGAGGACAAAATAAAACAAGGATACGTTTATATGTTCTCTTGATTTTTGAAGTAGAGAGACCGTATATTAAATGGTAGTGATTGATTGATTTCTTTTGAGTCATTGCATACTTTGCTTTTGTTTGTAGTGGTGGAATTTTTTTTTAGACCAAACGACGTTTGACGGAAATGCTTGTCGAGAAATACGGTAAATGTGTCTGATCCTGTCTGCAACAAAATCTTGTAGTGATATTTTCACTACCGCAATATTATCGGATTCGGTTCTTCACCGGCGACACGAATAAGAAAAACAGTGTTCTATATTATTTTCTTTTTTACTTCTTTTATTTTTCACGGATAATGTACCGTCCAAGAGTCTTGAGAATTGTTCTTAAACATATTACATATTTTATGTTATTTTTTGTAATAAGAAACAAATGATCGAATAGACTAAAACGCACGACTAAACACAAATAATATGCACACGCTCGGCTTGATCGCAGCCAACTGATGATATTCGTCGGAAATCCCCGACGACAAACAACCGTTGTGGGTGGTAATTTCGAACTTGCTGTGAATTCCAGAATTGATATAAAAATAGTGCAGACACGTCACTTGTTGTCCCACTCATTCACCATCGGAGGCGACTGGAATGCCCGTCATACCGCCTTCAACGACACCGCTTGCAATAAATTTGGCAAACAATTGCTTGCTTTCCTGCCTCTCTACCCCTACGTCTATATCGACTCCCCTACGGAACCTACTCATTGCTCCAGCTCTACTCAATCAACTATAGACTTCTTCTTAAAATCTGCGATCCTACGCTCTGTATCTCCCCCCACTGTGTCGCACTTCTTCCCCTCGGACCATGCCTCCATCCACTCGGTAATTGACCTTGGCTTCTTAAATCCGCTTCAATCTCTCAACCCAGTCCATAATTTCTCCAGAACTAACTGGAGAAAGGTCAACAAATCCGTTGGCGATATGTTTCCAACGCTTCCCATCACAGATACGAATAACGTGGATCCTAACGAAATTGAAGAAGCAGCTTGTAAGATGGAAGGGATCTTACAGCAAGCCCTGTATTCTAATACGCCTACAAGGATGCCACACTGCTTCGTAGGTAAACCACTTCCATATCTCACCCTCAAACTCATCTCATTAAAAAAAAAGCTCCGCCGAAAACTATTTCGAAGATTTTGTCCCCTCCTGAAAGTACAGGTTCAATTATTGTCTACCCTCATTAACCAGCAGTTAAATGCTTTCGTAGAGCAGAACTACATCTCCACTTTAAATAGTATCAAACCCGATCGTAATCTTTACAAAAACATCAATCGCCTTACAGGACGAAAAATACAAACCTCAATAGACAGACTAATTGGTCCTAGAAATAATATTCTGTACTCTGATTCTGAAATAGCAAACTATTTAGTGGAACACTTCTCCCAAGTGCATAGGCAAAATGATAGCCTAGGCAACTCCGAGTTTGAGAAAGTGGTCAACCGTTATACATCCCATGAACTAATCTCCTCATTCACTCCATTCATAACTGAATTTAATAATGACAATAGAGCATCTCAACCCACCGATACAAACTTCTTTTTACAACCGCAGGAATTTAACCAAATGATATCTTCTCGTAGCAATAAAAACTCAACCGGCTTGGACAAAATTCCACATGTGCTTTTCAAAAACCTCAACCCTTCAAATCGACTATACATCATGACCCTGCTAAACCACATAATAAATGCTCATCACATACCGGAGTCTTGGAAAACTGCCATAGTCATCCCCATTAAAAAATCAGGCGCATCCCTGATGGCGGCCAATTTTCGACCCATCTCACTACTTAATAATTTAAGCATATTACTTAAATTAAAAATTCACCATTACCTACTCTCCTTCGCGGAAACTAACTCATTACTCCCTGATTTCCAATTCGGTTTTCGTGCACAACACTCAACATGTCACGCTCTCCTCAAGTTTACTCACGACATCACCATGGCTCCTAACGACCAGTGCCCTACTGTGTGTATCTCCCTTGACATATCCAAGGCTTTCGACTGCGTGTGGACTGCGGGTCTTCTGTACAAATTACATTCCACGTATCGTCTCAACAATCACACTTCCAAGTTTCTCTACTCATACCTATCAAATAGAAAATTCATGGTCAAGATAAATTCCACCCTTTCCCAGACGTACTCAATAACAGCAGGAGTCCCTCAAGGATCCATTCTGGGTCCCCTCTTATACTTACTATACACATCTGATATTCCTCAACCCCTCTCACCGAATACTCGAATCCTCAACTACGCAGACGATACCCTTGTCTACTCCAGCAGCAGGCTCGTATTATCTGCCAGAAAACGCGTAAATGAATTCCTCCACATTCTTTCCTCCTACTTCCTTAAATGATTGTATTTAAAGGTAGAAACGTTCACTGTACCAATAACACGGTACGTAACCATTCAAAAATCCAACTGAACCACTGCAACACCCTCATAAAACCATCTAAATCACTAAAATACTTGGGCATTACTTTCGAAAATAATCTCTCTTTCACGACTCACATAAACAATGTCATCCGCAAAGCGGGGATACAGCTGAACCTTTGTCGGAAAGTAATGTGAAAGGCAGATGGTCTCTCTCAGCAAGTCAAACTTCTACTTTATAAACAAATCATCAGGCCCACACTTACTTACGCTTGTCCCATCTGGTTCCATATTTCTCCCTCTCAAATGGAAAAACTTCGAATCTTCGAAAGGAAGTGTTTCAGACTAATCACAGCGCTACGTCGACAGCGCAACTCCCACAAATATATCAGAAGCCTTACGCTATACCACTCCGTCGGCCTGGAGAGATTGGATAGAAGGTTCCTGGAATTGTCGATAAGATTCATTGAAAACCTGTCAGCCAATCCAAACCCTCTCATCAATTCCCTTAGCCTCCCCAGCCACAATGCATCAAATCCCTATCTTCATGCACTCCATTTAAAAGCTCTCTTCTACGCAAAAAGATTAGTAAATGATGCGAACGAAATCATCTACCATAACAGGGTAACCGATCTTAACCACTTCAAATACTCAAACATTCAACCCTTTTCTCGGGTTCTTTCCTTTAACGAGCAGTCGGTGGAGAGACCTCCCTCTGCAGCTCCCTTCCCTCCTTAGGTTATGTAAAATATGAAATTTCGACTTAAGCTTAAGACTAGGCTAAATTGTTCTACATTGCTAAATGTGAATTTATTAAACTACCTTAGATATAAGCTAGATTTAAGTAGAGGCAAGTGGTTTTTAAGAATATTTATTCTAAACATAGGTAATCCATCCTGGTTTTCATGACCTTTCCAGGAGTCCTACTAGTAAATTGTATCTGGAATAAATCTCTATAGACGTAAGACCTCCAATTAAATAATACTTGAAAAAATGTTCTAGACATTGTAAGTAAAATTGTCACAACTTAGTTAAGCTAGCTGTAAACTTATGTAACTAAACTTATAATGGTCAATAAAGACAGCGTTATATATAAAAAAAAAAAAAAAAAAAAAAAAAAAAGTCACTTGTTGTGGAATATTAATTATTTATGAATAGTTAGATATTTATGACGACTTCGTAGGACCGCCACAGTTCTATGCGGAAATATTCTTAATATATCATCGATGCCTACTTTTTCTATGCAACCCTCTTGACACTTTTTCTCTCGTCTTCTCCCCAATACCTTGAACGCCTAATATTGGAGCTGCATTATTTGAGATCATAGAGAAGGAACGCTTAACGTGCTGTTAATAATAACGTGAATTAACTGGTTTGTTATACAATTTGAAATCCATATCGATGATTTTATCTAACAGCCAGTACCAGAGGAACATTGTACGATAATTAAAGCGGAATCTACTCCTCAAACCAGCTATTTATTATCTATTTATTGTGCCTTTCTTAATTATGCAATAATGGACGGTTAATTATATTATTTATAATCTCTGAAGTGCCCCCAACTTCAATGAAGCCAGAAAGCAAATTCTTTAGCTTATTAAAACGTTAATTTTCAACCTAACGTAACCGTTTCGGTGATTTGCAATTCCATTATACCCTGACCGTGGTAACACACTTGAAGTGTTGCTTCTCGTGCTCGGAATATAGGTCACGATGTCTACTTTCATTAAAAGGTTCCTTCTTTTCCTGTCGAATATTAAAATAATGCACAACAAAAAAGCAATCGTTTTCAGCATCATTTCAATTATGGATGTCGGATGTTTGCTCGTTTCTATCTGCCAAACTGCCTTTTGTCTGAAAACTGACCCAGAGGGGCACTTGGGAAATTTTTAGAGCTCTCTGCGAATTATATACAAGTTGGCCTTTATTTCTCTAGATATCAACTGCATTGACAGTTTACGTACGAGGGCAGTTTGATAAGCATGACTTTTTTAATTTTCCGCGCAATAACTTTAAATGCAACACTGCGTCAACTGTCATCTATAAATAGACTATTGTCAACGTTTTAGCTAGCTCCGCCGTTTACTTTGACAGCCATTGAAAGCAGACAACCGCGGGAAGTTTAACGAATATGGGAAAAAGTGAATTTCGTGTACTGATTAAGCATTATTAAGGAAAATCCATAAATGGGCTACGAACTGCTACCCCATCCAGCATATTGTCCAGATGTAGCCCCCTGCGACTATCTCCTGTTTTCAAACCTGAAGAAATGGCTGGGCGGTGGGAGGCTTTGGTCGACAGAAGAGGTCATCACAGAAACGTACGCCTATGTTGAGGGCCTTGAGGAAATCTATTACTTGGAAGGAATGAAAAAACATTAGAAAAACGCTGGACTAAAAGGAGACTACGTTGAGAAATGAAACTCTTATTTGCCTAAAAAATATCTTTTATCCAAAAAGTCACTGAGTTATCAAACTGCCCCCGTATTGGATCGTCTAGGATCTTCCACTTAACTTCCACCCTTGTTTTAGCGAATGTCTCTAAAATTATTAGGTGTACAGCTTTGCTTCCGCCGTTTTCTTTTTCCGAAATTCGAGGCTTTATTGTAAATACTAATACAAGTCCCTTCATTTAAATCTAGTGATAATTTATTTTAATGTAAAATAAAAGAAACCATTATATTATAATCAAATAAAAAAAAAAAACGAACAACTATTAACATTTTCATAAAGAATAGGAGAGGAGGACATAATGATCTGTTATGAATGCATGTTATTGGAATGTAAAATCTAAGGGCAAAGGAATATTGTCGTAACAGTGCTGCCTAATGCTTCGGAGTTTGATTGTAAGGATTGTTCTTAAGGGGGTATCCTGGTACGAAAAAAGCCGATTTTGTCGATTTTTTTTTTAGAATAAACTATTTAATACATATTTTTGCAAATTTAAGCATTTGTTGTGCATACATAGAAGTGTTTAAATTAATTTTTTAATTAAATTTTATGGATAAATAAGCAAGTTATAAGTAAAAGACACCAGCCTTAAAAAAGCAAGGTTTTATGGTGTGCAGTGTAGAGCCTCGTTGGGTGACCCGTAAAAAAATCTTTTTGTTTAGTTTATGAGTGTAGTCAATTGATGAGAGCTAAAGGAATTTAAAAAAAAAATTATAAAAAAACAATTGAAGTCATTATTTTGGCGTACATTTTCAATTTATTTTTGTTTATAACTTTTTATAAACAAAATTTTAACTTTTAAAAATACATTCATGAAGTGCCAAATTAATTAACCTTTCATTTAAAATAACTAACATATGAAAATTCTGAAAGTAATCAAACAAAGTAGACCAAAAAAAAAACATTTAGAATATTCATAACCTCTTCTTAATGGGGGAAGTTTCTGTAAAATCTCTTGTTTTATATATATACATATCTTTTTTCTTTTTTATTAAGTATATATACATTTTTGAAAGGGCTG